>CM060478.1:22755226-23955226 GCA_030544235.1 Lepturacanthus savala | reverse complement strand
ACACCAGAATGTCTTAACATAGTTTCATGCATTCACTGCTCTTGCTATTGATTTTCAGTGCAGCTGTAGGGGAACTGACCTGTTCACATATTAACAAATATTATCTTAATTCTGTGTGGTGGGAAACTCTGTTCTGCTGCTGCTGTTGTGCAGTTGCTGTAGCAATTTGCAGAAAATTCCAATCCTGAGGTTGTGTGTTGCAGTTAATTAACCTGATTTAGTACTTGAGTATACATTTTACTTTTTCTTATTTCCTACATGCTACATTCTGTATCCCTTCCTTCTCTGTCTCACTAGGATGGCTCCAGAGGTGGCAGCAGTTGAAAGGAAAGGAGGTTACAACCAGCTGTGTGATATCTGGGCTGTGGGCATTACTGCAATAGAGCTGGCTGAGCTACAGCCACCTATGTTCGACTTGCATCCCATGAGGTAAAATAAATGTATTACTGGTGGGGGGACATTATAGGAGTGTTTTTAGCACATTTAGCACTGATATTGTTGTGCTGTAAATGCAAACTAATGACACCAGGGTGCTAAAGGATCAGCACCTCTGGATAGACATTGTTATGATTACTTGATGTGAGACTCAATTCAAAATTAGGGTTTCAAAATGCCATGAAATTTTAAAGTTGGACATTTTCCATGAGAATTAACAGGAATATATGGGAACAAATGGGAATAAATCCAAAATGTACAAAATTGAAGGTTGGCCCCTAATATGGAACTTAAATATACTTGTGGAAAATATATTGCTAAAACAACCAGATTTAAAGGGAGAGTTCAACATTTTTGAAACTTCGCCCATCGTCATAACAATATGTGCTTTACCTTTTTTTGTCAATACAAGCTGTTTCCATACCAGCAGAGCAGAGCCACGCACTGCTTAGCTACTACTACAGAGCTAATGGTATTTGTTGGTTTCCAATGATGCTGTACTTGCAGCTGCACTAAATTTGCTTTAGAGATCATTTTGCCAAAGAGCCAGGTGTAGAGTGTGCAGTCCGGCTTTACCTTTACCTTGAAAACCGTTCCATTTCGCATTTGTCCTTATCTCGTAGTGTGGTAAAGTTCATTTTGATAATATGGGGTAAATATATTTGATCTATAATTGTATTAATTTTTAACTTGCAAATATTAAATAAATACAGCAGCTTAACTTCCCTACCTGACATTTCCACCCCTTTACAGCCCTAATCACAATTACACATGTGTTTTTTACTCTGCTGTAAGACATTGAATTAACTCATGTCTCTCTTCCCCACACAGGGCTCTGTTCTTAATGACCAAGAGTAATTTCCAGCCTCCTAAGTTGAAAGATAAGCTTAAATGGTAAGAGATTGTTTCTTTTCAAATGCAGCTAAGATGCATTTAGAGGCCAGCACCAACTTGTATTAAATTTGCGTAACAATATTGAACGTTTAAACTCCTTTCTTTCCCTCTGTGTCTCCCTCTCTCTGCTGCACGACAGGACAAACAACTTTCACCATTTTGTCAAATTAGCTCTGACCAAGAACCCAAAGAAGAGGCCTACAGCTGAGAAGCTGCTGCAGGTGAGTAATAGTACAAAATTCTTATTACTTCAAAATTTGTAATAGTTTTATAGTAGTGTGACTGACCATATACACACTGCATATTGGATTGTTATGTTTAAACATGTATGCTGGTAAACTTCCCAAAAACATTGCTCTCTGCTATTGGACATTAAATTAAAAGTACATTAGTCAATTAGTCAGTGTTAAATCTCAACCACATTTTTAAGATATCAACATTTTTTCTCTCTTATACAGGTGCTCGTCATATATATTTAGAACATCATGAAAAAATGTTTATTTCAATAATTCTATTAAAAAAAAAATGTAAAATGTATTTCTTAATTATACACAGACTGATATATTTCAAATGTATATTTTTTTGTGTAATTTTGATGATTAGAACTGACAACTAATGAAATAACAAATTCAGTATCTGAGAAAATTAGAATATTACTTCATATTGATCCAAAAATAGATTTCTAGAAATGTTGACCAACTGAAAAGTATAAGCATGAAAATTATGAGAATATTACAGCAATACAGCACTCTATAGTTAGTTGGGGCTCCTTTTGCCTGATTTACTGCAGCAATGCAGCGGTGGCATTGAGTCGATCAGTCTTTAGCACTGCTCAGGTAAGTGGCCTTCAGCTCTGCTGCATTGTTGAGCCATATCACATCTTCCTCTTCCCAATAACCCATAGATTTAAAGAGGAAAACAGTGGACCAAGATGACTCAGATGACACAGCACCCCAAACCATATATGACCAGCAGCTTTTAATAGGCACATTTTATCTGACAACCTGCTCAATTGAAAAAACTGCTTTATTAACTGTTTTTAACTGTTTTAATCACCGGGTCCATTTGTTTTGGAGAGAGACCTCTGATGATAATTCAGCTTCTGATCTCCTGGGGAAAAACAAACCAAAAAAAGCTACTCCTGAACAATGAAGATGTAGGAAATCCTCCCCAGGATAAGACGACTCCCATGAAACCATGCTACGTCATGATGTCATTGACCTGCCTTTTCTTATTATTTTGACTTTAGAGATCTTTAGAGATTGTAGAAAATATCAGATTTTATCGTTAAAGAATTTGTAAATAATTAGGTGACTGTGTGTCCTATACCAGATGATGCATCCTGGTGGTACAACGCTGCTGTATATTACAGACTAAACCTATATAAGCCAGGCTTAAAATCTGCTGGTTGCTCTGTAAGCATATTTAAACACTACACGTCAGCTGCTACATTCACTCATTGTAGTGCCACAACATTTAGTTATTGATTAATGGGGGAGTCAATAGATGGTTAATCTGGCCGCTCTAATAAAATATGAGTTTAGTTATTTGTCAAGCACAACATCAAATATTCATCCCAGCTTTTGGAATGCTTTCTGTTCTTTTAATCATTGATACAGGAATATTTTTGACTTTTTAAAGTGCTGGTCTGACAGAAAAAAGCTTTTTTCATGCACCACTTTGATCTGCTGCCTGTTCTTCCTGTCTTCCCAGCACCCCTTTGTGTCCCAGCCGCTCAGCAGGACGCTGGCTATAGAGCTGCTGGACAAATCCAACAACCCTGACCACAGCACCTTCAACGACTTTGATGATGATGACCCTGAACCAGAGGTAACCTTTGACCTCCTTTTTAATTTTTTTTTTTTTTTTTTTGCTTTCAAAACAAAAGTGTCATTAAGCTTGCAAGCAGGTCACCATGGTAGTGGTTATCTTTTACTGGATCTTGCTTTTCTTTCCTTTCAAACCATGTCCTTATGTCTCCTCATTTGTTCTTTGTTCATTAAATTCCTTCTCCATCTACCAACAGTCACATCTTCTTTCCTCAACCTTAGTCGCTCCTTTCCCTGGTACTCGTGACTCATCTTACTGTTCTTTTTCCTTCCCCTTCTCCCTCTGTTTTCTCTCTACCTACTTTTACCCTTCTTTCGCCTCTTTTCTTCTGCCTTGTCTTTTACCTTCTCTTTCCTTCTGCTTATCTTCTTTCCTTTCCTCTTCCTCCTTGTAGCACTTCTTCTTTATCTTTACCTTTCTCTGCCACCCCTATCCCCTTTTCTTTGATTCTCTTGTCTCTTTCTTTCCATTCTCCATCCTCTACCTCCTCCCCAGTTTAAGTACAGGGGTCATTTTCTACCTATAAGCCCCGGTGCTCGACGTGCACCCCGTTTCGCGGCCCGCAGGAAGGTACCAGTGTGGGCTGCGGTGTCTGCAGTGATGTCATTCTGTGTTCATACTGTCACTTGTTTTTTTTTTTTTGTTTTTCTTTTTTTTGTTTTTTTGACTGGGAGGAGGACCACAGAACTGAATGAATAGAAAGTGGATTTCCATTCAATTCAGTGTGTACTGGTGTTGTCATGGAAACCAACATTGGTTGGTATGTGAGGTTCAGACGGTTGATGGATTAACATGGCAGTTGCATAATTAGTTTAACATGTCAGGAGCACTTGTATTTAATGTTAATACTTTTCTATTGATATTCCCAGAGCTATAATATGAACTAGTTATTTCCATGTGCTGATAAATGCTGAGAATTAAAAGAGAAGATTTCGCAATACAGTAAATATGAAGCTACCACCCACATCTGGTTGGTTTATCTTACAGTATTGACTGGAAATGGAACAAAGCTGCTCACCTGGCTCTGTCAAAAGATAACAACCAAATGAACAGCACTCATTAATTAAGATATCTCATTTGTTCAATAGGTACAAACAGCATATACTAAAAATTACAAATTGTGGTTTTACAGCTTTATATTTTGTTCATTTTAATCAAAGCTAGACTAGCTATTTCCCTTTTTTAATCTATGCTAACCTAACCAGCAGGGGGCTAGCTTGATATTTTCCGTACACATTAGGGATGGGCATTTGATGTAAAAGTGGTACTCTATAATCGCAGAATAAAATGTCTCACAATGCAACATAATTTGCTGTTTAACCCGTTAAACACAGGATATAATTTACTGCACCGCCTCTTCTATAAACAATTTGGGACAGAGGCCTTCCTGACAAAAATTTTGCTCAGCAAAACTTACTCAAATTCAAATTTGATTAAACCAGTATGACTACCATATAACTTACATTTTACAAAACTAAGATTAAAGAACTGTAGTTAAGCAGCTGCTTCTTTCGAATTTTCCTCTGGATATTTTACTGAGGAAAGTTAGAATTTCATGTCGTATTTTTCGCCACCATGGTGATCTACAATTAATCAACATTACCAAAGAGGGTGTTCTTTAACGTCATTTGAGCATGACAATGATGCGGTCAGGACCAAGGCACTGAAGGAAAAAATAAGGGTGACTATTACCTATTATTATATATCATGAATAATTGAACATGTTTAATAAAGATGAACAGCAGCACTGTTGACATGCACATTTTTAACATGTCGATCTTGATAAAAATGAATCTGAGCGATAGCAAACTCTCGTTTGTTTCTTCTTCTGTAGTGACATCTAACATTAGCTCGTCACACAACTTATCAAATGCTATACTGCAGAAGGTGCCAGTAAACCACAGGAATACGGTTTGATTATGGTTTAATGACTATTTGAAACTCGTTGCCCATCCTAGTACACATGAGTGGAATGGCTCTTCTTGTCTAAATGTGCAAGAAAACATCAAAGTAGTCCTATAATTTCTAGTTGCATTTTCATGAGACACATGCTGACCAGTCAGACACAAAAACACTCACCCTGACAACATCACTGCCATTTTGGCTAATTCACAGCCAATCACTGAACTGTTCATTCCAATTCTGTGTGACTTCTAGGTGACAATTCTGACTTAAATCCTAACATCAACTTTAAGAATGTCGAGGTTATTTGAGTCTTGGATTGTTTTGTTTTTTGTTTTGTTGGACTTCATAACACTTTTAGGACGTGGTTTTAAATAAACAAATCTATTAGTGGATCTGAGCTACACTTGTGGCTTTCGTGAATGCATTTTCTGTGTGGTGATGGTTGATATTGGTTTGTCTTTATCCAGCTCTTTACAAGCATGGTTTGCATGGTGTTTGTAAACTGTTCTACTAGGATGTAAGGGCAGGAGGATGTCCCGAAGACATGAATCATACCATGATAATTTGCAAAAAACTTGACATGAAGGCCACAAAACAATACATTAGGTTATTAGTTATTCCCAAACATATATAGCTGGTTTGTTGTGTTTTAATTGGTACAGCATTAGCACAGCCTGACTTTGAGTTTCCCAACTGAAACTTACTAGATAGTGTGGAAAAGTAATGGAAAAAAACTGCTGTGGTTGGCTGGTAGCAGAAGCTGGTACTATGGCTAAAACTCTATATTTCCATACACTATAATTCCAAGTGTATGGAGGATATTTTGCCTTACAGGGATTTGGCAACAACTATTCCAGGATAAGTTGTAGCATTAATATTGCTAGTGAAAGGTTTGTACTTTTTGTTGCTATGTTTGGTTGTCTGGTTGCAGAGTGTGGCTGGCTGTTTTGCTGTGTCATCAAATCTCACCCACAGGAAATGGCAGAAGAATTGTGTGTGTTTTTTTTGTTTGTTTTTTTTGTTTTTTTTGTTTTTTTAAAACCTATTGTAATCTTCTCAACTACCATGTAAACTACCACGCTGTGTATATTGTTTGAGCAGCTATTTGACTGCGTGTGTGTTTCTTTCTCTTTCCTGATAGTCTCCTGTCTCTGTTCCACACCGCATTCGTTCTACCAGCAGGAGCACCAGGGAAGGAAAGACGCTGTCAGAGATTAACTGTGAGTTCATACATGAGGTCATTTTCAGTTTTAAAGGTACAGTGTGTTTCTGGCGGCATCTAGTGGCGAGGTTGCAGACTGTAACTTCCTGACAAGCCCAAGCATGTAGGAGAACCTTCGGTGGCTGTGAAAAATGCAAAAAACTGTTTAGAGCCATCGTTTGGTTTGTCCGTTCTGTGGAACGTACTGTAGAAACATGCCAGTGCAACATGGCGGCCTTTGCAGAAGGATAAAAGCAATAAAAACATGACAATACTTGTTTTGATTAAATTATACTGTATACTATACTACTGAATATTATATTCCATTTCTGAGGAGTCATTTCTGCTAGAAGCTGCCAAATGACACCAAATCTTGCACACTTTACCTTTTCTAAAGTCCCAACATTCTAAGAAAGACTTTTTAAGTTCTACGTTCTGCTTTTTATCTCATATCGTTCCCTCTTGTCTCGCTTTTCCTCTTTCTTGCTTTTTCAGTTGGTCAGGTGAAGTTTGATCCTCCACTGAGAAAGGAGACTGAACCCCATCATGAACCGGTGAGTTATTAGCTGTGGAGTGTGTGTGTGTCTGTGTGTGGGTGTGTGAGTGCATGGTGCGAACACCAGCATGGCCGATCCTCTTAATCACAGGAAGCACCACCCAACCAATCCATTTTGTTGCCACTCTGTGTTGAACCAAACGTCAAGCCCATCCACACCGTTCACGCTGGTAGTCGCAAAACTGAGGCATGTTAACTAGGGAGGTCCTGATCTATTTCAGTCTAATAAAAACAAGTATTTTATATGCTAGTCATGCTTCAAGAATCTTTTAGTGTGTAATGAAGAAATTGGATTTCTGACCAGCTGCAGATAGAGCAGCGTTTACAAGCAACTTACTGAAGCGTGTTCATGGGTTCTTAGATTTTTTTTTTTTTAAGAAACCTGCTTTATCTCAAGTTTCCTATGTGCATGTAAATACATACAAGAAGCCAGAACGCTTTTGTTGCACTGTCTTCTTTAGGGACTTCCGGATTTCCAGGTACAGCTTGGTGTGGAACCGCTACTTCTTGGGATTGAAATGATTCAATGTGGTTTTGTTATGTAATCAGGACAGCCATCAGGTAACCTACCCGTGGTAGAAGTGGTTGGAGGGCCCTGGGAAATGCTGCAGGGATAACGTGACTGAACTTGTTTAGAAAGGTTTAGTGTCCCTCAGGAAAACCTGGGCAGCAGCAGGACATTGTAACAGTTTAGCAGGCTGGCATGATGGCCTGTGTTAGAGAATGTGCACACAACAGAACTGAATTACAATGTTTTCTAGCTGTTAATGTCTCCTAATCTACTAACATGAACATACTGTGTAGCTTGCTCTAGTTCCCAACAACAAATGTCTACCAGGGTCCTTCAGCAGGCTAGACAGAAGGGTTGATAAAGGTGACTTTGCTGATGCCTGTAACTTTTGAAGCGGCTGAGATAAGTGAACACTAGTGTTCCCGCTAGTGAACATTTTGGATGGTACAGGGTTCATGCACAATCACAGCCCTGACTCACTTTTTGTTTGTTCTTCCCCTGCACCTTTCCCACATTCTCCCTTCTGTGTTGCTCTTCCATTCAAAATGGCAAAAAAATCCACCCTAAAGTCCAGCCTCGAACTCCCTCTTTCCCCCTTCTCCGTCCATCTATTTAATTACTTCAAATTAGGGACAGTGCATATTAATGGACATTAGTAGAAGGACAAATCTGAAAATGTAAATGTGAAAGTCCCTTGGTGAAACATAATCGCCAGTGCAGGTCATTTTCTGAGACTCATCCAGTGTACATCTATCTATTTGTCCTTCAGTTTCTACCATCTTGTTTCAAAGTCACGCAATAAAATGTCTCCCTGTGCTGCTGACCAATGTGGTTCTGATCTCAACTGCATTCACCCTTTCAGAATTACAGTGCTATATGTAGAGTTTTGGCATCAATAAGTCATTACTGCATTAATATTGTATTAGGTTATTAATAACATCATTGCTGCTGCCAAAAAAGATTTGCAGCAGCATCTAGTGACCGCTTTACTCCAAAATAGGATCTTGCAACTTTTAGTTAATTTTTACTTGCTAGGAGAGGAAGCCAGATTCAAGACAAATACAACAAAATTATAATAAAAAATATAAATAAAGGGGGAAAATCTAAACAAAAGCATGTTGTGGAAACATATTAAAATAAAATAAACAATTTTATTTTATATTTTATTATTATTAAATGACAAAGGCAAAATAATCATACCTGACAATCATAGCAACATTACCGAACCTGGATTAAGGTGACATCTGCTATTAATTTAAAGATCTTTTCCAGAGATGCTTTAGATATGCTCTGCTCCGAACGTCTGACAAGGGTTTTCCACAAAATAGTTCCATAAAATTTTCCACTCGGACGATTGGCTTCCAAACAAGTCATCATGTCCCAGATCATGCTCATAGATGCTCGTAACCCTTGGAGGGACTTTCCTCGTGCAAATTCTGCACTGTGAAGGTTAAGCATCACAGTCAGGTGACATAAATAAAACCACTTTTTTTTGACTGCACAGGGACTTGGGAAAGACCACTGGTGTAAGAGAGATGCTACTATTTGTCTCATTTGTTCACTGAAGGCATCTTTATTCATTTCATGTTTGATAAATAAACGTCATTTATTCATGTATCTCTTATTCAGTTTTGCTAACTCTAAAATACCCATCTGTACCAGTTTTTGGATCATCATATACCATCATACATTCCCTCCTCTCTTCAGATTAATATTCCAACATATCTATCTATTGCTCTCTCTCCCTCTCCCTCTCTCTCTCTCTCTCTCTCTCTCTCTCTCTCTCTCTCTCTCTCTCTGATCTATGAATAAAGCCCTAAATGGCCTTAATCCATTTTTCATAAATCACCCTCTCTTGCATCCGTGTCCCCACTCCTCCCCCTGTTCCCTCCGTCCCTCCATCGTCCAGGTTAATGTATTAACTGAGGTCTCTCTCGCTCTGTCTTGCTGACCAGCGTGAATCTGAACCCTATCTGGACTGTGTTGAGGAGCTCTACTATACCGCGAGATCTAATCTGGTAGTACTCTTTCTATCTGTCTCTCTCTCTCTTCCAGCCTCTCCCTCTGTCCATCCATATCCAAATTTTTCTTTTCAACCACTCGGTCTTCATCTCTTGTCCGTTCCTGTAACTTGTCTTATACCTCCATTCTGAAGGCCAAGTCTTTGTCCTTCTTTTTGGCTGTTTTGCTTTCCGAGCCCTTGCCGTTGTCTCTTTTTTTTCTTCCTTTTCCAAAGTGCTGGTTCTTTTGGCTGCTTGATGTCTGTATTTTTGTTTATTTTCACAGTTTCTGTTCCATCTATTCTGGTCCACCCATCTGTTAACTGTTCATTTTGTTCTTTTTTTCCATCCATGGCTTTTGCCTCACTAAATAGTGTTGTAGTTGTTATGGTGATAAGAGGCCTTAGTGATGTTGTGGTTGTTTTTGTTGTTTTAGACACAATCACACAAACATTACAATCTATGAAATCAAATTGTACATTGTTGTGTGTGTGTTACATATGGCATTTTTGTGACACAGACACACAAACTAAGGTCATTTTCAGTGTTCATGCTCATTAGCTGTTAGTGACCCCCTTAAATTAAATATTTAATTTTGATATATTGCACTTGATTTTTTATTTGAGGCATCTGCAATATTTCTCTCTACAGAATGTGTCTCTCTAATGTTCACTGCTGCTTAAATGTTCTCTAACATCCTTATAGACAATCAAAGCAATGAGGCCTGTGTGTGTGTGTGCGTGCGTGCGTTCGTGCGTTCGTGCGTGCGCGATGCCTGTGTTTATCTATGTTATGCGTGTTTTCCTCTGCACGCTTGTCACATTATGTCATTATTTTTACAAAATGTTTTTCTGACACAATGCTGCATTCACGTTGTGGCTTTACGTGATGGATTTTATTCGTTTTGGTCAGAGAATGACACTAAACTCTACCAGCACCACTTATCATTCAGTACCTGTACTGCTTAATGTCAACATGTACCGTAGTAAACTTTAGTCTGGTTTAATGATTTATTGCTTGAATATTTTAAGAGAGTCGTTCCTAACCTGAGATAAATGTGACGGGTCCAAAGACTATTTTTTTATAGCATTGTTAGATGGCATTATATTTATTTTTCCAGGCCTTCCCCCCTTAGCATTTATTCTTGTGAAATACTGGACATTTTTTCCTCTTAGGGAGAAGGAAGATTAACAGCTTGGTTGAACTAAACATATGGGATTTTTCTAGCTTTCAAATTTTCTACCAAGATAAGAGGCTGTCGAAAAACTCCTTTTGTCCACCGGCTCTCATTGCTCTTTCTAGTGATTAGAATATGTAAAGTAAGTACAGGAAAACCTTGGGGAGAAAAACATACACTGCTAAATTTGTTTTGACTTTTCAATTCCCAATTCTAAAATTACATGTGATTGGTAGTTTTGTTTTGTATTGTTTCAGCAAACATGTAATTTTCAGGTTCTTTATTGAAAACACCATGAAGACGTGGGAATTTGCGGTTGTGACTAACATCTTGTGATTACCACAACTTTGAGGCCACAATGTGAACTCAGCAAGAGACAAATGTGTGTGCATAGAACTAGGCTTATGCGCATTGCTCACTGTACATCTGTATGTGTGTGGTTATGGATTAAATGTGTTGTGAAACTGGTGTCTTATGGGGCCTTGATGTTTCTAGCAGGCTGCTATAACTATCACCACTGCCGCTACAGTAGCAGCTCCTTCAACCACTTGATATTTGAACAGATTTTCAGTCTTGCCACTATTTCATTGTGGTTTATTGGTAGATTTTCTGTCCTGTTTATACCTCTGGAGAAATCAAATACATAACACTTTTTTAAATGAGCCAGTTACAAAGTATTATGTCACAGTTGTAATGCAATTTGTCTGTTTTGTAGGACTTGCAGTTGGAGTACGGGCACGACTCTCCAAGTCTCCTGGGAGGAAACAAGTAAGTCTTTCTCTATTTCTCCAACACTTCAGTTTTCGCCCCCATTCCTTTATACATATTCAGATGCCCTAGTGTTTTTTTCATTAACTGTCTAGGTCAGGGGCATCAAACTGGAGGCCCACGGGCTGAATCTGACCTGGCACCTCATTTAATGTGGCCCCTCAAAAGCGTGCACAGACTTGCACGATTTATTGAGAGATAGGGAAAACGAATAAATGCTTAAATTTAGCGAAGACTTCACTTCAAATTGTGTTCTTGCACACCTTGTTAACTCTGTTAAATCTGTTCTCGATTGGCCATGAAAGTTGTTTTAACAGGAAAGTTTCCATTTTCCCTTATTTTACTTTTGTCAACATACATCTGTCATTACTTTCTTGTTCTTTCACTGCAGTGTGTTTAATAATCCACATAGCAGCGCAAACAATAGATTCCAATCTTTGAAAATTCACAGAAAAAATAACTGAAATTGCTTATCACCATGTTCTTGTATTATAGTTTCTGGATATATGTGATGATATTCTATGTTTTGCTGCATTTTTAAATTTGTACAGTAAAATTATTTAAAAAAAATAACCCTTTGAGGGCAAACCTAATGCTGATGTGGCCCAGGATGAAAGAGTTTGACTCCTGGTCTAGAACGAGGGAGGTCTTGGACAAAGAAAATCGAAAAGTGAGACGGGGAGAGTTTTCATGTTGTAGGTTTTGATGATTTATTCATAATTTTAGCTTGAGGATATTCTGTGTGAGGATTTTCTGCTTACAAGGTACGCAAAGTGTGCTTCATAAGCAGAAAGTTCAGGTTCAGATCAGGGCAGCAAAATAGTCTTGCGAGGACTAAGAAGATTTAACAAACATGTAGATATTCAGTCTCAAAGAATACATTTCAAAATCCCATTTATACTCTTCTCTTCACTCACACAACAAACAGGAGTCTTCTCAAGTCTGTGGAGGAGGAGCTACAGCAAAGGTAAGGCAGAGGTCTTCTTATGTCCCGATGCAACTTGGGCTTGTGTCCTAACCACGCCCACCCATCAGCCAATCATTGTTAACCACATGACTAATTGGGCCAATCACACGCAACTAACGCTGTTGTAATGACTCCAGGCTATTCCGGCTGTCAGCCTTTTGGATTCTTCTGGGTTTTATTTTCCCTCTGTGGCTTGCTTCATGCTTTAATGTCATCAGGAAAAGGCTGCGCTTCTTAGAAGCTTCCTGCAGAGCATGGCTCTCACACACACACACACACACACACACACACACACACACATACACACACATGCACGTGTCTACAGTTTTCTTTTTGTTTTTTTTTTGTTTTGTTTTTTTAGCCAAAGCTGCAATAGCTGGTTATGGTAATTATACTGGCAAGTCTTTGGAGAAATTATTCTTATTTGCCCAAAAGATTATAGTAATCAGTGTTCTTGTGCTTTGTTGTTTTCTACGAGACAATCTGACACAACAAATGTGTTTCACTGAATTCTTTGGTCTGTATAGTAATAAGGTTTTCACTATATAAGCGGGAGGTAGTACGATGTCCAATTAAAAACTCCCTTTTATGCACCTGTGATTAAACTTAGATTATTATATTCAGCGAGACTGTTGAGGTCCGTACAGTTGATTTGAGTTGAGTTCCCTCTTTTTAAGACACTTGGGTGAACAGAGGTGATGGTAGAAAAGAAGACACTGGTGAACGCAAGCCTGTATTGGAATTACATCTTACATGCGGTTACATGTTTACTCCTGTTGGATAAAAGGTCAACGAGTCAGTCAATGGTCCACAATCTTGGGTAAAAGCAATTCATCATTTGTTTTATTGTTTATGAGTATGTCTGGGATGGAGTACCCTCCAACATGTGGCAGAATGTAACAACAGAGCCCTGAAAAGTAGTTGAAAGTGATTCCCAAGGAAGAGGAAACTACTAACAGAGATATTTCACATTAAAAGCCTTCCAGCAGCTCCAAGGCCATTGTCTGTCTCCTTTCTTGTGGGCTTTTACTATGAAACATCTTCTACAAGAAATGTTGAATTTTATTGACAGTAGTATAACACTGATCAAAGTGTGGATTGTGTAAAAAAGGAAAAGTATTTGTTTTTTGTGTTTTTTGGGAAATTTAGAGCGGAGTTGTTAGGATTCTGAGCTTGTATGGACCAGTAAATTATTAACAAAGGTCTGTCTTTAACATAGGAAATTGGTTCTCACAGCAGCTTTGAATGGCAGCTAAATTTCTATGGATTCGCTGCTACTGCAGAGGTGTGTGTAGATCTGTAAAAACGGTGTAGGTTTGAATGTCACAGTTGTGTAGCTGTGGAAGAAATCAGCATCTTGCTGCAGAATCTCCCTGGTTGTTCAGGTTCATTGGACCCCCACTGATTTAGTTTGTTCATTTCAGATACATCTATATGTGTCAAAAGATGAAGGGCTAGAGGTAGTTTTTGGACCAAGCTTCACTCAGCTCTCCCTCCCCTTTCCCTTCTTCCTCCATCTTCCTCCTCCTCCTCATCCTCCTATTGTCATCTCCTTTCTCCTTTGCTTGCTCCCTTTTCTCCCTTAATCTCCTATACCTACCTCAATCCTCTATTTCTATTCTCTTCCTTCTCCCCCCACCCCCCCTCCTCCTATCTTCACCTCCTCTCCCAGGGGCCATGTGGCACACTTAGGGGATGATGAGGATGAGGATGATGATGGTGCAGATGATGATGAAACTCACACTCAGTAAGTTCTCTCCCAGTCTTAGAACAGGAAGCCTCTCCCTCCTTGTCTCCTCATCCTCTGCCCCTCCTCTTGAACAGGAGAGGAGAAAGATGAGGAGTAGCTTGAGGAGGAAGGCTTCCTGTTTTCCCCGCACAGTTTCATCCACGCATCTTACTTCAGCGCACCGCGCCATCACGCCACACAATGTATGCCACCCGTGTTTGTGTGTGTGTTTTACAGCCTGTGTTTTCCATGCTGTTACTCCTGTCTTGTTTGAAGATTAATAGCTACTAACAGTAACTCTAACCCCTAAAAACTCTAAACTAAAACATGTTTCTTTACTTTCAATGTATTCTTACATGTTACTTCCAAAAACAAATATGGTGGAGGAAGAGTCATGCAATAACCTTAGTAAAGCTTAAAAAAACAGTGTTAAAGAGAAGAATGTAGCTTCAAGTGAGGCTACATATCTAATTCAGGTCATTTAATTTTCACAGGGTTCTAAGTAATATCTTGTTGCATGAACCATGCAGTCTGGGAGCAGTGTTTGTCCTCCGATAACTGATCCTCATGACCTTGACGTCTTATTTGCTGTTGTCTTGTTTTGTTCTCAACTTGCCATCTGCGTGCCTGCGTGTGTGACCGTGTGTGTGCGTGTGCGCTCCTGCTGCTTTCTATCTTCTCCTGCCTCTATAAAACTGTACATTTGGCGTTCAGCCCCGTCCCTCGTTGTGTAAAAGCCAAAAGTCTGCGGTGGACCAGAATATTTCCTCTAGAGAGATTTTTTTCCACTGAAATCCGTAAGGCTTTTTGCTGATGGCCACATCGGGAACACACAGCAAAATGATTGAAATGTAACCAATCAACCTGAAGTCTTAAAAGTCCCATGTTGGGCACTTTTCATTTGAGGTTTTGATATCCCTGACCAATGTATTTGTAGTTTTAAGTACCGGAATAAGAGTTTTAACAAAAGCTAACCATGCTTTCTAGGTTTCAGCATTGTAATAAAAACAGAAAAAATCACTCACTTAATGCTGTAGTTTTTAGCCATAAAAGACAATCTTTCTGTGTTTTCCTTTTAATAAATCTAAACCAGTATTGACCAGGTTTCAGAAAAAGGACAACTCCCTTTACCTTCTCGGTTCCATGTGTTATATGTGAAAGATGTTGGAGGTTAAGACTGCAACATTTGTGTTTTTTGTCCAGCTGGCTACATTTGTGATATATCTGCCCATATCCATAACATATCTCTGTCCTCGATGCTAAATTCCTTAAATGCCCGAAAATATGGATTGTTGCCAACTCCAACAATGCAATCCTGCTTTCTGCACACAGGTTTTATGGTAGCATCCCATTTATTCCATTTGTCACCCCTCTCTATGTTTCATTTTTACATTACAGTATCTGTAGCCTGTCCTTTAGCTTTCTACCTGTCCCAACCCTGACTGTGTGAACTGTGTCTCTTCCTAAACCAAATTGCTGTTGAGCACCATTCAGCTGAAGCACTGTGACTCACTTCTACTGGTGTACCACAATGTGTCTCCATTGTGATCGGCTTCCTGTTCAGATTTGTGCTTCATCTGTCAATCATTAACAAGTAGCTCTAGAAGGCTGAATGGATAAAGTCTCTGTGAATATAGTGCTGGTTTGCAGTTGACTGTCTTTGTTATAAGATATTAAGAGCAAAAGCCTCAAAATGGGTTCTCATAACTCCAATTAGAAAATACAATGTATTTCAAATGTTTGTAAAAATTGCTTGATTAAATATTCTATTATATTATGCTGAACTTGACTTGTTGGAACTTTATGAAATGTATTTAGAACTTTAAGCAATACTGGCTTATCACATTTCAGCACTTAAATTCTCAAAAACTTTACACATCTGTATTTTCCCTTAGTGGTCACTGGTGGGGCAGTCTCCCTTTGTATGTAATGAATGGTTATGAATAACCTTTTAAAGCATTTTTCCCATGTCTGTCTCCATTAGTGTCGGCTCTGGCTATACTTGTCATTTATGAGTTTCTATTTAACATCTGATCAACCTATTAAATATGAGTATTTGTCTGGATGTCTGAATTGAAATTTCCAAGACTTTGAAATTCTATAAGGTTCAAGTGTCATTGCAGTTCTTTATCAAAGAACAGTTTAGTTTCTTTAGTTTCTATCCTTTATGGTCAAAGCAAACATAGCTTTTAAATGACAAGTGAAAGCATAGCCTCAGTGGTGACAGATGTTCGTATTGCTTTTTGTGTAACTCGTGTTTATAATAAACATCAGTTTTGTCTATTTCATGAGTGTATTGTCAAGCAAAGTCTTAATTCTTCTATCTTCTCATTTTATAGTAAATCAAGCACGATCATGAGGCCAAAGGTCCCACCCCCCCTTCCTCCCAAGGTATGAAAAAATAATGGCAACAGTTTTGAATTCAGTTTTAACATGATAGGATGCTACCACAAACTAGTGACTTCATTCTTGATTTATTTATGACATTTTTAGTACAAAAACACTTTCCAGTTTTCAATTTTGAGGAAGATTTTGTGTTGTGAATATGAATAAATGAGCCTCCTGTCCTCCTGTCTTTCCCTCCAGCCCAAGTCCCTCTGCTCATCCCAGCAGCAGCAACTACAAAAACACGACGACAGCCAATCACACAGCGAGGACGACGGTGGAGGGGGAGGGACCATCAAGCGCTGTCCAGCCCCAGAGACACCGAGCCCCGCCAAACCCGCCTCCAATGTCCCACCGCGGCCCCCGCCCCCGAAGCTGCCGCCCCACCGCCGCAGCAGCCTAGGTAACGAGAGCTTGAAGTGCACGGACGTGGAACAATCTACCCCAGAGGATGATGGGAGCTTTAGACATTTCTGGGAGTGGCTCCACACACCTCACACAGAGGAGGAGCTGGAGGAGGCGTGGGAGGTGCTGAAGGAGGTGAAAGAGGAGCAGGAAAAAGAGGAGGAAAAGGAAGAGAGTAAGAGCAGCCCATTGGTAGATGGATAGTGCCCGCAGACCCTGTCATTCCCTTCGATTGGTTGTGTGGTCTCCCATTAGTCAGTCCTCGTAGTTTGATTTGTTTGTTCCATAAGTCCATTAATAATAGTGCTTTTTTCTTTTATTTCCTTCCGTCCATCAGCACCTGCTTAATATAATTGTGTGTCTATAAAAGTCATTTTTGTGTGAAGTCTGATTGGTTGTTTAATCCAATCAATCAAAGTTAGTAGCCTGCTACCGCTCCCCCTCACTTCCTAGGAGGAAGAAGGAAGAGGAGAAAACATTGTCCTGGCTGATCAGGTGCATTTTAACCCAAATTCCTCCCACTATTTGATTCCTGTGACCTGCTTTACAAATGTTTATTTTAAATTGGTAACAAAACATTTTATTTAACAGTAAACAAACACAAGTAAAACTTACATCAAGGCTCTTTCAAACAGGCATTGACCATGTTTACATGGACAATAATAGTCTGATCATAACCTGATTAAGACACACAAAGGTTCAGGTTGTTTTTCCTGAATAGGGTCATAGTTGGGATAAGCTATAATCAAGCTATAATCATACTCATTAATTAATGCTGCTGTTAAAAATACCTGGTTTTATCACCATAAAATGCCTAAAAATGACTAAATAATAACCTTATTGTTGTCATAAAGGCTGTGAGTCAATAATCTATCTATATCAATAAACTATGCTTTGTAGCTTTAAGCAGGAATATAAGGGTCAGTGACAAATAATATTAGGCAAGATAGGAAATTCCAAAAATTGTTAAAATACAGAAGCATTTATCAGGTCTCTCAAACTACATTTTAAATATTTAATCCACCTAAAATATAAAACTTGTTGATAGCATGTGTTTTTAATGTTTTAAAACCTTTTTTTAGAGTCTGGTACCAGGTTTTTAGGGTTACACCTTATGACAGTTTAGTCACTGACCCATACACTGAAAATTCTATAAATATATTCTAGTGAATAGTTGGATTATTACTGTCCATGTAAATGTCAATATTGTTTTTTGACCAGTATATACATGGAAATTTTAATTCTAACTTCATAAGTATATTTCTGAAGAATTACATCTATTAAAAAAAAAAATCTGTAGTAGACATAGCAGTATTTCTGTAATGCTAGAATAGATTTGATATTACAATTCTAATATTTAAGTGAAGTTGTAATTGTATTAAATCCACCTTGAATTGCCACTTAATCTCAGGATTATATTCAGTGTTTCCCACACACCAAGTAGCATTGTGTGGCACTAGTGGCTCTGAAGTTACTGTTTTATTACGCCCCTGCAGGCAAACATTAACAAATATACACTGTGTGAATGTGAGTGAGGATGTTTTTAATTAATTTGCTGTGTGTTTGGACAGTATTGATTACTTGCTAGTGCTGTTAGGAGTAGACGAACCTACCAGCTGTTACTGAAAACTGACCAATAACTGGCAAGTTGTATGTGGTGCATTTGCACCTTCCTTTGCTCATCATGACTATATTTGATCCTCTGTATTCTTCTTGCTAGCCTGCTCCCTCCTTCCCTCCCTCCTTGCTCCCAGTAGTTTGTTACTGTTTGCGTTAAACTCTCCTCTGTGTTTTCAGTCCTGCAGTTTAGAATCTACTCATTGAAACCAATCATGTGTACGAGAAAATTTCTGTGTGCGCGCAGTCTCTTTCTGTCCTTTTACTCTACCTGCTTACTGTCTCTCTCAAACTCTCAAGCTCTGCCTTTCACACACTCACACACACACCCTCTATCAGTTTCTCAGTCACTGAAACAAACACAGAGTTTTGTGTCTGTTGTCATAGGCAATGGGCTGAACTCTTCCCACAATGGAGAGAGGGACAGTCCAGCAGACAGACAGTCTACCATGCCCCCTAGTGTCCCCATTCGGAAAGACAGGAAGGACGTTCCGGTAAGCAGACGCGGCTCTACAGCTGATGGCGACCTCCTGGAAGAGACCTCTTTGTTAATGATGCACATATTGCTGTGGCACAGAGGGAAAAAAGGCCCGAACTGTATATTGTGGACAGGAAACATCCTTGTTGTTGCACACAAGACTCTATATGAGCACCTCCTAAGACCAAACAACAGTAGGTGTTAGTAATGTCAACATGTACCTTTTATAGGTAAATGTTAGTATTTTTTTTTTGCAGCAGCCTGTGAATGTTCCACCCACTGTGGAGGTTTGAATCTCAACAGTGAATTTTGAAGCATTTCATTTCAAATCACTGTTGTTGGCTGCTGTAATGACAACAAGTAGATTTTTCCCTTTTTGGTCTAATTATTTGTTTTTGTTAGTTTTTTATGAGATTCCCATTCAGTGATATAACATGATCATTCATAACCCAATGTTGATTGATTATTTGTGTGTGTGCATGTATGTTTGTATGTGTTTGTCTTAGAAGCCAATCAGTAACGGGCTCCCACCTACGCCCAAAGTTCATGTAAGTAGCTCCCTCTTTTCAACTTGATTATCCCCATAGAAAGTAAATCAAAGATGGCAAATAGAGCTGAACAATTTATGATAAAATTTAATTGTAATTTTTCTGGTGAATATTTCAATTTCACTTTCCTTCACAATGTTCTTCAAATCAAGTTTCAGTACAACAACAACAAACATCATAGAAATGTTCATCATACCATTAAAACAATAAATACCATACCTCTAATGCAAGAATAAAAACTAAAGTCAAGAATTTATTTCAAATGTCATCCATTTATCAACAGCTCTCATGATCTCAACATCATATTGCCTGAAATCGCGGTTTTCGATCTAAAAAGATAGGTCTATCAGGCCTAATTGAAAACAAAATTATTTAATTTTTAAACTAATTTTAACCTTTAAAGTTGCTCAAACAACCCTGCAGGACATTTATTTTTATATTCGTCATCACTGTTTCATTTTTGGAGCCTGTGTGTTTATTCACCTCCTCCTCCTACTGTAGATGGGTGCGTGTTTCTCTAAGGTGTTTAACGGCTGCCCTCTGAAGATCCACTGTGCCACTTCCTGGATCAACCCTGACACCAGAGGTAATGAATATATGGATATGTTGTTAGTACTTCCTGGATCAAACCAATTGCACAGCAGCAGTATAGGTCCATGTGTTTAATACATGGTAAAGTGTTTGTGTTCGTGTGTTTCAGACCAGTATTTGATATTCGGGGCTGAAGAAGGAATTTACACACTAAACCTTAATGAGCTGCATGAGACGTCAATGGAGCAGGTGAGACTGGAGACACATTAATGAATATACATAGTAATGTATTTTATGACAATGGTGTTCTTTATATTTTGTTGTAATTCTAAATAGTTACTGTAAATTACCACATTTTAGCCGAGTTTTAATTAACAGACAGGTCCCCTTTAAATGCAAAGTGAAGGTATATATTTCGATAAATAAAAAAAAAAAAAAACGCCAAGTAAAATTTATTTAAAAAAAAATCAAACAAGAAGACATGACCGCTGACTCTGCTTGTTTTAAATTACCATCTTTTTCCAGTTTTGCTGTGCAAGATTTTTGTCAGGAAGGAATTAATCTCCTGTCCCTAAACACCTGATCTGTTAAGTGATTGAGACCAATAAACACCCCGGCTATTATTTGGTAATTTATGGTATGATTTATAGTGTTGTTGTTTTTTGCAAATAGCAACTTATTGTCTTTGAAACTGGAAAGAGCATTGTAAATAATGGGTATATTTAAGTTGTGTTCCACCATCTGTCATTCATGCAGCTCTTCCCTCGGCGGTGCACCTGGCTGTACGTCATGAACAATTGTCTTCTTTCCATATCTGGTGAGCTATAACACATCCGTTTCAATTATTGACCCCTGCTTTTTGTGGTTGTTACTTCATTCTTCAACCTCAATCAATTGGGGTTTTTCTTTTTTTCCCCTAAACATTCTCAATTCCATTCCAGGAAAAGCCTCTCAGCTCTACTCCCATAATCTGAGTGGTCTATTCGAACAGGCCAGACAGTTACAGAAGTTACCAGTAGCCATTCCTACACACAAACTGCCTGATAAGATGATTCCGAGGTAACTCTCCAGCCTATCAATAAATACTAATATATTTATATTTTCTACTTCTACATTTTTTTTGAGTGATATGGATTTCCTTGTTTGTAGGAAGTTTGCTGTGTCCAATAAAATTCCAGACACTAAAGGGTGTCAAAAGTGCTGTGTAGGTGAGTCAGTGAAATTAAAACCCCAGAAAAAGTGTCATGGTGGTGTTTTGATTTGATAATGTGTAATATCTCATAGAAAATGTATTGTTATTGTGTTATTGTTATTAGTGTATATAAAAACAATGTTGTGCAGTTTGTGAAGAGAAATTAAGTGTTACCTAGTTAAGAAAACCGCAAATGACTCAGTGATGTTTTTTTCATGCAGTGCGCAACCCATACACAGGCCATAAGTATCTGTGTGGAGCCTTCCAGTCCAGTGTCTTGCTGTTGGAGTGGGTGGAGTCTATGCAGAGGTTTATGCTCATCAAGGTCAGTGATATCTGTGTTTCCTCTTGTTGTATTTTGTAGACTTGTATACTTCCCTTCTCACCTTCCTTCTCTTCATCTCCTCAACAGAACATTGACTTCCCGTTGCCATGTCCGTTAGAGGTCTTTGAGATGTTGGTGGTCCCGGAGCAGACTTACCCTCTGATCTGCGTGGCGGTCAGTAAAGGAACCGAGCTCAACCAGGTGGTCCGGTTCGGCACCGTCAACCCCAACTCTACCTCCTCCTGGTTCACAGAAGCAGGTGCTGTTGGAGCAGTTGGACCGGTTCTGTTTCTGTTAAACTGGCCAAACTTCATTTGTTCTTGTTGTTGAATGCCAAATGAAAAGAGAATCAAGCTTTCTTTATTTTCCTCACTGCAGACACACCACAAACGTGTGTGATCCACGTCACACAGCTAGAGAGAGACACTATCCTAGTCTGCCTCGACAGTGAGTAACACACACACACACATCTGCACCACAGATTGGTCTATGTGCGGGAAGCAGTGACACATTTTTACACATCTTTGCATTTAAACAAAGCACCTAAAAATTACTTAAAGCTTTTTCAATTGATTTTTACCTGAATTTTATTCACACCACTCCTTCTCTCTCCTTCTCAGGATGTATAAAGATAGTGAACCTCCAGGGCAGATTGAAATCCAGCAGGAAGTTGTCGGCTGAGCTCACTTTCAACTTCCAGATCGAATCCATAGGTAAAGTGAAGAATGAGCTACGTTTGTGTGACACTTTGCATCAGAAAGCTGAAAAGGAGCCACTGTGGCTCCAGGCCACACCTCTGAACACTATTCTTTGTGTGTATGTGTTTCTGCAGTTTGTCTCCAGGACAGCGTGCTGGCCTTCTGGAGGCATGGCATGCAGGGGCGGAGTTTCAAGACCAACGAGGTGAGACTGACACTGTGTGAGAGAAATAAAGTGCATCACACGTGACCTTTAGATCATCTTAAGTGCACTGAAGTTCACTTCCAGGCATTTTTAGGAGGATGTAATCTCAGAATATAATAGGATTTTGTTGTAGCTGCTGAATTTCTGTAATGTAAACAGATTAATGGAACACAGTGTTCAGTTTGTAGTGCTGGTACCTGCTAATCTACATGAAATAGGGTCATATTTTGAGGCTTTTTGAGGTAAATGCCCATCACCACGTTCATGGGATTTTTAGTTGATCAACCAGGAAACAGCGTTACAACAATAATGCAGTTTATTGTTTTTTCATAAACCTGAATGAAAGCCAGTACAGTAAGAAGCGGCTGCACACAATCATCTAATTTCAGTCGCCTTGATTTCACACTGTGGACATAAAAATCTCTGATACAGTGAATAAAAAATAATCCTCCACCTCATTTAGAAGAAGATAGACTCTCTTTTTTGATTCAGTTGGTCTGTAGCAGTTAAATTGACTTGCTATGAATATGGCTTCACAATTCTCTTTTCCGTTTTACTGCTGTTCTTCAGATCACCCAGGAGATCTCCGACAGTACACGCATCTTCAGACTACTGGGATCGGACAGGTGAGAACACACACACACCATCTCATATCTCCTCCTCACTTCATACACACACAGTCAGGTCATCCGTTAACACACTCTCTGATGTCTTGTTACTGAAGAGACGCTGACTGTAGAGCTCCAAAGGACAGAGCGCTGCCCAGGTACACCCACTGACCACAGCCCACCCAAAACTCTGCCTCTTTCTGTTGGGTTTCTGTAGCTCTGTTTGTTGATTGGGAGCATTAAGGCTATTTGAGAGGAAGAGAGTGTGTGAGAGAGTGTGTCTGAGGAAATACATTTGGGGAGGTTTTTCCTGTTGAGTGATGAGAGTATAAACACCAAAATGATCTGGTTTTGTCAGTGATTTGGTAAAAACCTGAACAAAATCTAAATAGTTTTGAGCTACCAAGAACTACTTTGGATCATTTTGGTGTCTGCTGTCTGATTATTCAACAGCTGAGTCTCCTTAGGTTATGATGAATGTGTGAATAGTGTGAATGTGTGAGTCTTTAAAACAGTATTAGGGTCAGTGACAAATAATGTTTGGCATGATGAAAGTCAACTTTTTAAAATACAGTTTTAAGAAGCATTCATCAGGTCTTGTATTTTTTTTTTTACAAAAATAATTATTTTGTGCGATTTTGAGACACAAAATGTCAAATGGTGAAAAAGAATGATACATTTTGAATATATAATCCACCTAGAATATAATACTTGTTGATAGCATGTGTTTTTAATGTTTTTAAAACCTTTTTAAGAGTTAAACTATCTGGTAGCAAGTTTTTAGGGTTTACACCACATCACATTTTTGTCACTGACCCATTAACAGCTTTCTCATCGTTTTCCCCAGGAAAAGTATGTCAAGTCGTCTCCCTCGGCTGCCTTTTTTTTTAAACAAATAACAGGGTTTTCATAGGCTTTGACCATATCCTGTGTGGGTTGCTGTCTGTCTGTACATATTGCTACAATACATCCTGGGTCTTTACTATGTCTGTTCTTCATGTGACTCAGTGTTTTATTTATTTTACCAGAAATACTACTAACTTGCTGAAGAGGTGCTGTTTCTTTTGCCTGTGATTAAGTGAAGACTGATTAAATATTCTGCTACCTTTCCTTGAAACTAAACTGTGGCTGTGTGTGTGTGTGTTTGTGTTTGTGTTTGTGTTTGTATTACAGGGTGGTGGTGCTGGAGAGCCGGCCTACAGACAACCCAACAGCCCACAGCAACCTCTACATCCTGGCAGGCCATGAAAACAGCTACTGAGACACACACTCACAGACACACTCAAACACAAATAAACACACACTCTAAAACAGCCTACCACTAAATATGAACGAGGGAGCGAGCAACCCGGGAGACGCACTCACTCCAACCATACCGCTAACCCACCCGACCTCCACCTCCTCGCCCCGGCCTTGCCTGCGAGCCTAACTGGGAGACCAGAGGTTAATGGGTGCAAATGTGGATTTTCCAGTTCATTCGAAATGCGCCGCAGTGTTAAATGTGTGTCAGTTTAAGCGTGTTGTAGAACGGCAGTGGCTTGTTGACCAGTTTCTGGTGCGGGCGAGGGTTTAAAAACGCTGGTCTGAAGCCAGTCTTAAGATTTGGGTAGAACTAGTCGGAAATTCTGATTTCTTCTCTGCACCGTTAACGAGTGACTTAAACCTTCACCAGAATCCTTCCTAACACCCAACCCTCCCCCGCATACTGGGAAAGTCGCATCCAGCACAGAAGTTTTGACTTCAACACTACTTCTACTACTAGTTCTACACATACTACTGCTACTGCTACTGCTACTGCTACTAGCGCTAGAGCTTCACAGAAGAGCCATCTTGCACAGAAATACCTTCCTCTTGTTCATTGTTCTTTCCTCTGTCTCCTCCTTCCTCTTTCTTTTCCTCCCTGTTTTATTTTTTTTTTTTAAGTACACCTTTATTTATTGTGGCATGATGTAACTTTTAACAACCAGGATGGCTTTCTTGTTTTATGTGTTTCCAAAAAAAAAAAAGGATAAAAAAAAAGAGAAAACCGACTAAAAAGCTTTGCCACCTCTGCTAGTATTGAATACCCGTCACCACACACCACACAAGTGCTTAATTGACCTCTATTTAATTGTTGTAAATATAAATGTAGTATTTTTTTGACAAGAGACGAACACTAAAAAGACTGGTCTTGTAGATAGGCGTGTGTATAATTGCTCTGTGCAACTGTGGAGACGAACAGAGACAGACGGGCACAGCGGAGTGAAGGGGGAGCGGCGTGAATTCACTTCCTAGTTCCCTGATCACGTGACCAGCGTCAGGAAGCAAAGACCCCGGCAGTCTCCTCAGGTGGACAGCTTTAGTAATCTGATGTAACTCTAATAACGATCTGGAGCTCAGGACTGGACTGAGCAAACGCAGGAAGTAGCATCGATCGGCCATTTTCGTTCTGCATGCGTCACCATCGTAACTTCCTGCTCGTTTGCACCATAATAACTGTCGTCAGGGCAATGGATGTTATGAGTTCATTTAAGTTTGTTTTTTCTGTTTTTGAAATCATCATCTTTTAATATTTTTTTTAATGCTGTCCTAATCAAAAGGCGTTTTTTGTTTCATGCTTTTTTTATTTTTTATTGAACCACTGGTGTTACAATTTTGCACAGAGAAAAAAGGTATTTGATAAACAAATGTGATGTCATTATAATATATGACCTTGTGAGTATGCACAGTGTGTGTGTGTGTGTGCGTGTGTAGACGTAGAATATGCACATACGAGTGCATCATGTACAGATCTGGTCTTTAACAAGTGACAGTTGTGATTCCGTATGAGGCTTCTTGAAAAACAAAAAAAAACACTAACAAATATGAAAAAACAAGATAAAAGCTGAATTTACACAGAAAGAAAAATCATGTATTTATATATATAAATTTCTAGTATTAAATTCAGTAGAACACGTTTGAACATTTGAACCGCATAGAAATGCCACTTAAATGCTGTGGAAACCAGATGATAAAACAATCCAAGTAGGACAAGATCCCATTTAGATAAAACGCATTTATAGAGCAAAATAAAGAGCCAAAGGCTCAGTTCACATTTTTAGCTAGCTTTTCTTTAGCTAGCCTCCAGAAGAACAATTACAACAAACATAATTTTTGCATTTCTCTGAGAAGCTCAAACAAGATCTGAACGTTAAACTGTAAAAGTCATTAAAAAAATCAACTTGTTCTATCTTTAGTAATTGATACTGTAGACAGAAACCCTAACAGTCATGTCTCAGTTCTCTCAGAACAATGAAAGAACCTCGTTTAGCAACAGATGCTAGTCCGACTGACACTAACCACACGTGGGAATATTTCCTCAGCTCTTTTATAGATTTTTATTTCTGTGTAAATCAAAACGTTTGATTAATTTCAGTTCCATTCAGACAACTTCAGCCTCCATTGCTGTGACTTTTTTAAAGGCCGACGTCTGTATGCGAGCTCACACTACATGCATGTCCATGTGCACCGTGTGGTGTGTAGAGAGTCTACATGTGGCAGTACACTACCAGTCTTTACAAGCTGTGACACAGGTTGCTTCGGAGGGCGTGAACACTAGTTTTTAGCTGAGCTCAACTGAAATAATCGCTAACGCTGAACTCTTTCAGAGCTGGAACGTCTGGGTTGAATTTTCAAGGGGCCCATTTTCCAGAAGGGAATTTCTCATTCATTTTTCTCCATAGATATCGATTAATAATCTTATAACTGAACCAACCAGCTTTGAGATTTATAATAGAGAAAATAGAGAATTCACATGCAATTCAAACAAAATCCGATGAATTCATAAACTTGTGCATCAAGAAGGAAATTTTGTTCACACGCAAAAGTTATTGCCTTTATCAGATCAGTTAGACACTTAATACTAATATAGTACTAATATAACTATACTGTTGATAAAGAAGTGATAAAAATATGGCAACAGTGAGATCTCTGGTTAAAGGAAATTCAAATTTTCATTGGGCAGTTCATTTATAAGAATCTGGGAATACAACCTAATGTATGACATACACTAAAACTACTTCTGCTGCCATCTAGTGTTTCACACTTTCACATCACTACACCTTCTATTCAACTCTAAAAGTGTTTCACAGTGTTCAGTGTTACACAAACAACAAGCTGAATGTAATCAATGGAACTAACAGGATTGTGTTGGTAGGGCTTTCCATGGATTAAACAGGAAAGGTGTTCATGGATGACAGCTTTTCAGCCATGTGGTGACTCCGTACTGAATGTTACAGAGCTGGTTGTTAATGGGACAAGCCGCCATGCAGCTGCACTGACAATTAAAGCAAAGAATGTAACAGGCACCTGTTCCTCTTTGATGTCTTGGTGTGCTTAGTGGAATTTTAATTAATTTCACTGCTCAGAAAGCCAATATTGTCAGTCTTTTTTTTTTTTTGGTCACGTCGCCAACATGGCGGTATGTCCCTCCTCCAGACTTAAATCACAGGAATCACATCGATGCCACTGAGCATTATTTCTCTCCATTTTTGTCGTGTGGTTAAGTTTATTGAGCGTAAATCCTGTGAAATCTCTGATTGTCATGTAGCACCTGTAATCCTGTAAGATGTTTAGACAAAAAAACACTGAATTTCCATCTATTAAATGAGTGTAGAACCTTTGTAATTTACCCACACATCATCCATGGAGGAGGTAAATGTCTTAAAAGCAGGGTTGACAAAGGCTGGACTTCCTGCTTCCTCAAAGGACAAAAACTGGTAAAAACTGCAATTCAGAACATATTACTGTAAAAATGGTATAACAACCAGAATCTTTACTTTTAAAAGGTTTTTATAATAAAATAAATCACATCAATAGATTGGCTTTGTGTAGAACTGCGTAATCCTAGCCATTACTACAGACTGAGCTGCAACCATGTTTTATTCACCTAATCAGGTTACTGAACAAACTTATTTTCTTATGAACTTTTCTATTCAATGTCAAGAAGATGTAAATCATGCCAAGTAAACTACAGTCAAGTCAAATCGTTGTGAAGAATGTATCGCACATTCCTTTTACTTTAGGGCTCGTGGATGTTTAAAAAAAGATATATTTTTTACTGATTTTTTTTTTTTTTAATACAATGCCAAAATGTGTCATTGAAAGTTTATATGTCCAAATTCAGAGCCAAGTCGAATGAGCCTACCTCATGGTTTGTCCTGGATGGGAGGGGAGGGGGGGATTAGTCTGATTTGGAATAACAGCCAGTGTATTTGGTTCAATCAAAAATGTGTGTCCCCTCTCAGTTGACAAAAACATACTCAAACATCATGTGAAGAGAAAGTGAATGAGATATTCCACTGAAAATGACTTCAAAGGTTTTATTTTAAGGTTTTTGATTTCTATATTACCATTTTATTTTATGTTGAGCCAGAGAAAGCTCTTTATGCAAATATTTGTTAAAAGCAAGCAGTCCTAAATATCACATGATTTAGTTTTTTTCTATAGGGTTCATAACTTTAGAGCATCTAATTCGGGGGAATCTGTCCCTTTTGCAAAACACAAGTGTCTGGGTGTTGAATGAGGCTGTGCCGACTCCTAACTTCTGCCGTCACACACCATCTTAATCTAATCTCCTGAAGCCAACATGGCCTTCCGTTGTAGGTTTGCTGAAATGTTAAGTCTGTGTTTCATAACCTCAACAAGCCCTGGGTCAAATCACATATGAAAATAATTCAGAAATGTTGTTTTAAGATGCTGCGGATACCAGGAGTTTCTGCAGTTTCAGAAAAGAAGATAACTTTAAGGAAAAAAAAGATAATTAGTCTGAGATTATCTTACTCTAACTCATATTTTCCAGTCAGTAAAGCTCACCTGGAGCTCCGAGCAGATTAAAGTAGACGCAGATGAGTTATTAGCAGAAGCATTTTGATCCAGGTCTCCTCCTGATCTCATACAAAACACAATATGTCTGCTCTGTTCTGTCGCTATTATATCACCATTGTCTTTTTTTTTTCATAATGCAATGCACACGTTATGAAATGTATATAGTGTAAAATAAAAATGGGTTTGTTTTACATACTGTATAATTGCCTATATTTTGTTTCAGAAGTGTAACAGATTTATGAGATGAAAGGTTAACACATTAAAATGATGGAACTGAACCAGTAGAATCTTGTGGTCGTCATTTCTGGCGAATGGGAGAGAAAATGAACTTTTTCACCAAAGGAATAACACTGGTGTAAATGATGAAATAATTGATAGTTAAATTTTATTTAGATGCTTTGGTTTCAGAGTCCTGGTTTTGCTGATTCCTACTTTTTTTACTGGGATACTAAATAATACGTCCATCATTCACATGGTTCCATGCTGACAGGCCTTTTAACCATCAACTGCCCCTCAATTGTACTTGTGTGCTGCTGGTTTGGTTACAAGAAAAAAAGCTAACATTTAAGAGAAGCCTAAAAAAATCACAAAAAAGCCATTATAGCCATTTTTACAATTTAGTCATTTCATGAACGAATTAAACCCCAGGTTTAACAGGTAACAGGTTCCCCTGTTACATTTATCTAGTCTTTTCAAAATAAAGCATTTCTGTGTTCATAGTTAATAAAATAAAAGCAATATAACAATATGAAATGCATGTATTTACGTCATGTACATTTAGCATTGAAAGTCACTGTATATCTTGATTATTGGTAAGAAAATGAATAAACAAAACCTTTAAAAATAACCTATATCTTAACTCCTCCCTACAGCACCAGCACCCATAAAAACAGTTCAGTGAAAGGCAGCAAATGCAAAGATGTTTTTATTGAACATCCTTCAACAAGTCCTGATCATCACATTCATCTAGAAACAAAACAAAATTCACTTCAGTGCATGGAAATAATTCAGATAGCTCAGATACATGCAAATTATAACCGTTTAATGTTTGTTCTCCTGAGTATATATGCACAATAAACAGTATCAGATTACATCCTAAAAACATGAAGCAGACTGAGGGAAACTCATAAAAATGAACAGTGGGATGCTCTATATTTCATTTACATAGATTTGATAGTTGTGTTGCAAACAGAGAAAACAGAAAATGGTAGAAGCATTACAAATATCCAAGAGGGTGGGTGCTGTAGAATTCAGAATATGAGGAAACTGAGGAATGGTTTTACCACCTCTTCACTGATGAAATGTGCAGTTTGTCTTGTCTGCATAATCCCAGTAAGTTGCTTATAAATGGCTTATAACTGTACAGCATTTATACACCAGTTGTAAATGTAGAAAAACAAACTATGCTTAAACATGCAATTATTACATTGTATATGTATTGAGTGTGTGATGGTGTGTGTGGGGTAGACAGGTGTTATACAGCAGTGCCACGGTTGATCTCCAGATGCACCGCTTTGGGATTTTTCCCCGACGTGTCATCACCGTTTTCTGGCATTTTCTCCCCTGCCTTCTCTTTCTTCTCATCACCGCTCCTGTTAGACAGAAGGATCAAGGTCACATTTATGGTGCAGCCATTCTACCATGCTCCAAGTGCTTTTCTTCCAGGAATTCTTGAGTTTTCATTTGCCGTCTTTCAGTCACTGCTACAGTATCCAGCCAACCACAGTCATGCTTCCATGTAAAGTTAAAGTTCTTACCTCTTCTTGAAGAGTTTCTTGAATGAGCTCCTAAAGCCTCCTTTGTCCTGCTTCCGACTCCTCTCACTGAAGGGGGTGTGGTGATTCTCCTCCGTAGCAGCCCTCCACTTTGACTCATCCCCCCACGATTGGATAGCAGGGTCCTGATAGGGTTGAACACAAAATTACACATTTGGTGCCATTTATAGCGTTTCTGTCTCCAGATGCCAAGAATGGCAGAACTGAAAAAAGGATCCATGCTATTGTCTGAGAAAGGTGGAATTTTGAGGATTACGAGTTGGGATGTTAAAAACTAAAAATAGTTTTATCAGAAAGTGCACAAAGCGTCATGTAAAATGTGAAATTAAAAATGGAATATTCAGTCTTTGCTGAAACCCACCATGCTGAGCAGAGCATGCAGCTCATTGCTCTGTTTGTCGGTATCGAGTCTGTTCCCCAGTGGGTTATGGAGCTTACGGGATGGGGTGGGACACCCTCTGCTGCCCTTGCTGCCCTGGCGCTCCAGCTTGGCGTGGCTGCCCAGTCCCACCCTCTGGAGATGCTCTGCTAGAGGAGTCCCTTCCAGACCACTGATGGCATCCATCTGCAGGCCGTTCAGGGACTGAACAGTGGAGGAGACATATGGTTGTATTCAATATAATAGCAGTGTGTTTTAAAACGTAAGTCCTTATATCATTTTTATTTCGATGCATTGGGAACACTGCATTTTATACCCTAAATCAAAATGTGAAAAAAATATCCATTTTTTAATTGCTTTACACAAAAAATGAAGAAAAATTAATATGAGGCTGTTAAAAAAAAATAGCAGTCTACATTTTTCTTAGGCTAAAACACCTGTTCATAGGAGCCAGAAGTTGGTCGACTCCATGCAACACAAATGTGAAACAGTTCTCAGAAACTGGTGATAACAAATAAATATTACTTTAATGATTCACAGGAATGCTTTTGAATGAAATTATAATAGATTTTTCAGTTTATACAGTAAATATCTAAGTTTGTAAAGAAAAATGTAGACACTGCTATATTTTTTGAACATCCTAATATTCATTTTTCTTCATTTCATGCAAAGTCATTAAAAAGCTGACACACTTTTCTTCACATTTTGATTTTGGATATAAAGAATGCATTTGCATCAATAAAAACATGAAAAACTGAACCACATCAAAACAATAGTTTTCACAATTAGATTTCTTGTTCAAAATAATAGAATAAAAATAAAAGTTCATTTGATTTAGGATATAAAATGCAGTGCTCCTAATGCATGTTTTTAAACACACTGCTATTATATTGGACACAAGTTGAAGTTATTCAGGAAATCTTAGTTTTAACCAGTCTGACCTTGCTCTTGCGTTGGCTCGTCTGAAGGGGGCGGTGCTGATTGCGGCGCATCATTACAGCTTCATCAGGAGACACGCACCCTCGGTTGGGCAGCTTGCCGTAGCCATTCCCCTGGCTTCCTCCGTTGCCAAAGATGTCACGGTTGGTCGATACGTTTGCTGCCATCGCGTGATGTGACGTCAAGGGGCCTTTGGGGCACTTAACGAAGGCGATATCGATGGAGGAGTCAGAAGAGGCAGAGGAGCAGCGGTCGAACATGGACACGTCATGAAGGGAGCTTCCATCCTCTTCGTAGAGGCTCTCCATCCCTGGCGGGTCTGGAGGCAGGAGGAATTCTCCAAGGGCGTCGGCCAGAGCAGAGCCTGGTTGGACCTGACGGAAATCTGCAGGTCTGGAGGGCAGATGACGCTGACAGGACACGGATCTGTCAGACGCCTCACTCTCTGGGATGCTGCCGAGACCTGAAAACCAAAGGTTGGTTATCAGGATAACTGATGGGGCTATGAAGTGACGGACTGATGAAGTAATAACCGGATTAACCCAAAATCACTGTGGTTTTTTGATGAAGTTCCTTTGAGTGCAGACCTGATTGTTTGTGGTTCCGTGAGTCCAGTTCCGGGCTGAAGAACAGGAGCTGGGAGGGCCACTCTGTGTTGTAACGAGGAGTTTCTGCATCCTGGTCTCGATCCCAATCCTGAAATTGATGAGACTGGATCTCCTCCATGAGACGCTGCTTGTTGTGTTTCACCTGATTAGCATGTTCTCTGTGAAAGATGTAATGTAAATGAGTTAGGGTTAGAAGCTTTTTTTCTTTCTTTAATAAAACATTTTTTTGCCCCCAAATGGCCTCAAAAAGCATACTGTAAAGATTTAGTTTAGTCATTCATACCTGAATAACCTGTGGTAGAACTTGCCAAACTGATGAAGTAGAAAGCTGCAGAGTAAATACTCACAACATGACACTACTGCAAGGATACGGTGAGCCGGTGCTGTTGGCTTGAATCCCACTTTCCACTGTCTTCAACAGCTGTTTCATGCTCGACCTGCAGGAAACAAGCAGCACCATGAACACAGCTTCACCTGTTTTGTTTTCTCAGGTTACAGTGGTCAGAATATGTTATCATACAGGGGCTGTGGTGTGTTCTGTAGTGTGTTTTCCTGACCTCTTCACCTCCTTGCGGTTGTGCAGCAGCAGCTCCTGGTTGTGTTGGAGGAGGTGGCGGTACTGAGCCGTGAAGGACCTGAACTGTTGGATGCAAACCAGCAGCAGATAGTAGTCTGGGTGCTCTGCATCCGTCTGCCTCAGCAGCCCCTAAACACACACACACACACAGATATACATATCTATTCTATTCAGACAGGGTTGAGCTGTTGTGTGTGTAAGGTCGGGAGGAACTTGTCTTGGATGAGAAACTGTCTGGGGGGCATACTGCCAAGATTTTGCTGTTGACACTTTGTTTTGAACTACATGGAAACAGCCTGTTCTAAACTTTTATGGAGTTAATGTGATCAAGGGAGAATGCAACGGAGGGGGCTGAGGGCAGTTTGATTTGCATGAATCATTAGTTGAATGGTCTCATTAAAAAGGTCACGACACAAGCGTTTCTGAAGGAGGAGATTACATGGATCCAGGGGACGGTTACTATTAACTTCCTACTACTGTTAACTTCCTGTTGTGACATCATAACCGGAGTCATTTCTCAATAACTTGTGTTTAGGAGCACAACAGGGTGGGTGATTGGTCTTAGAAACAGAGACTGAAATCTTTAGACACAACCACTGAAGTGATGTTTTTTTCACTTGCCCCTTTAAGTGGGATTTATAGGATTTATGATCTGTGTGTGTGTGTGTGTGTGTGTGTGTGTGTGTGTGTGTGTGTGTGTGTGTGTGTGTGTGTGATCATCTAACCTGTAGCAGCAGCAGATACTCTGGGATCCTCTGAACCGGCTGGAGGAGCAGCGTGTGGAGGGAGGGTTTGGATTCATCACCCATTATGTCACTCTGAGAGAAGCAGCCAGTCAGGGTGGGAGGGTAAAACCAGTTGGTGCAGCATGTACAGTATAGGAAATCCAACTATTCTCAGCTTAGTCTGTATCATGTAAGTCTCAATAAAATATTTCAATTCTGAATTTGATTTTGAATTACCAAGCTATGTTTGTTTTACATCAGCTTTACTCATTATCCCATACAACGGTGCCCTGTCATGCTACATCACATCCTGCCTTTTTTTATGTCATATAATAGCCTCATTTGGCTTTCACCTCCAGTAAAGTGGAAGATTTAATGGCGCTGGTGGCGAGCATGGTGACCACAGCCAGACAGTCTGGAAGCTCCTTCAGGTAGGACACGTAGAAATCCAGGAAATCACTCTGTAGGGAGCCACAGAGACTTCATGTCTGAGTAAAGCCCCATACGTACACACATTCTCCACTTCCTCTCCTCTTTTCACTGTCACCCTCATCACATGCCCACAGATATATCATTTTACATTCTGCTAGGTTACAGAAATAATTTACTTTATCATACAACCATCTTGTGTTATTATGAGGAGAAACCTTCATTTACTGGATTTGTGGACAAAGACAACAAATTATCACATCCAATTTCAACAAAATGTCTTGTTTTGAATTTAATATTCAAGAATTTTAAATTACTATTCATACCCATGTAGACTAGGGCAATGCAAATACAACACATGGTAAAATAAAATACAAATTATAATCTTTCTGGTCATTTCTCACGTTTTTCCCTCCACATGCACGTTTCTTCTATACATGAATACTGAATTTATGAAGAATCATTAACCTGCCTCCTTTATGTTTCAATAGGTTCTTACCAATCAATGCATGTCCTCTCACTTACTTAGAGCCAATTAACCACAAACTGGCTTTAATCAAAAACACACACTAGCTTCAGTGTATTGTGTTGTTTGCTTTTGTTCTTCTGCAAGGGTTGATCTAAGGTTGTTTTTATTTTTATTATTATTAATATTAATAATAATAAAATCGATTTTTTAATTGAATATGCTATATTAGTTTGAAGAAGATCTAATTTATTTTACTTTGTTACTACTCGCATCTTCTTGATATTACAAAACACACCAATATCTTTTGACATTTAGTTAAGGATTTTTAATCCATGCATGTCCCTGGAACATTGAGTTTCTTACACTACTGCAATAAATTCCTACTTTTATCTAAATGTAATTTAATCTAAGTTCCCTTGAACTGGAAAATAAAGTACTGAACTACACTCATAGTTAGGCTGTTATCATTTTATCAACAAAAGACTTTTTTTCGCCATCATTCCTTTGGTACAGTAATATTAACGGTCACTGCCGTCTTTACACTCTATCTGTATTCAAGCTCTAAACATGGCTCTACTGGAATTTGACATTTTATTCAAAGGCTGTCATGGCTGCTGAAGTGATGCAAATTCATTATGAATGGCCAGTCACAAGGCCAATTCTTCTGACCCCTCCACATTAACTTGTCTGGAACACCACTGTGCATTGTGAACGTCAAGATTTAGATTTATGTGGGTAAACTGGTGGTCTACATCTTTGTTAATCTGTATTTGTTAAAACATATTAATAGTATAATAGTGAATTAGACATATCTATTTTCAGTTTTAAGTTTTTTTTATTCAGTTCTTCAACTATAAGGTAATATTAGACACATAGAATTATGCCTAAAGATAATTTTGTCCACAATGGACACATTTTTTTCCAGACTTTTTTTTTAAGGGAATTTAGAAAAAAAATGCATTTAGATAAAAGTAGAAATTCATTACCAGCAGTGTATAAACTACATGTTCCAGGGACATGCATGAATTGGACATTTTACATTTTAGTTAGCACATATATATATATATATATATATATATATATATATATATATATATATATATATATATATATATATATATATATATATATATATATATATATATATATATATATATATATATATATATATATATATATATATGGGATTTTTCATTTATTGTCAGTAATAATCATCAAATTAAAAGAAATAAACATCTATGTTCAGACCTTTTAAAACTATGAGTTAAAAAGTCAAAATTATGAGATACTTTCAATTAGCAGCACTGTGTTGGAAATGGATTGTGAGTACTTCAAACATATGGAAATTGAGGTGGAAAGGCAGATGTGTTTTATTCTTCATACACCAGAACTGTTTCTTGTCTAGTAGCAACAAACTAAACTACATTTAGAAAATAATACAATACAAATAATCTCTCCTCGGTCAAACCCTTGCTGAAAACAAAAATGCAAACAACACAATACACTGAAGCTAGTGCATCTATTTGATTAAAGCCAGTTTGTGGTTAATTGGTTCTGAGTAAGTGGGAGGAAATGCAGTGATTGGTAAGAACACCTACCTATTTAAATATAAAGGAGGCAGGTTAATGATTCTTTATAAATTAGGTCTTCATGTATAGAATAAGAGACGTGCATGGGGACAGAAAACAGCAAGAAACGAACAGACAGAAAATAATCTGTATTTTATTTTAACATACATACTGTATGTTGTATTTGCATTGCATGGATATGGATTGTACTTTCAAAATCTTCAATATTAAATTTAAAACAAGACATTTTGTTAAAATTGTTTTTAATGTGATTAGTTTAATGTGATTTGTTGCCTTTGTCCATAAAACCTGCGAAAAACAATAAATAAATAAAACAAAGATTGTCCTGATCAGATTTCTCAGATTTGTGATTTCACCAGAGGGGAAATTAAAGGTCATGGACACATAAAACATATATAGTAACATGCACATTTCATAACAACATACACATTCATGACAAGAATACATTCTTAAGTTGCATCAAGGGAAGTTAAAAGATCAAGATTTCAGAGACATTTACTTGCACAAATTGACATGTCTCTTCGGGAATGTCTGTGAGATAAAGTCATGAAGGGTGTGTATAGCTGTCTCTATATTATGAGACAGCTGTACACAGTTATAAAACATAATAAAAACTGGAATTAACATTGTTTTAGGAATCTAATCTAGGTGGCAAATATAATAAGAATAAATACACTAGTATAGTTTAGCTTTGTTCTGTGTTAAGTTATTTTACGTGTTTACCTCTTTGCTGGTGAGCCTCATGAATACATCTCCCATGATTCCTTGCCACTGGCACCTGAGCACTCGTTCCTGGAGAGTATGGAGGAGCTCGAGGTGCTGCTGGATCAGAAACCTCAGAGAGCTGGGAAATGGACTGGAGAGCAAGGAAGACAGAGCAGAGATGAGTTACGCTGCCCTACAACACAAACACCAACTACCGTTTTAGTCGAAATTGAGTTATGACTGAAACTGAACTTTTAGATGTTGTTTTTTATCTTGTGACAAATTATTTAAATCTGATCTTCTTCTTTTTTGGAAAAAAACAGAGTATAAAAAAATTAAGTGAATACAAAATCCAAACAAAAATAGGTCTGCCCTGGGATTATTCAATGGCCAAGATGCCAAAGCTCATGAATTTATCTGAAAAGTTGATCTCATTTCTCAGTAAATCACATTGAGATAAAATAAACGACCAGCACTTGTTAATTCATAGTAAGAATAACGACCAAAGCAGCATTGGTATATATCTGTTTATAGTAATACAAAAGCAAGGAGCAGTATCTGCTTTTTGGGATTATATTTTCAGCCAAGAGGTCTCATATCATAGACTTTTCAGGGTTTTATTTTTAAGTTTTGACATGGTGTATTTGCAATTTAAAAGAAAGGTCACAGGTTCAAGACCTCCTTGGTCCTGGGTCTGGGACCTTTCTGTGTGGAGTTTGCATGTTCTCCCCGTGTCTGTGTGGGTTTTCACCAGGTACTCCGGCTTCCTCCCACAGTCCAAAAACATGCTGAGGTTAATTGGAGACTCTAAATTGCCCGTAGGTGTGAGTGTGTGAGTGAATGGTGTGTGTGCCCCATGATTGGCTGGCAACCATCTGGGGTGTATCCCTGCCTCTCGCCGTAATCCGCTGGGATTGGCTCCAGCAGACCCCTGCGACCCTAATGAGGAATAAGCAGGTATAGAAAATGACTGACTGAGTGTCAGAATGTAGTTTTACAGTGTTTTCTCAAGCACAGCCATTCATGATCCTCTCTTCTGATTGGCTGATTTTCATTTGGAAGTCAAAAGTAGGTGTGTCAGTGGGGGCTGGTGGGCCATGTAGGCAGAGGGAGCTACTTTATGACATCACAAAGTCAAGGAAGTACAAACGAGCCATGAAACAGCAATGTTTCTAAATCCAGCCTGTGTAAATTTCTGTTTTATGAGTGTTTTATACATGGTACAGTTTTTATATGAACCCTATATCTTATCTAGAGTAAAAAAACATAAAAGTTGCTATTTGCATGATATAAGACCTTTATTTTACCCATATTTACTTTGCCAATTTCCACTGATTTGCACATAAAATAAATAAATAAATAAAATCATTTGAACTGGCTCATACAGAAGCAATTTCTAAGTAATCCTTTGTAATATGCTAAACTTTTGAGACAGTTTCTGTGTTCTGTGTTCACTTTAAAAACCATAGCGCTCATTTACAAATTCCGTTTGACCCAGTTTAGCATTTGCACTGTTTGAGCAGTGCTTTTAGTCATTGGGAACACGTGTGCTGAAGCTCAGCAGTGATTACATTAGCGAGCTGTGTGGAGATTTTAAAGAGTATCCTCTCTGTCTTCCTGGTGTTATAACCTGCTTTTATTGGATTTATTTATTTCCTGTTCTCCCCTTACCACAAACTCTCAAATTAGATCACTAGCTGCTCCTGTAAACTGTGTGCATGTGTGTGTGTGTGTGTGTGTGTGTGTGTGTGTGTGTGTGTGTGTGTGTGTGTGTGTGTGACTGAGATCAAGACTGAGACAGACAAAGATAGAAATGACTGTAGTCTGTGATATTAATCAGTTAAGTTGTATGGCTCTTAACATGTCAGAGAGTCCTCTTCAATATTAGATAAGGTCAGTGATATCTGGGTCATTCTGCAGGTTGGTGTATGTATGCCGGCTTCCTGTTAGACAGTCAGTACGTTATTGGATTTAATTGTTTTTGATGTCCCACGATAGGCTGGCGACCTGTCTGGGGTGTATGCTGGGATTGGCTCCAGCTGACCCCTGTGACCCTAGTGAGGAATGAGCAGTATAGAAAATGACTGACTCATTGATTTTGATGTCTGTGTAAGATTTTAAGATCCACCTCTCTTTGTGACTTGTGTTGTGTGTTTGTAGTTTCACCGTTTGTCTTTGGAAGTGAGAGCTTCTGATCCGTTGAAGGAGATGTTGGCCTTCAGTAACAGAGACAGGTGGGACACGTACACTCTCTCTGACTCCAGCAGCTCCAGGGCTGCTCTTTGTCTCTTATCTACAAACACACACACACACACACACACACACACACACACACACACACACACACACACACACACACACACACACACACACACACACACACACACACACACACAATAACACAAAATATTAGTTTAAGCATATGTTTTTTTTTTTTCAGCTTTCTCTCATCAACCTGCAGAAGCCTGACATCTAGAGGTGAATAGTGGTGAAGTGCAGTGCTGCTGGCTGGAGTTTTCCAGCGTCTCTATGAAAATTGGTGAGTCTCTTTATAGCTTTTCTGCAGCAAGCTGCTGGAGCAGCCTGAACATTCCTGTTAGGAGAGCCTACTCTATCGCCTTTTAAAACGAAACTGAAAATATTCCTTTTTAATGTCAACCTTCAGTAGTCTGAATTATTATTTCATTTTATTCTGAACTTGTTTGCTTTTTAACTTTAACTGTCTTATTTTTACTGACCGCTGGAATCTATTGTCATTTATTTGATTGTATTTTATACTTACATTTAATGATTATCTATTATGTGTCATATTTTTTTGGTTGGTTGCTGGATTTAATTATTTTAATTTCACTAAAATATATTTTTTAACTAATATATTTGTGTGTATTTATGGGTATTATTTGGGTGTTTATTTTAATTGTGTATGTTTTTTTACATAGTTTTTGTGGCTATCAACCAACTTATGGTACCTGATGCTATTTGAAGCACACCATGCTTCCACCTGGAATAAAATTAAGCTCTTAAAGCTCTAAATATGAAACTATAAATTGCATAACAACAGATTGTGAAATTATTTTAAAAAATGTATTATTTTAGACTCCAAATCAGTGGTTTTCTGGACTGTTACTTTTTTTTTTTTTTTGTTGGCCTGACAATATATACATATGTTTTTTCTAAATGTCTCACCAACTTGTATTCATGGTCATATATTATATGTTATTGACACTAGTAAAAAAACAATAAGTAAATAGCTTGAACCAAAAACAAGTTTTGTTGAAATTCAAAGTGGTTTATAGACTGGAAAACCAATATGAGAAACCACATGTCAAAGTAAAAGAAATAGAAGCATAGAAGCTAGAAGATTTTTACACACACACACACACACACACACACACACACACACACACACACACGCACATATATATGTGTGTAAAAATCTTCTAGCTTTTATGCTTCTATTTCTTTTAGTTTCAGATGTGCTGTTGTTTCTTATATTGGTTTTCCAATGCATTAGATGAGGTACTACACTTAAAATGAAATGTAATAAATGATTAATTATTGGTAGTATGATATTCTTCTTCCTCTTACTGTTTTCATTCAGACTGGTGGGTGTATCAGTCTCATCTCTGCTGTTCTTTCTCTCTGACCATGATGGAGATTTGGACTGGCAACCTCTCAGCTGCTGATGCTGCTGAGCCTCCTGCTCAGAGGTAGAAACTGCACACACACACACACACACACACACACACACACACACACACAGTGTGGATCTTATTGGTCTGTTTTTTGATTTCCTCCACTTCATCCTCTTCTCTACTCAGCCAACACACTCACTCTGTGCCGACGCAGCACTCCTCTGTGGTGACCCGCTGTGTGGCAGACTGGACAGGTAGTGTTGAATAACGCTGAGTTCTGATTGGCTGGGCCCACAGATGTGTTCATCCCCTGATGCCGTGAGCACATCTGCCTTGGAGCTCTTCCTGCTTTGAAGCCAAGTGGCATGTTAGAAGAAGTAGAAGAAGATGAAGAAAACAATTTATTTGCCTGATTACACAGCACACAGTTCAGGCAGATAATCACACAACTGCAAACATGATGGATCCAGGGAAAGATGTAAAAAGAAAGGGAGTTTTTGTATGAAAACATATCGTTAGCATATTTGCCTAAGTCATATTTCAATATTGGTATTTTTTATATTGTATTTTTTATAAGTGCATCATTCAACCAGATGTGTGAACAAATATATATATATATATATATATAATATAAAAGAAACTGACCCATTATCAATTGTCTAACAAATAAAAAATGACTTAGACAGAATTGTGCCTTGACTTAGGCGTTCTTGTTTTACATAAATGTGAATGTGAATGATATCTATCATACCTTGAGGCAAAAATGTAATTTTGAGTTTAAATACACAGTTCATGATCCACAGTTCATGTTCATGATTGATTGGCTGAAATTACCTTTGATGTCTAGAAAACTGAATGAATATATCTGCTGCTTCCTCTCTGCCATTTAGCTTGTATCAACACTGTCTAAAGTCAAATGGATGACTTAGGCAGACAGTGTTTTTGGATTCTAATAAGTGTTGTGATTGGCCAATGACATAGAGGCAGAAAGGCAGGATGATACAGCAGTGGCAGGAGAGTAAAGTTATGCAAATATCTATTTGGCCATAAAATGACTGAGGCATTTATGCTATGAGGCTAATGATTTGTATATCCATGTTGGCATCTATACTTCCAAAATATTAAATTTTAACTCTTGTGTTTAGTAATTTAAATTAGTCCAATAATGAATTGCATTACCTTGAATTATCTTATTCCATTAGTCAATTTGTTTCTTAATGTTGGTTAATTAAAAAAAAAAGTTTCCTAAAAAAATTTAAATATTTGATGTTTTATCATAATTTATTTCATATCTTTCTGTTTTTATTTTCATCAATAAGATAATTAAAGATAATTCCACTCAATATTAGACTAATCATATCAAATACAAGTTGATATGAATGGCCACATGTTTGAGGCCTACCTGTGTGGGACAGACATGATATCCTTGGTGCTCTCTGACTGCAGCACTTCTATCCTCTTCATTATCTCTCTCTGTCTGTTGTGCACCTCCCTGATGTGGAACAATGCCACGCTCAGCTCCTCCTGCAAGCAGTTTACACATTATTCCAGAGAAGGCATCGGTGTGGAGCTGCTGTAAACTGATCAGACTGACCGTGTCTGTGCTCTGAGCACCAGCCGGGTCACATTCAGAGCGATTGCTGCTTCATGGCACAAATCATTGATGTCTGATGGCAGAATAAGTGAATATATTGGATGGGAAAAGATTGTTTAAAGGCCGGTTTTTCCGTTTTTCCAATCTGTCTGTTTATTTCTTGCTGTAATCATTTCTCCTCTTCATACCAAGCCCTTTATAATGCACTTGTTTGTGCAAATGTGTTTAAAAGTTCAAAGGAGGCATCTATATTAGTAGATTTCTTCCACGGTTGACATCTCTTAAGTATAAAATATTGAATTTCATATACAACCCATTTATTTCAACCTTCCATTCAATTCTACATATAGTCATAAAACAAAGAACATACCACATGCCCAAAATACCTAAAGCATGTGTGCAGCTACTGTCCATCATGTGAAGGTTTACAACTCATGATTACACATTTTGTTATGAGTGAATCATCCTCCTCTGAATTGATGAAGTTGATGCACGTGGCTGTGCAGATAAATGTAATTAACACATGGATTCCTCAGATCTTACAGGATGGATCAATGTAGTTGCCTTCTGCATGTACAGTGAAGGCTGGACACTAGTTCCCCCACAGTTGAATAACTATTGAATAACAGTGGAGCAGAGGAGGAAAGAGCTGCCTTCCTATCTAATAAATTAAATTAGTTCACGGTTTCAGCAAAGTTCCAGTCAGATGTTCTTAATTATGTTAGAGAGGCCTCTCGACCTCGCTAAGAATAGACTGTGAAAAAAACAACTTAACATGTTTAGCAATCATCATTATGTAGATTCACTCAGCATCCTACTACCCTACTATAAAGCATGAAAAGATGAAATGAATGAAAACGCTGTCTATCCGCATCCATTTCTCCTTATTGGGTTAATCAGTCTGTTACTGCACATGGGCACCGAGCAAAGATAGAGACTGACTAAGCTGGTTTACCACATTTAACCATTTAACTGCAGACTTTAGCTATAGATATGAAAAGTAAATCCAGCTCACCACATTTAAGAGCCATTCAATTTCTAGCACTATTTTCTTTTATTTTTTTCATTGAAATCATGCATCTGAATTTTGAGCCTTTTTTTTTTACTTTTATTTTTTGCTGTTCACAGTCAAATTGTTGTTGGTCAAATTCAAAATAAAAAAAATAATAATTTATGTTTATAGAAATGTCATTGTTGACATTTAGAAGTGAATATAAAATATAAAAAGAATATAACAGATTGTTAATATCACATTCATTTCATCTTATTGTGAAATATTCTGTGTTAAGTCTTGTTTATTTTAAAGTTACACCTTTAAGCATGGGCGACACGGTGGCGCAGGGGTTAGCGATGTTGCCTCACAGCAAGAAGGTCGCAGGTTCAAGACCTCCTTGGTCCTGGGTCTGGGACCTTTCTGTGTGGAGTTTGCATGTTCTCCCCGTGTCTGCGTGGGTTTTCCCCGGGTACTCCAGCTTCCTCCCACAGTCCAAAAACATGCTCAGGTTAATTGGCAACTCTAAATTGCCCATAGGTGTGAGTGTGTGAGTGAATGGTGTGTGTGCCCCACGATTGGCTGGCGACCATCCCTGCCTCTCGCCGTAACGCGCTGGGATAGGCTCCAGCAGACCCCTGCGACCCTAATGAGGAATAAGCAGGTATAGAAAATGACTGACTGACCTTTAAGCATTGTGCTGCTGGTAAAATGCGACAGTTACTGATAATTAGAAAGGACACCAAACACTTCAGGTTGCTTTAAGGACAATTAAGAACGCATGTACTTTATGTTGTTTTAATTTTTAAATGGTTAAATCCATTGATTGGTTCAGTCAGTGGCGTGCATAGACTTTTTGAAGGGCATGGGCGAAAAGGAAAAAAAGGCACAATATAGCACATCGTCACCACTGAAGACGGCACTTTAACCATGTTTTATATGTTATACAAATGGCCAGTTTAACATGCTTTGTAGCACCCATGAGGGCACTTTAGCACTCCCCTCCCCATGCACACCACTGAGTTCATATAGGCTAGCATAGCAACTCCTGATTTTATGACACCTTCATTTTCATTTCATTTAAGGGACATTTTTAATCAACATACAAAATGGCGATTGGCTGCCACTTTGACTGATTTGACTCTATTAGATAATCATAATCATTTTTAAAAATGAGGGTGTGTGGTTTGACTGTGGAGTGGTTGCAGCACCTTGAAAGTGTTGAGTGAGTTCTTGAGTCCCATTATCCTATCATCCACATCTGTCTGATGGGCCTGCAGCGTCTCCTCCAGGCTGTGGTCCCTCTGACGCAGCTCGCCCAGCTCTTTCAGGGCCACCTGGAGCCCATCACGCAGCTCAGCCACCAGGCCCTGCAGCTGCAGCACAACAAGCAGTTGGATATAGTTCATGTTCTGTTGCAGCTTTTATTTACATCTACCTTTGAAATTTTTCAATTTCTGTATATGATTTTTCACAAATACCTCCTCTTTTGGATCAACTATTGCCATATGGCAACAAATACGTATTTTATCATCATTTTGTAAATGATGATATATAAATGATTTGATATACAATCTATACTTTTTTTTATTTTCCCGATTGCTCATGGACATATGACATGTGAGCATCGTTGCCTCACAACAGGTTGTCTCTTATTCAGAATTTTGAAAAAATGTTCACCAAATAAAAAAATTGAACTCGTAAACACAGTCTTTGGATAATTTTATGCTATGTAAGTCAATGGGACTTAGGGAGAAGTGAAAATCAGAAGAGAATCTGAAATGAAATGAAATTTCATGGAACAAACCAAAAATAGCCTGTGTTTTCTGGAGCTCCAGGGAGGTGCTTGTGAGAGCGCTGTAAAAATACATGGAGTATATAATGGAGTATAATATGGGACTTTTAATATTTTTTCTTTATTTCATTATCATTTAGGTCTTTATATTCAATTCTTGTTTTGTTTTTTATAGTCTATATTTATTATTATTATATATTTTGGTGCATCTTTATATACAGTAGATCTTCTCAGGCTGCTTTTATGCAGGTTTTTACTTGAAGTGCTTCTCCTCTCTTCACCTCTGACATCCTTTTTATTTTATTTAATCTTGATAAATTAATATCCCTCTCATAATTTTTCTCATAATCTTCCATAAATGCTGGGTTCTTTGTCTACTTCTCTTCTTCTCTTCACTTCCATTCTTAGTTTTCTCATTCATAGCTGATTGAATTCATTCAGCGGGGATAACTGAATCAGCTCATGGGAACGTAACAGAGGCTGAAGCGGCTCTCCCTCACTCCATCTTTCCATCCCTTTCTGTGCTTTCTCTGGGTCATGTGAAAGGCATCAGGCAGGAGCCTGAATAGAGTTTCTGTCCTGTTCTCCTGCTGCTGCTCCTGTCTGATGCTATCAGTGGCTGTGCTACTGTACGTCTGTACACCTGGAGGCTGAGCTGAAACACCCAACACTACCAACTGCTCACAGATCTCATTTAATTATATCGATCGCAAGTTTAGGTAGTTAGTTCCACTGAATAAGTGGATACGAGTTTAATTTAAAAGCTGTAAAGTTCATCATTACATTTTGTGCTGTAAGTTATGTGAGACTTATTCAGAACTCAGTGTGAAAATGTATTTTATGATCCCATACTATAGAAAATGATCATTTTTTTATTAGATTTTTAAAAGAAAGATTAAAACATGTGTTTTACTTTAGTATTTACCTATGTTGTACTAGATCTCTGCTGCACTTCCTAATGTGTGTCCTTTTCTAAAAAGCTGTGATATAAAGTTTTGAAACACATACAATTAATAAGGTCACATGACCAGGATATCCTGTTTGCTCATGGACATTTGACATGTGAGCACCTTTTTCTCACAACCAAAGGTTGTCTTTTATTCAAGTGTTAGAAATTTTTCACCAAATAAAAATGTAACTCACTACCTAGGCCCTAGGTAGTGAGTTACATTTTTATTTGACAAAAACAAACGCAATAAAGCTTACTTACCCTAGGTCTTAGGATAAGTAAGCTTTATTTTTGTTTTTACATTTAATTAGTTATTTAATAATTTTGATGTTATAAGTTTTTTTTTCTAATATGCTAAGAAAGAGAAAGAGTAATAACAATTGATTGAGTGATTGAACAAGTGATTTATATAACATGAAACTACCCTGAGACTATGTTTACAACCTTTTGTTACATGTACCATGAAATAGAGGGTTAATGATTTTATTGATTTGCATCCTATGTATTTTATCCCTTCCTATCTTAAATGGGTTCTAATTGTGGTAGATTTTATATCCTCAGAGAACTGTGCCTTCAATTATTCAGAGGAGAGACTCATTGATATTAATGAGAGAGGCACAGAACTACACTACAACTACAGAGAGAAGCTGGAGATGTAAAACTAGATTGAGATATGTTTTACTTATTAAACCCAATCTTGTTATGGATATCACAACTTCTAATAATAATAATCTTAGGAAAAGTGAACACTATGGGAGATTTTTTAGAGTTGTGATTTTTTTCACAGCAAACTTTTTTGGCAGCTGTTTTATACTGAAACATCCAAGTTCAGGGTTCAAGGTTTTTCTTGACATTATGAGGAGAGAATTCTGCATCATAAACACTCTTGTACAACGACTTTGGCTGCATGCAAATGTTTGGCTAAAGCACTTTTAATTGCACAGTTAGTCTTCAATAATGTCCTGCTGTTAGTGCCCTCCTGTCATGTTTTTTTTAATTAGTTAGTAATGAAATATTAACAATGCTTGTTAGGATTTTTTGTTTTCAGACATCTTTTGAATAGTTCAACATGCACCAGGTCAAACTGACCCAGAGCACCATTGTATAACAGGATGGTTAATATGTGCTCATGATTAAATATAATGAGACAGAGTGCAAATCTAAACCCACTTGGCCTGATTTCTACAAAGTAAACATCATTAACTAATGGAAAGTAGCATTCTGTGGCAGCACTAGGAATGCACAACACAACACAATCACCTACTGTATGTAAAGAGGTCTGTGGTAGAGCAGTGTGGGATTTCAAAGCAGTGAATGGTAAACTATAAGAAAGCATCTCGAAAAAATCTGATCTTTTCTTTCTTGACGTATTCTGAATCATAACGTATCCAAAACAAAGGATATGATTATAGATATTCTAGAATGCCAGATCTTAAACTGTGATTCTACTATTATTAAAGGCCAGCCTGTGGACTGCTTTGAAAGTTAAGTGTCTTGGGACAGTCATTGACTCTAAACTGACCTTCAATAACAACTGGAACACTGTGTAAAAAAAAAAAAAAAAAAAAAAAAAAAAAAGGACCTCGGTTCTCGTTTTGCTGTTTTCACACCGTGTGCTTTTTTCCCTTGTGTCTTGTGACTTTGCAAGACTAAAATTCACTTAACTAAATCATTAAGTGGACTAATATTAGTCAGTTTCAACCAAGGTTATTATCGTTAATTGAAACTAACGAGATACTAGAAAAAACAATTAAATTGTATGTTTTTTAAAAATAACTAAAATTATAGGTGATTTTTTATCAGTCAAATCAGAGTCTGTTTTAGTCTTTTACAGAGTGAGCACCATTTAGGATTGTCTTTGTAGAGGTTTGTTCATCTAACAGTGAATACGTGTTTAAAATGATATCATTACTACTTTTTCTAACCTCTAACCTGAGACAAAGACCCCTTATCCTAAAATACCTCAAACTACTAAACCCTCAACTACAACTGAGCATTTTCAAAAAATACAAACTACATACAAATTAGTTACTTCCTTAACTAATTACTCCATACAGCTGCAGCGTGAGGCCAGCTCTGTTCTTTAACACTTCCCACCGTTTACACAGTGAATTCCTGCTCCTTCACTCCAGTCTTCAGTTTATGGCTCTTAAAGGAAGAACAAAACTCTACAGCGATTGCATCACTAAACGAGACTAGCTATGAGGTGATGAATGTCATCCATTGCACTTCAAAGCACTTTAAGGTCAGGAGGGAACCAGAGCGTATGGAGGTGTAGAAGCACTGGCTCTTGTTGTTTTAGGAGATATTTTTTTAGGGATTTTTGGTGGTATTGAGGCCTGCTTGTGTGTTGTATTGTTACTTTTAATGTCAGACTGCTGTATATATTGTCTGCACAACTAATTTATTGTCTTAATAAAGACCTATATTGACTTTTGACCTTTGACCTTTGATAACTGACCCCAATGAGATCCAGAGGTCACATGTCATATGGTCAATATTAACAATTTAACCATGAAAATTGAAAAGTAAATATTTGAAGAGCAGCTAATGGCAGATTAATAGTAGCGTGTTACAGAATGATTTAAGTGATTTGCATTTTTCTTTTTTTTTTTAGATTTTTTTTCCAATAGCTTCATTCTAGCTTCATTTGCTCTGTCACAGTAATATAAATTGATTCTGACGCTACTGTAGTCGCCTCACATGTTGTATACTTCTTTTAAAACCAGGTTTAGGTACATAACCTTTGTGTTTGTAGAGATATTCAATATTTATTATCATTTATAACAGGAAATCTGAAAAATAGGCCTGGGGCTTGAGTGGCTAAAGTTGCTTTCTATGAGGTGTTAACAAAGAGTAACTTAGAAGAAAGGATCTTGATTACCTGAGCTATTTCCAGGTTAGCCTCCTCCACTGTTCCTTCTTTATCTGGAGAAATAAATGATGTGTTTGATTCCATATCAAGTATTCATAAGCATGCATTGAAAATCAAGAATAAATAGATGACATTTTTATACCACAATAATAAAACCGTTGATACAACACAAAGTGGAGAAAGACATGCTCACTTTGATGAATTAGAACTGTGGCTTCACGACAGGTGGAAACTTCCATGATGGAACAAGCTACAGGTACCACATGTAGGTTTAATCATAGTGTTTTCCTCATATATTCATTGTAATACCACAAATACCATAATTTACAGAAACCCTAATAGAGGTGTTTGGCAGCTTTATCTCCAGTAGCAAAGCTTATTATAGTCCTTCCCTGTCTTCTGCTGCAGAAACATTCAGCACAATTCCCCCTCAGAGCCAAAGACTCTTATTACAAAATGAGCTGCTCAGGCTGGTAAAATACTGTTGCTGTTCCCAGCAGAGGTCTTCGTAAGACTAAAGTATGTTCTGTATGACGGTTCACACATTTTGCTTCATAAATCTTCTTAATGAAAGTCATGCACCTTCAACCAAAAGAGTGGTTGATAAATTAGTCACAAATTTAGACGTAATTCTCTTTGGAGAGAGCAGCATTTGATTAAAGTGTTTGAATCCGCACGAGACACGACAGGAGAACATGGTAACACATGTCACTAATAGATATCACCATGAAACTCCTGGCTTATTGTATTAGGATGATTTGCTGCACTACAGGTTTCCTGAAACTGGATGTTTAAATATGCAAATTATGCATTATCTATTCAAATAATGGATAAAGCCAGGAAAGACAAAACCAACAAATTTCCTTTTGTTGAGAAAGGTTTTTACAGAAGGAGTTTTGGATATGACTTTGTTTTCATTAAAAACTACTATATATAAATACAATATTAGATCCTGATAATATTATATCATCATATCAACATCTAATCACATTAAAATTGCTGTGTGGAAAAAGCTGTGTGTTTGTGTCTGCTGTGTCTCGCTTCAAATTCAATGCACTTTAGACAGTTAACTAGTTGTATGAAAGCACAATGGTTCAGCTTGTTTGTGGGAAGTTCACAGGTCAGGGCTGCCGTCAACATTGCAGCGGGTGCTTAACATTTAATATCATGCATAATCAACAAGGCCCTCAGCAACAATGGAGCATGTCTGTGCTGCTGTGCTGCTCCTGCGTAACATGTCTTTACATGTGAAAGCAAAGAGGAAAGAAGAATCCAGTCAACAACAGACCTGCTCTATCTCCACCACTTACACTATGACCAATTCCCTTAGACGGCTAACGTTTGTACTGTTGGCTCCAGTTGTTACAAGCCAGAGAAAGTTAGCGTCGAGATGTCACGTCAAGCTACTGACTTCAAACTTAGGCGCAGAAAAAATGGCGAATGGTTGTGGTTCTATAAGTGGAACATCGGTAGGAAAAACACATGACATTCCTGAGTCCCTATGTTAATTCATTTAGCCCTATAACATTACACACGCTAAGACATGAATAGTAATAACAGTTATTATTATTATTATTATCATTACATTATCATGTGGGGGACTTTTACCGTGGAACAGTAATATTTAGATTTAATTACTTTCTACTAGAGCTCGACCAGTAAATTGAAAACTTGACTTATTGCAGATATATCAGCTTATGTCGACTCATAGGTTACAAATAATTTAGAAACAGCATCAAGGTGGAATTGTTACAGGAGTCTGACAGAGTGCGCTCACATTTTAGTCACAAATCCTCAAAAATAATTAAATAAATTAAGGATTACTTGTCATAAATATTAGTGAATGTCATGTGCATATCAACTTGTATTTTAAAACTCAACAATTTTCTTCTTGCTTTTTTACTGCATGCTTTATCTGACTGCTTCTGCTCCAATTAAGATCCAATTATCCAATTTAGATTTTTTTTTGGCTGAAGGGCATTTTTTATGTTACAGTACAATAAAAGACATCCGCTGTTTCAAGGTTAAAGAAAGAACTCCCAAGATGAACCAATGATGGATTGATTTAGAGGAATTCACTGGTTTCTGGCATTCATTTGATCAAATTAGTTTTTCTTGAGACAAAACCTGCATAAATTGACATTGATTCAACAAACTGCAACACCTGAATGGACACAGTACATAAGATCATGCCCAGCAGTATGCTTTGTAGCTTTATGTTGAGCAAAAGTTGGAATAGTTTTAGCTCTTTATCTCTATCAATGTTTGATTCACAAATGCAAATAACTACTGTTTTCTTAGCATCACTGTACACTGAATATCTTTGCTTCTTTGGACAAACCAGTACAAATCTGAAGATGTCACCATGGACTCCTGAAATTCTTCAATTTTTGACAGTTTTATGACACTTTAAAGACTAAACGAGTAACAGCTGATTCTTAAACAGACATTTTCCTCTGACAACATTAGTTTAAAGTTACGGATAAAGTTTATAGACACCTGTTTTCCCGTCTGACACGCCCTCCACCTTGTTTTCAGCTTCTGTTTTGCCGTTCTCCATGGTCAGGTAGTCCTGTCCGATGTGGCCCAGTCTAGTGTACAGCTGTCCCAACGTCCTTATCCTCACTTCAGTCCGCTCCTCTGTCTCCTTCTCTTCCTCTGAACAACCTTTGCTGTGGTCACTCACTTCTCTCCTCCAAAGCATGTGAGTCCTGTGATTCCCCCTCTGCACAAAAAGGCCCTTGTCTTCAGAGAGTAGAGGGACAGAGGAGGAGAGAGAGAGATATTTGTTCATCATATGGCCACATACGGTGCTGTAACTCATCAGATTTAAGGAGGCATAGATGGCTGTTAATGAGGATAATTTACACAACAGAAATGACCAGAATTGGCTTGAAATGAAAAAGCAATTATTGCAAGAGGTGGGAGTGAAACTGATTGTAGGAGGCCAAATCTTTAAATGGTAACTGTTGGCCTTCAGAAATGAAGTTGGGATATCTCTATTGTTGTATATTGTATATATTTAAAAATTAGATCACTTGAAGTCAAATCATGAAATTACAGAAAGGTGTTTTTACTGTTCACAAATATAAAAATCAATCAGAAATCAGGCTGTTATAAGTTCTATACAGAATGTCTCATACTTCACTGTACAGTCCGTTGTTAATGTCTGCCTGGTGGCTTAGGTTTCCAGCTGCACTTTTATACAATTTAATATTGGACAATTTTTTTAAATAATCTTTATTTATAATTTACATGCCATACACATTAACAATGCACTTAAAGTATGTCCAAAGGATATGTAATTACATCAGTAAAAATGAAAAATATGTAAGCAATAAGAAGTAAATAAATAAAATATCAAATGAATAAAAGTGGTTGCAGGTAGAAAAAAAAACAAGTGGAATTAAATTGTGGGAGCACAGTTTCATAGTTTTGATATTTGTTTTTTGTTTTTTATCATAGGAAGTGGACTGAATATTCAGTTCCAGTTCTTAAAAAAAACATAGAAAAGAGGTTTCACTCTGGTAAATTTACATTTATGGATAGAAAAATTTGCAAGATTATCATGGGGTTAATAAAATATCCTTTCTCAAATAAAATGTTATATTTCAAAAAATGAAAAAGCACATTCCACAATAAGAGCTTTAATCATAGAAGACATGATCCAAAACGAGTATCTTACATTTTTCGCTTTCTAGTATGAAACTCTTTAAAAGGGTGGAACAACAAATCGAATCTACTTTTACTTCAGTGGAAAGTAAAAGTAGATTATTGATTAGAAGTCACTGTTTTACTCTGAATAAGTAAACAAATACAAGCGTCGACGCTACTTCCGGTGCGGTGCTGACCACATGACCGGAGTCAGCAGCACGAGCCACGGTGAGCTCAGCTGACTGGAAGCTGCTCTCAGCTTCCTGCCGCTGTTGTTCACTTGTCGGTGATGCAGTAGAGCTGCTGCGGGGACATGGAGCGGTACGGGTCGGACACGGAGGGAGAAGAGCCGGAGACGCCGCTGCTGCACCGGGGACACGGAGACAAAGTGCCGAGAGGTGAAAGACCAACACACGGAGCTAAAGCTAAGGCTAACAATAAGCGAAGCTCGGGTTAATTAGCATATCTAACTGCTGTGGCAGTAAAAGTGATCAAAATGTATCGATATATTTACTTTAAACCTCAACAAATGTATAAAAACAACCATTCTTGTACAGTGCACGTACACGTGTGTCATAATTGTACAAGTGTTTGTTAAAATTGTGTCTTAACTCCTGTGCACCAGCTGGTGTCTGTTTTAGCAACATTCACCATAAAAGCTCGTGAGCTTGTTTCCATTGTTTCTTGTTGGAGGATGCACGCGCTCTCCTGACCACACCTGCTGACCTTTATAGATCCGTGATGCTGACACTTTGTTCTGCATGAGTCACGAGTTTTGAGCCATCTGAGCTCACGTTGCTCATATCAGAGGTGGAAAGTAACCGTCTTAATTTTACTCAAGTACACTGTTGAGGTACTTTTACTTGTGCATGCTTGTGTATTACCACTTAATGCTACTATATGGTTCCTTCCACTCAATACGTTTTAATATTATTTTTGTTTAAATATTTTTTTTTCTTTTTTATGTTCTGCTTTGTGTTCTGTGATTATTGAAATTATTTATCATTTAGTTGTTTGGTTCATGAAATGGTTTGAAATGTCAGTCACTGTTTCTTAAAGCCAAAGGTTCAACCTAAAATGTTTGTCCAGACCAAGAGTCAACAACACAGATCATCAGTTTACTACTATAGAAAACTAAAGCAACAACAATAACAAAAAAAAAAAAACAGATTTGAAGAGCTGGAACCAGATAATCTTGACATTTTTTCTTAAAATGAGTGAAAATAATGCATATTTGTAATTTTGCATAGGTAAAGGATCTACTTTGTTTGCCACTGTACACAACTTAAATAACTGAACTGTTTACATAGTCTGCAAACCTGAAACACTGGTTTAGAAGACTGGGTATTTGTCATTGTGTACACACTTCTGCATCTGATAAATACAGGATATTAACGTATCGTCTGCCAAAAGGTCTCAGTGTTTCTCTCTCTTTTCCATCCTGTAGCCCCGGTTTGTTGTTCATCGCGCTATGGCCTGGCGTTGCTCTCCTGTTATGGCTTCTTTGTGGTCTACTCCTTGCGGGTCAACCTCAGTGTGGCCATGGTGGACATGCTCAACTCCACCCATCATTCCAGCAGCAACCACAGCGAATCAGTGTGTCCGGCTCACCCCAGCCCTGCACGGCCCAAACACAACCACACGGTGAGCAAGGATGGAGCTGCGGCCATGTGATGTCACATATGCCCCACAACTTTAGGACATTTGGTGTATAGACAATGACTAGAGTGGCAACTTCCACGGTTGAAAAATCAAAAGCCAGCGTTTATTTTCACTCCTCCTGTGTTTTATTTCCTCATTAAAATTCCATTTGCTTCAGAATGACACAGGTTAAACGTGTTTAAAATGCTCCTTTGGAAAATGTTGTGCAACGTTTTTCCATATTTCTCTACTATTTATAGAAACAACTCCACTCATGTCAGCATTATGTGAATCAGGCGGCCGGTGTTGATATCTAATATCCAGCAGTTTGTCTTGGAAAAAATGAACAAAGAGCAAACAATATTCCGGCCTGATGCCCGGATTCACCCATTTCCTCCTGTGTTTTTATGGTATGGTAAATATTTAAATAGTTCCAGCACGTCCAGGTAAAGTCACAGGGTTTAAATATGATCTGTTTATTTCACTGCTGAAATTATTCAAAAAGGCACATGCATGATCGTACGGACAGTTTCCCAAAGTAGCTGTTATGTCGGGTGAAGTAACTTCTGATGAGCTGTGTTGACTGATCACTTCTCCACAGACGTGACATAAAATGGCCAGAACACAATCCACAACCATAATCTCTCTATAATTACTGTGCTTGGGTATAGTAGCTGTACCTGACACAAATAGGACTGTATCAGATGTGTCGTTGGGTATAATATTTACAGGATGAGTAGAACTCAAACTACTCAGTAAATGTTATGTTTAACAGGTCAACATGACTGAAGCTTGTTTGGATTGTGTTATCTTTTGTGCATTTTAAAACTGAGGTTTGACATTATTGAGACTATCGTTGTTCTAATAATCATAAACAGACACTTGCCTGAAGCAGATTTGTCCACTCACGTTGCTTGAAATCATCCCGTTAAGGTACATTTAGAACAAATAAAAATGTGTTAAATTTGCAATTGGTAAGGATCTCCAATCCGAAGGCTGATAATATGCCTTAATAGTGATTATTGATAGTTTCTTGATTTTGCTCTCAAATCGCACCAAATTGCTGCATTTAAATTGAAAACTTTTAAATTTTTCTAACCCCGACCCCTGGACTCGGAAGGTGTTTTCTTTGCCTCAAACTGAAATGATGCCACTGGACTAAATAAAGGGGAATGTCAACCTATTGGAGATACAATAAGCATAAATAGAGAGTGATTAATGACACATATGCACATATCTTAGTATTTATTAATATATGTGCCCCTCCACAACAGGCCAGTGTATACAATTGGGACTCTGAGACCCAGGGCTGGATCCTGGGCTCGTTCTTCTACGGCTACATCCTGACTCAGATCCCTGGGGGCTACCTGGCCGGCCGCTTTGGACCCAAGTGGCTGATGGGCATCGGCATCCTGGGAACTGTGGTTTTTACCCTGCTCACTCCTCTGGCTGCTGATCTGGGTGCAAGCTACCTAATTGCTGTCCGAGTGATGGAAGGGTTCGGAGAGGTAGGTGGTCTGGATTCATTCTGATATGAGGACAGGATGACATCAGCGATGCTACTGAAATCACTAGTGTGAGCTTATTACCGGTATTTGCACCGTAATGATAAGCTACATGCGAGCCATCATTTAATTCAGTATTTGCTTATAGCAGTGGTATTGAAGTATATCTGTGAGCAGACTGTTTTCTGAAGTTGTTTTGACATATGGCCAGAGAACTTCCTGCAGAGTGAGTTTTTCTAAAGATCGATGAATGTACTTTTTGTTTTTGATTCAGGGAGTCACTTTCCCTGCAATGTACACCATGTGGGCTGCGTGGGCACCGCCGCTGGAGAGGAGTCGACTGCTGACCATTTCATACATAGGTACACAGACACAAAGGCACCTGTCAAAAATATTTTTAACAAAATATTTGTTATTGTTGCAATTTTAAAGCAGTTAATTATTAAAATCTATTTATTCACAGTATTGAAGATAATTATCAGGCAATTAGCATGTGTTTTTAATTTTTTAAAACCTTTTTAAGTGAGGTAAACTATCTGGTGTCAAGCATTACACCACATCACATTCTTGTCACTGACCCTTATGTTACTAAACAATTAATCAGTTATTTTAAAAAAAGTGAACAGTGAAAAACCTGCTTAGTTACAACTTGATTTAGGCCCTCGCTTATGTACAGATCATTCTCACTGTACACTTGTGTGTTTAAGGGGTTTACCACCTCCTGCACACCATCTGTTACACAACTGCTGCTGTAAATTCATAGACTACCTGGTTGTGTGTTCATCATTCAACATCTCTTTGTTAATTCAGACAGCTGGGGAATACGGATTCTTACATTTAGTCTTTTCTCATCTCTTCCAGGAGCCCAGCTGGGGACAGTGATATCTCTGCCTCTGTCTGGTGAAATTTGCTTCTACCTGAACTGGACCTACATCTTCTATATATTTGGTAATGACACCGACACTGGTTCTGGTGGACCACTAAAAAGTTAGATTGCTGTTTTAAGGATGCACTATACCCCTGTATTTTGTTAGAATTGATTATTTTTCTTTTCTCTTTGGGTGTGTATGAGCATCATCTGATACCTAGCTACCTAGCTAGCTTTCTGTGGAAATTGTGTATCTGAGGACAAACGCCTCACATGCAATTTTTGTGACTGCATTGAATTCTGTCTAGAAAATCATGTTGCCAACACATCATTTCTTCCTTTATGATTGTGAAGTTGTTGCTATACGGTATAGCAGTTTAAGAGCTGAGACTTTGTGCTTTGATTTAGAAAATCTGACACAGTCCATTACAACCTCTCAATACCTTGAGGTTGCTGTTATTTGGCTGATTATCCACAGAAATGAGAAAATGACATCTAAATGGAACATACTAAAATCTTAGGTGATAGATTTCAGTGTAAATGTTAAAATATGAGGGACTTTGTTGAACTAACATTTTCCTACTTTATTTGCACAAAGAAAAACTTGAATGACTCTAGGCCATGCATACGCTATTATTGATATGCAGTGGTAGCATCACATCAAGGCAACACTGGTGAAAACATTTACAGAGCATATGATTTATCTTGTCTGTTTGGAAAAACACAATAGTGTCTGTAGTGGCTGCTAGTCATGTGTGTTCAGATTCTGCCCAAGTAACCGCTCTATTGATCAGCTAAATCTATTTTTCTCGCTGTGTATCTTTTATAGCTCCAGATGAGCGGTTTCCAATGTCTGTTTCTTTGTTCCTCTTCACTTTTTGTTTTTTGGAAATGATGATTTAGCAAGAAAGTTTTATTCACAGATAGCAGAAGTTCTACTTTTTGCTGCTTGTGAGTTGAACTACTTTGTTAAGTTCCAAGTCAGTTAGTTTAAACTGGCTCAGACCAACGAAACAAAGTCTTCTGTTAACATCATAATCCATCTGCTGACTGCATGATTCTTCCTTTGTTTCAGGCCACCTGTGTTTGTAGTAAACCCAGTTTGTTTGTGTCCAGGTGCTGTTGGTTTGGTGTGGTTCGTCTTGTGGGCGTTTCTTGTGTTTGACAGTCCCAACACTCACCCACGGATCTCTGAGCGAGAGAGACTCTACATCACCAACTCACTGAAGAACGAGGTTACAGCAAATGATGCACTGTCAATTCTTTTATTCATCCTGTATCACTGGTGGGACTTGTCTTGTCAATGGATGCTTCTTATGGAGCTAAGTTTGGGTCAAATGTTTTGTACATTGAAATATGACTGCTCTATTACTGAAAAATCATTATCACGATTATTTTGGTCAATATTGAAATCCTGATTATTCAGACAATAAGTTGATTAAACATATTTGTTTTTTTCGCCACATAGATATACACTCACTGGCCACTTTATTAGGTACACCATGCTAGTAATGGGTTGGACCCCCTTTTGCCTTCAGAACTGCCTCAATTCTTCGTGGCATAGATTCAACAAGGTGCTGGAAGCATTCCTCAGAGAGTTTGGTCCATATTGACATGATGGCATCACACAGTTGGTGCAGATTTGTCGGCTGCACATCCATGATGCGAATCTCCCGTTCCACCACATCCCAAAGATGCTCTATTGGATTGAGATCTGGTGACTGTGGAGGCCATTTGAGTACAGTGAACTCATTGTCATGTTCAAGAAACCAGACTGAGATGATTCCAGCTTTATGACATGGAGCATTATCCTGCTGAAAGTAGCCATCAGAAGTTGGGTACATTGTGGTCATAAAGGGATGGACATGGTCAGCAACAATACTCAGGTAGGCTGTGATGTTGCAACGATGCTCAATTGGTACCAAGGGGCCCAAAGAGTGCCAAGAAAATATTCCCCACACCATTACACCACCACCACCAGCCTGAACCGTTGATACAAGGCAGGATGGATCCATGCTTTCATGTTGTTGACGCCAAATTCTGACCCTACCATCCGAATGTCGCAGCAGAAATCGAGACTCATCAGACCAGGCAACGTTTTTCCAATCTTCTATTGTCCAATTTCGATGAGCTTGTGCAAATTGTAGCCTCAGTTTCCTGTTCTTAGCTGAAAGGAGTGGCACCCAGCGTGGTCTTCTGCTGCTGTAGCCCATCTGCCTCAAAGTTGGACGTACTGTGCGTTCAGAGATGCTCTTCTGCCTACCTTGGTTGTAACAGGTGGTTATTTGAGTCACTGTTGCCTTTCTATCAGCTCGAACCAGTCTGGCCATTCTCCTCTGACCTCTGGCATCAACAAGGCATTTCCGCCCACAGAACTGCCGCTCACTGGATATTTTTTCTTTTTCAGACCATTCTCTGTAAACCCTAGAGATGGTTGTGTGTGAAAATCCCAGTAGATCAGCAGTTTCTGAAATACTCAGACCAGCCCTTCTGGCACCAACAACCATGCCACGTTCAAAGTCACTCAAATCACCTTTCTTCCCCAAACTGATGCTCGGTTTGAACTGCAGGAGATTGTCTTGACCATGTGTACATGCCTAAATGCACTGAGTTGCCGCCATGTGATTGGCTGATTAGAAATTAAGTGTTAACGAGCAGCTGGACAGGTGTACCTAATAAAGTGGCCGGTGAGTGTATATCATCTTATAGGATATATATATTTATTTATTTATTTCAGGAGCAATTTTGTTGCTCCTGTAGCATAACAACAAGCTGTCTGTCATTATTTCACACACATATATATATATATATATATATATATATATATATATATATATATATATATATATATATATATATGATCCCTTGGCATTTCTCTCACAGTTTCTTTACAGTTTCAGATTTTGCTTTTACAGTTTCAGACTTCTGACCCTGATCTAATATGGGGGGCCTGGCATCAACTGAAAGGGGTGTGAAATAATGACAGACAGCTTGTTGTTATGTTACAGGAGCAACAAAATTACACTAGGTTGTCAGATTCTTGACAGGTTGACGCCCCCCCTCCCAAAAAAAGACACCAGTACTGAAATTTCCAATTTCCATGTAGTACCGTAAATGCTTCTCAGTGTCTTCGTTGCAATGGCGTCTGGTTTTGCTGGCTGACGAGAGGTCGCAGACGTCTACACGTGTTTGAGTCAGGCTCAGTCAGGCAGGATGTTCATACATTGTGTGAAAATGGAAATTTTTCCCTGAAAGCATTTTTTTCATTCCCAACCAGAGTGCGAAATATGGGGGGGTCCAGGGGAGTCGGACCCCCCGATTAACCCTTGAGACCCCCTGAAAGCCTCAAATGCAAAATTTTGGGGGGGTCTCAAAATTTGAGAGAGAGATAGAGAGCGCACCCGCCGTGGTGCTGTGTGGCTTGTTGTAGACTGTCTATCGTCCACTGTGTTGTTTTCCACCTTGAGTTTGTATTAGTAGAAAGATATATCTTTCTAAATGAAAAATAAATCGCAATTGCTAAATGGGTGGTTAAATAGTGTCATACAATTGGTCATAGGCTGTAGACTTTCAAGTTCATCAGCTGCGCAACGAAACCATAATTTATTCAGTTGCCTTTTAAACGCGCCAGATAGGTAGCATTTGTTATTGTGTCTGCACCGTAATTTACAACTTTGCATTGGCTAGCCTACTGAAGAAAATGTTGATCAGTATTGCGCAACAATTCGGAGATGGGGACCCCCCTGAATGTCGATGGGTATTTCGCCCACTGTTCCCAACCATGTGGTGTAGTCAAATCCTACATTTCCTGAAGGCAACATGGTAGGGGCAGAGCTGTAACTTCTTAATTAAGCTCTCTGTCATGATCCACAGCCATGCCCCCCATGCTAGATCAGGTTTGCAATGATGCAAGATCTGAAACCTCAAAAAAATTATTGAAACTGTAAAAAAAAATGAAATTTGAATCTGAAGAGATAAAGCATGCAACTGAGAGAAATGAAATCCCAAATATCAAAACATGAAAGTGAAAAATGCAAATAAATTATCAAACTATTTAGCAGAATAGATCATAATTATATTATACATTTGTGTTTTTAGTTGGAATATGTTAATGAATTTATCAGAATTCAAGTTCAAAACTTGAAATTCCAGTTTAAATTTTTATTTTACAAAAAGATTTGACCCAATATTGGCTCCACAGCTCCAGTATTTTTTCTGTGTACTAGAATTGCCAAAAAAACAAAATGAAAAAATACTAAACATTGGTGAATACATATTGTATTTATACAGTCTGCAATACAAAGATTATTGTATGAGTTTGAAATGTTTCCTGTTACAGTGCAAAACAAATAATCAATCCAAAAATAAAGCTATTACACACAGATCTATTCCAGAAAGGCAAAAGAAAATGCTGTTGTAACAGTAGGTTGTATCACTACCTACCATTTTGGTGTACAGTATGGAGTCTTTTGCCAAGACTGTAGCAGCAGCAGAGTGCTTGCAGGCATTTCCGGCCGAACACATTCATCAGATACTGATGTTGCGTAATCACAGTGCATTGCAGTGTTTTTTTTTCTCTTATCGGTCTTACTCAGCTGTTCAGTCACCACACTCACCATGAATCTGCAGTTTGAGGACATTCAGGCGCTCTGCAGCCCAAAATACATGTTCAGTTTGCAGGGCTCATTATTTCATGAGGGAATTGAACCGTGGTATCACTCTACCTTCTGATTTTGTACAATTTGTAGCAAACGTAAAGCTACACCAGCATATAATAAACGAGTAATAGCGTGATTATGGAGGAAAAACATCCTGAATAATAATTATTACATACTAAAGCATGAAAAGACCTGTTCCTGTTGGTATGAAGTGGCTAATTTTTGTCTTTATATGTGAATAAAATTGTGCCCACATTTAGGTAGTTATTGTATCTGTTTTAAAGGACCATGTATTGATTAAAACATCTTTATGTTCCTTGTTATGAACTTTCTTTGTGGCCCAGCTGTCCACCTCAGCCGGCCACATCCCTTGGAGAGCCATACTGATGTCCAGACCACTGTGGGCCATCGTTGTGGCTCACTTCTCCTACAACTGGACCTTCTACACCCTCCTCACCCTGCTACCAACATATATGAATGACATACTGGGCTTCAGCATACAGCAGGTGAGAACTTCATCACATACAGGCCTCATGCATGCTGAGAAGTTCACATTAACATTTATGGGATCATTCAAAAACGGTTCGAACATTGAAAGTCCAAAGATCATTTTTTGTGAATAATATTCTTCATTAAAATTCTCGTCTTTTTTACCTAAATGAGATTAAACGAACCATGAGAATAAAAATGCAACATGAGAATACAGAACAAAAAATATAAAGAAGCAGCTTCTAACAGCTACTAAGGTATAATAATAACAATCCAACCTACAATATATTTTAGCTTTAGGCAAAAACCTTACGAGTCCCATCCCTGATCCAAGTGAAAGAATTGTTTAAATGGTGTAAAATTCCCAAACCCGGGGAACCCCGAGTATACGTAGAATTTAATCTGAACATTTCATTCCAATCTGTCTTCTACAGTGAACAGATACCTCAGGATCCCTCAATATGGTCTGGGACACAATACCAGTCGTAATGGCTTTATTTTTTGTGAATTTGGTGCCAGAAATATTGAAGAACAGAGGATGTAATGAGTTTAAAAGAGCTGAACTCTGACACTTCCAACAATCTGCTGTGTCTTTCAGGCTTTTTCTGCGCAACCTTGATGGAGTCCCATGGCGCCCATTTAGGATTTTAAATTGAATACATACAAAACATTTATTCTAATATCTATAGAGTTTCTTTGAGTTTTTTTATGACTGTTTTGGGCAAACTAAAACTGTGCATTAGGGTCTAAATAAATATGAGGGACTCCCTCTCATGCAGGTTTCTTGACATTACGGTGTATATATATTGTTTGTATATCTTTCCATTCAAGGGAATTTCACAAATCCCCCCATGGACTGAAACACACCACGTATGACTGTTTTCCATCTGTCCACAACAGAACGGGTTCCTGTCAGCTCTGCCTTACATGGGCTGTGCTGTGTTGGCTGTGCTGAGTGGCCAGATTGCAGATTACCTGCGAGAAACCTGCCTCTACCGCACCGTCATTGTCAGGAAGTCCTTCACCCTCATTGGTAACGAATTGTAATATCAGGGATTTTTGTGTTTTGGTTTTCTAAAATGGAATCATAGCTGTTAACATCCAAGAGAACTCCTCTGTAGGGATGATCGGGCCAGCAGTGTTCCTGGTGGCAGCAGGATATACAGGCTGTAACTACACCTTAGCTGTGACCTTCCTGACCATCTCCTCCGCTCTGGGCGGAGCCTCGGCCTCGGGCTTCAACATCAACCACCTTGACATCGCTCCTTCGTAAGACCTGCGCCCTTCTAACTCCAAAATCTGGAAATATAAACTTTACAATACAACTTCTGGGCAATTAAATGCATCACCTATAAAAGCAAGATATTCATCATCCTCAGTAATATTTTAAATATCCTCTTAACTTGGTTATGTGGGTGTTTTTCTTGAATGCCAGCAGTCATTTCTGGAGGAATAGGTGCAGGTTCTCTTGCCATTTTAACATTAATTATAATCAATGCAGAAGTGACCTTTGTGGGCAACAGTGGCACAGAGGTTATGGTGTAATCCTGCATCAGTATTTGGGCTTTTAAATGTAAGAATTTGAGTTTTATAATATCAATCCTAGGTTTCAGTCACAAAGATCTTTGCACTTAATTTCCCAGTGACTGTAATTAACACTGTAGTGGCTTTAGCATGAACTCAGAGCATTTAACATTCTTTGTGTTGTCCTTTTAGCTATGCTGGTATTCTGCTGGGTATCACCAACACTTTTGCCACCATTCCTGGCATGGTGGGACCAGTCATTGCAAGAGCACTTACCAAACAAGTAAGAAACACACATGCTCTCTTATAAATATCAGGTAGTCATTACATTTCACATGCACAGATGTCAGTCTGGATGTCCAGTGTCCCTGGATATACAGATGGTGTCCTTCCTTTGGCTTGATGCCCGCATTTTAATTCTTCCAGTCTAACCCTAACCCTAATTGGTTTAGTCAGCCCAGGATTAGCATGTTACATTTAGCCACCAGGGGGCACTCATAGCCTTCCAGAACCTAAGCCCTGTTTTTATCTGGGTTGATGACAGCCATTACATTCACCTTGGTACTTGTCAATGTGCCATCCTCTCTGTATAGATATAAAGTGCAGTTTAAGTGTCAACATTTACTTTCATGTGGATGCTCAAACTTGATATGACTGTCACTACTATAGAAATACACTGCCCTAATAAAGAGTTGTCCTTTCCTACACTGCCGAGGTTTAGTCAATTTACCAAACTGCCATTTCTTAGATCGTAACCATGGCAACCAGGTGAAACAGAAACCTCTACAATCAAATTTTAAACGAATATTTGGCTTTTTGGACAGATTCAACTCAAATCGTTAGGCTTTGTTTTGAAAAACCAAGACATTACTAAATGGTGATTTTAGTAAATATATTTGTTGTGCAAAAGGTTCCCAGTCTGCAGAAATCTTTCTCACACTAGTCTGTGTTTTTTTTGTCAATGCTCATGAATTGTGCTGACTATTTTCCAGAACACCATAGAAGAATGGCAGACTGTCTTCTACATCGCTGCTGGTATTAACCTGTTTGGAGCGTTGGTTTACACCGTGTTTGGTCGAGGAACGGTGCAGCCCTGGGCCGTCCACACAGCCTCCTCTCACGGAGATTGACAGAGGACCAGTATCAGGCTCATCTATTTGACAAGACTCAATCAAAAGGGTAAATTCAGCTAGAGATGTAATTCCAGATGTTAAAAGATTGAAGCACGGCTAATGTAACAGCTATAAGACCCTCAAAGATGTTCTTTAGTGTGATTGTGGGACCTTGGTATGCTGACCGATGACCCTCCACTCACAGCGCTGAACTATGACCCCAAATCACAATTTAGCTCCTTTCTGGTGTTCCGGTTTGCCAGTTGACAAACTTGACACACTTCTGCTTTAAAACTTGTTCTTTTTACCAACAGTAAACAAGTTTTATTGCCATCGTAAAAAGACTGATGTTTTTTAGTGTATGTAAAGTTTGGGATGACACAAAATTCAATTCATAACTAAGTGCCCCAAAAAAGCCATCTCAAACTAGACACACAATGTCTTTTCTGAGCGACAACGCATAAACACTTGTTTAGCCTTACAGTGATGCCTCCTAAAATTTTCATATCATTTATTTTTATTTACCTGTATGGTTCAATTCATTTTAAAAACGTTTTTATTTGAACAATATGTATTAGTCTTTTCAGATATGTCCAAAAGGCACCTCTTTAACATAGCTGATAATCGAGCCAACCTGAAAAACACGGGTTACAATCACATCTTTGCAGGCTGTAACACTATGAGAAGTGTGAAGTGCATTAAAGAGGTTCCTGGTGGATTCACACCAACTTTGTTCACAAGATTTGCACTTTCTCTGTCAATTCTCAGGTATCTAATTGTGACAAAAGGATTGAAAGGGATATTCGATTAGGGTTTACAGATGTATTAATAGACCACATTGATTTATGTCCTCAGTTTTTAAGTGTTAACTAAGTTTTAAAATGAAGACATGTAGTAATAACTACATGGGTAAAACTAAGTCACAAGGGAAATCTTTTGTCTGAGATGTAATTTCTATCAACAAGTAGCACCATTATTCCACTTTATGATGTAGCACTTGTGCCTTATTACGTTAAAGTGGGTCAGAGCATTCAGATTGTACTTATTTTTTTTATGGAAGTCCTTAAGTTACCGTTTTTCCCCATTTGAGTTTTACATTAGCCTCCATATACAGAAAATTAAGGGATTTTTGTATGATACATGTACTGTATTTAAAGGGTAATCATTGTAAACATTCCAGAAATGTCTCAAATCACTGTTCTGTAAATACATCAACATTCGCAAATTAAATTTTGTGTTGGATTATTTCATTGCGTAGCCTCTGTCACACACTTTCAAACTAACTGCAGGAATAATATGGCAAAAACATTCAAACTATGCTTCAATCTGTTATTACATTTTAGATATCTACAATAGAATGCTAATTACAGATATCCACAATAACATTCTTTAGAAGTAGGAATTTTATTTGAAGATAACTGTACTATTCAAACTAAAATAAGGATATCTTTAAATCCTTAAAATATTACTTTAACATTCATTTGGTCAATTGGATATGTGTTGTAGATATCTGTAATTAGTCAAAAAGAACATTACAGATGTTAGGAGTAATGACATCACTTCTTAGGAGTCGTTCATGTGAATTTGGCTTTTAGTTCTGCAATCTTTGCAATTGAATTCTTACTAAGAAAATAGCTACCATGTTGATTGCATAATGCATTTCTCACATATCTGTAATTGCATTGTTACTATTCCAATTGTAGGCATCTAAAATGCTGTTTTTACTAGTCAAAATGTGTTATTAGGTATCTGAAATTCACATTATGACTAGTAAGAATTAGATTGTAGATATTTGAAATGGAAACAATGTAATTGTAGATATCTACACTACATGTCCAGTCTAGCCATTCAATGTTAAAACAGCTTGGCAAAGGTACAATGTGCTTTTCATAAACAGTTCTGATAACTGCCTTTTGGTCCCAGATTGATGCAAGAGAAAAATAAATTAACACTTAAGTAATTGGTTGACGATCATTCATTGATTAATTTGATTAATTGATTATTTTACAGCTTTCAGTGCTTTTATCTGTCCCCAATTTTAATCCAGAAACACTAAATGAAGTTTTTGGTTATTCATGTCTACATAATAAATCCAAAATATGAAACCAATATATCCATAACCTACATTTCAGGTGCCATTACAGTTAAAACAAATAATGCCTAAATGTCACGGCACATTTTTCTGTTAGGCCTCAATTGATGCCAGATACCAGATTAACTGTATCAGTGCAGTTCCAGTATCTACCTTTAGGGTAAGTATGTGTAAGAAAAGATTAAATAAATTCAGTTTATATCTTAAATATTTATCTCATCTACTACCTAAATTCTGCACAGTTTAATGCTTTAAATGCAGCCAAACAATTAGAGAGCATTTCATTCACAATTCATCACAACCCTTTGCCATGAGCATCATCAAATGTTCATTCGGCTGATTTAGCACTTAACTGGGTTTGTACTCTATAATCCAGTGGATGAAGTACTCAGCTCCTTTACTTGAACAAAAGTATCCAAAATCTATTAATAGGACAAGTACACATCCTAAATTGAAAATGTTACTCAAATAAAAATACAGATCATCAGTAAAAGGGACTTAGTAGTGTCAAGGATCAAAAGTAAAAGTGCTCTTTATACAGATTGTTATACTAGTTTTTAAATCACTTTACATGTAAGAACATTTTAATGTAGCATCATGTGGCACATTTCACAAAAAATGTACCAACTTAACAGAATACCAATAATAGAGTATTAATACATACAAATGTTATGTAATTCAAAGCTATCAAATACATGTAGTGGAGTTAAAACTAAAAGTAGCATCAGATAGCACTAGTCAAAATTGTCCTTAAGTACAGTGTATGAGTAAATGGAATTAGTGGCTTTCCACCACCTTTATAACCTACAAGGAAACAGAATCGAGCGGGATCATGTCCGACAATGGCTGCTGTGTGCTCTGAATCCAACTGAACTTCTCTCGGTCTCTCGTTGTGTTGTGATGCTGTACAGCAGCGGGTGCGCGCAATTACGCAACAACCCCCGCCTGTCCTGTGCGCTATAACCGGATCAGCGTCTGTCCTCAGCCTCTCCGGTCCTGCAGCCAACCTGTCGCCGGCCACCTCTCAGGTACGGTAAAAGTACATGAAATAATGACATTTGGGGCAGAGTTAGACGGATTTTTAAAAGTGAAAGAAAACATTTTCCATCGCGAGTCCGTCTCCACGCCAGTGCTTTTGGGAATATTGTGATGCAGAAATGAGGGCAGGCGGCTGCTAGCGGATACGCATCCAGGCGTCAGTAAGTAAGCGGGCAGATGATAACATGGCGGAGGGTTAAGGTTTCCCTTAAATCCGTCAGACATTATTTTCAAGCAGTAGCAATTATATTTCACGCGTTATCCCGCGGCTTTATCGTCGTTTGCACATTAGAGCGCACTGCGGCAGCTGCCGTGACGTTATCCGCCAATGATGGGACATAAATACACGCATGGAAAAATGTTCTCTGTCCTGCTGCCACAGTTCACCTGCATAAGTCTGGCCGAGATCATGTTAGTTGGATTAAGCTACTTTACCATCTACCTGCTGCTAACTGGACTGAACCACATGACCGTAATAAATCACCACCCACTCAAAATAAACTTTTGAGGGGAATGCTAAGTCCTCATGTTCAGCATTATCACCATAACTCTCCTGCAGAGTAAACAGCAGCAGCAGCTTTATTAACCTGTGTGCAGTCAGTGCACTGCAGTGTCTGACAAATGGCTGCTACACTATCTAGGAGACAGGACCTGACAAAATGGTGGATTCGGGCTCGGATTGAAGCTCATAGTAAAGTGTGTGGCTGTGAAACATCAGAGCCTTGTTGTCTTGGTGTCAGTGCACAGCAGAGCGGAGCGGCTGGCAGGCTGGATGTGAAAGAGGAGAGCAGTGGATGGCTGGATGGAGGAATAGGGCAAAGGAGGGGCAGAGGCACAGTGTTTGGTACAGTTCTGTGGCTGCTGATATCATCCCTAATCTTCTGAGATACACCACTTATGAAAATGTGCCAGTTAGAGCGCTTCTGATCCGTAATCCCAGTTAACCACACAGAGGACTGAACTGACAATACCGTTGGTTTAAAAGGCTGAACTATAACAGAGCCACGTCTCCTTGTGTACAATTTGACTGTTCTTTCCATTACTTTTTCTGAATTTCTGGCTGCAAGATCTAACATTCAGTCAATCGTTGTTAAACTACCAAACGCAACAGCCACTATACCACCGATGACCTGTGTTTTGCATGAACAAAGAAAAAAAAATACAGGACAAGGTAATACAGTCTTCATCACTATGACTTTAGAAAGATGTTTTATAAAGACTCATAAAACATGGGTTTAGTTCAGTAAAACATTCTTAAAAGGCAGGAATGAACATTTACTCAACCAAACTTAAAACTTTTGCCTTTTTTTTTTAATGATAACTGGTGCATGAAAGGGTTTCGGTTTCCTGCACACCATCTGTATATCCCGCTAACTGTAACTTAATACTGGTTTTAACAGACAGACCGTCTTGTGACGTCTGCCAGCTTCGGTCACCATGGGAAAGGAGAAACTCCACATCAACATTGTCGTAATTGGCCACGTGGACTCTGGCAAGTCCACCACCACGGGCCACCTTATTTACAAGTGTGGCGGTATCGACAAGAGAACCATCGAGAAATTTGAGAAGGAAGCGGCTGAGGTAAGAGGAAGATACCTTCTGAACCAAACAATGTCTTTCTTTGAGATCAGGAATCTCCTCAACCCTAAGATACAAGCCATACTATAAATACCGGATTTCCTAAACATCAAACCAAGCTACACATCCTAAAAACACAGCTGAATGAAGAAACCGTTAAGGACATTTAAAGTAGGATCTATATTGCTCATTTCACAGATGGGGAAGGGATCGTTTAAGTATGCCTGGGTGCTGGACAAGTTGAAGGCAGAAAGGGAGCGAGGCATTACCATTGACATATCACTGTGGAAGTTTGAAACCAGCAAGTACTACGTGACCATCATCGATGCCCCAGGTCACAGGGACTTCATCAAGAACATGATCACTGGGACCTCCCAGGTCTGTAACATGAGGCGGCTATGTGAATCACATATTGTACAGCATGGTTGTTCAGGAGGCCATGTCTCTATCTTGACATATTTTACTGAATTTAAACAAGAAACATTGAAACCTAATATAATGCATGTGATGGTCAAAGCTGCTGTGCATCTATGGTACTAATGTTTTCATCCATTGCATCTTCAGGCTGATTGTGCCGTGCTGATTGTGGCGGCCGGCGTGGGAGAGTTCGAGGCGGGCATTTCCAAGAACGGACAGACTCGTGAGCATGCCCTCCTGGCCTACACGCTTGGAGTAAAGCAGCTTATCGTCGGCATCAATAAGATGGACTCCACCGAGCCAAACTACAGCCAGAAGCGATATGAGGAGATCGTGAAGGAAGTGAGCACCTACATCAAGAAGATCGGCTACAATCCGGACACCGTCGCCTTTGTGCCCATTTCAGGCTGGAATGGAGACAACATGCTTGAGCCCAGCCCCAACGTGAGTAGGACACAAAAACTAGCGATGCACACGCTACGCAGGAATGAAGTACATCAGCTTGAATTTTAATATTATTTTGTATTTTATATATATATATATATATATATATTTATATATATATATATTTATATATATATATATTTATATATATATATATTTATATATATATATATATATATATATATATATATATATATATATATATATATATATATATATATATATATATATATATAATCATTATTATTAAGTGTTGTCTTTGTGCTTGGTCCTTAAAACACGTGTTGAACAGGCACTCCTGGGACTATTGCTGTGCAGTGCAAAAGTAGCAAAACAGATTCAGTTACACAGCAATATCAGCTTAAAATCACTATTAACCACCATAAGCAACTGAAAGTTATGTAGTCTCACCCAAATAACTTAAAAATCAAGCCAATGGAGCTATATTGCAGCTCAAAAAGAATTCAAATCAGTTGCTCAGTGTAATATTGGTTAAACTGTAGACCACTTTCTTTTCTAGATGACATGGTTTAAGGGATGGAAGATCAATAGGAAGGAAGGCAATGCATCAGGGACCACACTACTGGAAGCTCTGGACGCCATCCAGCCCCCTAGCCGTCCTACAGACAAACCTCTCCGTCTGCCCCTGCAGGATGTCTACAAGATAGGAGGCATGTAAAGCACTGATTAAGAAATTGATGGAAAAAAAGACATCTCTAATTAGGAAATAGCCCCCACAAAATGGCACAACAAATGACTATTAACCAGAGCTTTCATGACCCCAAACAGACATGTGCCCTGGATAGAAATTTAGTCATTTCTAAAAACACAATAGTGACTATCCCACATTGAAGAGGAAGCAATAAATATGTAAATATGTGCTGGAGGTAAGATGTCTGACTCCACTGAAAAGGCAGTTCTCACATTATTTGCACTAGAGGCTTCAAGTTTCATATCGAACCAGAAGTGGCATCAAACAAGTTGTGATGTCATTTGTGCGTAGCCATCATATTTAAGGAAACAGAGAAAAACTCTCCCCCTTCAGCAGATAAATATGCCAAACTGCAGGTTCTGGAGTTCAAGTCAAATATCTGAGTTGGTGTTCTTTTGTGCATCTTCTCAGGGATTGGAACGGTTCCTGTCGGCCGTGTGGAGACTGGCCTCCTAAAGCCTGGCATGGTGGTGACCTTTGCCCCTGTCAATGTTACCACAGAGGTGAAATCTGTGGAGATGCACCACGAAGCACTGGTGGAGGCCCTGCCCGGTGACAATGTGGGCTTTAATGTCAAGAACGTGTCGGTCAAGGACATTCGCCGTGGCAACGTGGCCGGTGACAGCAAGAATGACCCACCGCAGGAAGCTGCCAACTTCACTGCTCAGGTAAGCATCGCAAAGGATTTATTAATAGAAATAAAATATGAGCAAGGAAGACTTTCAGTTCTTTCTTGTGTCAGATCTAGAAATATGTCCTAGAAAAAAAAGTGTTATAAAGCATCAAAATAGATATAAGGTAAGCCATCTTTGATCCTTTGCTTCATAGGTGATCATACTTAATCACCCAGGCCAGATCAGTGCTGGCTATGCTCCTGTGCTGGACTGTCACACTGCTCACATCGCCTGCAAGTTTGCAGAGCTCAAGGAAAAAATTGATCGCCGCTCTGGCAAGAAGCTGGAGGACAACCCTAAATCCCTCAAGTCTGGAGACGCTGCCATTGTGGATATGATTCCTGGCAAGCCCATGTGTGTTGAGAGCTTCTCCGAGTATCCTCCACTGGGTGAGTTCAAGAATAAAAACAGGCAGAGGATTTGCAAAACTTCAACAAGTCATGAATTTTTAAAATCCCCATCAAATGCATTACGACTCTACCGGCAATCCCAAAATCACCTAAACTCTTCATTTATACTTTATATCTTCATTTATACTTTCGCAGGTCGCTTTGCAGTGCGTGACATGCGTCAGACTGTGGCTGTTGGCGTGATCAAGGGCGTGGAGAAGAAGCTCTCCACCACTGGTAAAGTTACCAAGTCCGCCCAGAAGGCTCAGAGGAACAAATGAATGTTGTGCTATTCTGCCGACCACAAGGTCTCCCAGGGCAGGACATCGCTCATCCACCTCCATCCTACAATTGGCTACTTCAACTCAATAATCAAAGACTGGTTAATCATCACAATGCATCGCAAAAGCATTCGAAGGAAAGAAAATATTTAGTACACCTGAGTCCTTGAGGCAGCACTCCTGATTCCATTTCAGCAGTTAGATTACCATTTCGTACAATGTAATATCAAATGGATAGTTTTAAATGTGCTCTGTTGATTTCATTCATGGAAATACCTTTCTGTGATATTGACATACTGAACAATTAGAGGTATTGTTATGTAGCACCTCTCTATCTCTGGAGTGAAGGCACTGGTCTCTTTACATGGTACATGTTGTCTTGCTTTTAGTGTTTGTTTGCTTGCAACTACATGGGGCTCTGTAGGAGTCTGTGGCAAGAAATTAAAACTGTTTTTCTGAGTAGTAGTTTAGTAGAATTTAGTGATTTGTTGTGTTTAAGCTTTACAAAAAGCATTTAAAACAAATGGTCCAAATTTGTTGTAACACCTGATTCTTAAAGCACTTTGAGTGTCATTTTGCTATCTTTGCACTAGCACTGGAGAAGCTGAACTTGACATAAGCTACTGCACCTTACTGTAAGATGGCACAAGCCTCTTTGCAACATTAAACATGTTTCAACCAACATGTTGGGCTGAAGTCATTTTTCTATGTGATGCAAGAAATGACAAGGCAGCAGATGCATTCAACATTCAAATCAAATCTCATTGAAAAAATCCATCAATCCACTATAATTCCATCCTTACAATAAACAATGTTGCCCACAAGATGGAGCTGTTGCTTTAGGAATAAAATAGGAATAGATGATTGATGAAAAGTATGTAGGAAGATTGTATGAAGACATATTTACCATAAACTCAATTCATTCTATGAGAGGTTTAAAAATCTGTCATGACAAGCAATGTGTGAATAACCCCCCCCCAGGACAAAACAGATAATGGGCAATCTGCCAAGGGGGCTGTTCCCTTTCATGACAGGAAATGTGGCGAGTTTAAGAGCAGTGGCTTCCTTTAACATTGCATCATCATGGCTGGAAGAGGAAGACCGCACATGGCTAAGCGTGCCGACACAAAACAAGTGAAACCAAGTGAAGAGAGCCCAAAAAGTGCTGAGGGAAAAAATCCAGGATCGTCACTCGAATGTCCAGAAAAAGCCTTCAAAGACAAGAAGCAGAATGGCAGCACCACCACAGAAGTACAGACTCCAAAGAAACGGCAGCAGAAAAAAAAAGATGAGAAGCTAGGTGTGCAGAGCACCCCAAGGGAAAAGAACACACATCGTTTTACAGAGGCGATTGATAAGCAGCAAAAGACACCTACAGATGACTCTCCAGTCACAAAAGCCAAAACCTGTGCAGGCAGGGTGAAGATAGAGCCAGTGGTGCTGGATTGCACAACAGATGCTGTAAAGATCGCAAAACCAAAAGCACCTAGGAGGAAGACCAAATTGCCTGAACAACTCAAAGAGGAGGAGAAAAAACCTATGCCAGAGATACCCGAGGGCACACACAAGGCTTCTCCAAAAACCAAACAAGCAAAAAAACGTTGTGGTGAGCAGAAATTTCCAGAACAGATTGCAAAGGAGATAAAGAACATAGAACCAGAGTCACCAAAACAAGACACGTGTACAGAAGAAGCTGAAGTGAACGCACTCCTCAACACAACTCTGGGAAAATTGAAGATTAAGAAGAGTGAACAATCAGATGCAGCAAAAGTCATCAATAATATTGTAGAACATATAATGAAAGACTTGAGAACAAACTCTCAATACTTTAAGGAAGTAAAAAAACTTAATACTGGGAGTTACTATGAAAATCTAAAGGTAAGTCACTTTTAGTCAGAGTTCTTTCAAACACCCATAATTATGTGGGCATTATGTTCTTGTATGACTTGTGGTACATTACTTGTGGTGTTTTGTGTATACAGATTTCTAATCCTGATGAATTTGATGTCATGCTGCCGATTCCTGTTAATCGAGTGCAGATTGAACCTTATGGAGACAACGGAGCCTTTTACAGTGTGGCGTTAAAACGTGGAAACAATCCTCTGACCGCATTTCAGCAAGAGACTGGCATTTTATCTGCCAGTGTCATGCTCAAACAGTTCAGGGAGGAAATAAAGAAATGTGTCAAAACATTTGAAGGTAAATACAAATTAGTATTTTTTTTTTTTTTAATTGGATTATGTTGGTCATGCACAGTTCAGGAAACAGCTCAGTGTGGCTTGCAGATTAAAAATGTTATCAAACAGCAGCAGCACCCTCAAGTATTTTTAGGAATTACGGGGATGTATTTTACATTTAGGCAATCTATCACTTTCAGCATACTAGCAACAAAATGGCAATATTTAATCAAACAGTAACCTTACTACTCTGCATGTGTGGCAGCTACAAGGAAAATACATAATGCTGATGCTTAGAATAACTATCAAAAGAAAGACAACTTTTAAAATGACTGATGTGGCTTTGGCCAATTTTTAATAATATTTCAACATGTTTTGTTTTAGTAAGTTTAATAATTTTTTTGCTGCTGCAAATCTGAGTCTAATATATTCTCTTTATTGAGCCATCAGTTTTTATTCTCTACAGCTCTGGAAAAAATAAGAGACCACTGAAAAAATAGTTTTTTTCTGATTTTACTACTTACTTGTTTGGGAAAAAAGAACATACTTGAGTCTATAAACTATTGACAATTCCCCCAAATTCCAAATAGAAATATTAGCATTTAGAGTATTTATTTGCAGAAAATGACAAATGGTCAAAATAAGAAAAAAAGATACAATATTTTGAGACCATAAACAATGCAAATAAACAAGATCAAATTCATTTTAAAACTTTGTGACTTTATTCCACTCCTGGTACCTCTTTAAGCAGAACGAGGTGTGCATGTGTTCATTCAACAGATGTTGGCTATATGTATCTGGAACAGACAGTTGCCAATGTCACACTAGAGTGTTGTCATTTTACTCTTTAATGTTATTTTTTGATTTGCCATTTTGATTAAAATGATTATTAAATATATTCTCTACATTGGATAAAGTTTGTTTTCTCGAAAAATTGAAAAAAAAAAACTTGGGCCATTATTTTAATAGGGTGATTTATACTGACAATCACTGGCTAGCATTTGACTGTATTCAATTCTTCTTTCAGAATGGAAGGTGAAAAGAAAGAAAGAAGGCTGCCCTGCAGTGACCCTGACCACGGAAGTTAATTCAGTCCCCATCTCACTGGATGTTGTCCTTTGCCTAGAAGTTAATTCAAGCTGGCCAGCTTTCACCAAGGGTGGCTTTAAGGTAGAGGGCTGGCTGGGAACCAAGGTAAAGAGGGCTAAGAAGTCTGCACCATATTACCTGGTCCCAAAATATGAGGGCAATGGTATGGCAGAAAATGATGGAGTCCTCGCTAAAGGTAAATCAAACCGTAATCTGATTATGAAAAATAGAAATGACTCATTGGCTCCTTATAAATACACAACTCAGTAATATACGGTTTATATTACCACGGAAACATAATGAAGGAATAGTGAATTCTGAGTGGTTATATCAACTGGTTTGGGCATGTACATATTAACACACTAAGCAATCAGAGGTCTCACCTAATACTGCAGTAACGGATGATTTTGACAACTACTATATTTATTTGTGACAAGCTCCTTTTTAGAAAAAAAAAAGCTTTTAACAGGAGATACTTATCTAGCACATGTATGCTTGCCCTTTTACATGCTTTTGTTTGGCCCTTTTTTATTTCTCATTAATAAAAATGCTTTTTTTGTTGTTTTTTTCTTGTATATCATACAGATGTTTGGCGGGTTTCATTCTCCCACACTGAGAAGGACATACTGAGGAATCACGGATCTGAGAAGACATGCTGTGAGGCAGCTGGTGCACACTGCTGCAGGTCAGAGTTTATTTTTTGAATGAAAAATGGAAGCAGTAAATAAAAACATTAATAGAAACTGATTTCTGAAGTTAACATAAAACACAATGTTAATTTATTCAATTTCCATTTGTAACACCGAAAATAGAAATAAACTTAGACCAAATTTTAAGGTATTTTGGAAATTCTAATGAAGCTTAATATTTACTTTGTCTTTGTATGCAGGAAGGACTGTTTGAAGCTTTTGAAACACCTGCTCAGTCAGCTGAAGGAAAAATATCCATTTGACAAGTTCTGCTCCTACCATGCCAAGACCACACTCCTACATGCCTGCTGCTCTAGAACTAAAGACACTGAATGGCAGACCCAATGTCTGAGCCACTGCTTTAAGCAACTACTTGAAGATTTTGAAGGTCACCTGGAAAAAGGTGAACTCTACAACTTTTTCATCCCAACACAAAACCTGCTCTCTGGTCTTACCCAGGCAAAGTGTAGAAAGCTGGCTGAATGTATCAGGCATGAACGGAACAATGGCTTTCCTATTTTCAAGTTGCAGAACAAACCAACCATAAAATAACTTTGGCAAAGCAAACTATAAATACCAGAATATACGTCCAAAAGTAAGTACAACAGATGGTTTCAGCTCCTGTGCAGTCCTGTGGACAAAAGCATCAGAACACTCAGCATTAGTCCCCAAAGTGTATACGTTGCATAAGTAAAGCATAAGTTGCAAACCAATTTGGCTCAGTATGAACAAATAATTTTTGTATCTGTTCATCCATTCATCTACGGGTCATTATACGCTTTGTAAAACACTGAGTTATGTGTGGACTTACGTAGAAAAAATTGGGATTAGAATCCCCAGTTTTGGCTTTTATCCCTTCCTCCTCTCCCTCCGCCATCTCTCCTTCCTCCTCCCCAACCTCCTCCTCCACCTCGTCCCTGTCCTCCTCTTGGATTGGAGATCTCCTTCTCCCTCTTGTGTTTCTCATATCTTTCAGCCATAAGAACCAGCTCTTCAGGGACCTCCTGCAGCAGTATTCACAAAGGTTATTATGGTTTGTAATAATTATTAAACCCCCCCCAAAAAAAAATCAAAATCCAAACAGTACATAAAGCAGACACATAACTTCAGCACTTTCTTGATTATGCAATAAACTATTTTTTCAGTACCAGAAAATGTTGAAAAATTGCTCCCAGAATGTCTGTTGTGAATGTGTGAAGTTGACATGTTTCTATGCTTGTATGTGCATCATATTTGGTTGTCTTTGTGAATAAATTTGAGACTTCAACTTGATATCCAAATTGCTTGTTTTGTGCGTTCAACAATCCAAAAGCTAAAATTTTTCACAACTTTAAATATGAATTTTGAGCTCTAACCAGTGGCAGATCACAATGTGTAAACCTGATATTTATCTTTTAAATGAACTTGGATAGATGATGAATATCAATTAGATAGAAAAACACTATCAATATAAAATGTGTGCACCAACCTGTCCTGCTCGCTCCAGGATGGGAATCAGCTCAGCAGCCATCTTCCAGTTTTCTCTTGTTACTAAGGTAACAGCTGCACCTAAACGTCTGGATCATGAATGTATCAAGATAAATAAAACTAACCAAAGAGAATGCACAACAGTGATTATACTGACAAACAGACACTTACCCTGCTCTCCCAGTGCGACCCACACGATGAACATACTCCTCAATGTTCCGTGGAAAGTCGAAGTTGTAGACATGTGTGATGTCATGGACATCCAACCCTCGAGATGCCAAGTCTGTAGCAACCAGGATACGAACTCGACCTGAAAAAGGGAGTTCTTCTCTAGTCAATTTGATCCTTCAGCCTTTGTAGCGGCATATTTAAACCAACTTTCTTTCCCTGTTACTTACTGTCTTTAAAGTCTTTCAGTGCTTCTTCCCGGTCACACTGCTCACGGTCTCCATGAAGACTTTGCACAGCTAGACCCTGCAGACACATGTCACTGGACAGATCATCAGCCCTGAGATTGCATGCAAATCCAGACACAAGGGGACATTAGTAGAGGTGGTAGGCACTGAAAAATCTTAAATAACTTAAATAACTGGAATTTGTCAGCAACTGTGTGTTGGAGATTAAAAGAAAAAAAAACAGTTTCCTCCCTTGCCTACGGGCTATATTTTTATGACCAACTCCCCACTCACATAAGCTTCTTTCCAACAAAGATGAGGACTTTATCGTCAGGCAGCATGTTCCTGATAAAGTCAAACAAGTAGGATTTTTTCTCTTCTTCACGTACAATCAACACCATCTGCTCCACTGTGTTGACTGCCTGAGACCCAGGGAAACACAAAAAGATTGTAAATGGGGATTCCAGACTACACAGCATCTGAAACTCAACTTTTAAGGAGACTCAAGACAGAATCCAAAACATTTGTGCTTGAAAACAATCTCCCTCAGATTTTGCATTTACAGTCACCATACCAGTTAGGAGATGAACACTGTTCAGTTTCACTCACCGCCAAGTCCAGGGTGCCCACGTAAACCATCATGGGATGTTTCAGGTAGGATTTGGCCAATCGTCTCACACCACAGGGCCAGGTGGCACTGAAACAGGGAGTTTTTAATGTAAATATAGTTCTATGCTGTACATTCCACAACATGTCACTGTATTTCTGTGACAAAAATACTGAATTAATTTAATTATTTATTAGCACAAAAATAAATCATTACGGAATTAGCCTATATGAATTAAAATATTCAGTAGGTTTAATCATTCAGGGTTTATTTTGGTTTCCAAATATACTGGTGATGAGTATTTGAATTATTGAGAGGATCTAATTATCTCGTATCTTACCCCCCATGGTTGTAGTATTGAAAATGTTACAGTTGTGTGTGTTTGAGTGTTGATGTAATGAATGTAATATCCTGTCTTTGTAGCATGCAATGACACACCTGGTCATGACAGTCTGTCGGTCTGGACGGATGTCCAGTAAAATCTTCATTATCTGGGGTTCAAAACCCATATCTAGCATTCGATCTGCCTCATCCAGCACCTTTTCACAATGATCAGAACACATTAATATTTCTTTCTAATTCCACTTATACCATTTAAAAACAACAAGGACAAACAGAACACAAGCTTTTGCTCAGTTGGGTCTTGTTTTGACCTGCGGAATTTAGCAATTAAGGGTGAGTCACCGAGAATGATTTAGCTAGATGTGTCACTTACTGGCATAAACAGTACCAAACATTTATGAAACAGTAGTGTGAGGCACTGAATAGGTCAGTCTAGAAAATGATAGTTATATTATGGACCTAACTGTGTCTTCCAAAAGATTCACATGATTTTCACACAAAAAACGACATGCATAGACATGGACACAAACAGCTGACCAAGTAAGTGATGGAACGAAGATTGATGAGGTCATTCATCTGTAGATCGTTTAGTCGGCCTGGTGTGGCGATCACTATGTCCACTCCGCTCTTCACCTTACTGATCTGGCCTCTCCTGTCCCCTCCACCATAGATACAGATACTGAGAGAAGGGGTTAGAGGGAACCAGTCATGCTCATGTTGCCTCTTCACAGTTCATTATTGATTTTAATATAGAATATTTTATAGCAGTTTTCAGTCAAAGTAAAGTTAATCATTGACATATTCCAGACTGATAATCCCCCCTTTAGAAAATACTTCTACCCTTAAATCTACAGAAAAAAATATTTTGAGATGTATTTTTTTATTTTAAAAAATGTGGCATTATGTAAATTAATTGGTATTTAAGGGGCCAAAATTCAGAAAAATAATTGGATAATTAAATGATAAGACAGGAAGTTGGTTAAAAGTTTAAAGCAAAAAAAGTTGAATATAATATGAATGCATAATATTTTTGTAGCAGGTTTAGGAAGAGGAGAAACTTGTCCTCTAGAGACATGAGTGTACTTCTTTAAAGGGGGTCTGAAGGGTTAAACTCATTAAATATCTTAGAATAATATCAGACTGCTGAACCTTGTGTAGCCTTTATAGCGGTACTTGTTGCACTCAGTTTCAATCTGTAGGGCCAGCTCTCTAGTGGGAGTCAGCACCAACATGCCTGGGCCGTCCTGCTCTGCTCTAGGCCTGTGGAAAAAAAAGAAGGGGAGCGGGGGTGGGGGGGGATTTTGGCACAATCATACATCTTGCAGAAATTGAAGAAACAGTACTACTGTATTGCATCACAATCAGAAATATTAAAAATTCATTGTGGGGTAAGAGCACAGGATAAAATACAAGGTGGACAAAGAAAATACAAATTTATAACAGGTCCTGTACTCACACAGGCTGGCCATCCATATGGATGAACCCGGGCAGGAGATAGGCCAATGTTTTCCCTGTTCCAGTCTGAGCAATGGCGATCAGGTCCTCCCCGCTCAGACTCACAGGCCATGCCTGAGACTGGTAAACAAACAAACAAAACCATCGCACATTTATACAAACAGGAACGATTATATACACAAACTCAACACCCAGAGCAGGGCTGTACTCAAAACTGTGTACAGCAGGCATACACTACTTACAGTGGGGAAAACAAGTATTTGAACACCCTGCTATTTTGCTATTTCTCCCACTTAGAAATCATGGAGGGGTCTGAAATTTTCATCGTAGGTGCATGTCCACTGTGAGAGAGATAAACTAAAAAGAAAAATACAGAAATCACAATGCATGATTTTTTAACAATTTATTTGTGTGATATAGCGGCAAATAAGTATTTGAACACCTGTGTGTCATCTAGAATTCTGACCCTGAAGGACCTGTTAGTCCGCCCATTAGAAGTCCACCTGCACTCCATGTATCATCCTTAATCAGATGCACCCGTTTGAAGTCGTTAGCTGCATAAAGACACCTGTCCACCCCATACAATCAGCAAGACTTTAACTTGTAACATGGCGAAGACCAAAGAGCTGTCCAACGACACAAGAGAGAAAATTGTACACCTCCACAAGGCTGGAAAGGGCTACGGAGCAATTGCCAAGCAGCTTGGTGAAAAAAGGTCCACTGTTGGAGCAATCATTAGAAAATGGAAGAAGCTAAACATGACGGTCAATCTCAATCGGAGTGGAGCCCCATGCAAGATATCACCTCGTGGGGTCTCAATGATTCTAAGAAAGGTGAGGAATCAGCCCGGAACTACACGACAGGAGTTGGTCAATGACCTGAAAAGAACTGGGACCAACGTTTCCAAGGTTACTGTAGGTAATACACTAAGACGTCATGATTTGAAATCATGCATGGCACGAAAGGTTCCCCTGCTTAAATCAGCACATGTCAAGGCCTGTCTTAAGTTTGCATATGACCATTTGGATGATACAGAGGAGTCATGGGAGAAAGTTTTGTGGTCAGATGAGACCAAAATAGAACTTTTTGGTCATAATTCCACTAAGCGTGTTTGGAGGAAGAAGAATGAAGAGTACAATCCAAAGAACACCATCCCTACTGTGAAGCATGGAGGTGGTAGCATCATGCTTTGGGGGTGTTTTTCTGCACATGGGACAGGACGAGTGCACTGCATTAAAGAGAGGATGACTGGGGCCGTGTATTGTGAGATTTTGGGGAACAACCTCCTTCCCTCAGTCAGAGCATTGAAGATGGGTCGTGGCTGGGTCTTCCAACACGACAACGACCCAAAGCACACAGCCAGGAAAACCAAGGACTGGCTCCGTAAGAAGCATATCAAGGTTCTAGCATGGCCCAGCCAGTCTCCAGACCTGAACCCAATCGAAAATCTTTGGAGGGAGCTCAAACTCCGTGTTTCTCAGCGACAGCCCAGAAACCTGACTGATCTAGAGAAGATCTGTGTGGAGCAGTGGGCCAGGATCCCTCCTGCAGTATGTGCAAACCTGGTGAAAAAATACAGGAAACGTTTGACCTCTGTAATAGCAAACAAAGGCTACTGTACCAAATATTAACATTCATTTTCTCAGGTGTTCAAATACTTATTTGCCGCTATATCACACAAATAAATTGTTAAAAAATCATGCATTGTGATTTCTGGATTTTTCTTTTTAGTTTATCTCTCTCACAGTGGACATGCACCTACGATGAAAATTTCAGACCCCTCCATGATTTCTAAGTGGGAGAAATAGCAAAATAGCAGGGTGTTCAAATACTTGTTTTCCCCACTGTATCTTGCCATTCACCTTGATTTTTAATATTTTCACCTTGGTTTATTAGATAGATCAGCAAAAATAACAATTCTGTCCATTAAAAATTAAATCTACACAATAGATTGCAAAAGGTGGATGTTTTTCTATTGTAAATATGTTTAAGAAATTGTAGCCCACATATTTAATAAATAAAAAAGTATATGCTTAATATATACACAATGTTAATTTAAGGACTATCTCAACAATATGGGGGAAACCTGAGACCTAAACATGTTAAACTACATTAGTAACGGTGGTTAGCACAGCATCAAACAGCAGTTCTTACCATAAACAACATATTGAGAAACAAAATAATGATTCCCTTAGCATTTACCACATGATTACAGCTAATGTGTTTTGATTACAAAATATACTGATGATCAGTTATTTGTGAACAAGATTAAAGATTTTGTAAATAAATCTAACATCGACATATTTCCACTTAATATTGGCAGTGGCAGCAAGATAAATTAAAACAATTTTGATTTCTGCAATTGCAGTTACCAACAGCACACAAAACATGTTTCTGAGGCCCAGAGGAAGAAGTTAGTCAAGTTGACAAAGCATTTCGAAGTGCTGAATGTTCAACTATTTCAGAGCACAGAACAGTGGTAATACAGTCCAACCCATCGAGTTTCCTCTAAAATGATAGTGAAACTAGAACGTTTCATTTCCTGCAAATCCATTGTCTAAGTTATGCAGTGACTCAGGCATGATCATCACCCAGAGGCTTGTCATTCACTGGAATTACATGTCTATTGATTTACTGTTTTTTTTTTTTGTTTTTTTACATTTAACTTTCGTTGTCATTTAAGATTTGATTTTCCGATTTCCAGAATCAGCCTCCTAGAGTGACTGGTTTTATAGATGTAGCAGGTTACCAGGGTAAAAAAAGTTTACTTGAAATCATGTGACTGAACAGTAAATATGGATTTGATAAATATATATAAACATCAGCTCTGTGACGCAGGAGACTATATGTAATGGCGTCATACTAAAGTAAACAAAGGGGAGGTGTGAAAGTATTAAACTAAATTAGATTAACCAACATTAGGACCATTTAATTTTCAATTTCTGTTACAGCTACAATTGAGTGATTAAAAAGTAACTTAAACATGTTTTTTCTGCTTCAAAGATACAGAGAAAAAGCTATTCAGATTTTTTTTTATAAAAGATGAAAAATATCTGCCTGTAGCGCATACGTCTGTGTGGCCAAACAGCAGCAAATTGTAGGGTTACCTCAAGTATGACAGATCTCTTCAGTTCTGCTTTTTTGGCAGACATGTGCGGAAATTAGGCTCTATGATTCCCATAAAGACATCCTTTACTGTGGGTATTTCCGAATTATGGCTATTTGTAAATCACAGGAATTACCCATTGCAGCTGTTACAGGTGCATCAGAATTTACATCTAACCAGCCACAGCATGAACTTTCTAGACCAGAAGGCAATGTGACTCGCTGGTTGACAAGTTAAAAGTTTAGTTGATCAATATATTCCATATAGTTATCTTATAGGCAGGATGAACAGATTTGCTTTTTATAATGAAATTATAGCACTTGGAAATGACCTAATCTCATCGTAACACTTTCTTATACCACAGCCCATTCACAGAGTGTTTTACTCAATTCTTCCCTTCATCTTATGCTTCAGGGCAAAAAGAGTACACACACCCATAGTAGTACAAGTATGACAGCAGCTGCATTAGAGTTGACCAAGATTAGGAGTATGCAACTTCCTGCGTTTGTGTCCTACTATTGTGATTTTCAACTAGTTTACTCAGCTATTTTTTCCTTGATCATTAAGTTGTGAGCCAAATTTTTGACCCACTTGAGTTTAGCTTTACTTAACTTACTTAGAAAAAATTATGCAGTAATACACACTCCATTTATGAACTTCTAAAAACATGAAATACAACTTAAAAAACCAACAAGAAAAAATAAAGAAATACAAAGGCAGACATCTTAAATTCTAAATTGTATGAAACAGGAAAATAAAAATGCATATGTATCTTGAATTACAGGTAGTGTAGTGTTTTGTTTCTGTATAAAGTTTCATTATTCGTGGCTTTGATGGTTTCATGTGCAGCACGATGATGCACGCATCAGACTAGAGACAATTCATATTTAATGTAGTCCGTGTTGTATCTGCATTTTACCATGTAAAAAAAAAAAACTTAAATAAGTGCCAATCAGTGATGTGCAGATGTTAGTTTTGGACATTTACTCTGATGATAACGCTGGCACCAAACAGATACTGCATGCACGCTGAGTCATGGAAAAATGTTCTTCAAAAATGTAGCATCAGAAATTCTGTAGACTTCAAAATTGATGTTTGACTCTAGTTTTTCCTCCCCTCAACTTCTTTCCCCCCACACACACATTAATACATTTGATTTGAGGACCAACCTAACTAATAACTCAAAGTAAAGCCATGACAATTATCAGCCAGAGCTGAGCAAGCTCAGACACATCATTTAGTCCATCATAGGAAAACAAAATGTCTTTCCTTTTATCCACTGTTTTGAGATAATACAGGTTATTTGTGTCTAATATAGTTACCAATCATACTACAAATAAAAATAAAATCAGCTAGGTGTCAGGCTCATACCTGGATAGGTGTTGGTTTGACAAAGCCAACTCTGTCAATATTCTCCATGATCTCTGGATAAAGTGCAAAGGCCTCCAAAAAGGTACGGCAGGGTTTGGGAAAGGGCCGCTTCTCCCCTTCCTCCTTTAGGTCATCCACAAAGATATTGTTATTGTCCTTCCTGTGGATAAATATAACATAAACAAGCACTTGGTGGATGTGGTTGAAAGGAGAGTGGGTTTGCTTCAAAACAACACAGCTGTGTTAGACAAAGCGACGACACAATGTTTAACCTCAAGTGCATGTTTAAGAGACCACATTTTGTCCAAGGTATTCCATATTCCAAACACCACATGAGTATCCACAGTGTATGTAGTATTAAATACAAGCCATACAAAGTCTAAAAAACTGTTGTGATATTAGCCCAAAAACAGTCAACAGAGTTGACCTTGATAATGTACATAAGGTTCCGATGGTTCCATCACCTTTTTTGTAGGGATTTATCAGCTGGATGCATATTATCAAGGTAATATATATCCTAACGTGTTTGAATGTAATTTAAGGCAGCAGACTCTTAAATAACAACACCCCAGTCCACTATAAGTCACGACTATTAATAACGTTACTGTGAGCCCAATAATGTTTACATACATACATGCTTGCTCACAATCCATCTAGAAATGTATGTTACTCACTTAAAACAAGATTAGTAATAACACTGTGATAGAGGCATGTGAATGAGAGTAAAAACCTAATGAACTTAATTCAGTCCAGTTTTATCGCAGAGAACCACATTGAGGTGGAGGCTGACCAGCTTTTAGCGCAAAGTTAGCTCACTGCTCCGCTTTCCTAAAGCTCTAGACACTCAGCAGACTGTAGCAATGAGGAGAATGTTCGTTAGTGTGTTTGTGTGGAAGCTAAATGAGAAATTCAAATACTGACATTACAGTAAGGTTAAATACATTAGCAGCACCTGTCAGTTCCTACGACGCTTTATTAAAGTAAAAAGATAGGCTATTCAGTCTTAACAGTTTAATCACTTGAAACAAGGTAGCTGATAAAATTGATAGGGTAATAGTCAGTGATAATAGTAAAAGGTATGTGCGAGTTAAATTCAGTTTTGGGCAATTTAACATCCAAGTTATATCACTTTACCTTTTCTGTGTTGTTTAAGACATCCAAGCAGCAGAAAATGACATATTGTTAGATGATCCCTGATCCCCGTTTCCTGAAGCTGTCTTTAATAGTTTCTTGTAGTGGACAGGAGCACGATATAAGACATTATGTAACTGTATTATAAAGCTTCCATGAACCACATGGTGTCCAGGGATGAAGAGTCTCTCCTGTTGCCATTGTACTATTTTTTTCAGCTATAGTAACATTAATCGTTAATAATGTAACAGCCTGGTTTTGAATGACAGGATCCCTGCTATCACTTATTGTTAAAATATAACATTTGCATAATAAAATAAACTACAGGATTTTCAAATGCTGTAATAAATTAAGCAAGATGAGTTATGTCAGCATGTGGTCCCAAATTTATCTCTCTTTTTTTAAATCCTTATTGCAGAATGATTTAAAAGTGCATTATGAAAGTATTACCAACACCAGGGAAAGTGACTAAAGAAAACTGAAACACCTTTTTTTTACTGAGGAAAAACTTCAGGGAACCATTTATCAATTCAATAAACATATAGTTATAGACATTTAAACAATGTATTTTATCCAATATTTTGACATTTTAATAAATGCTGCCACCTATTTGTTTGAGACTGAAACTGAAACCAATGTCTACAAAAAAACTCTTCAGAGAAAAGTTAAGAAAATTCTTCAGGAAAAATAAAGGGTTAAGGTTTTACAGGCCCTTGATGAAACTCCTACAGCCATAGTTTCATCTATTCTGATATTACCATTGTTTTTTGTTAGTTGCTCAACCATAGCTTTAACACTAGGTTCTTTTGACTCTGCCTACTGATAAAATGTCAAAACTATTTCTGAAATCCTTTGGAAACGAGGTCTCTAGCATTGTATAATATACAGTGCTGGTCATACAATTAGAATATCATGGAAAAGATTTATTTCAGGATTTATTTCAAAAAGGGAAACTTGAGCTAAAGACAAAAAGGACTGGACTGCTGCTGAGTCCAAAGTTATGTGCTCTGATGAAAGTAAATTCTGTATGTCTTTTGGAAATCAAGGTCCCAGAGTTTGGAGGAAGAGAGGGGAGGCAAAGAATCCACGTTGCTTTAGGTCAAGTGTAAATTTTCCACAGTTAGTGATGATTTGGGGTGTCATGTCATCTACTGGTGTTGGTCCACTGTGTTTTAAGTCCAAGTTTAATGCAACTGTCTTCCAGGAAGTTTTAGAACACTTCATGCTTCCTGCTGCTGAACAACTTAATGGAGATTAAGATTTCATTTTCCAACAGGACTTGGCACACACTGCCAAAGCTACCAGTACCTGGTTCAAGGACCATTGTATTCCTGTTCTTAATTGGGAGCAAACTCACCTGACCTTAACCCGAGAGAAAATCTATGGGGTATTGTGAAGAGGAAGATGCGATTTGCCAGACCCAACAATTGAGTGTTGTACATGTTCATAATTTTCATGTTCATACTTTAATCGGCCAACATTTCTAGAAATTATTTTTTGGATTGGTCTTAAGTAACATTCTAATTCTCTAAAATGCTGAATATGGTATTGTGATTAGTTATCAGTTATCATTTAAATTAAACTAAACATTTGAAATATTGTTAGATTTACCTCCATTCTCGGACTTCTTCTACTGTGAGCTTGGATACACTCTCTGCCTCAATGTAGAAATTCTTCTTTAGGAGTGGGAGGTCTGAAGGAATAGTACAGAAAATACTGAACAAAAAAAAGTAAGAGTTGAAGTCAGCACTATCAACTAATCTATGTTTAATCTTAAATCCATCTAAATCGATGAACGTGTGATACAACATGAGCCCTCACCCTTCCACTTGAGCTCATCATACTTTTGCTGGTTCTCCCGGATGCTGATCCAATCTATTGGGGGAGGCCGGGCAGCATCTACAACCTGTAATGCTGTAGTAGACCAGACAGAGCTGCTCCTTACTCCTCCATCACCAGCTCCCCCTCTATAGCCTCCACCCCCAATGGGACCTAGGAAACATAGCATCTTGCAGGAGAATCATTTCCATTGGTAAACTGCAGCACGGTAGCGTAGTAAAGTGTCAGTAATTATTAAATAGGACCATAAATAAAGCTACACTTTAGATATTTTTTTCAAACCATAATGTAGTCTAGAGCTCCAACAATTATTGATTGAGAGAAAATTAATCAACAATTTTCTTAATCGATGAATTGCGTTTTTGTGTCTTTTTTTTTGTCTTCTGTGATAGTAAACCGAATACATTTGGGTTGTGGGCTGCTGGTAGGAACAAAAGCCATTTGAGTAAATCACCTTGGAAAAATGTACCATTTTCTGACAATTTATAGATGGAACTAATATTCAGTTAATAAAGAAAATAAGTCAATAAATAAGTCTCACTTTCATCACCACTACATACAGTACGGATAAGATATTTTGAGAATGTCACGCAATAGCATGAAACATCAATGGATTGAAACTCATTTAAATCTAGCCATATTATACCCTTCTGCAGTTGCCAGATTCTTGTAGGTGTGGATTATGTATTGTAATAAATATATGTAGAAAGATTCAATCACACAAGTGATTGACCCACAATTGCATTAGCAACCCATTCGGTTCATGATAATCTTATAAAAACGGCTTCATACCATTACTGAACTGAGAGTTGCTGCCTCCCACTAAGTCTTCAATCATCTCCTTGGCCTTCTGCTGGGCAACAGAGGATCCAATGAGGACTACCTCACCTTCAAAGTCCCCATTGTTTATCTAAAACCAGAAAACAGATAAAAGAAGAGTTACGCACAGGGTAAGTCAAAAAGTCTTGATTAATATTCACTATTCATTATAATCCTTACCAAATGTGTATTTAGTAAAGAACGCCGCTTTAGCCAAGTCCCAAACAATGTAATTGTAATTTATCTTGTACTGTTCAAACTTTTTCTAAATCCATAATTGGGTTTCGATCACATGAATGGAGGATGGGGGAAACTGTTGTAGAGTGTTTATTGCACAGCTTTAGATTCAATGTTGAGAAAAAGATAACAAGAATTACATTAGACATGACCCCTATTTAATGAATTTTCAAAACAAGTGCACCATCTGCTGACAATCGAGGCCATTGACGTTAGACATTACATCATCCTCCAGACAAATCACTACATAAAACAGCAAAGGAAAGCCTACTAAAGTTTGGAGCCATACAACTTTTTTAATCAGCGGTTGGGTCCAATCAACTTGGTACCAAGTTGAATATGAATATTCTTTGGTCTTCACCAGGTTGAGTGTTTTTTGTGAAAATGTTAGCTGCTAGCAGTAGCATCTACTATAATATCAATAAGCATAGATTCAGTAGAGCCACTGCACAGTTTGATTGCCTTTGATGTTCTTCTTTAACCTTTATTTTTTTTCTCTCATTGGAGAGGTGGCCTCTGATGTGTTATTCCATAACTAAGGTTGACTGTCATTGCTCAGTCTAACCTCACTCAAAGCACTAAAGCAGCCTACACATGGTGAATGGAGTCCACGTTACGCTACTGTAAATGATCATTTAACGACAACCTAACGATATAAACAAATTGGTTTTCTCATACAGCCTCTTAATCTCTGGGATTAGCAGACTCAGCGCTTCCAGAACACAAGTGTAGGTTAAAAATCCACCGTTTGCTGTGTTGTTCTGTCAGCTTTTTCCATTTTTCACCTTTGCAAACAATTACTTTCAGTATTCTGAAAAACCCTGTCGTAAACTACACAAAACGTTGGCATCTTTGCAAGCTTTAACTTCACTTTCTGCCCTCCATCTGAATTTCGCTCTGATGACATGGCATTGTGACGTCACGTAAAAGCAGGTTATTAACATAGATTATCAGGTCTCACCTAGAAATGGACTTTGGGTTGAAATGGACCCAACTACTTTGGGTTTGATAAAACTTAACAGGAAAAGAGATGCTTGTGAAAGGTTTTTTTTTTTTTTTGGTAGGTTCGAACCAAAATTGATACCAAAAAAAAAAAAATACAACTATAAGGGAACTAAAGTTTCATCTCTTTTTAGCGATGACTTAGACCTGTGATGATCTCTGATACACATCTTTTGCCAATATGGCTGTGGCATTTAACTGATGATCAACTGGTACTTGGGCCCCAAAGTGTGCCAATAAAATAAAATTCTCTCTTTTTCAGACCATTCTCTGTAAACCCTAGATGGGAATAGATGAATGCAGGGGAATACAGCATTTCAGTTTCCAAAATATACTTGCCATTTATAAATGTGCAGCACACACAAAGGGGAACTGATTTATTTTCTCAAGGAAATGACCTTGTGAACACAGCTGCAAAGCAGGCAACTGGACTCCCACACACACAGGATAACATGCAATATATTTTAACTTGAACCAGCTTCATTTTATGATTGGGCAAAAATGTACCCCACCAGAAGCAAAGAAAGATAAAAGGAGCAGCTAATACTAATAATGTATGCAAAATAATATAATCTGTGCAAAGTGTAACCCTGATTATAAAAGAACTTCTCTCTACCTCACAGGTAGATTGTTCTATCCAGCAACTGGTGATAGATTTCATCAAACCAACACCCTCTGAGGGCAAGAAACACTGCTGGCTACTTCTTCACTATGCAAACACTGCCAACAAAGTGGTTGGGATTATGTACACAGGTCATGTTAGTTGAAAACGTTGCAATAGGCACACCAGGAGGTCCATAAAACAAACATACTGATCAAAGCAGGACACCAATAAACCAGACGGCTCTTTCGATCTCGATATAATGGGTGTACTTTAAGGCTGGAAACCAGATCTCTGCTGGGTTTGAATCTTCCTTATGCTGGTGGTCCATGATCAACAAGAATGTAGATTGGATAAACTACTCAACCAACAAGGTTTGTCAATCACGCCACTGATGCCATAGTTGGTCTGTTAGAACAATTACCAACTGTAGTCTGAGGTAGAAATCAATGGGTTTCACCATCTCCAAGAGCACTAAAAAAAAACTGGCACATGTTCATATGTTCATGTGGTTATGTAAATAACCTTCCAACAGAGAACTGTTACTATATAAGTATTGGATTGGGTTTCGGCAGATACTGAAACTCAATGATCAATGAAAAAAAGGGATTCCTTTCCTGTCCCAAACTATGAAGATGACGATTATGATAATACTGACATGTAAATAATGATCCTACATTTAGGCTACTAGAATTGGGATTAGCCCAGGATGAGGCTGCAAGAACAAGAAAAAAATTGTTCTAGTAATGCTTAGTCTTAACTTAGTCCTGGGCAAAACCCAAGTGGAGAGCTTTGATAAAGTGTTGTTAATTAGGTTTTCTATAGTGTCTATAAATAAGTGATGTTTTAAACCTGTGAAGAGGTTTAAACCTATGAAGAGGTTTAAAACAGTACAGTAAGTATTGTGAAGCTTTTATTACAGTACCTTTCTAAACTAGATTTTCTAACATAGGTGTAGGTTACAATATAATCCCAGATATTTATTTTCTCTGCTTTGAATTCGTATTAGTTGTTGTAATGATAAAAAGAGGAAATTGAGATAAAACTGCAGTAATACTCTAATATGGTCATGACATCCTTGCAGCAGCCTGTGTTTGGGAAATTTACAGTTCTGAGTTCTAGGTGGAATTGAGCATTCCAGTGACTGATAACGAGGCCAACGTTGGCAGTCCCAGGCTGATACTGCTCAACATCCTTTCTGATAAAACGTAGCTGGAAACCGCCTCAAGTTGGAAGGTAGAAGAAGGTAGCTCACTTTATGTCTCTTGTCTGTGCTGTGATCTTGCTTGTGTACATGTGTTTTCATTGTACTGATCCAAATGTATCTGAAATAAAGATATATTTCTCAACTGAACCTCTGACTGATGGTGGAATAGTTAACAATACAGTATAACAGAATACAATTTATACATTTAATTGGATGCTTGGTATATACAATTGCTAGCTGCTATAGAGAAAAACTCCTGAATATATTCAATACTCAGACTTCAACAATATTGATAAAGTCTGCTTCAAAATAGCACAGCGGAGTATCTATAGTTCTCTCAGGGAGAAATATTATTGTTAATCACATGAACCACATTCTACCACTTGAGTTTATACCAATGCCATCAGGAGAGTGCTATCTGACGCTGCCCAGGAAGACAAACTATGAAAATGTGTTTTCCATATATCATTAAGATACTGAACAGAGAGGCTATATTAAATTATGGGTCTATCAATGACTATTTTACACAAATGGTCTGCTTGTATTTCAAAAATAGAATGCACCAGAAAATGGTGCCTGGTATCGAATGGAAAGCAGAAAAATGTGAATAGTGTTGAGTGAAGTCCGCCATGCAGTGGAAACGCGGCATTAACTAACTTACCTTGATCCTTGCACCGGAGCTCTCTTCAAGTTCACGAATCTTCGCTCCTCCTTTACCTTTAACGGGATTACATCATATTTAGAGGCGATTCGCTTGACCAAAGTCTCTCCTCGTTTTTAATTACAAAGTGGAAATACATTAGCAAGTCACCTTAACCTATTTCGACATGTGAAATATACACACTCCACTGAAACCATCACAAAGCTTTCACTAGATAAACAGATTAGCGTTAGCATCCGGTTAGCCGCCAATCCACCCAACCTTAAATCAAGTAACATTTAACGGAACTAAGACTAACACTCAAAGTTCTTTTAAGTGAACCCACCTATTATCCTCCCAATCAAGCAATTTTCCACGCTGATAGTCACGGATGGGGGAGAATACGACTTGTCATTGCCAAAGGTCCGTCTTCCAGGGCCTCCTCGGTCCGGCCTCCGGGTTTCACCTCCACCTCTCTGGTACCTGTAGTCGCATCCCCGGCTGCTGCTGCGGTCAGCCCTCCATTCTCTCGAGGGTTCATATCTGGTCCCGTTTCTTATGCTAAAAGATGCATTTTCCTGTCGGCGATTATTTGATAATTTAAATTCAGGCGGTGCCGAGAAAGTAGCAACACTGCCCTGGTTTTCCTCTTCTTCCCAGTCCGACATTTTAAATTTGGCTCCAACCGACCGCAAACACGCGACGAGCTGCTGTGATCAACGCCAAGCCGTCGATCACGAGCATGTCGCCTTCAAGGGCTCTGTAAAAGCTCGTACACCAGCTGGTTAATTGTTTTTAATTAATTTTGACAAGATAGTGATAAATAGACTTATTTTCGGTTGTGCAAAGTGTATTTATTTAAGTACTGTAGTACAATTAGGTACAATAAGGTGCTTAATTGAGTTTTCCACTACATTTCAGAGGAAACGTGTACCTTCTACTCAAGTAGAGTATTTTTTGACAACCATCCTTTATTTCTGCTCAAGTAAAAGGGATCTGAGTACTTTGTCCATCATTACTGCTTATGCTATTCATATATATATATATATATATATATATATATATATATATATATATATATATATGTAATCACAAAAAAGTATTAATCTAACAGCATAAATAATAAATAGGTGAATTTCCCCATCATTTTGCATCCTTACTTTAATTAAGATATAATTTATTGGTCTCTCAATGGGGAAATTCTTTTTACACTCTTTTTTATCATTTTACATGCTTTTCAGCATGCTTATAGACACGCAAAGGCACATACAAACATAGAGCAATGTGGAGAGAGATGGTGGAGTGATAGGCAGCCCCCTTGAGAGGTCCCTGTGAGCAGTTGGGGGTGAGGGACGGTGCTCAAGGGCACCTCGGCAGTGCCCAGGAGGTGAATGGCACCCCTCCAGCTACCAGTCCACAGTACATATATTTTTTGGTTCATGCAGGGACTTGAACCAGCCACCCTTCGGTTCCTAGCCAAGTCTCTATGTACTGAGCCACTGCCGTCCCCATAATACATAATACATTTTGATAGCTGAAATAAAGACACAATAAACAAGTTAGTTAATTTGTACTTTATTAATGAATAATAAAATTATTTTTGCATTTCTCATCCAGAGAATATAATGTGCACTTTAATAAATTAATTTAAAAGAAATAATCATGTTAACATTATCAAGCATTAAGGCCAGTTGTGTAATAAATTACAGTTCAAGCAGTAGAGAAATGGTATTATTAGCCATCAAAGCCATAAAAAGTTGGTGGCTAAAGCTACATGACTTGAGTGAACTGGATCCTTAACCCAAAATTAGCAGTTTGAGTGAAACTATACAGGATGCTATAGGCTGTAGGCCCCTTGAAGAAAACAAAAGACTTTCATATGCAAGAAAGGCACCATTAAGCAATTTACAGATTGCAAACATGAGCATGTTTTATGAGGAAAATAATTCATCCACTTCCCCTTCTGGCTGAATCCATAAGCTTTCTTTGTTATTCAGTCCATGTTCAAGGTCTTGCTCCAAAGTAAATGACAGTTTTGTTTGGCGTCCTTTTCATATGTAGCAAAACTCAATCAACAACTACAACAAATCTATTCCAATATTAAGCATTAAACTAACATGTCACATTTTCAGGCTCCTCAGACTCACCAAAAAGACAACTGTGCTTTCATGTTGAAAATATATTGCATCATACCAGAACAACTCCTGCACGGGATGTAGAATATATCAAAATCAATCTACAAGTGTTAACAATTGTTATTTGTTAGAAGATAATACTTGTTATATTCTACTACAGAATGTTAATTTGCTAAGCAAGGCTCTTACTCACCATTTAAAACAAAAGGGAATATAACTGAAAAATAATGAGGAATAAAGGTTGTCATCAACACGTTAAAACACATTTAAGACTCCTGTGATTTCATACCTCCTTAAGATGTAAACCTGCAAAGTTGGCCGACGTAGTTGTGTGCATAATGTTCATTCAAGAGTGGTCAAAATATCTACAAGCACGATGGAAATGAAACAAAGCTTCAATTAAGTGTAGCATGAGGACATTTGCATTTTAGTAACTTGCAACACACCATTTTGGTACAGGCTAAAAACATTAAAATATTAATGTGTCGACATTTTTAGTATATTTAATTATGATGCAGTGAGGATTAAGTGTGCACACATTCAAAATGCTGGCAAATAATACATTTGAATATTTTTGGGGGGGCAGGAAGGAAAATAAAGAGTGAGGATTTCGTAGTAAGATTACAGCACTTATTGTAAAATGTGCTAACAGGAAGATCTGTCTCATTTCTAACCCTCTTTTTTTCTTCTTTTCACATTTCTGACATGATCACCAACTGATAATGTGAAGAGAACATGCATACTGGATCGACAACAGTACATTGTTATCATGGTTGCCTCTTGACCCAACTTGCAGTGTTGTGTAAATGTCTGTGCACATTTCAACCTGTAACACCACACTACAGTACAAATGTTGCTCTAGACTAGGAGAAGGGAATAAGGTCAGTTGGCAAGCCTTTGATCATTATTTATGCACATGGTGCAACCAGCACCCAGTAAAATGATAGGGTTGGTCAAAAACATTAAACAACCTTGACATCAAATTCATTCATTTGATGTTTGACATCAAATTCAATAGTAAGTTGGTTATCCATATAAACTGGCAGTACAAGTTTCAACTACTATCAAATTAGTTCAAATTAGAATATAATTATGTTCATATAGATTTGTTTGTACCTTTTTGTTAAATATTTGGAGGAAACATCACTTTAACATGCAGAAGGACATTCAAGCCACCAGTGCATGTGTGACTGCTCTCGATTTAAAGTATTGCAACAGCTTACACATGCAAAATCTAATGTTTGGCTGAGAAAGCGCACTTCTTGATTCACAGACTGCAATTCAGCATTCAAACCATTAGCGACCAACCCACCAGACTACAGTTCAAAGCAAGTGGGACATGGTCCAATACTTCTCTTGAGTGATTACCTCATATGTCTACTGCATCCAAATCTATTGATGCCTGCAACTAAGCAACCCTATCAAAATCTCTGCGGCTGTAGAAAATGAATAGAATGAAATGTGTGTGGTCTGAATACATGCTAAGGGTTTGACCTTTAACTACTTAGTTTTAAAATCATATATCCCAAATGCATCAGACCTCATCCATTATTCCCCTCTCAATCATTTGTTTTTGGAAACAGTTCATGCAGTGATATGTATGAAAGCACAATTAAACACATTTACATTGCCAAAGACAGACATTGAATGAGGAGAATGAGCAACTCTCTTCCTCTTCCAAATAGTCTCTGAATATAGGCAACTGTATGAAAAAATAAGCCTTTAATCGGTCTCTGCTCTTTGTCAAATTGGCTCCTCTTATTCCAACTGGTGGTTGGCGTCTTGTTTTATGCATCTATGTGTTTGTGTGTAAGAGAATGGTTTTGTATTTGTGTGGACTGGTTCACCACATGTTTAAAAAAGAAGTGGTTCACCTATAGTTTGCATTGGCTTTTTGAGGTCTGACTATAGTTTTGACTTTTTGGCTGGGGGGGTGGGAGGTTATGCCAACTGTATGTGTGGGGACTGACTGAGAAACTCTGAATTTCCCTTGGAGTGAGGAGCGGCCTCCTCCACAGTCTGCAAAATTTGTAAGGGGCTGCTGCTGTCAGGTCCCGAGGATAGGAAATTGAAATGGTCTTCTGCTGGCTGCAGCTTGCACTCACTAATGAAGAGTTCTCTTGCGTCCCAGTTGCTAAGTTCACCACGTTCGCTACCGTTGCTGCTGCTGCTGCTGTTGTTGAGTGTGGAGGAGAGTCCAGGGGCACGGTTGGTCAAAGGCTGGCTGAGATTGTGCATGGAGAGGGATTTCCCCAGACTGCCTCCCCAGTCTGAAGGCCTCCCGTCTGGGCTAGAGGAGAGCAGGAGCAAGGGGTTAACCTCCAGGCTCATGTGCCTTCTCCAGACCCCATCAGATCTGAAGCCAGGCTTCCCCCTCAGCTGTACCTTTTCTTGGGAAGGGCCTGACTCTCTGTCCCCTTCCTGGTCAGCATCCACGCTGGATCCCACAACAACAGAGGGACCCAGGCTCCCCCCGTGTGTCACCACTCCATCTGCCATATCATCTGGGATAGGGTTAGTGGGGCATCGGAGGTGAGAAGGGCGCACCATGGGGGGCAACTGGAGGGTAAAGCCTCCTGTTGAGGGAGGTGGGGGTGGCAGGTCAGGGAAGTGTGCTCTTTTAGAGGTGCCATTAGGGGTGACGAGGGTCGGGTAGGGGCTATCAGGAGGCAGCAGTGGTGACGGGGAGAGTGAGGCTGTGGATGGGGGGTAGGATGGAGGTGCTGAGTCTGGGGGGCCGTCATCATCGGCGGGAGCCAGGATTAGCCTCAGGCCTCTCGGGTTAACATTAAGGGAATGGCGCATGCCACTGCTGTTGTCTCCTCCACCTCCAACCAGATCACCTCCCTGGGGGGAGGGGAGATCCCTGCCGATGATGGAGGTCTGGTAGTCGGAGCTGTGGTGCTGGTGGTTGTCCAGCTCAAACAGGGGCAGGGAGGAGAGGGTGAGTGACGAAGGGCCTTTCTGTAGGACTTGACGGTAAACGTCCAGCAACGAATCCAACTTTGACTCAATGGAGGTAACCTTTGGAGCAAGAGAAAAAAGAGTTGGAACACGGAAGGGGGTAGATGGAGTGAGAGAATAAGCAAGAGCCAGAAATCAATTCTTGTTTTTGGTATCAACCAAATGCCCAAACGACTCCTTCCATTAACATCCATCTATCCATATTCTATACCCATTTATTTCTCACTAGGGTCATGGGGGTCTGCTGGAGCCAATCCCACCATACTTAAGGCATGAGGCAGGTATATACTGGAGACAGGTCACCTGTCTACCATGGGGCACATACCCAACATTCGCTCACACATTCATACCTACAGGAAATAGTTGCAATTAAACTTAGCATGTTTTGACTGTGGTAGGAAGCCGGAGAACCTGGTGAAAACCCATGCAGACACAGGGAGGGCATCCAAATTCAACACAGAAAGGTTCCAACCAAAGTCTTTGAACCTGGGATCATCTTGCTGTGAGGCAATAGGACTACCAACTGTTTCACTGTACTGCTGCTATATCATTAACTTATAAATTATCAAAACACATATATCTTTAAAATATAGAGTTGATGCTTCCTTCCTAAACATCTTCCTAATGTTTTCCAAACTCACCTGCCTCTCCACCTTACACACACGTCCCAGCATGCTCATGCCATCGTGAGAGTCTCCATCTGGGTGCAGTTTGTCCCTCATCTTCTTATCCACAGGAATCTGGCCTTTTCCTAGAATCTGATCCACCCTGACACACGCATACATATACAGATAGAATTTTAATGTGTTAGAAAATAATTATGTTGTGATATAGGTAGGCACCCAATTTTCATTCTAGGTTATTCCTTGTCAGGCAACAAACCTAAAGCAACAGTAGGATGTTAAGGTTAGGGTTAGTAAAACATAACACACATGACTTGGCTGCTGTTATATAAACACCCTGTATCTGCAAGAATGTTGTTTTTTGGGAATAAAGAAAAACAGCATTTTCAGATTGGATTTCATGCAGCCTGTAGGTTGCATGGGTTTCATGGTGTCTGAAGTATGGTTGTGTACTGGCCTTCAGGCATGCTGGGACAAATCCTGTAGGGATAGTGGACACTTAGTGGACACTTGCCAATCACAACCATGGACACAACAATATTGATATGTACTCAACTCCAACATTAGTTAATAGTTTTATTAATTTCACTTTCCACTTCCACAAGGTAAAAAAAAAACAGAAATGAAAATATAGAACGGTAAATAAACTCAATTTCATATGATTATGACTATTGCCAGTGAATCTGTAGCCAGGCTTCTTAATGTCAAAGTACTGATCAAATCACATGTTTGATGACACTGTAATAATGCTGTATTAGTTAAGTTAATAATGTTTGTATACCTCTAACATGCAAATAATTAGGAGATGTCGGCAGCTAGGAGATACACATACATTTTAATTAATTGGAAAGAGCTTTCAAACAACCACAGCAGCACACATAAGTTAGCAACCTTCACATCCACCGTCTACTTTCTGTTGAAAGATACAGTAACGGGGTGAGGTACATGATGAGATGAGATCTAATGTAGCAACATAGAAGATATGTTTTGGCTTGTCTGTAACTATATGTTAGTAGATTGTTTGTGTTTCAGACCAGGTTAATTAAAACCTTACCAAGTGGGTGGAGTTAAACATATTAAGATTATCCAATTGGAGCTAAAGTCCAATAAACTGAATAATTCAATGCAGGTTTTATTTTTAAAATAGTTTTCAGTGTTTGTCTAAAACAGATAACTACCCTACTATATTTACTGTACACTGTATTGCATATTACACTGGGGTCTACAACAGGTAGGGAGGTCTATATTGCTCTGTACTGTAAACATAGCATATTGTCATTCATACAATAACTAACTATATTTTTTATGAATTTGTCTTTGCAAATAGTATGTTCAAAAAATGTGTATGTGTATTTTCGGACATGTTTACATTTTTGGGGAAAAAACCTTCAAAAGATTATCAAAATATAAATTGGTAAGCTCCCTGTCTTAAGTCTGAGGACCTGCTGGGGGTAGCAGACCTCCTATTGAAGATCTCTTGTCTACTATTTATTCTCACTGCATGTTCTAATGCATAATGCAAACTCCAACCATCTGGTACTGTAAAACAGTTAATACAAATGGAGATTATCTGAACCCCTGCAAGCATGTTTTCTTGCACTTATATGACATTTCAAGGTGAGTCAGACAATTTTGGCGATTGCAGGGGGAACTAATGGTCAACATAGGGGCAGCTTATAGGTTTTGGGTTAAAACTCAAATTAAGTGAAATAAAAGTAACCCTGAGCCAGGGGGCTTCTTCCTGTTGTTGTAATAATAGTGCAGGGCAGGAGAGGACATGTTCCTGGGTCGGCTACTCAGGTTGGAACCAGAGCCTGCTGCCAGTCTGGAGACAGGAGAAAGCCTGGGTCAGATACATCACATGCACACACGCACACACACAATAAAGTTTGAAGCACACGCACACATATAAGGTCTGTACTCATTGTTAATGAATAACACTGGTGTATAGATAAACACAGAGAGGCTGACTAAAGACTGATATTGTAATTAAATCAAGTTTAAATATTTTAATGTAGTTGTTATTAGGTAAAAACATCCTTGTATGAATAAATGCTACAATTCTTTGCCTGTCATGATGTTGGTCATCTCAAGGCTTACATGTCTGCTGTCTTTCTTTCCCTTCCTTTTTTTGTATTGCTAATATTGTAGGTTATGCATCTGTGTTATCTTTTTTGTTGTTGTTTATTGTCAATTCATTTTCATTTTTCATTCATTCATTCTCTATCATTAGCAACAATCAAGATAAATATACAAAGTGGGGACATACATGAATGATTGTGTGTATCTACAGCTGTACTAATGATAATACTGACATCACATCCAGCAGCGTTACCATTCATTCAACTAAAAAAGTGTGTAGATGTGAAAAGTCCCAATCCATAACTGCATTATAGTGCTCCCTGCTGAAACAAAACTTAATATTATTTAAGTGAATTTTAATGCAAAACCTGAATGCTTTTATGTGTGACTTGAAGCTGCAAAGGAAAACAGGAGCTTCAGTAAACAACAGTATTGTAAATAATTACTTATTTCATAATAACTTTAGGATTACATAATGAACAAGTATATCTTCTAGTGTATATTATAGTGAATAGAGGTTTGTGAGGTCAAAAAAATTTGGATTGGGCCTTTTACATAAGGACAAAAACAACTTTAATGCTTCTAAAGATTAGCTCATGTTACGTCTATCTGTTAGCTAACAAAATGCTCAAACAAGGTGAGGTCTTCAAGGTGCCCAAATCAGGATTATCACATAATTCAAGTTTGACATGAAAAATATTATTTTAATTAATTATTTTTTTTGTGTGTAAAATGTCCATAATCCATTGCTTGAGCTCCTTAATGACCTCTCCAGCCAGACCTGGGTCAAACAGCCAATTTGGTACATTTTTGTGACAGGTATCAGATTCAGTAAACCTGCAACTACAAGTAGACTAAACAGTGAATATTAATTACAGGCACTCCCAAATTTGGCGTTATCAAAGGTGATGGAAGGCAAATGCCCTGAAATGGAGAATGTTTTCCAAAAATAAACTTGAAGGAGGTGAATGTATACTGTTTGACCTGGTATGTGACATCATTAAGGTTTAATAATGTTAGTGGGGGGGCAGTTGGTGAGCAGAACAGGGCGGGGCAGGTCTAACCCCGATGCAGAGTGTTTCCTCCGGGCCTGGCTGTAATATAAATGCAGGGAGGGAGAGGAAAAGGTCTTGACACGGCTGCTGAAGGGCCTTGGAGGGGGACCCACTACTGTGTCTAGTCTAAGAGAGAGAGAAAGCACACATACACACACACACACACACACACACACACACACAAACACACACACACACACACACACACACACACAAAGTACATACACGCACACAGACTCTTTAAGAAAGTCAGAGCTGCACAGTGCAGAAAAGGCAAAAATGTGGGTTAATTTCATTTAGAAAGATCATTTATGAAGTGATCTACAACCAGTATAGGACCAGTAGGAACTACACCATTGATGGCAGCCATCAATAAAAAAAGCAAGCATAACGTTAAGCGGATTCATAATTCAAATGAATGGATGACTTTTAGAAGGACCAGTTCTATGAGATTTTGTGGTTTTTAAGGTGCATGTGTATGTGTGTGCCCAACGTGTCCTAACCTGGTTTGAAGGCTCTTGATACGGCAGAGCATGTCCAGGTGTCCCGCGGAGTACTGCTCGATAACGTCCTTCACGTCATATGGACGCAGCGTCTCCTTGAACTTCTTCTTTGCCACGTGGAACTTCATTATCCTACAACACCACACACATTTGTGCATGCAAACACAGATCGGAAGTGGGGAAGTAAAAAAAAAGAGAGCCCAAGGAATGTAATTACTATAACCAGCCACAAGATGGTAGCAGCAACTTTTGGAAATCGGCAGCAGGAGCCTTCTTTCATTTCACTCCTTATTTGAGTGTAATAAAGAAAACATTATTAACATTATCAGGAGTATTTCACTGGAACCTAAAGCTCCCTCGTACTCCTGTCAAATCCATAACAAGCTAAATGAACTACTTTGAACCTTGAGTGTGATCCTCTATCTTCTGGTTTTTGGTGAGCGGAGCCACTGCTGGGTGGATAATATTGATACAGGTAAGGGAATCTATGTATGTGGTTAAATAAGACTCCCTGGTGGTTTGAGCTTTTCTCCAGTTGCCTGTTTTTCTCACTGTCTCGATGGAAACAATGGTGACAGATGACCCTCTATAATAACAGATCTGACCGGGGAAGAGGTCTCTGACCCTCAACCCGACACCCTGGGAAAACCCTATGCTCTGGCTGCCCATGGAGGAGGCCTGCTGGGCAGACTGGCCGGTGTTGGGTGGTAGCAGTAGTCATGTGTGTGTCAGTGTGTGTGTGCGTCTGTCTGTTGGTGGACTTTACTTTGATTTCTACACCTGAATGACAAATGACAAAAAGTAAAGATATGATTAACAAATCTATAATCATAGAGGGAACATTGCAAAGAATGGTCTTCTGATATGATTTGTGTCAAACTTCCACTGAAAAGTTCTACATAAATACATAAATATTAGATTAATAGAACAAATATGAAAGTAGATACAAAAATATAACTAAGCAGAGAATATTAACCCATTTAGCCCATCAGCAACTATAGTTGCTTCAGTCTATGACTGTCATTTTCTATTCAAAATAAAAAAATCTAAATCTTACTCATACTTTTTTTTCAATGACATGACAGTAGACGAGTTACGAAAAGTTTTCAAGTGCTTCCTGTCATATGACATTTATCCTCAACTTCATGCCCCTTCCTCCCAAGAACATGGTGAAGACAAACCCCCCCAGAGAGAGGTCATTTTATTTAAACTATTATGGTTCTCACCCCTATATATATACTCCTATATTCAAGTCTTTAGAATAATTCCCAAAAGAATTTTGAACTAGATTAATAGTTTTGTTTTTTGTTTATAGGCATATTTGTGCAAGTGACAACAATAGTTGCCATTCATTAAAATGCTATTTTCTTTAAAGCAAAAGAGGTGTGTAACAAACAAGATGTGTAACATGACTGTTCATGACTCAGCTAAGTATATGCATGAAAAAAAATCTGGCTTAAATGGGTTAAAGATATTCCTACAGGTGATGATAGTGAATGACAATGTTGTGGATAACTTTAAATCTAAATAGATAAAAACTCAATGTGTGTGTGTGTGTGTGTGTGTGTGTGTGTGTGTGTGTGTGTGTGTGTGTGTGTGTGTGTGTGTGTGTGTGTGTGTGTGTGTGTCTGTGTGTAGCTTAGTAGACACAGATGTGCAAAAGTGTATTTCTGGCTATTCACTCTAAGTGTGCAGATGGTAGTGTTTATTTATAGCAGAGATTGTCTAGTCCATATGGGCAGCATATGTATGTGTGTTGAGAAATGAATATTCCATTCCATTAATCTATTTAACAGCCTATGTGCTCATGATTGGATCAATTATGTACATGGATGGACAATATAACAGTGGAAGAGAAAGAACAAATAAAAAATATATATTACAAAAAATAGTGAGATCAGAGTGAGTGATGCAGGATGAATCTATTTTTATAATTAGCAGGATGAAAAATAGTAAATTTGTCAGACTTACTGAAGTTAATGAAATGAAAGGAGGAAGATCTGCAGGGGAAAATAATGAATCATAAACATTTCGGACTGGAATTTAATCCTAATCAGACCTTTTATTTGTAAAGAAGACATGCCAACAGGCATCCTTTATTATGGACCAACAGATACAGTAGTGTACTATTTCAAAGTCTTAAACAGCTGATAAATTTTAAGCTTCATTAGTTTGTGATTCATTGTGATTCAGCTGCTTAAATATTGTTGCTTTTAGAGGCTTTTCCACCCTGAAAAAAGAAGAATCCAGGAAACATCTGGTATCTATCTCTGTAGCATCAGAATAGTCAAATTAAGAATGTATATAATCAGGACTGTACAGCATCTGAAGCCCTATTAACACAACTATTTGCAGAACACTATAGCAACTAGGTCATTTGGAAACAAGTGGAAAAGGTGATTTTCTCACCAATCTATAATTTTTATTTTGCTCAGTTTGTTTGTTGAAATTGACATTTTTTACCAAGAAAAATATAAAGAGAGAGAGAATATCAAGCCGGCAGCAGTTGGATAAACAGCCTCTCACAGGGCGCCGGTATAAGAGAGCAGGGTCTGCACAGACACACACACACACACACACACACACACACACACACACACACACACACACACACACACACAAGGCAAACCCACAAACCCAGCGGTAGGTTATATTGATAAAGAGAGAAATTTGCTTCAGGGAACAAAACATCATGTGAAGCCACACACTTGTGTGAATGTGTGTTTTTCCCATGAATTACATACAGCTCACACTGTAAGAAGGAATGTTGGGGGCCTGTGTTGTAGTGTTATATTATGGATTAAATTCACTCTCAAGAGCTTGTTAGAACTGTGAGAAAATAGATGATAAAGAGAGGGGGAATAATCTTTTTCATGAATGATCTAATTTGAGTTTAAGTGTAACCTCTTGGTTTGCATGAAACTGAATAAAATAAATAAATAAATAAATAAAACAGTACAGTTTATCGGCTCATTTAACAATGCAGCAATCTGTTAGCTGGTGTTTTTTTTTCCATACTTTGATTGCATTTCAAGTCATTAGTCATTGAAGTGATTCACAAGTCATTCAGGTCCTGCACACTGAATCATTCATGAACTTTTCAGTCAATAGACTCAGATCATAAGCAGCCAGTGTTAGAAAGATGGAGGGCCGATAAATCGTGAAGAAACTTAAAAAAAAACTCAACTTCAGATTAGGTTGTCACATGTATCATAAACTAGCCAATAATAAACAGATGATGCAGTTCAGTGACATCAAGTGATGGGAAGCGCTTAAATGTTGTGACTAATTAATAAGATGCCCTTTATCAACCATGAACCTGAAATAGATAAGACAAAAGGAGGACGAGCTTTAATGGCATTTCCCATCAACAAGTAACACTTTCTTGATTCCAGCAAACCATCACAAATCTCATTATGGATTCACAATCAAATCAGCATAAACATATACAGATAACCAAAAACAGCCAATTAGGAGAATTAATGTCAAGAAAAATGAAGTTTCTTTCAGACATCCGATGACTCTATTCATTTATAAAATGATACCACTGATAAATATTTGTGTAGTTTTCATTTTGTCAGATGTTTCCAACAAGTTTTAAACCTACGTAAGTCTTTATTTAATATTTACTTAAATATTAGAAAGGCACAAAACACACTTTCCTGTCAATGTCCTCTGTGGTGTGACTAGCAGTTGAAAGTTGTATCAATCTTCTTTTCTAACTCTCAGCAAGAAAGCAAGAAAGTTCCCAAAATGCTGAATGATTTGTTAAAGGAGGAGATAGCATCTAACCCTCATGTTGTGTCTGTAATAATACATATATTATTTATTATTCTTTTTTAATCACCATAACTTTTTGTGAAAATTAAAAGTCAAAGTTACCAAGTTGTTACCATTAAGTTGTAATGATCGGTCACTTTTGACCGGGAATACCAAAAGTTGAATGAGACACACAAAATTCTTTTAAAAATAATACAAATTATTTTGTGTGCTGACATCCTCTTTGTGGAGAAAGTCATGAAATCTTAGGTGGATCTGATCAAACTAGCCACATTTTTCAGAGACAAAAACTTTGAAATAGTCAGATTTGACCGGGAACATAAAATGAGGGTTATGGAAAATCAGAAATGACTGGTCTGTGATTGATATTACTGCAGATTATTAAAGCTTCATTTTGGAGAACTGGTGAATCCATTATACTGACTAAAGGTTTTTTTCTGGGTGTTTGAAGATGCTTTGAATATGAAAATCAGCTAAACGTCCTGAAGTATGAAGCGTCACTGCAGGTCAGGTGCTCACCTGACAGCTCTGATGACAACCTTGAGGGGAGCTGATAGATCCTCCACTGTGACATCACAATGGCAGCCTCTCTCATCGAAAGAATCCTCCGCGGCCATGCCTGCGTCCACTGGAAGAGACAAACCGCCATTTCATTAATAAATGTGAAAAGCCATGTTCAAAACCAGTTTTAGTCTTAAAACTCATAAAACACTGATCCTGATAGGAATCTCCAAGACTGATACTATTTGGCTTTTAGGAGGAGAAGATTTATGAGCAGCTTGGATGGGATCTGTAGGAATGGGCAGCGTTTTGCCAGCTCAGCTATGTAAGATAAGAGAAGAAGGTATATATATCCTCAATCCAATAATTACTAGTGGGGGACATGAACAGAGAAAGCTATAGGGAAATAGAGTGAATGATGATATAGTGCATATAGGTTAAAATAATAAATAATAAATCAGTGGAAATAAATGATATAGGGGAATAGGAGAAGAAACAGAGGTGCAGTCTGCAATTCCGTTTATTTCTATAGAGCAGGGGTTTCTGGGAAATGTGAGAAAATATGGGTAGGAAATGTGAATATGCTGTACACTAACACCATTTTAGGACATAGAAATAAATTTATGCTACATACAAAGCACAAAAAGAAAGAAAAAAATGCATGAGTACATTGGAACTCATAAAAGTGTGTAATTCACATCTGTTAAAGCAAAACATAATTGATCCACCTGGATAAAAAGAGACCTGACATTCGTCATATCTAATATAAAAAAAGTGAAGAGAATTTACTTTTCAGAGAACCATATTGGTATGTATGAGTGTTTTATCCCATAAATGAAAAAAAATACAGTACACACACTTTAGATTATTGCTAAATAATTCCGCAAGCATTCCATATATGTTTAGTTTGAAATAAACATTTCTTACTGTCCAAGCATCGGCGGAATTCAGTTCAAGCATGTGCAGTATAAATACCGATTCAGAGAGACTTAATAATTCAGTAAGCATGTGGATTTAGTTTCTTGCATTGACTAAATTCTTGGTTGCTTGGCAATGAAGTCTTGATTCTCAAATGAGGGTGACACTTGAACGCACCAGCAAGGAAGAGCTTTCACAACAACCCCTGCTTTTAACTGTATTATATCCAATTGATTTTATTTGATTTCTGTATCATTTTGACCTAAACCTAAAGGTCCTATGATGTAAAAGGAGAAATTGTCATATCTTTTTGATTATAAGAAGGTGTAGGTGTTCTAGAAATACAGGATCTCAACAACAACAGATCTCAACAGGATCTTGGTTACCTTGGTATTGGATCTTCTCATGGGACTTTTAAGTTGACTTTCGTATAATTTTAGTGTGATGTAAAGTATTAAGATGTAAAATAGAAAAAGGAAAACATGTCCTTCATGGCCTGACACTGACATTGTTACACCACATGGCAATTTTATCAAAACCAGTGTATTCATGTATATATTCATAAATATATATATATATATATATATATATATATATATATATATATATATATATATATATATATATATATATATATATATATATATATATATATATATATATATATGGCCCCTGTTTGCTCAGCACTGATGTGATCTATGTGATGTAGTCACATCTCACCATCAGGGACAGCGGTGCGTGTCTGACTCTTCAGCCTCAGCGACGGTCTGAACCGGGTTCGATCGTTGAAGCTCCAGCTCTTCTGCACCTTGGCCGGGCTGCCGCCCATCAGGTCGGCCCCGCCCGCCACCTCCGTGCTGGGGGAACAGCGTTGGCGGTCGTTGACGGATGTCTGTCGGCTCTTCATGCTCTGACCGCGGGGGCTCGCCAGTCGAACGCGCTCCTTAAAGCTCAACTTTTGACTGCAGAGAGGGACGGGAGAAAAGATAGAGGAAAGGGGACAGAAGGATATGGGAAGATGAAGCAAGGGTGATGAAGCAGTAATAGATGGAGAGCAAAGGAGAGAAGGAAACCATGAGGGAAATTGGAGGAAAAAGTGAGTTTAGGATAGTTGACAGGAAGGGTTTGAATGGCAGAGGTTGATAGAGAGACACACACAGAGACAAAAGGAGAGAGAGAGAGAAAAGAGATACTGTCAACACCTATTTCCCCTCAGGGAGTGAGAAGAGTTCAGAGCTCAGAGACAGGGCAGCGTTCTGTCTATTCCTTCAGCCCAAACATCATCCATCCAACTGACATGCCCAAAACACCAGAACAAAGCCAGCCTGCCCGCCAAGCCACCGAAACAAACTCTCATACTTCGGTCTTGACGTGCTGCAGCCCTCGCCGGTTGGCTGATAAACTAGTCTTGTATTTCCTTCTCAAAACAAACTTAATGAGATTTTTAAAAGGTGAAATGTGAAGCATGGTGATATTAATAAATCATCACCACATTAATTTTAAGTCTATCTTAAACAAATGAGACCATTGTTGAGAGAAACCTCTTACAGACTATACAGTGTTTTACTTTGTCTTCATGCCAGTGGTTCTCAAAGTGGGGTCCGGGGACTCCCAGGGGTCCTTGTGCGGGTTCCAGGGGGTCCCCAGACAAAAGAGGAATCATTTACTTTAAGTAAAATTCCATCCATAAGTAATGCGATGATGATGATGCGTGACTACTTTCGTCATGAGTTTCATCCACTTCGCAATAAGACAATAAGACAAAATCTTATCAAATGCAGGTCCATTGTATTAGTTTAAGGGTCCTTGAAAAGGTTTGAGAACCACTGCTTTACACAAATAATAGAAGAGTCACTGGTCTTCATGTGCAAAAATAGATTCTGGTGACAACAAAAATCACCTCCAACATGTTTACTGGTAAATCCACAGAACCAAAAATATTTTGCAAGTCGCTAGTCTGACCCAGTGTATCTAAGTTGGTCTCAATTGTTCACTATGCCATGATATTGGTTAATCTGAATGCCATCCAAATAGGAAACCAGAAAAATGCATTCATCCGCATGATGTCTAGATCTTAAGCAATCTTCAAGGGACTGACGGAGATGCAAAACTCCTCGATGACAGTGAGACTCACTGCAGTAAACTATTAGAGTATGTGGTGAAGGCAAATAGACCAGCATGCAATGCAGCAGAGCAGTGGAAGAGAAATGCAGGATTCCGACACATTTTTCATGCCACAATTTAACACTTTTTCCAGACGTCAGTGTAATAATCAGGTTAACAGACCTTTTCCTTTTGTATTCTAAAACGGGTTAAGACTTTAAGAGGTTTTTCCACAGAGTTCCAAATTGCCAAACACTATTAGATTAGTCAAGTGATTTGCTGTGATTTGCCAAAGCTTCCTGTGTCGCTACACAGTATGGAATTGTGTAGGAATCCTGTACTCTGTAGATAACATGAATGAGGCATTTCCTGTTCTGCGGCTGCTGTATCCCACGAATACTGAAAAAAACTATATTGTTTTCTTAGCTCTGTGTAGAGCTGATTAGTTATTTAATAATACTAATAATTTAATAATTTATGTAGAACTAGGTTTTGTGTCTGATGGATGACTGGAGAGCAGCAGTGATGCAGGGAGCATGCAGTAAAATGAGGAAAAGCTAGAATACCAACATGTGTGTATAGAAATGTCCACAACTATGGCATATGTTGCTGTATAAGCATTCCAGGTAAATGTGTCCAGCCCCATGAATTGCTCATGTCCTTTCTGTATTTTTTTCAACTGCAGTGACAAGGTCTGAAGAAATCTGCATTACCTGTAGCAAGAGTGTTTTCATCACAATGAATTTTGATGATCATAATCTTCATCAAACCACACAGGAAATTAGATAAATAATTCCCTCTGGAGAATCTGATGGAATCTAGAAATTCCAACTTGGTTGGTCATCATGAATGAAACAAAAGACATTCATGTGACTGGACTTGGGGGAGTTTCCAGGGAAAGGGGGGGAAAAGGGACATTTTAGGTGGACCAAGAAGTATATATTTGGATTAAAAATAAATAAAGGGGAATTTAGACCTTGTAAATTTATTTTTATTGAATTTTAGTTTATCAAGCTGTTTTACTATGAAAATGTTATATTTGTGGGAGCTTACATCACAGATTATAAGAAGATCATCCATGATACCCATCTTTTTAGAATGACTGAGGCTCAACATGCAAATTTTCAAACTGCACAGTAGAATTCTTGTTTACAGTGTAACCATCAGTTTTGGTGGAATTCCCCTTTAATTTTTCAACACTGTAACAAGTGTTGCTGACATTCGACAGGCAGCAGGCAGCAGTTGTTTGATACTACATCGCTGGTGGGATAAAAGTTAGAAGTTAATTTCATTTTCTTTTCTCCTCCATGCTATTAGTCAGTCATTCCCACAGGTCATTGGGCTCAGGACAGAGAGGATGCTGGGTAGTACTGCAGGTACCTCCTATATTTCCGAGAATACCTTCGGAAGAGCCTCCCATTACTTAGACCCTTACTAGAGCGAAGGAGGGATGGATGAAGGAGAAAATGGACAGGAGGAGATAAAGGTGATTACAAAGAAGAGTTTGGCAGAGAGAGGAGACATTCTCTGCTGTTAATACTGATGCACAGTTAATACACAGAGGAAAAGATGGAGACATATTTCAGTGAAGGATGGGGACGAGTGAATAGGAGGGTAAATCCATCTGAAGTCTGTTTTCTCTCATTTTTGGATAACAAATATGTTATGTATGATGTGACTTCATGACAAAAATCAAGGCTCAACTAAAGTAATATTAAATTTTAAATAATCTTCCTTTGCGTACAACTTTGGCCTCTATTTTACAATTTTGACCCAACTTCTGCCTGATGATTGAGTTTGAAGCGACTAACATTTTCTTCCCTGGGTTTGGCTTCTGTGTCATGTAAATCAACTCCCGAACACCCAAATCATGTATTTTTCCAACACACTGTTTGTTGTGGACATGTCAGTAAAAACAGGTCTTGTTCAACAAAAAAGTTAAGGTACTTATCAAGAAACTGAAAATGAAGACGTGTTCATGTGTTAAAGTGAAATCTCCAGTCCACTACATTTTGGAAATATTGCCCTTCCTCCATTACATTTATTTTAGGCTTCAGTTACTTTTCAGATGCAGATTTGACACAATAAATAACATATATAATATATTAAATAAAGCTTATAAAATACAACGGATAGTTAAAGATGATGTTTCCACATTTTAATCCTTTGACACCTTACAGACAGCAGTGTGTAGTTGGCTCACATTTCACATGTCTGCAGCAAATAGAGATTTTTCCCTCTAAACTTCTCACATGGTTTCACTTCACTAAATATTCAAATGATTCAATATTTCACCAAAAAATCAAAGATTAGAGAAAAAGTCCAAAAAGTAAAAACAGATTTGTGTATCAGGACTTCGTTTCTTTCTTCTTTCCTCTCCCATTAATCATCCCACAAACTCTTGGATTTATCTAGAGTTGACTCTATGAGGGGGCCCGACCCCTTGGTACTGGAAACCACTGGACTAAACTAGCTAACTAATAATTGTGAAAAATATTCACAATTATCTCTAACTATTGAAGCCATAATAAAAAAAAAATATGCAGCAGAATTAACAATCTAATATGATATAATGGATGTCATATGTTAGATGGGCATACTTTTACTTTATTACTATAAGTACACTTTGCTGCTAATACTTGTATATATATTTACCTATAGTTTTTGGTACTTTGGTACTAAAAAACAGCAATGCTGCCTTTGCAATTGTTGGACTTTTATTTTGACAAGTTGTCATCGTTCTGTCTTCCACATTCATGAAAGGTTTGGTATGAATGTTTCGTCATGTCTCCTGAAACAGCCATGAATGCTTTATGTGCAGTTTATGACAGCTGCTATAAATGTCTTATGAACTCACCCTCGAGTAAAGTGTTACTGATTTTTCATACAGGACTTTTACTTGGAATGAGTATCTTCATACTTTGCATTGGTACTTTTACTAAAGTAAATCACTGGTAAACACTACTTAAAAGCAGGGCATTAACAGCCTGCAGTCCAACGCACCTGGAGCTGCCTCCAGAAAAGCTGCCAAAGTTCTAAATGTTCACTTTCAAAGAAACTTATATCCTGTGCTCCAAACCAATAGATTGTTATTTAGAATAAACCTTGCTTGATTTTTACTGTGGGGGAGGTGATCCACAGGTTTGAACAGACCCTATGAAAAGAAGGGTAAAACCATCACAGCATCACCACTGAGCTGAACTCCACTGTGCCAGCAGGTCTAAACACAAACAGGCACACCTGCCCCCCCCCCACACCTACACAAACGCCGGGTCCCCTTGTGTCCTTCGCTTCATGCTGACTCTCACTGCCAACATCCAGCACGCTTACAACCAGCATGATGTCCACCGGAGCACTTTGTGGTGTGCCTAATGTGTGCTACTGCTGGTGTTTACAAGTCTGCTAAAAAGAAAACCACCAGCCGTTTACCGCGGCACCTACCGCCACCGAGCAGCCGGCAGCCTGTAAAACCATTTATAACCCAGAGCATTGCGTGTATGGGGAAAGCATAAAGACGGAATAGTGATATAAAAAATATGCATAATTATAATTTCACAAGTGTAATTTTGACTCAGTCTGACTAAAGTTTCTAAGAAAGGGGAGTGTAATTAAACGCAGCAAGATTCCTGGAGTAATGATGTTGTGGATGCAACAAGGCTTAATTAAATGCGTTTTTTGTTTAAGGATGAGAAGCACATTTGTTTGTGTGGTTGACTGAGAGTATAAGTATGTGTGTGCGTGTGTGCGTCTGTCTCTCTGTCTTAAGTTTAAATGCCTAAGAAGCTGCTGGCTCAACATAAGGCTCCCAAATGTTGCCAAAGAAGCGCTGCACTGTAAAAACTATACAAGCATAATTAAACTCACAAATCTCTTTCTGTCTTCTTCCCCTCTCTAAAATCCCCTATCTCCTCCCCCCTCTCCTCTCCTCCCCCCTCCTCCCTGTCTCTCCTAGACTTGTGTTTGATGAGTTATATAAATACCATCCCAATGGAAAAAGTGCGTAATGGTACAGACATGGTACAGACTCCTGTCTATGAAGGCGTGTGTGCGTGCACACGCGTGCGCACACACGCTCGTGAAGACGGAGCGAGCCCCATCACCCTTCCCTGCCTGAGAGTCAAGTGCAGATGAAAGCGAGCGAAGGCAGGAGGGAGACGGAGGTAGAGGAGTTGGATTGGGAAGATGGCGATGGACAGAAAAAGATGGGAAAGAGAGTTGGGAATAGAAGAAATGAAAAAAAAGGAGCGTAAAGCGAAGAGAGGCGGCACACTGCACCCTGCAATAAGCCATTTCAAAAGTAGTAGCAGTACTTTATTCACAGTTTAGCCTTGATTAGTGTAAAAACAACTGACTACACATCTTGTATGTCTTTCTGTTTCCATTCCTTGTTGTCCTGACACCTCAGAGCACAGTGATGCACCTTCTCTCAGTACGAATGTTTCTGCCTTTTCTCTGTTACAACATTTCACTTCGCCAGGTGAAACAGATTTTAACATTAACACACAAGCTGAAATTGCCATGATTGACTAAAAAAAATGGCATGACTGACAACATTTTCTTCACTGATGGTGGGTGCCATGAGAAATAGTAACAGGTAAGAAAGGGTCTGGTCAATCATCACCTTGTCAATCAATGACCCAAGCAAATAAAAAAAACAAAAAAACAATTGATGATATAATCCTTTGATTATAATCGTCACTTGACTCACTAACCTACGTACCAATTAACAAACAGAGACAACCCCGAAAAATCTGCACACCATCACCTATGCACCTGATCAAACACATACAGAAATAAAAAATCTGTCTGAAAGTCATCATTGGATCTGTCCCAAATATTAGAGCCCCAATGAATCTACATTTGAACAAGGAATTAACTTAAAAGTTAAATAAGCGAGGCTGCTCATTTTTCATGTTGCACAAAACAGATGTACTTCATAAGACAACGATGCTATGGCAAAACATTAATCATTCAATTTGTGTGTGCTTGTGTTTGGGCTTTTATGTGTGTCAGGAATGAGCCAGGTGTCATACAAACCTGTAAGTAGTCTCGCCCTGCTCTTTCCTTCAAGGGTTAGTGCGATGAAGAGGAGACAAAGGGAGAGAGATCAGTATTCCAGCAGATTAAAATAGCATTTTAACAGAAGTTTCCACTAATGGATATGGAAGACATCAAGCCAAAGGCAGTTAAAAAAAAAAAAAAGTAATAACACATGCAAGCTATGGCCATGCACAGTAAGGCTATAAGTGTTAGCTGGAAAACAGGCAGGAAAATCAGAAAGGTAAGGATCTGAATCTTGTATGTGTTGTTGTTGTTTTAGTTAAATTTAACTTTCCTGACATTAAACTAAACACACAGATGACTTGTCACCATCAAGCATCAAAGTTGTTCCATACTGTACACCGTTCTTTTCTCTCTTTGAACACAAAGTCAGTTCTTCTGATGATACACTACAAAAACAGAAATTTTAACAGGTGAAGATATCTTGTTTTTGGTAGTAATAAGTCTAATACTGAGTACTTGAAATAAGCTAAATTATCTGTCAGTGGAATAAGATAATTCTCCTAAATATGTGACTAATTGTTCAAATATATATATATATATATATATATATATATATATATATATATATATATATATATATATATATATATATATATTTGAATTTGTAAATTGTAAATATCTCAACAAAACCTCAACAAGAACTCAATAAGAAAACAAGGGAACATGAATCACTAACTTGAATAAACCGGACTAAGCAGCAAACATTTTGGCACCAAATACATAGCCTTTATTATTCTAAAAGAACATCGGATTGAAAGAATATTATGACACAAGTCTTCCATTAGTTTGTGAATCTAAAAATGTCTTTAACCAATTTAAAATTAGTTTGTAAGTGTAATGATTTAGTGCTTTCATTACAATATTAACAGCTTTGTCCCTGGTCTGAAATCAGCTTGTTTGATCCTGTCCTCCATGCTCATCTCCCTACTACCATTATTTAATATATTGATCAATATCTCATTACCTTCCTATATCCTGGATTGGACATCTCCCAGATGTGAACGTATCAAACTGTCTGAATGTGTAAAGGTTGTTAGTACTGATGCATGCTGAGTAGAAAAGGCTGAATACAGGTGTGCTTATAAGAGAATGATTATAACGCTGCGTAACGGTGGGACAGATGGAGGGAAAAATGGAGAGATGAGTTGAAGCCACATCGATGGCACCGAGCAGACACCAGCTGAGTAGGAGACATGAGGGGACAGGCTGAGCAGCAGCGGCCATGTTTATAAGTCTGTAAGTTGTTACCTACTTGGCGGGGCTGCAGGTATGCAACGCCTTCAAATGAGGCTTCCAGGTAGCAATGGAAACCGAGTTCTCATCAGCAGCATAACTACGCCAGACACACTACGTGCAGAGTTGACAGGATAAATAAAATAATGATAAATAAAACAATTAACGGGGGGCAAAGTGTGGGAGGTAAAAGGAAAAAAAATAAAAAAATAAAGGTGAGGGAGGAGTGTATACGTCCGGGAGGAAGTAAGAGAAAAAGATGAGGAGGGGGGGGGAAAGAAAAAGCTGATTAGTTTTTTTATGGGTGGTGTTGATGCATTGTGGCTGGGGCTTTTCCAGAGGGAGGTTGGAGGGTGGTGGTGATGGTGGTGGTGGTGGTGGTGGAGGTGGTGGGGATACATGCCTGAGGGGGGGGAGGGCGCTTTGGTAGTGGTGCCAGGTGGCTCTGAGGTAGGGACGAGCACCATCGGTGGAGTACAGACGCCAAGCCGCCTGGGTGGGGGAGGTACCAGAGATGGACAGCACACACACACACACACACACATTCACATGTATAAACACATACACACGCACACACAAACAACACAGAGGGGCAATGGCACAATCATGGTGAGGAAAAAGGGACTGATATGTGTGAACATGTAACAGGCTTTCAATGCATGTAACCATCTGGCAGCCATGTTGGAGTTCTTGATAGATGCAAAGACGTGTTATCTTGATTTTTTGTAATGCAACGAGAACTGATGATTTCATAGCTGATACATAATGTTCTGATGATATCAGTTCACAGCAAACCATACTGTCTGGTCATCTGTCTGGATCGGTTATTACCAACCTGGACAACATTTAAATGAAACTATTTGAGAGTGAAAAAGTGCTTCCTGCTCACGTATTAAACCAGTGACAAAAAAAGATGAAAGATAATGAAAGATAAATGGAAATTAATCTTGTGAATAAACTGTAAGTAAAAATTAAAACAGGGGGTTAAAATGAAGCAGCATTGGAAAGTCTTCATTACAATGGATCTTCTCTGCTCATTGGGTATGTTTATGCAAATTGTGTTTGGTTCACTAAATGGACTTACTGTTGGTTATCTGTCAGTTTGACATGTCAAATGCCATTTAAAGCACTGATGCCAGGTTCGAATCTCAAACCCAAATTTGGGTAGTGAAATATAGTTGATTAGATGTGTTGCTTCAGAAATTGCATATTCACCTGTTTTACAGGTTGTTTTTTGTTGTATCTTAAGACACCTTTTGAATACTTTTCACCGAACCTCCATGATGGCGCCAGGTGTGACTACAAGATTTGTGACATGACTGGAAAGCCTTTATATAAACACTTTACACAGATGGGGTGGGAAATTAACACCGGACACCTGCCAAATGAGGGCCAATGCTGGCTGTCGGTTGTTCTGCTGTACTCTGGAGACCGCTTTAAAATCATTTGGAGATTCAATCGTGTTCTAAAAATACAGTTGGTCGGCAAAAGACTTTTAGCAGCAGGTGAAATTTAGAACAGACCAGCTGCTGAGGCTTGAAGACAGTGGTAATATCCTTCCCTGCAAACAGACAGAGGTACACACACACACACACACAGACATATACACACACACAGGTTTGAAGCATGAGGAGCTTTGTGATATGGGGGAGTGAAGTGACGGACAGAATAGTAATGTCATCCACATATTTAACACATTAAAGCTGCTTCCAAGTTTCCTGTTACCTGTTGAGGAAAATGTTATGAGCTTGGCAGATAATAGACAGTGACCAGGTGCTTGATACAAAGCCAATGAAACAGAAACAAGATCAACACACACAGGATTAATTGCTCCCTTAGTGGGTTATTCTGGAACAATTGGACTCCAACTGTTCTTTGTCAAGCCTGACAACTGATATTGATAAGAGGGAGAACAGATAGGCCACCAGACTGCCAGACAAAACAGCATTTAATCTTCACTCACTTAAGGAGCAGTGATCATATTTAATCACCAATTTCATTGCACAGATCTAAGGATGCTGCCATATACATATTGGTCAGACAGCCAGGCAGGTTTTGAACAACCTTTACCAATAAATAGCATCTACACTTATTTGGAGGTGAAACAAAAGTGTTTTCTATAAAACTCACCTTAAATATAACACTTAGCCAATGCTGTGGTAGAAGTACATTAAGCCAAAATATCTGGGAAAAGTTCCATGATACAACAGGTTAATAAGACTATCAATCAATTAAAAAAACTCATTAAACACACAATTTGCTGTGATTAACTTTTTTTTCTTTTTAATATTTGAGCTTGTCATAGTGGATATTAAAATGTATTGCAATTAATATCTAATTAACACCAATGAAATATATTTAAATTCAGTTACTGCTGTTTAATATTATATTTTTAATTTTGAAGACAGATTCTCTCCTGTGAAGGACAGATTTCCAATAAAATCATCAAGGCCGTTGATTGTCACTTTGAAAGGCTGATTTCATATCTGCACTATCAGATATAATAACAAAACCCAGGCCTTTAAAGAACCAGCTGATATTTAACAGCTATATAACAGCTTAGAAAGTAATAATAAGCAATATGATACACATAAATGATAACATGAAATCTGTAACGGTAAATTTGTTCCATGTTCAAGTAAATTTCAAGTCATAGTCAACACTAGATCTGATGTTTTACTTAAAACACAATATACAACTTGAAAATCATCCCATTTCCATTATATAGAGCCTGCAGTGGCTTTCCTATTGGTCTACCTTAAATAAATGCACCAGTACAATTAATTATGAAATAATGAAATCATCTGGAAACTGATCTTGTCAACACAACACAATTTTCTTGTTAATCTTTGATTATTTTATTGTTCATGTTTCAATTGGGCACTTGGATTTCCTTCAAGGCCAATAAACACTTTTTTGATAAAAAAAAAGTCATCAGGTCAAGGTAGTTCATAAGGTAGACAAAAAAAGGACACACACACAAATACAAACACACAAATTAACACAGAGCAACACACATACAACACACAGTCCACAGCACAGTATTTATTGTTCATTAGTAAGTAATGCAGCTGGTTTTGTCAATTACAATGAATGATGGTGTGGAGGTGTGTCTGCCCAGGGAATGATCACCATGGAAACGGCTCATAAATCCTAGCAGTGTGTGTTGCTCTTGGACCAGAGAGACAACAGTGTACCTCACACACCATTCATCATCATAAAGCTACAAACCCTGACATTACAGAGATGGGCAATACACACTCATATTAAGTATACACTTAATGAAACCCCTTCATTCTCATAGGAGGAAAGATGGTGAAAACACACACACACAAGCCCTCACACACACACACACACACTAACATATTCCTAACACTCAGTAAAGGGCAAAGAGTGGGTGCACACTGCTTTAATAGAGACACAGGGACACACACAGTGAAAGGCTTAGAGCCAGGGAAAACAGATGCATGTGAAAAGGTGCACATAAAAGGTGAGGTAGTTGTCTGTGTTCACTCTGGTCCTCAGCTGCTGCTGCAAGAGAAAAAAACCTAAGGAGATTAAATGTGCATGCTTAAGCATGTGTGTGTGTTACCTGGATGAGGCTGGCAGCTGGGTTCCTGCGTTTTTCAAAGTGTTTCTGCCGATGCTGCTCCTGCACCTTCAGGGCAAAACCTGACCCCAAGATACCCTACATGCAAACACACACACACACACACACACACACACACACACACACACACACACACACACACACACACACACACACACACACACACACACACACACACACAGTGAGATGGTCCCGAACATGGTTCTGATTCCTGTTTGTATCATAGAGCTTTTGAGGAATGACACTGTGTGTGTGTGTATGTGTGTCTGTGTGTGTGTGTGTGTGTGTGTGTGTGTGTGTGTGTGTGTGTGTGTGTGTGTGTGTGTGTGTGTGTGTGTGTGTGTGTGTGTGTGTGTGTGTGACTTACAGCTGGCAGGGCAAAGAAGGAGATCCCCAGGAGAGCAAATCCAGCTGATAACAATCGTCCTGCCCACGTCTGTGGCGTCTTGTCACCATAGCCAATGGTTGTCAGGGTGATCTGAAGGGCAGAGGTCAACGCTTTGAAATCTTTCCCTTTCTTTCACTCATTCATAACTCCTTATATAATAAACACTGTAAATCATTCTATCTTGGGCAGTAAATTTTGATGTGTGCCACTTATGAATTATTATCTTTGTATTCTAATATTATCTGTCATCCATCATCACTGATAGAGGCAGTGTCTTGTTGGAGGAGGTAAAATATTGTGTGATAGTTGTAATGACAAGAAACTAACATGAACACACAATGTACATTTTAAGAGACCTGATGGATGCTTCTTAAAACTGTATTTTAAAAAGTTTTTGACTTTCTCATCTTGTCATACATTATTTGTCACTGACCCATATATAATATATATTACGTATGCATACTGTGTTGTCCTATATTGTCATGCATCCTGTTAAGGTAATGAAAATGTGTTAAGAAAAGTACAACATGCCTTGTGGTGATTGGATCTGCACTTGCAGGATTTGAATATTCATGATCTGGCAAGTTGTGATAAGATAAAGAAAGATAAATCAATGACTAAACGCTCACCCTAACTAATCAAGCCCACTTAATCAACTCTTTAGCCTGAAGTAAAGAGGGATGGGAAACCCAAACGAGACCAACCTTCAACCATTTAACACCTTTTTTGTCTTTTATGTTGAAATAATAATCATACTATTCTGATTGAATAACACAGTTTACACAGTAGATAGTTTTATGGCCCACCAAGTTTAGATGCAGGAGTGCTGCAGGCAGCTGAATAATGAATGTATTGTCAGCATTGGGAGAGCCCAATGTTTGACTCTTATGCAAACAGGGTGCTGGGTGCCACAGCTCAAAAGTCTCATAGGTCATTTCATAGGTGTAGTAAATGCGGCACACTACATTTGGATAAAATGTAAATAAATAAATAAATGCTATAATGTCTAAATAAATAATAATATTTTTATAGTACTTGTATTATAGTAAATAGAGAGTGATGTATATAAGTTAAACCATACAACTAGTTCTTATACAGATAGGAACATGATTTTTCCCTTACTATCCTAAATTATATAAAAAATATCTAAAAAAAATATGTATTTCTATTTGATCCCATTTCATCACCTCAAATTTATATGTAGCAACACTTGTACACAAGCCGATTGATTTTCTTGCAGTTCCTTCTACATTTGTGTTGCTGCTACTTAGCAAATTGGATGTTTTTCCCCCCAAAATTGCTTGATTTATGCTGTCAGACTGAAAAGCAAAGTGCAGTAATGCAAAGTCTAGTGTTTCTCGTCATTTACAGAACACCTGTGGATGCTGTGGTCATGGTTGTTCACTGACTATTTAAATCCATCTCTTAAAAGCAAATACAGGTTTCTGCTGCGCATAAGAAATAATGTTAATTTGTTTGCTGCAAACACCTTTGTCAGTCAATTTAAATTCATAAATGCAACAGCCACATCTGTTGAATGGCTAGTCTAAAGAGATTTTATACTTATTTTCCAAATAAAGTAAAAACACTGAACAAATACTAGCAGTATATGGACTAATGTGGATATCACAGATTTACATGCTGGTCTGTCATTTCTAATTCTCAGTGCTCAGTGGTGAAGGCTCTTGATTTTCTGTTTGTCAGCTTTTGAGTTGAGTCATACATAATAAACATTTCAATTTAACTTATTATTGTACAACTTCTACAATCAAGATGCTTTTACTGTCGACCAGAAGGAGAGATGCTCCAAGGCCACAGAATACACAAACACTGTATGTCTGGGAGTCATTCCCACGTGTGTAACAGACCGATTTCACCTGGCAGCAGGAGCAAATTGAATTTATTGATTAGTCCATTTCTTGTCTGTGTGTTGTGTGTTGTCTGTTTCTGTGTGTAATTGGTTTTCAGGTGTCGGAGGAGGAGGAAACAGTGCATTACAGCCAGCCAAGTGTAACTGAAAAAGCCATTCCTGTTGGTTTTTGTGTTGCAGATGTAAGAAACTGCAAATGGAAATATATGACTGCTGCCAGATGAAAGCAGTATGACTCCTGATGTTTCTTATGGGATTAAAGGAATCAATAGTTTAATCGAAAAAATGTATTGAACGTATTCAATGTATTGATTATTTCAGAACAAGTTATAGTTGTTTCAATCCTAAAAATATCTATCTGACACACATCATTTTAAGAAATTGGCATACATGATGAGCCAGATTTGAGCCAAAAACAACAACAACTAACAGCTTAAAAGCCTTTTTTGCCTTCAATCTACTTACCACAAGCAGAGTGAGGTTGCACTTATAGGGCTTTTAAAAGGCTCCAGTGTGTATAGTGTGTCTTGTAGTGTGTATGTGCTCACCGTGCCCCACCACAGAGCATCAGCATAGGTGGCAAACTCCTTGTTAAATTCTTTCTCCACCAGATAGACCAGGAAGGAGGAGAAAATTAACACCAGGAACCCGATGTACCAGGCTGTCACCAGCTCCTATGAGACATGTCGTCAGAGTTGAGGAACAGACAGTTAAGTTTCCTTCAAATGTCAGGTGTATCAGATAAATGAGAAGTACAAGTACTGGAATTTCTCCCCCTTTCTTTTAGACATACAATGTTTTCATCTTATAGCTGCAACTTATTATTTCACCAGTGACTGAAAAACACATGAAAGCTAACATGGAAAAATACCTTTATTACTTGCTTACTCTTATCTGCCATTCCAGGCCTGGTTGATCTCACAATTTAATTTAAAGGTCCAGTATGGTACACTGTCTGTGTGTTTTATTTTCATCTGTGGATTTAAGTTTCGTATCTTCTCAAAATAGTTTCACTATATTAACACTGTGTAGTTGTGACATCAGAATTTCACAGATGTTTTTGAGAAATAACCAAATTTCACAATCATATTTTTAATGTCTTGAATCTAGTGAATATTTCCTACCAAATATGTTTCTTTATAGTAATAGTAATAGGATACACAAAAAGACCTAGTTGTTAGCATGAGTAGCAATATTCACCCTGTACAAACAAAATGTGCCATGATACATATTGTAGACAAATCAAAAAATCTGAGAACAACTACAGGCCTTGGTTGACAGGTGATTTCTATGCTGAAGCGCAGAAACACTTTGATTAATTACCACCTGAATATCTTAACATTTGCAGCATTCTCATAAACATTTTAGTGTATTTGCATTTGATTTAATTTTATTATTGTTTTGGTTTTTGGACAATTTTTCAATTTCACCATCAGCTATCATAATAATCATCATTACCCTTGACACATTATTTGTCCAATGACTGCCGGTAAAATCACAATTCTTTTTCATAAGAAAGACCTTTAAGACCCTGAAAAGTGATTTGTCTGTTTAGTATTCATATATATGTTGACGTGAAATACAAAACATGTGTATGAGGGTACACAATGGCAGGAGAATCAAAGATAGTCACACACACAATATACAGATAGGACAAGCAAACCTTGCTATGTGCATAAACTACAGATCCCAGCAGCTTCCAGGTGCCTCCCCTACGGTCCATGCGCACCATGCGCAGGATCTGAAGAAAACGAAGGCTACGCAGCGCAGAGGTGGCAAAGATGTTGCCCTGGCTACCAGCTGACACCACAGCAACTGAGGCGATGAGTACAATGATGTCTGGGGAGAAGAGAGCGAAAATTGAAAGGTCACAGGTCTCACAATAATTGTAAGAGGAATTGTGGTTGACTCACTCACTTTTCAGATTCATCCACCCACCCATCGACCACCTTTACACCAACTATTGATTCACTGCAAGATGTTTGTCTCCTGTTCTATATGTATTACCGTCCCTTCTCCTGCTGTATTTACCCAGCATGAGCATGATATTTGCTCTCTGTCTCAAATTATGGACAGGGAGCAAATATCTTCAAATGATGATGTGTGTTCATGTTTTTTTTTTTTTTAATACCAGTTATATTATCTGGGTAGTGAAAATTCATTTTTAAAACAGTGTTATTAAACACAGTGTTTTTAGAAATGCAGACTCAAATCATTACCTAAAGCTCATCCCTAGTAGTATAACAGTTTGATATTACAAATATTATCCTGAAAAGTTAGAATCTAATTTCTTTATTTTCAATTAAAACTGATGTACATGTATGAATATTTGAGAAAATTAGGCATAAGACACAAATATTTTTAAAATAATGCAAAATATAATGTTTATGGATCTGTGAATGGTTTGATTGATAAACTCTAGTGTTTAATAGCAACACCATGAGTTTAATTTAGATATTCTTCCCAGATATCACCTAAATCTGGTGAGAAAGCTTGGTGTGGTCATGCACAGTTGTCACTGAACATTATCGTTATCTGGGATTTTGTTCTACAGCGTTCAGACAAACACACACAGACTGACCTATGACACAGAACGGTTTCCTGGCGAAGCGGAGGCGTCCCTGCCAGCCTCGGTAACGACAGCAGCAGCCAGCGCTCCATATCCTGATGATGTACTCCAGCCCAAACACCACGATCATCACAAACTCCTGCAGGATGAAGAAAAACAAACATTTAAATCAAACACATTCTCAAATGCAGAAGCGCACAACAGCAATGGTGGTAAAGAGTCAAGGACTCAGCTAAAGCTGCATTTAATGACTATTTTGATAGTTGATTACCATAAATTCTCTATATTATTTACTCAAGCAAATTGAGGCCCAGGCCTTTATTGGAAAGAGCCCACAATTAGAGACAGGCCTCTATTTCTATTTGAGCAAAACCGACTACTACTTTTGTTTCAATTTGAAACTATAAATTACAAGGTTCTTTTATTGAAAAAAATACATGTACATTATGGTATGCATACAGAACATTCACAACATTACCAAAAAGCAACTTACTGGTTTAGCCATCTTACTGATTCAAAGTTTAACCGTCTTTTAAAAAAATCCTATGATTCTGTTTAATCCTGCTCCTCATCAGTTTCCTCCTCCTCTTCATCTCTCCCTGTATTCTCCTTATCACTCGTGCCAGCCTCTACAACAAACTCCACAGCTGCCATTGTAACAACATTATCCTATCAGTGATTTGCTGTTTGCGGTGTGTTTGCCTGTGTCAGCTACTATATATGTCACCAGGCTACTGCTATGGCTATATTAGGCATATTTTAAGCACTCTAGTAGGTTGCTAATGAGCTAAAGAATCATGTCTGTATGTTTTTGGTTCAAATAGACATTTAAAAATGTTAGTTCTAATAATATTTATTCATCCTTGCCAACAGTGGGACTGGACAATGTTAAAAAAAACAGCTGCTAATGGAATACTGTTATATATATTATAGATTTATAATATAATATATAGATATATACCACCAATATTAGAGGATTTAAGGTATTATATCAATTATTGAAACAATGAATAAATTAGTTGTTTGGTTCATAAAATGGTGTAAAATGTTGATCAATGTTTCCTAAAACTGTAAATGCATGTAAATGCAAACCTAAAATGTATTTTTTTGTGTCCAGACCAACAGTCCACAACTTACAGTTGATCAGTTTACCATAAGAGAATGAGAATTTGGTCACTTTCTTCTTAAAAAATGACTTGAATCAATTAATCAATTATCAATAGCTGTATTTATTGTACAGCAATATTTGGCATCTTAATGGTTGCAGCTGTAGATCAAGCTTGATCCTACTTTACCACTGGAACTAGGAAAAACACCAACTGAACAGCACACTTAAGTACAACAAATATGACACATTGTTCATGTAACCATCTAAAAAAGACAGTATGAATATAAATGTGAAACAAATCACTCGTACTTCAGAACTATTTTTTGACTGTATTTTTAAGTGTTTTTTTTTGTTTGTTGTTTGTTTTGTTTTTTTAATGCACAGGTCTAATTTATCATGTTTAATAAAGGTTGTGTTCCAGAAGTGCCAGACCCAGGCTGCTCTTATTACACACGCTGGCCCCCTGGCTACACTTGCTGTGACACCTCAGTGGAACAGAGCCATCTCTTTAATGTCATGACCTACACCTGTGTGTTATTGCTCATCATTATACTAAACTAGTTATACAAGTCACAACAACTACCTGTATGAAAACCATTTAAAATGTTGTACCCTCATTCTCTCCAAAAAACCCTTGTTACTGATAATACACAGACATGTTTTGGACCAGGTTTCACTAGAATTACTTTAATCAAAGAAATGGTTCTTAGAGCAACAGAGAAAGAGAATAAATAATACTGTTTAATGCATAGAGGAACCAAAACAAAACTGTACTTAGTTGTATTTTACTGTGGTTAAGGCAGAAACATTAGAGCTATCTCAAAATATGGGCAAACCTTTTGACTACTCTTATGAATGAAAATGAGAACATTTTCTCACTTCTTATGTAATTCTGGTGAACTGACCCCATGATATTTACTCAGCTCTATGCTGTTTCTCTTCCCAGCTTCCACTTCATTTGTGCTAGATCCTTTCACCTACCTGCTCCAAGTGACAGTTTCTACTTCATCACAGTGGAGTCACAGACTATTAACTTAAATTGAGTTCTAAAGGTGTCATTTTGACGTAGCTGAGCTAGGAACCAGTCACTGCAGTTCCTTGTGGAGCTGAGAATGCACATTCACGACCTGATCTGACATGAACATCACTCAGCTATACAGTACATGTTCAATATTATCAATTCAACCATGTGCTAGCTTAATTATTTTTCAGTGTAGAATACTGTTCATGTTATATGTTTATCAATAGACAAGTTTAGGCCCATATTCTTTTTTGTTAGGGTCTATGAACACATCTTGGAGTAAGATGCTGTAGATAGTTTGCAGAGAGTTTGCAGAGCGTGGTTCTCTGAAAGAAGAAAAGTTGGCAGCACTCGTGAACTTTTTTTTTCTTTAAAGTTTAATGTTTTGCCATTGGCCAAGGAATAAAGTAGCAGTTAAACCAGCTAACATTTTATCGTATGGTTTTGAGAGACGTTACAATACGTTACACTGGCTGCACGATTGATGCAGGAAAAAAAATTGCACAACAGAGCTTTGTATTGTAACGAAAGCGCTGGGAAGCAACATGAGGAGGAGCTGTGATATGGAGCTTTACACTGTAAAGAATGTGCTGCCGCAGAATAGTGCTGTGATACATAAGTCTATGGGACTTTAACTTTTAATGATAATAATAATGTTTTGAATATCTATCATAATTCAATTCAATGCACAACCTATATCTGAAAGCTGAGGCTGATCTGACAAACAGAGAGATAAATGGGTCACAGACGCTCCTGGCTTTATAGATAGATGAACCACTGTTGTTTTTACTGTACTGTTGGTGGTTTTGATTGTATTTCCCCTTTTAATTTTTGTAAAGCATTTTGTAACCCCATTAAGAAATGTTCTAATAAGAATAAAGTTTTTTTGTGTGTATGTACATGTATGTGTGTGTGTGTCCTACCAGAATGAGCAGGCAGTGTGAGGAGAACTCCTGGTGAATCGGGATGGTAGAAAACACAGAAAGAACCAGACATCCAAACACCAGGATGAACCTGTGGAGACGAAACACACAAACACACACAAATCCATACATCAGCTATGCCTAATTAAATAAACAATAAAATTTAATCTATAATCTAAACGAAAAAACTAGATATGGCTCATTAGCTCAGGTAATACACATGTTCAGTGCTCCACACACACACACACACACACACACACACACACACACACACACACACACACACACACACACACACACACACACACACGCATACTTTCAGTACCTGCAACATGATTTGATTATTTCTGCTCTGCCAGGCTACATTAAGCAGGATTGAATCTGTTAAGAGCACGAAGCTATATTAAATTACCATGGCGATTGAGCTGATTCACATACTGTATGGATGGAGTGAAGACAAATAAATCCATATCACTGTAACATGTATCTGTTTGGACCTGTTTTTGTATCTGAAATATACAGCAGAATTTCAATTATTCATTCAAAAGGGCCCATATGGCATACTTTCCCTGGGTTTTGTTGTGAAATTCTGATATTCCGTAGCCAGGAATTTTCACTATACCAAGGTCAACATTCCAAATATATATATAGTTTATTGTATGTGTGTCTGTCACATCATATGACCCAATATGTTAATGCCATGTTTAGTCATATTATTTACTACTTATATTCATCCAAACATTGTAGTCATAGCCTATTATTAATATATAATTCATACTATGACTGAACATGATGAAATATTTGTATTCATTGCATGTCCTTTCACATTTTACCCTAGGCTACACATACAGTAGGTTACAGGTTAGCATCTCTATTGGCTATTTGTTGATGCATCTGTAGCTACTTCACTATTTTTCTCATTCTCTTAGAATATTACAATTTTCACCTTTCCTTGGCTTTACCTGGTCATCCTCTGCCCTTTTTCTGGTAGAAATGATAACTTTGATTGATGATGCAGCCTCTTAGGTTGCATTCTCTGATTCATTCAAATGTGTCATTCTAAAAATAACAGTTTTTGTGTTCATATTTTTACTGACTGAAATGTAAGCTAAGGAGGAAACATTAATATAAAATGAAACTTAAGAGGTCACGACCTTGGTGTCCACAATGGTGGCTAAGACCCTGATACCTAACAAGATATACTGTATATGTGGTTATAAGAGATAAATATGGTACCTTTGAAGCTAAATAGAATAATGTATTTATGTGTATGTTCTCTAAAAACACTGTTCATTTTATTGATGCTATAGAATTGCACATTGACGTTCTTTCCCCTAGACTTACATTATCATAATAAATAAGATTAGCAGCAGCTAATCTGTGAAAAAACTTTTCATTCCATGCAGTGTTCAGTTTGTTGACAGATTTATATGTTTAACATTATTTTGTTTTTTGTTTAATTTCTTTAATGCTGTGAACCCCACAAACTAAATTCCTTTCTCTGTATCTGGGTAGAGAAACATCCAACTTGGTATCTCAAAAGTTGGAGAAGTAAAAACCCATCATTAGTAGAGGTAGAGCAAGTAAGCAATGTTTTTCTCATTTCAGTGACAAATAAAGAAAACATGAGAACAATTATGTATTAGACTTAGTTTAGGTGCTGGAGCTGAACAAATATGAACTTGAATGGAAAGAGCATCCACACACTCTCTGAATGCTCATGTGCATATTGTTTGATATTTGAGGGTGCAGAAGTGCTTTTCATACTATATAAGAAACATAAAACGCATACATTTCTGCACACCAGAAGCTTTTTATTATTATCTAGGAACAGGAAAATGACAAGCCCAACTGCCATCCTGTGTCATTAAACATTAATTCCAAAAATGCACTTACAGTATTTTTGGAAGTTAACTGAACTGTGATAATGTGGCAACGCTCAGAGAATAAATCTCCTCGAAAGATTGGGTCTAATTAAAACAAACTCACGTTGAGCTCATCTTCATTTTTGTCAATCAGAACACTCTTCATCACTTGACTGAACTAAAGTGCCCCTCCTCTGCTGCCCACAAGGAATCCACTCACACCCTCTTCTGTCATATGGTGACTTGGGTAATGAGCAAATACAGATTAAAATTCATAAGGCAGCCTACAGGCAACATATGCACTGGCTCAGAAGTCCCAGCCGGCAGTTCTTGGAACCATCTATAAAAATTAAAAAAAAAAAAAAAAAAAAGATGCCATCTGTCTTCTTGATATTTACCGTCTTCTCATCTTCAGATCTTTTGAGTGTTTGTTTACAGAATGACTTCCACCCTTGTTCCCTCCTCTCCTCTTACTTTCTCTTTAAAGGCTGATTCTTTTTTTTTGAATTTTTCAACCTGGCTCCTTTTTTTGTTTTATTTGGGGTCAAGGGAAAACCTTATTTTGGAATCGGTCCAGTATGAGGCAAGAGTGTTTAAAGCCAGCAGCCGTGACCTGGCTGCAATGTGTCCATCAAATTAAATCTATTGGAAATGCTTGTTTTTGCCACTGACACACACTTACTCCGGGGTCGAAAAGAAAAATTGTGCACCTACGGTGTATTTTATACATATTATATATGAATTGTATGTTATGAATTGTACATTATTAAACTTAACATAGTCTAAATGGACTACTCAAAGTAATTTGTAGTGAGGATCAGTGATCAGAACTGTGTAGATTTAACTTGTGGATGTTGAGGAAAACAGAGACAGGGATGCAAGAAGGTAATAATTTCCAGGGGGGTTGTCTTGGGGGCCATAAGTCGATGACATTTCCTTTATTCTTTTGCATTTTAACGCCATGTTAGCCTCAGATAATCTAAACTGGTTCTGTGAAATAAAGTTTTGGCTCAAACTATATGGGGTCCAAAATAAAAAGGGTCCAACATAAAAGTTATAACAGCAGTAATGTTTCATATCATTTCTTGGTCACAGTGGAATCTACAGTATGTGTGTTTTCACCACCTAAGACGGCACTTTAGTGCTAGGTCCACTTTTCCCCCTACAACTATGCCCATGCATGCATGAGGCTGACTTCCACTACTTTGAGGTGGCTAATGTCATATAAAATGTATTTATGTGAGCTAGAGTACACAGAGAGATGGTGAAACAGCTGGAAGAAGAATCATGAAGAATGAAGGCAGACACAACATCCAGTCACAGTCCCCTCAGAGAAACCAGTGGTGACCCTGCCGCCACTACTTGCCTTCCTTTTTTTTCTGCAGAGTGGGACCTCTTGCTGTCAGAATCAGAGTACATGAAGCTGAGTCTACATGCAGCATGTCCTCCCCTCTTTGGCTCATGCCTTTTACTGTCTCGCTCTACTGTCATAAAGCAGAAATGACTATAAAATAATTAAGAAAAAAGAAAAAAAAGAAAAAAGTGTTCATGGATGAGTACATGACTACAATTTACTACTGCATTTACGAACTGCATTTTCAATATCTCTCTTACTTATCCTTGTTACCAAAAGGTTTCTTGGATGTTTAATTTGAAATTTTAGAAATTCAAATTCAAAATCCGTGAGATTGATTTATTTCCATATTTATCAATAGCTTTGTTTTATCATATCGATATACATATATTTACATCATATTTATCAACTGGTAAAAAGAGCAGAGGTCAATGGGAAAAACTGCCCACTACTTCACTGTCCCCCGGATGAAGGTCGCTATGCATACTTGGTTCCTGTCTTTAATTTCATTGTCAGTCAATTATAATAATACCAATATGAGTCTGTCAATGGCAAAAACAAACAATACACAATGTGTTGGTGTTACATTCAAGGGCGCCGGCTGAAGCGATCTCGCTCAATACTGGACCATTTCCCCCCAAAAATTGTCCCCATTAGTCACTTAGACCCCAAATGATGGGAAAATAGGGTAGAAAAGGTTGAAAAATACCAGAATTATCCTTTAATCTTTTACGCTTTTAGTTTGTCCTCCTACCTTTCTTTGCTCCTCACCTCCCGTTTCCATCTCCCATCTCTGCCTGCGCTTCACTTCTCTCCCTCTTTTTTACTCTCTGGATCCTTTCACCATCACTTTTTCTGTCTCTCTCTCCCGCGTGATTGATGCTGCCATTTATTTTCCGTAGGATCCGCGAGGAAAATGAAAGGGGAGTTGAGTGTGCTCGCGTGCATAAATAGTGTTTTTTACCTGGAGCTGAGTTACAGCAGAGGAGGACTGATGGTTCATAACATCCAGCCCCACATCTGCATCTGATAGCAGCTCCTTCTCTAATAGCTCTTCATTGTCATGCAGACAGACGGCACAGAGCAGCAGAACAAACAGCATCCAGTTGTGGTAGTGGAATTTGTGTGTCACAGCGTGTGCGTTTACAGGCCGTTACTGATCGTACTGGATAGTGAGTGGTGCTGTAAAATTCACTTGCTTCACTCAACTTGTTCATGTAACATACACTTACAGCACAGAATTCTGGACAAAGTAAGTGGACCTTAAGTCTAACAAATCATACACAATCTTTGTGTAAAAGAAATTTCTTTGAGAAAAGTAAAGGTGTATTCACAACTTTCTCATGTTTCTGTTTTGCTGTGTTTTAATCCCTTGAGTCATGATACAGATGAACGCCTCAGTGAATCAATAAAAAGAGTGAAAGAGAGAGAAGGTACAAACAAATCTGAATCTGTATGCTTGGATACAGCCTTGGGCGAAATCATTCATTTTTGAACTCATGCGGGTCAGTAGTTCAACAGCCTGATCAAATCATGTTGATTGCAAGGTCTAGTATTGCCGCACCAGTGCACCTCCTTAGGTCCTCAGCAATGCACCCGCTGCATGTGAAGTCAATCACATCAGTGGTTATTAGGAAAATTGAAAGACAGACATACATATGTATATACAGTCTAGCAAAGTTTCACCCACTCACATTCAGAAGCTTCCAGAAACCTATTATTTTTATTTAACCTCTTAAACTCTAAGGTCCCCCCAGGGGGGGACCCTGGAGTTTTAAAGTTGAAATCCTTCTTGTTACGCTGACTAATAATCACCAATATGTTCATGTAATACACCAAAATGTCGACAAGAAACTCAGCTACAAATTTATTTTAACCATTATTAGCTTTCAGTATTAGTAATTTTCAACCCAAATAGATGATTTTTTTTTTGGAAGGAGCAAGTTTTTTCACTTTTTTCCTTCATTCTACCTGGATTTACTTTAACACTGTACATTTTAAATTGATTCTGGGACTTCTACACCTATCCCACAGGTGTTAGCTTTATTTTAAGCCCAAGATCATTCAGAAAACCCCTGTAGTTGTGGAGATATACTACATTAAGTATGGGCATGTAATTTTCGGGAGGTAGACTGATAAATAGGCCTAGAGCTTAAGGGGTTAATATTAGTAACGACATGGCCTGCAGTAATTCTTACATTTTCTTTTTTGCGGGTTTTGAATATTTAGCTTCCAAAGGAATATTTCATGCACATAAAATGTGATTTGTAATTTCTGCCATCATTTTTTTTTTTTTTTTTTTTTTTTTTTTTTTTTAATGGGACCATGAATAACAAGAACAAGGAGTTTCTGTTTGCTTGGTCTCGTATTGCCATGGCACTGCACTTCCTTGGGTCCTCAGCAAAGCATTCGCTACATGTGAATTCAATCACATCAATGGTTATTGGGAAAGTTTCCAAAGGAATATTTCATGGACATGAAATTGGTTATTTTTTTCTGTTTTTGTAATGGGACCACGAATAACAAGAATATGGCGTTTCTGTAGGTTTTTCGGACCACTTTTTTATTCAATAAGATTCTTACACAATAAGTCACTGGTAGATGTGTTTAGTGTACTATCAGGATCACTTTATCCACACAAGACGTGCTGTGTTTTCTGCCACATCTTCCCTATATCAACTGATGATGAAATTATTCAGCAGGTGCAGACAGACGTGATGGATGGGATGTGAACACAAAGACATACGGGATCAATAATGTTGTTACATTGATCGGCCCCTAGGAGGATTAGCCACATGATCGATCACTCATAGAGGACGTCTGAGCCAGTGTTTGAGAAAGATGAGCCTGTGGTGACAGTATGGATTTGAGGTGAGCTACTGTATGAAGTAAATTCTTCTGATTGTCTTTGGCCTGTTAAGAAAACTAGGATTAATAGCAATTTACTAGGATAGATCTGTTTGTCAATAACATTTTGCAATACTGGTGGCTCTGTGCTTTTCAATTATAGTCTTTATTTAAAATTATAACCACACTTGTTTAGATTTGATTAGATTATTCCATTCTTGCAGCTGTTTCTTCCTTTTATTACATGGTATTATGAAAATCATCTTTCAGTGACTATAACAGAAATAACAGCAATAAATGAAAATTTAAAAGCCGTTCTGTGCATGCTCACTGTGAAAAATCACGTCTCATTAAATTTCAAGCCTATGTAAGTCAATTTTACAAAAGATTCTAGCATGAACTGAAGCTGTCTGGAACTTAGGGGAGATGCAATTCTCAAGATCTCAGCAGAATAGTAATACATTTTCAGATTTTTGTGGTCTAATATGTAGTGGGCTACAGTGGGCTTTTGTGTCATACAGTTGTAAAAACTAGCACATAACACCTAAGAGTTGATTGTACATGTTGTACATCGATATTGATGCTTAGCAGACATCAATAATATGGCAGCAGTTTATTAACGTTGAGTAACAACAGTGGACGTATTAGTCGTCAGTGACACGGAGGATGTGAGTTCACTTCAGAACATTTGCTTTGGACGCTTCCCTCTAGATGCCAATAAAACTTCCATTATGAAATGTCTCAGCTGAGTGTGGCCCTGCTCTGACGTACTACTGTATGACCAACACCTGGTAAAGTTGCTGCTTGACATCACCAGCAGACTCTGGATGACTTGCAGGTGTGTTGAAAGCCCATTTTGGTGCAGACAAACTGCTTCTAACGTAATGCTGAAAGACCTAAACCAAATACAGCCAAAATCCTGCAAGTTAATAGAAGAGAAGGAGACATCACAGCTTGGTCTCACAGGCCTTTATTACAGTATAAGAGTGTAGTGTGATAGGTAAAATGGGCCATCAATAAAAATGGGCCATTTAAGGTTTGGGTGTCCCAGCCCTTCTGGAAATTAGAGCCAATGACTACAAAGGATTTCAAACTGTTAGATATATGATTTCTATGGTGGGTGAGACAATACTTCAAACCTGGACTAACCCAGAAATGTGCATGGTAAGTAGCCTGGCCATCTAAATAAACCCATTTGACCTGATGAGATGGCCCATTTTACCTGAAAAAAAGTGGCAATGCAGATATTTAAAAATTTATAGGGCCTAAATAATTATATTTTATCACATAATTCTAACTCAAAATGATCAGAAACAGTCATTATTAATATAGGTATAGGTATATTAATATAGATAGGTATCCCTCACTGAATATTTACCTAACATTTACCTTAAGCTCAATCTAGTTAAGATGTATATAATATAGTCTTAGCTTCTAGGAGGTACTTCAATATGCTTTAGTACGCTTTTTAGTTCCCAACAGGGCACTTTAACACACATTTTGGTTCCCAAGAGGGCACTTCAGCACAGCACCCCCCCTCCCCCCAACATCCAATATAATAAAAATACAGTGAAAAAATCTATGTGACAGATTTGTGGAATTAATCTGATTAAAATATTTGCATAAAAACAAAGCTTGTTAGCAACAGCACAGCCATGTAAGCCAAGAGTTTTGCTTACACTGATACATTATGTAGAACACATTCAGCCCTACACACAACTTCAGAGGGGGGAATATTAGACTTAGCATTTTTCATTTTTGCATTTCACGACTATAATAAATTGCCTCTTAGTGGAATCAACTAAATGGAGGAAGATTTAAAAGCATGAAATCCCCAGCAGAATGTGTATATAGACTGTAAATCTAGTTGAGGTATCATGAAGTGCATAGATTTGTCTACGTGTGCTGGAAACGTCTATAGAAGGAACACCATGAAGCAAGATGCTTTCCTTTATGCATTTATAGTTAAATAAGGATCATCAGAATGGAGAAGAAGGGATAGTGTGTGTTTTGTGTGTGTGTGTGTGTGTGTGTGTGTGTGTGTGTGTGTGTGTGTGTGTGTGTGTGTATGTGTGTGCGTGTGTGTGTGTGTGTGAAGGATTGGGTACGTGAGAGGTCAAGGTTTTCCACACAATACGATCTGGTATCATTATCTATTTCCTCCTTTCTTTTAGTGCCAACCATGCATACCCTTTCAATCAAGAGCGGGAGGGAGGGAACGGAAACACAGAGCGAAAGATTGAAAGAGAAAGAGACAAAGAGAAATCAAGAGAGAGGCCCGAATAAATGAGTAAATGCCTCCTGACAGAGCAAAAGAAACAATAGAAGATATGATCGAAGATACAGGGATCATGCAAAGAGAAGAAGAGCAGCATATAAATGAAAAGAGGTAACACCGAATCCTGTGAATCTAATGAATGGACGCAGCAGGAGATCAGCAAGTTCTCCTGGATGAAAGCAGCAGGGCTGCGATGGGAAGATAAAGATTGAACTTCCCTATAAATAAGGTTTCCCCTTCTAGAAAAAGGCCTGGTGGATCGGTACATCACAAGTAAAACAAGAGAGAGTAAGACGGAGAGAGAGATTAAGCTGAGAGAACAGATTCATCAGTCTCTTCTTTCTCTTCCACCGACTTTCTTTTTTTCTTCTTGGAGTTTTTATCCTAATCTATTTATCTATCTATTCTTACACATCATGTCATGATTTTTTTTTCGAGCCTATATGATTCAGGAAGGAGTGTTGACAGATGGAAGAGGAGACTGAAAGCAGAGGGAGCAAGAAGAGAAGACAAGATGAAGTAGAGCGAGAAAGGGAAGGAGTGAGAAAGAGGGATGAGTCAGGCCGACTCCTTGCCAACGGTCTATTAGTTAATCCCTGTGTTTATCCAGTCGAGTGCAGTATCTTACCTGATGATGGCAGCGATAAAACATGCGGTTTTATTTCTAAGCAACTACTTGACCAAACAGTGCACATGCCGCCGAGTGCTACACGGGCCAGTTCTGAAAGGTTTCCTCCATCATAAGCTAAAGCTGTATTCACTCTCCATTCACTTCACAAAGTTCAAGACAGGCAACAGGAATTCAATGTGACACTTCAATTGTATTGTATTGATCAATTTAAAGGCCCTATGGAATGAAAAATACATTTCCCCAATTTAATCCAGTTTGTTCATTTACCTCATTTATATGCCAAATGTGTCAAAAAGTCTATATTTTTTTTTCAAAATCCCTGTTTTCTCTTCGTCCAATCAACTTTATTGTCGTTATTCAAAGAAAGTTTCATTAAATTCTAAGTCCCGCCCACTTTCTCGTGGGTGTGAGAACTCACATTTGATTGGGCTGCGAGAAAGTGGGCAAATTGAGTCACAAAAGACTAAACTTCTGTTACATGGGACCCTGAAGTCTCAGACAGAAATATTGAATACACAAGAAAACCTGAGATTACAGGGAGAGGACAGGGTCTCTGCAGAAAAATACGTCAAACACTTCTAGTGGTGTTATAAGTAGTGCTGTCAGTCGATTAAAAAAATGAATCGAATTAATTACAGGATTTTGTAATTAATTCATTGAATTAATCACATTTTATTGTCATATCTGCTAAAGGTCTCCTGATAAAGAATTTGAATTCTAGGATATTAAAAAATAGTAGTGCATGACTAATCAATTGAATACAGTAAGAAGAGAAGATCTGAAATCCAATTTTTTATTGCTCGCGTTGCATAGCAACCAGAGACGCGCTCAGACTTGTCACAGACACCGAAACAGTGAAGATTACACTGAAACGAGCACACTGGAATTGTTGCAGCACTCGGATACTGTAATTAATGTGACTTTAGTAGATCGTTTTCTTTATTTAACATGGGATTTTGACAGGAAGCTCCTTCTCCTTTTTTAACGGAACACTGTTCCGATTGTGAATCTTTTAACGGAATGTTGTTCCGGACAGTTCTGGTTCACTTTCACCCCCTGCGCTCGCCACCGTTGATACTCATAATTAATTGCGTTAAATTTTTTAACCCGTTAAACTGCGGCATAATTAATTAATAGAATTAACGCGTTAAAATGACAGCTCTAGTTATAAGTGATTATTGAGAGCAATTCATTTTGTATGAGTCTCTATATTGTTTTGTTTTTGTGTGTGTGTGTGTGTGTGTGTGTGTGTGTGTGTGTGTGTGTGTGTGTGTGTGTGAAATCCTACATATTAATAAGACCTAATATGTATTGAGGTGGTAACGCTTTCCTTTGCCAAAAAAACTGAGCTTGCAAATTTGAACGCTAAAATAATGAAGTATTACATCAATTAAGGAACTACACAGAAATGCAAATTATAATGTCTATCTCCCTGTTAGAAATTTTACAAGAGTTTGTTCATAGGTCTAATATAGGGAGTTAAAACTCATCTGAACAAAATCTCATAAAATTGCAACAGAAATCAAATTAGAGTTAAATTGGATTTGGGAGAGCTAATGCTGAATAAAACACTCCTGTCAACAGCAAGCACAGAGATGGAGCATATAATGGAAATAAAGGTGATTTAACCAGGTTTTTATAGCTGGGGTCATTTTCTGTAGCACAAACCTCTGAAACACGTCGTCAACTCAAATTAATGTTCATGAGTAATTCTCGTAAAAAATTAGGACAAATTTCGATATATCACGGAGTAAGAGGAAAGTTCAGGGGTACATTTAACCAAGAAGGTCAACTCAGACCTGCTACATCAAGAGTTGATGGCATGTCTGAGCAGAACTAATCACAAGTAGTATATTAGCTTAAGAAGCAGCTGCTTGGTTTCTTATTCCATGTCTAAAAGCCATGTGATCACAGAGCAGGGAGACGGAGAGAGAGATAGATAGGGAGAGGGGTACAGAGACAAAGAAAGACCCGGACAGGAGCCAATTTTCCATGATGTGGGATGCACCGAGTATGGGTGAAGGGTGCGAGAAGACTCGGAAAGCTTTTAGCGTGTGTGTGTGTGTGTATGCGTGTGTGTGTGTGTATGCGTGTGTGTGTGTTCTCGCTAACTAGACGCAGACTGACATACTGTTGAGCAAAGCCAACAGCTAACAGGGTTATCCAAATCAAAGCTCTGAGCCAAGGGAATTAGAGGCAAAGCTCTGAAGTTGCTGTGCAGTTAAAGACCTGAAGTGATGTATTTTACAATAAACTCCGTGTGGACTGTATAACCGTAGCAGATACACTTTCCTCCGTTGGCTCGTCCAGATCTAAACACTGCCATTTCCCACTTAGCCTCGCCAGCGGTATTGTGCGCATTATGACAGAAGGCATCGCACCTTTTGTGTTCGAGGAAATCCACCGAGCTTAGTGGGCAGCCGTGATTAATGCCACTTAACCGTGAGCCGGTGAGAAGGCTCATCGCTCAGAACCGAGCCGGGTACAATCAGGGCCGCCCCTGGCCGAATCGGGGCCCTAAGCAGAATTTTATTTTGAAGCCCCCTCCAAACGCCATCACCACACCTCAGCACTGACATTGTTATGACAAGAAATCCATCATACAAGCAGATTATTAAGATTTGTTTTGGTCTACATGGGAAATTACACAATTAAATGAATGTAAATAGTAACCTCACAGAGATTAAAATGCAATTAATGCAAATACAACTACAACTAATAATAACATTTCTATATTTGATTATTATTCTATGTTCTGTATTCGTACATTGCTTTTTGCTGCTGCATTGCTTTAGATTTCTCATTTATCCGTCAAATCAAGGATTATCTTAATTTATCTTATTTTACTTCTTCTTATGTTGTTATGAGTTAAATTCACAAAGAAATAAGAGAGTGAGAGTGTGAGGACCTGCAGGTTTGGAGTTGACTTTGATTAAATGCTAATCGGGTAAATGGAATCTCCAGTTCTAGACAGAATTATACTCTCTTCTGTCTCATCATTAGCAGCCAGTTTTTATTTTTTATTTCAACAACATACCAACCTTCAGTAGCTTGCAGTACGACCTCTTCTTGTTTTCTTTTCTTTTTTCTTTTATTCGCTCCTAACTCATGTTGTAGCTTGGACGTCATCTCTTCATCTTCATCCAACAACCTGTTGGTGCATCTGATTGCTGATTGGTCAGAAGCTGAGTGCTGTCAATCATTCAGTACCATATCAGATTACACATCTCTTTTTTCTCTCTCGTGCCTCTGGCTGACTTGGTGCTTTACAGGCATCTCTCGGCAGCCGTGGGCATAATTTGCACATTTGCAGAAAATGAGTCCCCTCGCATAAAATGGGGGACCCTCATGGGCCGTGGAGCCCTACACACAGTACGTGTTGTGTGTATAGGGAGGAGCAGCGCTGGGTACAATCCAAAAGAGTGGTGACTGAACGCATGCGAGCACATCTGCGCAGGGCTCAGTCAAGCTGGGACACAAATACAGCTTGTCAGGAGTCTACTCTTGCTTTTTCACCTATATTTTGGCAAACCAGGCATTTTTCTTAAGATAATTTAGAAAGCATGTTCCCCATGCTTGGCAGGAGTTAAATAAACCGATATATAAAGGGAGCGTAATTACTGTAATTTCCAGACGTGGAAAGAAAAAGCTGTTTATCGCTTCAATAAAGGTGCACTTGGTTTAGTTTATTTCACGTCTAGTGTCCTTGGATCAGAGGCAAACAGTGTCTGTTTAGTTGAATTAAGTGTGTGTTAAATTTTGGCTCTTGAGAAGTTGAAAGCGTTTTGACTGGTGAGTCTGTCGCTGTACACTTGTCACACGTGCATTTCACTGGTGAAGCGTATAATATTTGTCAGGTAGAATACATGTGCTGCTCTTATTTTAGATGTTGAAGGCAGGTGTATGCGCCGTCATCCTCCCTCAGCAGGGAAGAGTTAGGAAAACGTCAGCCAGCATCTGAGCTGCTTCTTGACGTGACAGCGATTGCCAGAATGCTGGAGCATCAATGGTGTCTTTACTGTTGGGTTAGTAAAGCTGCACCGTAATTATACCAAACATTGCTCATGCAATCATCTGCTCTTTGTGAAAATGTCTAGACAATGAGTTTTTTTTTCCTGCTGGGTAAATAAACAAATGTGGTTGAAAATAGAAAGACATTTTTTGTGTGTGTGTGGCTTTATTGTGGTTTAAAGCAGTGGTTCTCAAACTTTTTCACATCAAAGACCCTTAAACTTAAACAAATCTTGACCATAAGATTTGTTTAATCATCTTATTTGCTTGACCACCTTATTTGCTTTAAAATGTTTTATAAAAGAACGTGTCAGAAACCCAAGGTCAAAACTATGAAGGACTGCATATGGCATAATCTTGAATAGATAAATAATGACTCTCTACATAAAACGTATACCAGTAAATGTCCCGATGTATTTAATTTTCCATATAATTAATTAATAAAATAAATTTCTTAGTCTTTATTAGGGGCGACACAGTGGCACAGGTGTTAGCGCTGTTGCCTCACAGCAAGAAGGTCACAGGTTCAAGACCTCCTTGGGTCCTGGGTCTGGGACCTTTCTGTGTGGAGTTTGCATGTTCTCCCCGTGTCTGCGTGGGTTTTCACCGGGTACTCTGGCTTCCTCCCACAGTCCTAAAACATGCTGAGGTTAATTGGCAACTCTAAATTTCCTGTAGGTGTGAGTGTGTGAGTGAATGGTGTGTGTGCCCCACGATAGGCTGGTGACCATCTGGGGTGTATCCCTGCCTCTCGCCATAATGTGCTGGGATTGTCTCCAGCAGACCCTAATAAGGAATAAGCAGGTATAGAAGATGAGATGAGTCTTTATTAGTGTGTATTACACTCACCGGCCACTTTATTAGGTACACCTGTCCAACTGCTTGTTAAAACTTAATTTCTAATCAGCCAATCACATGGTGGCAACTCAGTGCATTTAGGCATGTAGACATGGTCAAGACAATCTCCTGCAGTTCAAACCGAGCATCAGTATGGGGAAGAAAGGTGATTTGAGTGACTTTGAACGTGGCATGGTTGTTGGTGCCAGAAGGGCTGGTCTGAGTATTTCAGAAACTGCTGATCTACTGGGATTTTCACGCACAACCATCTCTAGGGTTTACAGAGAATGGTCCGAAAAAGAAAAAATATCCAGTGAGCGGTAGTTCTGTGGGCGGAAATGCCTTGTTGATGCCAGAGGTCAGAGGAGAATGGCCAGACTGGTTGGAGCTGATAGAAAGGCAACAGTGAGTCAAATAACCACCCGTTACAACCAAGGTAGGCAGAAGAGCATCTCTGAATGCACAGTACGTCCAACTTTGAGGCAGATGGGCTACAGCAGCAGAAGACCACGCCGGGTGGCACTCCTTTCAGCTAAGAACAGGAAACTGAGGCTACAATTTGCACAAGCTCATCGAAATTGGACAATAGAAGATTGGAAAAACGTTGCCTGGTCTGATGAGTCTCGATTTCTGCTGCGACATTCGGATGGTAGGGTCAGAATTTGACGTCAACAACATGAAAGCATGGATCCATCCTGCCTTGTATCAACGGTTCAGGCTGGTGGTGGTGGTGTAATGGTGTGGGGAATATTTTCTTGGCACTCTTTGGGCCCCTTGGTACCAATTGAGCATCGTTGCAACGCCACAGCCTACCTGAGTATTGTTGCTGACCATGTCCATCCCTTTATGACCACAATGTACCCAACTTCTGATGGCTACTTTCAGCAGGATAATGCTCCATGTCATAAAGCTGGAATCATCTCAGACTGGTTTCTTGAACATGACAATGAGTTCACTGTACTCAAATGGCCTCCACAGTCACCAGATCTCAATCCAATAGAGCATCTTTGGGATGTGATGGAACGGGAGATTTGCAACATGGATGTGCAGCCGACAAATCTGCGCCAACTGTGTGATGCCATCACAGGCCCGCCGCTCCATACACGCAGACTACGCAGCCAGCGTAGGGCCTCAACTAGTGGAGGGGGGCCTCCAAAATTAAGATTGGGGAAAAAAAGATAATAAATATTACACTAATAAATATCAAACATATGAATTAGTTCTACGGCAGTTTTGTATACCATCACTGAAATCGGGAAAATTAAATGTTATTTATTGCTTAATAAAAAGACTCAGAACCCAGCAGTACAGCGAGTGATGGGAATTCCGGCTCTATTTGGAGAGTCGGATCTTTTGACTCAGCTCGCTAATACGAGTCGGCTCATTCGGCTCCTCCGTTGCTCCCAACGAGGAGCCGGCTCCTATCTGTCACTTCAAAGAGTCGAGTCGGATCGTTCAACTTCAAAGACTCGGATCGTTCACGACGGCACAAAGCTTCGGAGCCACTTTTCTTACTACGTTCTGAAACGGCTTTAATAAACAATTTTATTCAGTTAAAAACTTCAACAATTGAAATGAGAGAATATCATCCAAGAAACACCATGAATCTGGAGCTGAAAAGCGAAAGAGGAAAAAAGAGAAAGACGACAAACTTGCATCCCTTTCTGGTAAGTCCGTGTTATACCGTGTTTGTTTTGCTAACACAGCGTTACGTGATAAACTCGACAAGCTAGGCTAGGTTAGCCCAACTGTAAACAGGATTGGACAGAGAATAAAATTCAGCTCTAGCATCTTTTCTCTGCTCTGTCGTTGGGGATAACTCCCAGTCTGTCCTGGTAGTGAGGAGGAGGAGGGGAGGGGGCGGTGGTTGGGGGATGATTTTACATCTGGCCACGGTGTTGTAGAAGGTGTGTTAAAGTCATGTGTAGTGCAAAATATGTTTGGCCACCTTTGGTCATTCACAAAATGCCATATTGTTTTGTTTAATGTGTAGGATTAGAATGTTAATTTTTAAGGTATTTGATTTTGTCCTACCATATTAATATCATATAAATACAAATGCTACTAGATAGCATAATATAATGAAGTGATATTTTTGGTATTTTTATTCAAGTTTTACTAATGAGATATTTTTTCATTTAAATCATATTCATAGGGTCAATGCTCAAATATATAGACGGACCACCACATCAGCAAGAAGATGAACCAGATGATGAATCATCGACAAGCAGTGCAATAAGCAGCCAGCAACCATCCAACGTGTCTGAAGGTTCAAGTAAACAAACAACAACAGTCACCTTAGAAGAGACATCCACAACTGAAAGCCTTCCCTCATAGGCAGTTGTTTTATTTATTTGTTATTGTGTTGTTGCTCTCTCTGATTTATTATTTAACATACAGTATATTATTGTATAATAAAAAGTTATTTTTTTGATATCTACATGTCTATATAAGACTTATTTTCAATTGTAAATTTCATGAGCTTCCAGGAGTTTGGTGGACGGGCAGGCGGGCGCGGGCGGGGGGCCTCCCTACAAGCTGAGCTTAGGGCCTCCAAAACCTTAGCAGCGGCCCTGTGCCATCATGTCAATATGGACCAAACTCTCTGAGGAATGCTTCCAGCACCTTGTTGACTCTATGCCACGAAGAATTGAGGCAGTTCTCAATGCAAAAGGGGGTCCAACCCGTTACTAGCATGGTGTACCTAATAAAGTGGCCGGTGAGTGTATTTTAACATTCATTTGATTTTCCATTAAATTATTAATTTGTTTTTTTAAATGTATTTATTTACTCACCTCAGTCATTTTCATCCCAATATATAAGAAAGGAAAATAAAATTTGAAATGAAATAAATTCATGTGCAAATATATATATATATATATATATATATATGGTCGTACATTCTGTCTTTTTGGAATTATAGTAAAAATACATGTTTTTTTTTTTTTTGTGGAACCTTTGGCACCTTTTCAAGGACTCCTGAGGGTCCCTGGACCCCACTTTGAGAACCACTCTCTTAAAGAGCAAAGCCACAATATACAGCCAGTTTAGAGTCTACATCATTAAATGTTAATCGTGTCCCATACAGATCTGTTCAGACATCTATAAATGTGCAGTGAATACACAATTTGCAGGAGAAAAAAATAATCAAGCTTAATGTCTTGTCAGTTCACACTGACTCAATCATGTTTTGTTTTTTTCTAGAAAACATGATTGATGCGTGAATTATAATCAATATTATTGTATTTATTTGATTGCAGTTTGGTTTAAATATGTAAAAATCAAACACATCCTTTTGTTGTGCAAAAGCAAGCAATATACACAGTGTTTGCCTCTTTCCTGATTTCTTATATTTTTGCATGTTTGTCCCATTTAAATGTTTCAGATCATCAAACTAATTCAAATATTAGTCAAATACAATACAAGTGAGCAGAAAATGAAGTTTTTAAATGAGGAATTTTATTATTAAGGGACAAAAAATCCAAACTTACATAGCATGAAATAGTGACTGTCCCCCCTGTTAAAACCTAACTAAAACCTAACAGTTTATCACACCTGAGTTTAAATTTTCTAGCCACAGCCAGGCCTGATCAATACCAAACCTGTTCTCAATCAAGAAATCACTTAAATAGGACCTGTCTGACAAAGCAAAGTAGATCAAAATATCCATAAATCAGATCCAAAGAAATTCAGGAACAAATGAGAAAGAAAATAATGCAAGTAAGTTCACTTGTGTTGTCTTTGACTAACATCAGACAAACACTTTTTCACACCACTGTACATGAGATGATGTTTTATTCTAAGCGGCAAAAAGACTGGAGCAGCATTACCATTAAATCGTCATCTAAATATATCAAAAAATGGAATTGCATTTGCTAATTTCTAAAAGGAAAAAGGGGAAATTCAGACACTAACGACAGTGGGGAAAACAACAAAGTGATGTAAATACAGAGAATGAAACAAGCTGGTAATTGGAACAGCTCTTCTTCCGTGGAGGAAAAAAAACCCAAAACAAAACCAAACAATAAGATGTGAAGAATGGCGTGTAAAAGCACCGCTGGTGCTCTGAAGAGGGTGGAGGGAGGTGAGAGACTCGGGCTCGCTGTGAAACTGTGGATCGGCAAATTGGAGGGCTGAAGGCGTGCTGCTGGAGAGCTTTGGTGGAGTAGAGTCAGCTCATTAAACCAACAGATGGCTGGTTTCCCCATAGCACTGAGATGGGGCACCTTAACTGGAGAGAGGCTGACTCAGCATGGCTGATGACTGCGCAAGTGTGTGAGCATACACACACACACACACGTCTGTGCTGCTTTTAGCATTTTCAGTGTGGACTGTGTGTGAGCGCATAAATATGCATGTTGTTGTACACTCGGTGCAAGCAGCTATCGAGTGAGTCAACGCATGTAGCGGCCCACACAGCTCCATCTGTTCTGCTGCCTCTGATGCTTTAAGTTAGGAACATTTTACAGAAAAAGGACGAACATTTCAGGGGTTAAAATTCTATTTGGCTTATTTGGTGGTCGTCACACATTCATGAATACAATTAAAAAGCCTCCTGAAGCAGAATAGTAATGACTCAGAAGGTGGACTAGAGTAGACATTATTACCCGTTCATGTCTCCATTTTTTGGTCCTCAGTTCTCATTGCTGCATGTGCTGTTTTTGCACTATGTGTTACTTAATAGTGGATTAATGATGTCTTTTTCCTCTATTTGCACACTCATTAGTTTGAGAAGGATTAATTCCCAATTACCTGCCCTGGTTACTGCTACTGCTGCTGCTGCTGCCAATAGAAAAAAAAATCAAAACACACCATGTGCTCCTGGTGATTTTTTGCAGGAACAACGAATTAATGAGTTTTTAATTTTGTTTAGTTTTAATTAGATCCTCACAGGAGCACACAACACATTTTAATGCCAAAAATCTAAGTACTGGCCTCGAGGTTGCTGCCTCTGCCGAGCTGTAGCCGTGACAGTGTATATATCATATGTCATGAACAGTGAACAGTACTTTCTGTATTTATTGGTTTGATTATGGCTTCTTTAAGTGAATTTGTTAAGGCACCGACAGTTTCATTCGTGGATAGGTGTAAGAAGGCTCAGTTACTATCGATAGCCAGCCATTATGATATTGATGTTCCTGAAAAGTGCCATGAAGAAGAACTTAAAGAATTAGTTTTGTCACATTTGTTTGACCAAGGGGTGCTGCATCAGGGTGACCCTGACATTGAACTTGCACCTGAGTCAGTGTCTGTACCAGCAGTTATAAACGTTACTGGTTTGACATTTGAACAGCGTAAAGAGCTGTTGTTGCTACAGTATGAGCAGGAGAGAATGCAGAAGCAGATGGATAGGGAACAGGAGCTTGAGTTGGAACGGCTGCGACAGGATACAGAGAGGATGAAGTTGGAGTTGGAGAGATCTAGGTTGCAGTTACTCCAGGAGGGGAAGCTCGCTCCGGCTGGGTTTGGTCCGAATTCTGTTGTGTCTGGGTTAAGTGGTGGTGAGGTTGCTGCTAACTTACAGTTGCTTCCAAAATTTAATGAGCGTGACCCGGACATTTTGGTTTGGTTTGGTTTGGTTTGGTTTGGTTTGGTCTGGTCTATGATAGAAGCTACAAATTCTTACACATGAACACTTCACACACCTCTTCAACCCGGCAGCACAGGAGTTCCTGAGCTGCGGGAAGTTACAAGTTTTTCAAAGTGTGGGATAGTGAATAATAATGATAAGTAAATAATAAACAGATGAATGTTTTATCATCTATGCGCACAATGTACAGCTGCTTTTCATACTGTGGTCTCTACATCGTGTGTAAATCCTTTCTATGATGGCAATAATCCAGTCGTGCTGCTTTATTTTGCTCACCTCTGTTTTAGTGGGACTCAGGATCATACTTCCTCTGTTTTCTGCCCCAGATTCTGTGTCCTGGCTCACTTTCACTTCAGATACTAAAAATTGATCCATTTTGCTCCTCGCCAGACGTTTACACCTCTTCTTTCTTTTTTTGGATATCATGTTTACTTTTTCTCTTGCCTCACCTCCCCTGAAGCCCTTAGGTGCCTCCCAGGGGAGGTGTGCCTCACACTTTGAAAACCACTGATATAAGTAATTGGTGCAGTCTCAGGCCATGGCCACCAACCTGAAAACATACAACATATAACATACAAATCCCCTGAGATAGGAGGTGATATACCATCGCACATTTTAATAATCAAGTTTCTGTGCTCTTTTTGTCCATTAAAGTGTTGAGTGTTTCACTGAAGTCTAACCAAGAACAAAAGACCAATTACATATGTCATGGGTGTTCACGCATGAGTATTTGTCATGTATATGAAGTGTGATGTTACAGAAGACTTCTCTGTGTGAAAAGACATTGTGAAAATGAAGGCATGATGCTTCAAAACACAAAGAAGAAAAGATGAAAGCACTCGCTAAGGAAGGGAGAGAAAGAGAAGGTTTACAAGAACGTATTTAATATTAAACAAAAAGAGGCAAAATGAGGACGAAAGAGATTTCCAGTCTAGAAATGGGAGGCAACGAACCTGCAGGCTCAAAACAAATTAGCAGTACCCTCTGTTATTGTCTTTTCTTTCTCTGCCCTGAACAAATCATGAAAAGAAATGTAGGACTCTTCATTATAGTGAATTAATTAACAATTTCTTTGTTATGTGGGGTAAAACCATATAAAAGCATCAAAGTTAAAAATTTCAGCTATTATTGTACAAAAGCAAAACTTTCTGCAACAAAAATGTCTCATCTTGCATCAGGAATATCTTTTATGTATATATTTCAAGGTATCTCCTATTTATTTTGTTTTTCTGCTAAAAATGACTATAAATATGGAATACCTAAACCTGGTGTCAAAGGAAATCCACATGTGAGGTGACTACAGAAGTTTCAAAATCAACAAGAACAAAGTGACCCAAAGAATTGAAATAAGCTAAATAATCTGCAATACAAAGTTTAAAGATTAATAAAATAAATGATCAAAGATCAATTATTTGTCCATAAAATCATAGAAATCACACTGAGGATCATTACAGAACATGAAGAATATATTCTGAGATTAGAATATAAAGAGATTATAAAGAACCAAATTAAATAAGGGCTCAAATCTCAAATCAAATTAAATATTAAAATAGTGGTTTGTTGCAGCCCTACTACTGATATTATATTAAACTATTTTCTTATTGAATTGATAGAGTGGATATTGACAATATATACTGATACTCTAACAGTAACATTGTGTTTTATTACAGATGAAAATACTTTATTTAGTGTTGTAGCTGAGGTTTTCTCATATGATTTATGCATAAATCTCAATGCTGCCCCTGGATTTTAACAGGTTAAACTACTCTGATAACATTTTGTACATTTGTTTCTTTGTATTTTTTTATAGATGTATAATTGACAGTAAATATGATATTCTTTTAAAATGAATGTCTGTGATTCCTAAAGACACACACTGACTATAAACAGTGCTGTCATTTTAACGCATTAATTCGATTAATTAACAACATTCCGTTAAAAGATTCACAGTTCACAGTTCATCAATAAAAAATTGGATTTCAGATCTTCTCTTCTTACTGTATTCAATTGATTAGTCATGCACTACAATTTTTTAATATCCTAGAATTCAAATTCTTTATCAGGAGACCTTTAGCAGATATGACAATAAAATGCGATTAATTCAGTTAATTAATTACAAAATCCTGTAATTAATTTGATTAATTTTTTTAATCGACTGACAGCACTAATATATTGGGATAGTTTTTTGCCATGTAAGTCAATAGGACTTCATTATCATTAGGTTGTATACACTAAGAATTTTCTGCAATAACAAATGGCAACAAATCTATCTTACCATTATTTGGTGAAACTTTTCCAAAATTCTGAATAAAATACAATCTTCGGGTTCCCCAAACAAGGACGCTCACATGATGTCAAATGTCCATGAGCAAAAGGTCACATGATGATATCCTCATCATGTGACCTCATTAATTGTGTGTTCTTCAAAATAAAAGCCCCCTTTTTACATCATCTATAAACTAGATTTTATATCACAGCTTTTTAGAAAAATTAAGATGCCATATGGCGACACTATGCAATAGAGGGTTAAGATGGATGTCAGTCGTAATTCAGACCAGGACAAAGAATAAGGAACCAGAAAATTCAATAATTTTAAAATCACACAACAGTGATGAAGGAGCACCCATCATGGATGGCGAACACATGTTCTCACAGGTGCATTAGTGACACGAGTGTCTGACAAAAGAGGAATAATGCGTAATTGGAAGAAAATATAACACTGTTTCCTGAGTCTGCACACTGGGCTCCATATATCTACCGTGTGTAGCTATTGGCTCAGTGAAATATAGGCTGGCAGGTCATGCTGACTGCACGACTCTGCTCTGGAAGGGATCAATACTGCAAGCACAAAGGCATAAAATATGGCTGTTTTTTGCCACATAAATGGACACACACTGTAACACAAAGTAAAGCAGCAGGCTTTAAAGGGGGGCATAACATCCACACGTCCAGGTCTATATTTATATTTTGAGGCTCTACAGGTATATATTTTCATTATTTACAGTTCACAGAACTCTTAACGTATTAATCTCATACTGACTCTTTATGCAGCCTGTGTGAAACTGCTGTTTTAGCTGCTGTCTCTTTAAAGCCTTTTCCTGATGAGATCAATGACATGAAAAAAATATTTTTCTCCTTTTTTTTTCTCTTCTCTCTTCTCTTCTCTAATCCTTACTCAAACTATTCAAATGAAGTAAAATGACCTTTTGTTGTTTTCTTTATACATCTGTGGTTGTTACACAGATTATCACAAGATCAAGAAATGGCAGAAGTAACAAAATTGCTTGGACGAGCCAAACTGAGACATTTGTATACATTTACTCTCCTCCCACTGCTGCATCTTCCTGTCTTTCTGCATATGTCATTGACCAATCACAATGTGTATTAGTATCAAAAAACACTATCTGTCACTATGAGTCAATTATTTGATTTAGACAGTTTTGATACAAGCCAAATGGCAGAGAGGAAAAAGCAGCTACATTTCTTCAGTTTTCTAGACAAGAGTCTAAGAAAAAATGCCCAAGTCAAGGCACAATTCTGTCTAAGTCAATTTTTAATTGATGATGGGTCTATTTCTTTTGTAATGATAACGATGTGATCTCTAAAAATATTTTTTTTCTTGTTTTCCAAAATCATTGAAATATGACTTAGGCAATTATGCAATGAGTCTAATGATATTAAAAAGTAAATTTGATCTGCATATAACTGCAAACAGAAAACACCTGTTGAATTCTTGAGATGCTTTTATTTTCTTCATTCATCTCCTTGAACTCAGCCATGCTGAGATTCAGTCAGACCTACCTTTTAGGGGTTTTTCATTACTTTGGATGCTAAGGAACTTTGTGAAACAAAGTATAAGACCAAGAAGAAGAAGTCTTTGTTTTGTGCATTTTAAACAAACCATAACCCAGACTTTAAGGAAACACTTAACTCATTCCTGATCTGGCAAATGACTTGCAGGCAGTCAGGTTTTGGATCTTTGACCATGTTCCACATAGAGATTATAACAGTATAAAAATAACATAAAATCACAACAAGCATGCCATGTCCCCGTTAAAGAATGTTCACATGCAGACGCACACATGGCCAGGATTTCCTGGTGGACCTAACCCAAACACATGAAAAATTCAGGTGGGAAAAAATGTGCATGGTTAAGTAATATAAATTAAAAAAAAAAAGTCATCTAATTAGGCATCATGTAGCTCTATGTAGATGCTGAATACATCATGTCACTATGATTTGAATTCCTGGGAAAGAATTTTAAAAAATAACTACACTGCGCGAACAGGGAAAGCGTAGAGGCAGAGCCAACATTTTAACAAGCAACAGAAATACAGACAGCGAGGAAAAGATGGAATTCTGGGAATGTCCTAATCAGCCAAGCTGATGGCCTCCAGATAAGACGGATAATCAGCGATAGGGACAAATGGCTGCTGATGGAGGGAGATGGGAGAAACGTGTGCCTGAATGACAGCCATTCTACCAGATCAAAAGCTCCAGCAGGAACCCTCAGACGGCCTTTTGATGTCTGATTGGCGGAGAAATTGTGGGCAATCTAGATGCCCAAATTAATCTCGAGTGCGCATCTGTGTGTGTATAATGTGTGTAGTATTATGATTTAAGGCTTTTATCAATTAGAAGTGCACAATGTGTCTGTGTTTTTACATGGTACATGTGCATGTGCACCGCCAAACACTCTACATCTGCTCCTGTGATCATGTCTCCATGTGTGGTTCGCCACAAGATCTGGCGGCTCATCTGTATGCATAAACACTCCCTATATTCTTTGGCTTTATCCATCACAATATTGATGAACTTAAATTATAATAATAATGATCAGTTGTGTTGAGTACTTCAAGATCAACTGTTGTTGAGCCTCTAAAAGGAATAGACTTTTAAAGAGAAATCATCTTAATGGACTTTAAAACTGACATTTCTTTTCAATATTTGTGTATACATCCTATGTCCAAACGTAAATGCTGGTGAATGTTTTTGCAGTGTCAGTGTTTGACAGTTCCATTAAAACTATCAGTAAATGACAGGGTTTGGTGGCAGTGCCTTAAAATCTTTAGAGCTGCATTTTGTACCAAAGTTAAAGTGCACAGGCACTAAAAAGAGAAGAATATTAAAGATTATCATGTTTATATTTGAGGCCACTTGAAACCAAGGGTTTGCATATGCACCATAGGAACAAGTCCAAACCAATATTTATAAAGACAAAATAGTTCTTACCAATATTAAGCATTTTATTTTTATATATCAAAAATATGAATTTCTCTGCAGACTCAATAGAATAACTGCTGCAGCCACGTTTGTTTTTTAGACGTGGTAACATTCCCTATTCCAGAGCTAGAGCAACAGGGTTATCACTACTGTAATTTCATTGGCTGAAATGGGTCTACAGGCTCATGTTCTTACCACATAGACGCAGTCCACCCAAAGCAAATCTGCAAGACAAGTCGAGGACCTGGTCTGCAACTATATATCTTTGGAAAAGTGTTGAACTTAACATCACTGTTAGCTCTGTATTCAAACTCTTTTTGTCTGATTGTCTGCTTTATAGATAGACTAGATATTGCAATTCCACCAAAAAAGAAAAATAGATATACAGACCTATTTCACCACCCAGAGAGTAAGTAGTGGCCAGAACAAGTTTAGCAATGCAAAGTGGTATCACCAGTCTTCCTGATTCCAGATTTAAATGTTTCAAAGACTTATTTTAACTTTGGCAAGTTTTATTGAGAAAAATAAACAAATGCAAATTAGGTAGCCTAATATCAATCACTAAATGCTATGTTGGAAATAATAGATTATTCCTTTGTTTTCATTCTGAGCTCCAGAAGTTGTTTCTTTTTTTTTGGAAACAGTTTCAAGTTAATCGGTAAATACAAGTGCAAAAAAGCTTAAAAGTCCTTGAATATAATCATTTGTGCATTAGATTATTAATTTAAGGTGCAGTTTTGTTTTATCAACACAACATGTCACAACAAGTATTGCTTTACCTTCCCTACCTTTTGCAACATGCCTAAACATGGGTTGGGCGTTAAAGTCCCTACCAAAGCTGTGGTCAAACCTACGCCCTGTCAGTCTGTATACATAATATGTATATACATATACATATGTATATACATATGTATATGTATATACTTCACTGGCAGCTGGGACTTTTAGGATAGAAACATCGCAGATGTACCAGTTCAGGTGTTTGATGCCTCTGAGCCAGAGATAAAAATGCAGAAGGACAATGTGGCATTATCTCTGACTACACTGATAATGAGGTACCTCATATCAGATCACAGAGAGCAGAATATTGTGGCTCTCACCCTTGGTCTGCTCTCTGTGCTATAGTCGCTCAAGATGTTGAGGCTCAAGGAGCTGAAACTGTGTAAAAACACTGTAGAGCAGCAGAGAGTAACAGAAGCAGAAGGACCTTGATGAATGCTGTTTCTTCAGGATGCTACTGACAGTGTAGCTTTACTTTGGCTTTAGTCTTGTCCCCAGTGTCACAGCCCAAACATTATTAAACCTGACTATAGGCCAATTACACCACAGCACACTATACTATATTATAATATTATTGAATGCAATATACAATATGCAATAACATCTGTAAATATACATTTTATAAAAGGTGCAAAAACACTAATGTACAATAGTAGCTAATTATATGCAACTTATTTTTACAAACTTATTTTTTGTTGCATATAATTTATCTGTATGGGCAGGAGTGGAACGTGCAATGTTAAATGAAATATTTTAGGAGCTGCACAGTAAATTCATTGCACAACAATGTACACTGATGATAAAGACACTCTATTCTGTTGTGTAACGCTAACGGCACGTACTGCGATGTCTTCAGTATGTCTTTTTCCATGAATTCCTTTCTCTTTTAACTCCCGTCTTGTATTGCTGTTCTTCTCCAGACATCATTTCTTATCATTTTTCTTTTCCTTTGTCTTTCTTTGTTTTCCTTTGTAATGATTTCCATGTCAACAATTTCATCTGGATTGCAGCCACCAACACTTCTAAAATACATGCACACGCACACACACACGCACACACACACACACACACACACACACACACACGCACACACACACACATACAAGTTTATCCAGAAAAGGCTGGGTTTGGCAGGTTTTTTTCATGTCAATTCTAAACAACATGATGAATGGAAAACAAGAAGAAGAGAGGCCATTGATACTTTGATGAACGGTGAACATCATCATTTTAGACAGTAGAGCTGCCCTGAAAGAGTCGTCTTCCGTGCAGTATAAAAAACCATGACAATAAAGTCCCCTGTCCTTCAGCTGTAGCGAGCATCTATTATTTGCATGATTTAATGTGACATTTGTTTTCCTTTTTTCTTTTTTTAATCACACTCATCCTCACACATCCCTCACATGTGGCTTTGTTGATGAACCTGAACTGACTTATAATGATAACACAAAAGTCTCTTCAACCACCACTTCTGGAAAAATAACAAATGTATTAATTTTTTTTTTCAGACGTCTTTTTTTCATCCAAAGTTGCGACATCATTGCTACATTGCTGTATCTCAGGCTGTGTGGTGACCATTCTGACTCTGTGCTCAATAAACTCAGTAGACTGTAGTAGCTGCCGGTGGCCTGCACATGTGCACACAGAAGCACTGAAGAGTCTTGTTGTCAAATGCCTCCACGCTTGTATCTGTGACTTCAGCTGTGCCCAGCTGCTGCCCATTGACGAGGCTCCAGCCAGCCGTCTGTCGAGGTGCCGGTCGCACCAGCTGGATGGAGGAAAGTTGGGTGGAAGCCCCACGCTGGGGTTAGCTACGTCCAGATACGCGACAAATATTTACACCTGTTGTGCCATCTAAAATTATGACTGGGGGACGTCCATGCTGACACATGCACAGTGGTAGTCGCAGCGCCACTTGTTGCTATGCTTACAAATTACATGTACTGACACCAACAAATTATCCTGGCACACCTCATATCAGTGTAGACTGGGGTGAGGTCTGGGAACCATCCATTCATTTGTTTGTATTGTCTGCATGGTTTATGAAAGCCCAGATACGTTTATTGGCCACTATGAATGTCTGTCAAAGCTTCTGTACATAGCTTATAGACAATCGTCTCAAACATACTCAGTAACTTATGGGATATCCAATCATGATGAAATAGTTTAGCGCTAAAAGTTGCTCATTTTTTGTCTAAATTACTCAGACCACTTTCGAAGGCTGCATCAAAAGGTAAATTACCATCTTTTCATTGTTATGCTGTAAAGACGGTGTTGCTTCCTGCTTCTATGACTTTAGCCTGACAACATTTACAGATTACGGTTGCTTGATCAGCGTCAGATTTTTTTAAGAAGTAGTCATCAGGTCTTTAAACGTACATTGTGTGCTCATGTTGGTTTCTTGTTATTCAAAAGTCCATTTGTATCTTTTTTTCTTTTATAAAAATGACAATTTTTGGTGATTTTTTTTTTGACACAAAATGTCAAATGGTCATGAAATCAATATCTGCTCCTGCACATTAACACATTTTACGAACTAACTCATTAACTGACCACAAAAACGTTTAGGTGACATAGATCTGCAACCAGACACTTTTGCATTAATCTGTAATCATTCATTCGCTCATTTAGAGCCTGCGAATGTGTTCATGCCACAAATTACCACCCCCACCCACCTATACAATTAATTGACTAATTCCAATAATATAGCAACATAAAAGTTGTAAAGGTTATATTTAATATTTAAATTCAAAACAACTTCAGTTTCAGTAATATGAGCTTTGGTCCAATGTAGATTTAATGTCAAATTATGGTTAATTTACTTTCATGATTGTCTTAAAGAAAATCAAATTTGTCTCTTAATAATAATTTAATAATATATTTAATTTATAAATAATTTAAATAAATAAATAAAATATGACCAAAACAATATTAAAAATGTATAGTGTAAAATGTTCTTTCTTAAAAAGATTTTTTTAGTAAAAGAAAAGCCTGTAAAACAAATACACTCGACACTAACACTCACTAACAGTCGCGCACTCGAGTAATCACTCCCTTGTGTAATGAAAAATGTCAAATGTCGTTTCAACTCGATTATATGACTTTGGAGATTGTTTGACATGCAAATCGAAATCGTGATTCAAATTAAATTAATTCCACAGCCTTAACACCAAATGATTCAAGACACCGCATGTTGCAGATCTGCTCTTAAAATAATCGCTTTTCATTCAATATTAAGCTCTATGGTTCACATGAACACGTCCTTGTTTTCCCCGTTCGGGTCCGAACAGTGCAGGGCTACCACATGATGCCACTTGTTCCGTACTAAACACTGGATTAGGATATTGAACTATCTCATTTTTTATATATAGTCTCGCCTGGTGCATACACTAAAAAAGTTCCTGACTTTCAGCATTATGCGACCCATAGAGATTGTGCAGTAGAGCCACTCCCCATGATGCTCTGGTACGATGAGAACATGTAAATTGCGAACAAATGTGAACATTTGAGTCGTTTAATTCACTTGCTGACCACATTAAAAACATTTGAATAAATGAAAATTAGAAATTAATGAATACAAAAAACGTCCTTGTTCCTGAGACACAGCACGACTGCACTGCGTTACACAGCAGTGAGGTCATGGTGGGAACAGAGACTTTTCTATAGCTTTTCTGGCTGTTAGAAAGGTTTTTGATGGATTAAAAAGTCCATGACGTAAAAATATGGAATACAAAGATTTGTTATAGCTGGGTGTGTTCTCTTTTACGATTGTGGTCTATGGGAAAAATGCTTTTGGGGTCGCAAGGGATTGTTTGTTGCAGTACGATGAGTGGCCACTGGGTGTTTTATAATACATCCATGCATACAAAGGAATACGCCTATCAAAAGACTCATAGCTGAACAAGAGTGGGCATCACTGATGGTCTCAGACTGGGATCATTTACAAGAAACAGGAACTCAGAGGGCTGCCAACACACACCCGACCATAAGCCCCTGTAGGTGGGACACAGGCTGTTTTTGTGACTGCTGTAGCAGGAAGACACATCAGACACCAGAGACGCAAGCAACAGTGACCCTGATATAGTAGTTGCTGTCAGGTTCTGTGTTCTGTACAAGCATCGATTTGTCTCCATTCTATCGTTATGTGTAAGCCTGAAATTCTTAACCTGATCTGAGGATTTTCCGATGGATACTGTCAATTCATGTATGACAAAAATTATTTTATGAACTTGAGGAATCTTCCTAAAAATCCTAGCCACATCACAATGCTGCACAGTCGGTCCTTCATAAAGAAAACCACTCTTATTAGTTGTGTTCTGAAATTCAGCAGTTGGTCTTAAGAACATAATATGCACAGCGAGTACAGGCCTACCAACGTAACCATAGATGACACCCAGGCCATCATCTTCAATTCAGCGCCAACCATAATTGTGAGGTTAGATTTCAAAATGTTTGAAAACTTTCTTCACAAGGTCATATTACACACACACACACACACACACACACACACACACACACACAAACAAACACACAAGTTGACTGAGCTGACAGCTGAACGAACCTCGCCTGCAATGTGGTATCCACTGCCAATCTGTGTGATTTTGTGTGTGTGTGTAACATGCTGGGGAAGCTGGTAGTGTACATGTAGTAAAGGTAAGATAAAAAGAAATAGCATTACTGCTGTAATGAAAAATAACAAAAGAAAAGAATCAATTTCCTCCCCTTTGTTGCTACTGGAGGAAATTAAGGGTAGAAAATCCCTACCCACCCATGGTCTCAAATGACTACCAACAGAAACCAAGGATAACACTTCTGCATGAAGACAGATATTTGTGTTTCAGAACAAACTCTTACCAAGGAAGCATTATGAGTTTTACAGGTCTATTTTTTGAGTTAGAGTAGATTAGAGTAGTCTTATGAAGACATATATTAGCCAGCAAATCAGTGATCTGAATGATTTATACATATATCAACAGAACAGGTTGGACCCTGCATGACAAGGCTTCTAAAGTAATAACCGTGAAACACAAAAGCTAATCTTCCACGACATTAGCTTCGTGCCAGAATCTCTGACTGAGAGGAAAATAAAACCATCATTGAATTTTTAATATGAGGCAGTTTTGGCTGAAATAACTTAATTAATAGCAGGACTTGGAGCATGACAGTGTTCTTTCAGATCGCCAAAAAAAGCAAGAGACAGGGAAGAAAAGAGATTATATTTGTCTGTGTGTGTGTTGGACTGATACAGAGAATCTGAACAAACAGGAGTCAGAGTCAGAGAGAAGCTGAGGAAGCGAGGGAGTGCGAGAGCGACACATCATGTGTTTCCATGCGGGATGTGCGTTTATGCATGTGTGCAAATTTATTGCGCGCGCGTGTTTGTGTGTGTGACGTGCGAGTGTCAGGACGGGACGGTTTGATCTTGTGTTGGAGCGTGTAAAGAGATTTTCCATCCATTAGGGTGGCCGCACTCCCAGACACACACTCTCTTTCTAAAGGAAAGTCACTCTGAGATCATAACTCATCTCAGTAAATACACTAATTATATCTTTTGCATGATGTATCGCTTCTCTGATAGGTGCAATTTATTTCTCCTGTGTTGTTTTTTTCTTGTTTTGCGAGTGTGTGCATGTGTGGGAAATGACCAGTAGCACGAAAGCAGTGAAAATTACTCACCTACTCATCGCACGGCAGGGAACCCACATGGTGATGAACAGCAACGGAGGAAAGAAAACAGAAAAGAAGAAGGAATTAATACAACAGAACAGCTGTCAGGCTCATGTCTTTTCTGTATTTTAACATTAAAAAGTACATATTTTACACTTTTCCTGGGTTTTATTTGAAGTTGTGATATCCCTATCAAGATACATTTGTGGTTTTAACCCATTGAAGCCTATGAGCCTTTAAGTCTATGACTGTCATTTTATACTTTAAATAAAAAATAGAAATGTTACTCATTGTGCTTTTTTTCTGACATGATAGTCGACAACTTTTTACATTTTAAGCAAAAAAATTAAGTTTCCAAGTGCTTCCTCTCTTATGACGTCGTCAACTTCCTGCCCCTTCCTCCTGAGAACATATATATATATATATATATATATATATATATATATATATATATATATATATATATTATATATAGATATTTATTCATGGGAATATTTGTGCAAGTAGAAACTATAATAGCCATTAAAATGGAAAAAAATAGATACATAATATGATTGGTAAAATAATTAACAATTATATGCATGAAATATTTGAAAAAATCTGTGCTTAAATGGCTTAAATACCAAAAGCCATCTAAATATAGGTTTAAATCCCCTTTGTTGAGCGTCTCTCTGGAGCTTTAGAATGAGCAGGTTGTTTTATGTCTGTCTTAATATCAACAAGCCTCTCCACATTATACCAGGACGTTCAATCACCAATCAGCGAGAGAAGTGAGAACGATGGGATGAGTGTGGTTAAGTGCATATGAGCCACCTATTGGGGAACCCTGACCAAGACCTGCTTCTAATAAAAAAAAGCAATTACAGTCTCAATTTCTGTGGTACGGGACCTTTAATTAAACCAACGAGGCTTTGTCAGCAGGTTCCTGCTGCACTCATAGAAGAACATATTCCACATGAGAGTCACTGGTTGACTTTTCCTGTGAGATTACTGATTATCTCACCCTAAACTTACCATCTGTGCATGTCTCCATATTTAAAACATGCCTGATATGATTGCATATAAAAAAAAAGCAAAAACGCACAAAGTTTTTACTCCACCAACAAGCATAAGCAAACCATTCACAGACCCAATGTAACACTGTTGTTTTATGTCATACGGGTACACACAGTTAGCCTCTGGATCGCAGGCTTGATTAATGATTTTTCAGAGCTTACAGAGTATTTCTTTTCTTTTTACTTTGAAGGACTGATGGAAAGGACTGTGACTGTTGTTTCATTATTCATTTTTGTAAATGGTTTCTTGGTTTAATTCTATTTATGTTCTGAGCACAAAATAAATTAAACCTCAACCATGACATCTCTAATTTCAAAACCTGCAGTGCTCTGCTGTAGCTTTGCCAGAGGTTATAATAAGAAGTCTTGCTTCCACAGTATTTTTTCATTGTGAAATTTATAAGCCTCTTTATAAGTTGGTATAACTTTTGCTCCTCTAACAGCCATATTATCCAGTTTGATAAAAAAAGATGTTCTCTTAGTCTGCTGTAACATCCTTCAGATCTGAACTCTGTCTTTCATGGAATGGTGCCAAGGTTATTATCATCAACAAAATATAACTACGAAAAACTAGAATTGGAAAAGCATTTTTACTAATGGAAATAAGAATAGAAATTAGGCTTTACAAAAAAAGATAACTGAAACAAAAATGTCTTTTTACAAAAATATGTAAAAATAAATAAATCACTAGAAAAATCACTTTAAAAACTAAAAACTAAAGTTTAATAGCACAAAAAGTAAAACAAGGCAAAAAAAAACTAATAAAAAATCTCAAACTATTACCTCAGATGGTTCTCACCACTGTGTTAGAAAACCCAGGTTCATCAGTGAATCTGATAATCTAGAGTTGCCAATGTCATGTTTACTGAAGCCAGATGACTCAAGCCAGAGCCTGACGGAACTATTTTAATAACTTTTTAATTAAGTTGAAATTGACACAGCCTGTAAATGAACTTACATAACTTGCTTGTATCTTGTTTACTGGGAGCTGCTGTCACACTTACAAGTTTCCGTGCATCAGGAGCTGCTGGTGATCAGATGTCACCAGCAGGTTTCTCCGTTATTATCTGGTGATTTCTCAAACTAAGCACATTAAATACGCACACACTCCGGAGTCTGAATAAACCCCTCAGCTTGGTGTGAACTTCTGTTGTGGATCAGCTTCATGTCTCCAATGAAGACTGAGGAGAATGAGAAGTAAGCGCTTATTTTATTCTTACCGTCATTATAAGTCTTTCTGGAAAAGACTGTCAGCAAAATTCCTGAAATGTAAAGTAAATGTAATCACCAGCTCTCCCTGGAGGCGACTAATCTACAGAGTAAATGTTTAATCATGGCTGTATGATGTGACTGTGAGCAGCCTGCAGCCCTTGTTGCGGAAAAGAGCACTACGTAATGGAATATTAGTGGGTCTCGTGTCTGGCTTACTACTGTGACTGCGTTTCATCTCATGTAGGAACACACACACACACACATACACGCGCACACACACATGCACAAACACACAGTAGTGGTGTCTGTGAACTGCCTGTGGTCTGGACAGCATCACAGGCTGTGGTCAACACTGGAGCATCTGGGTTATACACAATTTACACTTGTCTTCAAAGACACACAGACACACACATACACACACATACATACATCAAGTTGAGCCTATGGTCATGTAACAGTACAAGTGCAGCAAGCAAAGGTTCCTCATTCAAGGAAATACAATAGACAAAAATGCTAATTATACTAGAATATATCAGTGATTGTGTAGTTCTCACTTTGTTTGTAAGTTGGAGCTAAATAAAGGCAGATATATATGTGTGTGTGCACGCATGTGTGTGTGCTCCCATCATGACCGTCACTGCTCTAATCTCTTCAACTACAAGTATCCAGCTAAGTATAGTTCAAACCCATAGAACAGCTTTATTTACATTCTAGTGGATGTCCTTCATGTTCTAAAGATACCTGCAGTAATGTGTGCTTTAGAAGTGATACACAGGACATCAGGAACACATTTAATCAAGTGCTGGAACAAGTACAAGCAGAAATACCTGTATATAATATGACCTATTCAGTGCAGAGTTTCATTTCTGATTTGAAATAAGATGTAAAAGGGAAAATTAAAGTTCCAGATATCAACTCTGTTTCTTCTCCTCCTATTCCAAGAAATTAAATATATTTATACTACAATGTCGTTGGCATATGCACACTGCTGATTGAAAATATGCTAAACGTAGCTCTATGACCTAGCTTTTATTATGTGATCAAACATAAGATTTTAGGACACCTATGGCCCTACAGATGTGATGAGACTAAAGTAATTGTAATGTGGAGGTCTGTGACTTGAACCAAACAGGACCTGATCCTGATGGAAGATTTGGGTCATACGTTAATCTAGAAAACAGGATCCTTTGATAATGTTTTTGCTTGATTAAATTTTCGGGTTATGTTTATGTTTGATGATGCAATGTGTGTCTTTGTACACAGTCGGTGCTGCAGTCTGTTACTTTTACTATTTCTTCTCTAGAGATAATTTGCCTCCATGGCATTGTGCTATTGGGATGGCTGTGGCTCAGAGGTGGAGCAGTTTGATTCGTGGCTCCTCCAGTCCACATATCAACGGTTATCATGTACTGCAGTATGTCTCTGCACCTTTTCTAATGATGAACCAGCTTTCTGTTTTTTATCTGACAAAAGTTGATGAAACCAATCCTTAAAAGGTCAAATATGTAGGATTTTGAAAAAACAACAACAACAAAAAAATATAAATAAATGTAATTCCTCTCGGCCATCACTTATGAGTGAGTGTGTGTTGGTATGTTTTGTGTACAGAGACCCTGCCATGTCACTGTATTTTCTATATTTCTCATTGTTTTGCAGGGTTCAGTACATTCATGGGTGTTAACAACATTCAGTCAATGTGATCACTGGTCCCTGCACTTCTGCAGAGAAAAAGCAGCACAGTGTTGTAAGTAGTTACATTGAGGTCTGGGTGTATTATCAGTGCTTTAGAACATAACTGCTGTGACAACATTAAAACTCATCATTTTATTTATATTTCACAGCATTGTTATTTCTGATCCCTTTCATTCTTACATCTGCAGGACCTTTAATGTCACAAGCATGTTTCACTGTGCACAATTTGTTTTGTGCACAAGTTTTAGGTTTTTGTTACAATAAGGACATTGTCCATGGATACAAATCCTCAGTTTACCTCTTTGGACTAGCCTCTGGATATATACAGTAAGTATTTCTGATGTTCTCGTGCCAATTACCGCAGCTTGTACCAGTTGTTTTTTTTAAACTATTTTGAGGTAAATGAAATCACTGTCTCACACAAAATGTATAGAAAAAACAGAAGTAGCCTTTAATTGTTGAGCCAGCCCAGCAGACAAACACACACAGATGGACATGAGGTCTATAGATAGTGTTGGTTACTGAGGAACTAGTCAGGACCAGTATCTGGTGGCTGTGGGGTGAATACAAGTCAGCTGTGAATTCCTCAGTGATCACTGAAAGCCATTATACTGTGTGTGTGTGTGTGTGTGTGTGTGTGTGTGTGTGTGTGTGTGTGTGTGTGTGTGTGTGAGATAGAGGTTTAAAAACAAAACCAAAAAAATCATGCGACACAAAAGATTATTTCAGATGATTACACAATTATCATACTATTATATTAAGACACTACAGCTTCCTTGTGTGTGTCTTATTGTACTCAGTCAACTGCTTGTATAACTGTCTCTGGGCTAAATTGCCCCTCAACAGCTGCTTTAGCGGTAAAAGTATCAGTGCAGCCACAGAGTATCCGACGCTTCCCATCAAGTGTGCGGCTGGGTGTGGCAGTGTAAAGGATACACCTTCCTCTTTTAACTGCCCTACATTCCCTCTGTCCGCACAAACACACACACACCAACACACACACACAACATGCACAATGCTGTCTGTATATGAGTAATGACCGGATGATCTCATGTGGTCTTTGACCTTTAAACTTGAGTCTTCGTGCAGGCTTTAGAGCTCCTCTTCTCCGGGGCCCACACTGGTAGAGACTTCACCATCTGTGTGCATGTTTTTTTCTTTATGCTTTAAACGTTCATGGGTATGTGTGCCTTTGTGTACACGTGTGTGTGTGTGTATGTGTGTGTGTGTGTGCGCGCTCGTTTCCCTCCACAGCATCTGGAACATATTCCCACTTCACCACCGTTTATGGTAGAGCCATCACCGGCAGGATGCATGGACATCTATGGTGCTCCCGGCCCCCAGTCCTCTGCATTTAAGAGCCCCTGGAAGAGAGGCCCCGCTCAGGGGGAGCAGCCGGCAACACTGTGACCCTACAGACGCACCCATTAACGGGCTTGCAGGCCAGGGTCATGGCCCTATTTACTAGCCCTAATGGCTGGAGAAGGTGATAGGGGGCATTACCCCTGGGAAAAATATGACACCAAGGAGCTTAGAGGGGTTGGCAGATTAGAGTCCGGTCACTCCGGTGTCTGTTTTCTGCAGGTGTTCAAATGTAAATTAGAAATATGGCAAATCAACTTGTCAGTGGGTCAATAAAATGCTTGTGCCACTTGTCTTTTATTTCTCACGATTTTGTTTGTCATGACTGACAACAAAACCGACAAACCACAACTAATATAAGAAGATTTCATTTTTGCTAATGATGGCTCACTGTGCTTCACATGAATACATATTCACACACACACGCACACACACACACACACACACACACATACACACACACACACACACACACACACACACACACACACACACACACACACACACATACACACACACACACACACACACACACACACACACACACACACACACACCAAAAAAAAGGTGCAATGCTTGTTTGCAGTCATGTCAAAATACTTGTTAGCACACTTTTTAAGAAACTTGCAATAGGTTGTAAACATCATAAGTTGATGGTAATGGTAAAAGAACATGGGGGAGACTTGGCATGACTGGAAAATGTGGGAGAGTCGACAAATTGCCTCTAAATCAGTGCATTTATCTAAATAGCAAGCATGAGTGGATATAATATAATTCTACATAGTGCTGCTACATTTTTCGGTGTCTTGCTGATTTATAATCTTCAGCCCATGTATGTGTTTTGACTCAGTTTTACAGTGTATATGCTTGATGCCTTGTGGAGGTTTCAGTGGAACAGGAATTTTCCACTCTGGGATTAGTAAAGTAATATAATTAATCCACCCATTAATGGTAATTCAGTACCATTCTGTATCTATTATACAAATTATGCATCCAACTATTGCTGCTGCACTCAATACTAAAACTACCACCATCATATAACTTTAATTCATGTTTCATTACTCATCATCTGAACCAGAATAATCTGAATTTCCTGCTTTCATAACTTTATCAGAGCTTAAGCAGTTAATAACTTCATCGCATGTGGTGTAATCTGACGGTTCGCAATCTGGAGCTGTTTGTAGGGCTGTCCGCCAAAGTTCAGTTTTGTAGTCAAGATTAGTAAAGTGACTAGTAAACCATTTAACCACACATCCTGCCCAGTGAATTATTTATTACCAACATGAATTTAAAAAACAAGACATGAAAAAAAAGATTAAAATTCTGTTTGTTCATCTGAAACGTCTGAAAAACAGCAGGGCATGATCGTGGCTTTTTGTAAAACACAGCCAGTTAAACGGCTGCAGATCTGTTTCCAAACCACCTGCATCCAGGGCACGGTGCCGAGGTTTGAGGTCTGCCTTGGTTCTATTTTCAGTCTTTTACTGACTTCATTTCGAGCCGTGGTCTCTCACTGAACTCAAGATAACTCCACTGGCGAGCGGGGGTTTAAATGCAAAGCTTTGTCTTGTCATCAGGCTGTTTGTTTAGACAGTGTGTGTTTTTTCTTCTTTCCTGAAGATTGGGCTCATTAAGCTTTAATGCCAGCAGTGAGAGGAATGAGGGGAGTCTGCCAGGCAGAGGGCAGAGGTTGGGTCATGTCATCAGAAACTGAGTTACAGTCAATTTACATCCAACTGAACTGGCAAAAGTAAAAGTGCTTTCCCCCCACTCTGTTAACCAATGTGCTGACCTTTACATACCGTACTGTATGTTGGAGAAGTTTTCTGTTAATTGACTTAAGAGGAGAACAGGAATAAGAAGACATGACATAATGTTGCATGTTAAAGTTTGTTTCATTAACCAATCACCACACATTAGGGATGTAAAAATACACTCAACTCATGATGCGATTCATGATATAATCTTTTTTTTTTCTGTACAAATCTTTGTCACGATCCATCCAACAGTACTTGAGCCTCCTGGTGGTGTTGCTGCAGGAACCCATTAAGATGCATTAGGAAACATGGACGTTCCTGCAGAACGTTGTTTCACTCCTTCCATCAGATGTTGAGATTCTTAAATTTTAAACATGGCATTCATGCGAGATGTAAAGTGTCAGCAGATCTAGAAAAGTCAGCAGGATTTTAATCCATCCAGCAGTTACAATTCAACCCAGTTCACATATCACACATATCACTTACTCTGCATTTTCCTCTAATCAAAACAGGACACAATTTCCTTCCTTCCAGAATTTGGGGTTGCATGATGTTACTTACTTAGTTGCGATAAGTGTGTTGAGCCAGTGGAAACATGGTAAACGAGTTGCATCAGCTATGACAAAGAAGTCACTCCATGCACTCTCAGACTATGGGGATAGGATATTACATCAGGTACTAAATTATTTCTACGGCTACTCAGATCCTGACTTTTTTTGAACAAGGAAATGTGGCGATATGCGTCACACAACATAATGAAAGTGTGACTCATTTTATGAGGCGGCAGATATCATGTGTTTCTCCAAGACAGATGCTGGCACTGGTATTCCAGCACAGAAATACCCTCTGTTCTCTCAGCTCTGCTGTACCACACTTTATCAAAGCGGTGACAGTTGAGGAAATCCCTGGAGTGAGCAGAATGAATAAAATTACCTGAGCTAGAGCTACTTTTGAGTTAATCTGAATAGTCATATAGAGAAGTATGCTGGAAAAGAATTTTTTCTTCTGAAGAATATAATGTACAATACATTATCAATGAGCCCATACAGATTTTTTTACTGATACCTGTCTAATTTCTGCCTAGGTAGCCTATGTCATACAGTGGAGGAAAAGTATTTAATCCCTTGCTGATTTTGTAAGTTTGCCCACTAACAAAGAAACAAACTGTCTATAACTTTAATGGTAGGTTTATTCAATAGTTAGAATATCAAAAATAAAAAAGTTTCGAGGCTGTCTTTTTGCTGCTTTTCAAAGCTTCAGCTCTCTCCACAGATTTTCTATGGGATTATGGTCTGGAGATTGACTAGGCTACTGCATTTCCTTAATATGCTTCTTTTTGAGCTGTTCCTTTGTTGCCTTGACCATATGTTTTGGGTCATTGTCTTGCTGGAAGACCCATCTACAACCAATTTTCAGTGCTCTGGCAGAGGGAAGAAGGTTGTTACTCAGAATTTTACAGTACATGGCCATCTTTCCATCAATGCAGTGAATTCATCCTGTCCCCTTAGCAGAGAAACACCCCCAAAGCATAATGTTTCCACCTCCATGCTTGACGGTGGGGACCGTGTTCTTGGGGTCATAGTCAGTATTTTGCCAAGTTGAGTTGATGCCAAAGAGCTCGATTTTTGTTTAATCTGACCACAGCACTTTTTCCCAAGACAAGAATTTCCAAAATTAAGATGTCTGTACATGTGCCTTCTTGAGCAGGAGGACCTGCAGGATTTTAATCCACTGCCCTGGAGTGTGTTACCAATAGTTTTTTGGTGACTGTGATCACAGCTGCTTTGAGATCATTAACAAGCTCCTCCGGCATAGTTCATGGCTCATTTCTCACCTTCCTCACCTTCAGTGATACCCCACAAGGTGTAATCTTGCATGGAGCCCCAGAACGAGGTCAACTGATGGTCATTTTGGAGTTCTTCCATTTTGAATAATTGCACCAACAGTTGTCTCCTTCTCATCCAACTTCTTGTCTATTGTCTCGTAGTCCAGTCCAGCCCTGTTCAGGTCTACATTCTTGTCCCTGATGTCTTTAGACAGCTCTTTGGTCTTGCCCATGGTTGCGAGGTTGGAGTCTGGTTGACTGCATGGTCAGGTGTCTTTTATACAGGTCGTTTTCTTCTTGACATTGTGTATCTCATTGTTAAAAGGAAAGTATTTTTAAAATGATAGACTGTTCTTTTCTGTGTCAGTGGGCAAACTTGCAAACTTAGTGAGGAATGAAATACTTATTTCCTCCGTGGAATCTTCAATAGAGAAGTGACTAAGTAGTGACAGAAATCAATGATTCAGGCATTGAGGACTCAATAGATTTGATAGCATTTGCCATGTGGCTTCCTGTTCTCATCTCAAAGGCCTTTAGGCTTTCAAACATCCTGGTGATTTCTACTCCCTTTCCACCACATCATACATTACAGCTGCAGTTCCATCAGTGTCACCGTCTGTCTCTATGAGTCTGAGCTGCAACCGCTGCTGGATTTAGCGCAGCCTAAGTCTCAAAGAGCTCGGCTCAATGCTGACACATCATTATATAATTCATAAAATGTATAATTCATAAATCTATAATTATGTATAATGTTTTGGGTTATTTTGTATTGTTATAACATCACAGGGTTCTACTGGAGTTTGAACTTTCAGCAAAGAGGTGAGGTGATTTATGAAGTTTTTACAATGTAATAGAGGGTTTTGGCACTGGAGTGGAGTAGTGGAGTAAAAGATCTCTGGCTGCACTGAGGGATTCAGCTCAAAACCTTTGTTAGAGTTGTCTGACACAGGCCAAAAATAGATAAAGGTAGAAATATACACTGGAAGGTCATTTTAAGCAAATATTGATTCTAAAATTAGTTTTAGTGCTGTGACAGAAACAAATACAAAAAAAAAACAAAAACAAAAAAAACAACATTCCACCCAAAGCTGTTTGCAGTGCACATGAAAACATCTATTTTTACTTTAACCACTGCGGTGCCTTCAGCAGCAAATGACTGTGAGTGTGTGATTCTCAGGTCTCCTGCAGAGTGACTGTGTTTACAATACAAAAGGTCATTTTAAATCTGTTCCTGATATATGCAAAAACAAAATCCGAATGCATTATTTCCCCCTGAGTTTCTGTATTATTGAGGATGTGGACGGACTTGCCGTGAGCGTAGATCACATTATTATACAACATTGCTAATGAACGTTTGCCCACGCAAATGTAATTAATTTTGGCCGATGCTGAATTGGTTGTGGGCTTTCAGGTCCCCTCTGTTATGGCTGGTAGCTCAGACTTCTATGAACAACTCTCTACTAGCTGACTCATGGCGAAGGATTCATGGCAACAGCTGCTCGGAGGCGTCAGCCATCAAAACACACACAGACACACACACACATGCATACACTAAAGGTAAACCAATCCCTCACGAACATGCAAGGATATATAAACACATATGCAGGCTTTAATATAGCAGAGGAGCACACACACACACACAAAGGATGATCTATAATAACCTGTAATGTCCTGACAGCTGCTTTGTGGAATGGAAAACTCTTTATCCACCCAAACCCCATTCAATAGATCAAAAGCTATTACATTGGAAGACATGTATGGATGTGAACTGAGGCTGTAAATGTGAACACCCTAAAATGACTCTTACTGGAAATAAGACTAGGTGAAACCTTGTATAAGTGGAGTCAGTGTGTTCCAGGGACAGTTAGTGGTCTTTGGAGTCTATCATGAAATCTAACAATTCAAATTTCTCTGTAATTCCCTGTAGTGTCTCAGTGATTGTTGTTTAATTGTACAGAGGACAGTACATGACATAGTTAACTTAATCATGTTTGTCTTTATTTAGAGTGTTTTTTTTGTTTGTGGTGTTTTATCTGTGTTGTCCATCAAGTGTATTGTTTTATAGTGAGGGTTATGATTGGCCAGCCAGTGATCAGAATTAGTTGAAGTGGTCTTTAAGATATTTCACACGTTCAATGTGGCATAATAAGGCCTCATAACACAGTGAAATGATTTCATTAACGTTCCCGCTTATTCCTCATTAAGGTCGCAGGGGTCTGCTGGAGCCAATCCCAGCTCATTACATGTGAGAGGCAGGGATACACCCAGGATGGTCACCAGCCTATCACACACACCATTCACTCACACACTCACATTTATGGGCAATTTAGAGTCGCCAATTAACCTCAGTGTTTTTGGACTGTGGGAGGAAGTTGGAGAACCCGGAGAAAACCCATGAGACATGGAGAGAACATGCAAACTCCACACAGAAAGGTCCCAGACCGAGGTCTTGAACCTGCAACTTTCTTGCATTTTAACAGGGGTGTGTAGACCATTTATAACCACTGTATATGCCTCATTATTTGTACATTGGTAACATTATCATTCATTTTCTTATGTTCTTTCATATATTGTATGTATGTTTTTTAATATATATTGTTTTTATGGTTGATCAGTGTTGTATTTATCTATGAGTGAATTAATGAATGAATGAATACAGTAAATGAATGGCCCTTGTCATTGATAACTCTTTATTGATCAAAATGACTTAATATAAAAAAATGACCTAATCATTTTGCCTCATTGTTCTTCGTGAATGCCACCATGTTGCCAGTCTCGTGTCATAAATCAGCTCCTCTATTGGTGTAGCATGATCACATAACTCGCACCACCACTCGTTACACCCTGAAGAAGTATTTCTGCATGAAATGCCTCAGCATAAAAAAGGCACAAACCTTTGTTGTATTAAATAACGATTGTGTACTTCAGATGTCAAAGTCAGATGAAAGGATAACAGGATACACCTCATGGACTAATTTGTTTTATTTTTCATTTCTGTGGCTAATTGTCTCCTGTACATTAAGTCCTGTATATACATTAGTTTCAGTCAAGCACTTGTATCTGTCAGCTTCTTTTAGTGACTTTATCGCTAAATCACTAGTTACTTTAGGATGGGGTGGGGCTGTGGCAGCTGAAGACTCGGTAGCCAATCAGGCCAATAAATGAAAAGTACTCTCCCTAAGTCAGCGAAAAAGACTCCTGTCCAGGCAAAAACTGTATGACAAACCCAGATTTTCACACACATACACACACAAATAAACCACTTTACCATGAACAATTAACATCCACCTGAGTAAACACTTTTTCTTGTTGTGCTGAGCAAAAATCGGTGTATGAGACGGGAGTGATTGAGAGGGAAATTCATTAAGGAGCTTTTCCCTCCTGCAGGCAGCTGGCTCCCTCATTTGCTCTCACTCATTCATCAACACAACATGAAACACCTTTGGTGTCCTGTCAACCAAAATCCACACCCTGTTTTTCATTTTTATTTGTTTTTCCTGTTTGTTTGCTGTTTAAATCAACTGTCGCAAAACACAGTTGCCTGGATTCAATTTGTAGGATATACAAATTGTTCATATGATCCTGTTTGCTGTAAGGACTGTTCATGAAAAAGAACAAATGGGAAAAAAATGCAAAAACAAGCTAGTGACGAATGTGCAAGATTTCTAGTGTTACCCATTCAATATGAAGTTACACTACAGTGTTTATGCTGCAAATTGTACATTTGATTTTGATACAGATTCATTGCATTTATTGTTAATATTTCATTTTGTGAGGGATAAGATGTTTTTACCTGTTTCCTCCCTTTCACTCTCCGCTCCTTCCAGTCCTAACAGGAGATGTATTTATAGCCTGCCCAAGTTTCCTCATACACTCATAGTGGCTCTGATCAAGTTACACACAGCAGCCTCCTATACTATACGGGTGGATTAATATGTTTTTTTGGAATCCACTTTCAAACCTGAGCTCCAGAAGATTTGAAGTTCCCGTCTATAATCTCTAGTGATGGAATGTAACAAAGTATTTTTGACTTTGTTACTGTACTTCTGTTTTTGTTTTTCTATTTGCACTTTACTTCAGTAAAATGCATACTTTTATTTTTACTCCACTACATTTTGTGGCAATTACTACTACTGGTACTGTCTACTCCTTACATTTCAGAAAATGACATTGTTACTCCTTACATTATATTGACATATTTTTGTAAAAAATCTTGAAGAAAAATTGCCTGCTGATTGCGATGCATTATTTGTGCATGTTGTCTAGTATAAATTGAGAAATGAAATCTGGTTGAACAGAATGTACTTAATCCAAACTTAATCCAAACGAAGTATCACTTTGTTGGAAGTCGTTGAAACAAGGTTTATTCACTAATGATCTTTGGCTGAGTACAAACACCACACACCTGAAGACAGCCAGGTTTTATTTCAGGTGGTAATCAAACTATGCACGGAATCTACATTGATTTAGTTATTCTTTAAAAATATGCCTATGTCTGCCCAAATACCATGACCTCCATCTGTGTGTGTATGTGAGTGTGTGAGTGTGTGTATGTGTGCATGTGTGTGTGTGTGTGTGTGTGTGTGTGTGTGTGTGTGTGCGTGTGTGTGTGTGTGTGTGTATGCTGAGGTGCTGACATTTTCTGAGGTTTGGCTATGTGTCCATTCAGCAGAGGGTCTTATGGCATGGTTGCAGTTACACAGACTTGTCATGGAGGTCAACCGCAAATCCTGAGAACACCACCCACACACACACACATGCACACACACACACACATACAAACACACACAACCACCCATAGCAACAAGTTAAAAATGACACACAGCAAGACAAAAAACACAAACACGTAAACAGCCTGACTTGCGTATATACACACACAGTAAAAGTTAAACCACTGTTTCACTACTGGATCAGAAGTGATAAAGTGCCTGCTGTCTTTGCTGGCCAAAGCACAACTGAATGACAGCGGTCAAAGGTCACAGTCGAATTCTGACTTTGTTTATTCATGTCTGAAACGTCTATAAACATCTATAATCCCGGTGGGATTAGGAGCGGCTTAGTGAGGCAGTGCAGATGCATCGTCCTCCGCTCTGTGAGACTGTGCACCTCGCCTTTTTTCCTCTCATCCCTCACCATCCATCGCTTCACTTTGCTGCAGAAACTCTGTGCCAAAAATGGAAACACAAGATGCAGGAAAAAAAAAGTGTGATATTGTCTCTGAAAGTTGTATACAAAACAGTGGTATACTTTAACTCAAGTGGGCAGATACAGTGTCAATCTAAACGTAGTATTATAATTATGACAAAAGAAATAATATCGTAATATGACCTGTTTGGATTAAGAAACGTATATCGGCAGGTGGGTTAGGGTTAGGTTTGGGTTTAGTGTGTTTATTGACTAGATAACTTTGCAGAATGAAAAAAATAGCTTTCTAAAATAATTAGCTAACTGTCAGAAACAGGAAGCCTAAGAGATCTATGCAAGCAAACTGCACACCAATGATGCAAAATCTTGAGTCAAACTTCATCAAAGTTGATCTCGATTGTACAGATTTTCTTTGCCTCTGCAGGCAAATCCACTGATTGTGCTACTCCATCATTCACCACACTCCTAGAAACTGCATTCATACTAGACTAAATTGTTCTCCCAGTTTGGCAAACATAATCACTGTCTGGATTATGTTCACATGCAACATTTTTTTCCCAAAGGAATGAAGCGCTATATATTGATTCATCATCCCGATTTCAGGACTGTGGCACCACTTTGGTGACAGTTAGTGAAAGATCACAGTTTCAAAAGTGTTCTTTATAAAAACTGTTTCATGTTATTGCACTCTTCTCTTTTTTAAAGGGGCTATTTGCAACTTTCAGAACTTCCTTCTCAATAGCGGCACACTTTCACACTTTTAGAAGAGTTGCAGCTACTGTGTGCTCAGCAGCAGCAGCAGCACAAGATTAATGCAAGTGATGTGTTTTCCACTCTATATTTCTCATAATAACATCATAAAATATCTTTACCTTTGTGTTTTGCACCATGCTTCAGAAAAATGCTGCGTGCCCCTCTGCCCTGAAGTAGTACACAAACACACACACACACACACACACACACACACACACACACACACACACACACACACACACACACACACACACACACACACACACAGGCCCAGCAGGAAGTTGTGAAGTGTCAGATTACACTTTTGGACTAGTTTACCATCACAGGTAAACAAAGAGGGCTATGTGCTGCTATCACTCTGATGCTTCTCTTCTGCTCCTTTGCTCAGGAGTGGCTGACTCATTTTTGCAGATGTGTTTTGCTGTGTTTGGTTGTGCTGGTGGTTGTGTTTCATTAGCTGGAGGGCTAATATCTCAGTGGTGGTTTTAGACAGATAACCTTGCATTTGTTGCGGGGAACACTGGTGTCATTTGTTGAGGGTAGTGGCAAAAAAGGCACACGGGAGCGTGCACATTCTATGACCCTTCATTTAAAAGTCATTCCACAGGCTGTTATAGCATAAATCGACTCAGAAAGTCAGCGAGAGTCTCATTTTTTGGGTTAAGTTGCAACCCGTCATACTAAAAGGAATTACAACATGTAAATTGAATGGCAATGGTCTGTGAATGATAAAACAAAACATTCACAGACCACGCTGCAGTGCAGTCACTGCAAGGAGCTTTCTGCTGTTGAAGGGTCTGACTCTGTCCTGGTGAAACCTGGAAGCTGCAATGGATCCTGTCACCTCATCCTTCACATACATCATGAATCAATAAATATATTGATTCATGATGTATGTGAAGGATGAGGTGACAGGATCCATTTGGATCCTGTTATTCTAATTAATGTCATACACAACTCTTTTCCTGTTCTAATTGTATTGTTTCCATCCTATGCACACATCATCTAATGCAGCTGCTCCGTCCTGAAAGAAGGATCCTTCTCTGTTACTCTTTCTGATGTTTCTTCCTCTTTTTTTCCTACATTAAAGGTTTTTTTAATGGGTTGTTCCTTATACAACGTGAGGGTCTAAGCACAGGGGATGTCCTGTTGCTGTTGTAGAAACTATAAAGCCCATTGAGGCAAATCTGTCAGTTTTGATCTTGGGCTATACAAATAAAATAGACTTGACTTGTCTTGAAATTGCTCCACAAAGCAAGCAATTTTCTGATCTCAACCAAGTGCTGCCAGTACCTAAAGGTAACCATGAAAACTTTGCTTTGCAACTTGCCAATTTAGTTTAAAAATATATATATATACTTTTTCAATACATTGGCAGAAGTTTGATTCAGTCTGTTGTGATTATTTCTAGGAGACATGGTCACTCATTAGCACAATTTGTTTCAGAGCTTCAATTCCTCAGCTTTCCCATATTTGGCTAGATTTGTGGTTTGTCATTTTACAGCATTTTAACATTCAGGACCTCATCAGCTTGCTCTAGATAATCATATTACCACATCTCAAAAGGTCATAGATTAAGTAATTAAGATATCAGCATCTCAAGGACCGTTTGACTTTGGCTTCAAAGGGAAATTTGTGATATGGGAAAAACAAACATTTTGCTACTGGCAGCAGAATGAATTCTAGGCTTTGACAAATCTCAATAGTGCAAAAAAAGTATGTTAGTGTATAATAAATCCAAAGTGTTCCAGCTCAAGAGGATCAAAATAATGCTCATTTACAATAACTTTTAAACACAGATGGCACAGCCCGCTATATGTGATTTGGAGTTTAATGTCTTGTTGACTCCTACAAAAATCAATCTACCAATCTTATGATTGGCGGATGACTTGCTCTAAGCTACAGCCCCACACAGGTGTAAGATAGTGAAAAGACAGTTTAAACAGTAATACGCTGTTAAAATGTAATATGATTTAAAGGTTTAATCTTCTTGGTGCTTCTTGATGAATCCTGCAGATTCTGGTTTACCCAGGGGGTCAGTTGGCTTGAGAGGGGCCGCAAGTCGATTTATTTCCAAATGAAATGTGCTGTGATTATTATTCTCATTCTCAGATCATGATCTGCATAATTGAAATCAACCAGTAATTAGATACTCAATCTCACTCAACCATTTGCATAGCTTAAACAGGATTTTGCTTAATTCTGGGAAAGTGTGACCTGGTGTCAGCTTACTTTGAGATATGGACCACCTCCATTAAGCCAGGTTTGTCTTTGAATGTGTGTGTGTGTGTGTGTGTGAGAGCGAGAGAGAGATGCTATGTGACAGGTAATGTCCCGGGGCTACTAAAGGATTATGTCTGAGATGACCATTAAAAGCAGCCTATTCATGCACATTAATCCTGTCTGTGAGACCTGAGTGTGTAGGCGTCCATCTGTGATATGTGCACTTGCAAACCGGCTCAGGAATGTGACAAGGAGGAAGGCAGAGCAGGAGTAGATTTAAAACAGATATTATTTATTAAAACTAAAAGGCTAAAACAAATTCAGTGTTTATAACAAAGTGCAAAACCAAAAGAAGATGCTACATTTCGGTAGGAGGAAGGCAGAGAGAGCACGGTCATATGGGCTATAGCTTATAAAGCTTGGCAGGCCCAGCTGAACCATGTTACACTGACCACCCTTCATCATCAATCAATGCTAGAAGGCAGGTTACCATGACAGTGGGAGGGTCATCACACACCCCTTCTAAAGATCAAGGTTCCACTTTAACATCTGAAACAACACAAAGTTGCTATAAAGTCAAAACAATACAACATTTTTGTTTCATAAATTTAAAGGGACAGTTCAACATTTTTGAAAATTTGCCCATACTCATAGCCACAAGCTGCTCAGGTACTACTATGCTGATAATGGTATTTTTTGATTCCTCTCATCAAACTCTGCAAATACCCATCAGAATATAGAGGCTCAGATTGATGATTTGTTGTTGCAAGGAACGTGTTCAACCCCAGACCCAAAGAACAGTCTAAAAAAAAAAAATCCTCCAGTGCTTTGCCTTCACAAAATTCCAGCAATCAAACACAGAACTGAAATAACCAAGTAACCAAGTAGCATACAAAGACAGAAACCTTACATGGTTCTCCAAAAAATCCCCATGATTACTTAATCATCACACTTGTATAGCACTTTATGCAACATTTTATATGTATGAAAAATGCTTTATAAATACAGATAAATTGATTGATTGATCACACTGGTTGGTAACATATATACCCACAATTCCAGGCTATTATGAAGGAGACAGTCAGTTAGTTTAAAGACCTGTAAAAATCTTGTAAAAGACATTTACAAGCCTGTGAGAATTTTTTCACACTTCAGACCACATATTTTTTCCACTGAAGAATGAGAAGACCAGAAAAGAGAGAAGAGCTAAAGATAGGAGGGAGAACAGCATAAGGTTTAATAAAAAGTGAGTAGATAATTTCATTTAAAGACTCATTTCTCACAGCCTGTCAATGATTTGTTGATGCTGGAAAAGAACACAGAAGTACAAACCCATAAAGTTGAATAAATGGAGACCAAACTGTACAGAAATAAAGGTTTAATAAGGTGCATTAGATTAGGTGCTGCGTGGAATGATGCACAGGTACGTATTCCAACACACACATAACATTCAGACACACAAACATGCACATGTCAGACTCAAACAGGTGGGAAAGAAAAAACAAATAAAGAAAGAAGCCAAAAAATGTATGAATGACATCAGGCAGATGGAAGCAGTGTCCAGTAAATGAGTTGATGGACTGTTTCCTGGAGCGTCCCATGTCTGCTGGGAAAACGTCACCAAGGAGCCAAATTACACTGCCTTCACTGTCGGCACAGCGGATGTAGTGATTTTTTTTTTACCAGGATACACTGCAGCACATGAATGAAACATACACACGTACACACTTGGCCCAGCAACATATCAATCAATACCCGGCAGCTTCATATACAGAACATTCAGTAAGTTTTCAGGCCCTGCCGCTGAAAAACGTATGGTTAACCACTGAGGATTAATGGAGCACACTTTCCTCCTGAAATGAGAAATGCTCCCAGTTGACAATTCGACCATTGACAACATTGACATTCAATCAAGTCAGCAGCGCAGAGAGACTTGTTTCTCACAGTCAGAGGTCCTTTAGGTGCCTTTTCCTCAAAGGGGATCAACTGGAAATGGAAAACTAACTCTCGTAACTAAATTTCCTATTCCTAATAATAATTTCCTCCTAATTCTGATGTCAATTCTGATGTCAATGAGATATTTAAATTTTCCCTTTTTACAGGGTTGTTGCACACTTTTAAATTAAATTTAATGCTTGTTAAATCCTTTTAAAGACTGTTTTCCACAGCAGATTTAGCCTGAGCTTCTTGCTTGAAATCAATTTTAATAACATTTATTAGGACATTTGTGTATCTCCATATAAAAAACATCATATAAAGCAACCAAATTAATGACAAATGCAATGTAACTATGCAACACTGTCCTGGTTGCTCTGGGGCTCTGCTGTGTTTCTCAAGCAACCACACTTCAAAATGTATTAGAAATAGACCTTTAAAGACATTTTAGTGACCATGGGAACTGCAGGAAACCCGTCCTAAGAAATGTGCAAACATTTCTAACATTCTGTCATTTTTAGCAGAATGCTGGAAGATGACAACGTGAAAAAGAGAAGGGGGGGTCTGGATATCTTCTGAATGTATTCAAATAAAAAGGGCAGTGGAGAGAAGCTTGTGGAGACAATTTCTGGACTGAATCTTAGTCGGTTCTCTCTTCCTGACAACCACAACATTAAAAGGGAGGCAGGCAACTTGTGGCGTGAAATATGTACAGCATCATAAGGCCTCAGAATCAGGGATGTGAGAGAGAAGGATAAAAAGCATCTTACATGTCAACATGACTGTTCTGAACAGATATAATACAGTAAAACCTGAGAGCTCAAGCCTGTTCTGATATTATCGTGTCTTCTGTTCATTTTGTATCACAGCAAGAACTAAAAAAAATCTTAATATTAGCTAATGCAACACTGATTCACATTAATGGAGAAAACTGTTTCAACACAGCAAATATCCAAGCATGTTGCACTGCTGGCCACACCTCGGTCAAGTGTTTTGCCATCAGGCAGCTCATGGAAACCACATCATTTACTCCAGTGCAGCCAGAAGACCGACTCCACTGAGAACACAGTACAGGAGACTGTGATACCCGCATGCAGCCGAGCTGTGATGTACACACACAGCCGTCAGGACAGATCAAGGTCGCATCATGGTCAGACCACAAATTAACCTCCTCAGAATTCATGTGGGACCAGACGGAGAACACAAGGTTCCCTAACAGGGTCTCAGTAGGGTTGGTGTGTTGAGACCTGCCTTAACAAACCACACCACAGAAAGGCAACAAGGACCACAGTCAATATCAACTGGAATAAAAAGTGTGAAATACATATATACATATATTAAAAATGTAAAATATTTTATTCTTCAAAGTTTACACGTTTTACGCATCACAAAGAGGAAGCCAAGTGATTAATAACCTAGTTGATTAATCTATTGATTAATGAAATGATCAATTTATTAGATGTTTGGTTCATAAAATGGTGTAAAATGTGGATCAGTGTTTCCCAAAGCTGAAGATTCAACCTAAAATGTCTTTTTTTGTTCAAACCAACAGTCCACAACACAAAGATCATCAGTTTACTATTATAGAGACTAAAGAAACCAGGAAATAATCAGAGAAGAGAAGCTGGAACCAGAGATATTCTATATTATATATATTCTATAATCTATTCTAACAGAGATTTTCTTCTTAAAATTACATCAAATTGATCAATCGATTATCAAAATAATTGGCAATTTATGTAATAGTTGTCAACCAATCCATTAATTAAATGGTGATTATACAGCTCTATAGAGACAGCATTTTAATAACAAACAGATGTTCTTATAACCAAAAGCAATTTAAATCTCTCTTTCTACAATATGGGACCTTTAACAGCACACTGCAAAAAACTGAAATCTGAACGGATGAAGATATCTTGTTTTTGGTACAATTTGGTTCTGTTTTAAGTAAACAGGACTAACATTTTCTAAAAAAAATAATAAAATAACAAAAATCAAGAAAAAAGAAATGATGATTCTACTCCCCATGGGGATATTGGACAAATTGTACCAAAGACAAGATATTTTCAGCTGCTTTCATTTTTTGCAGTGCAGATGTTGTTGTTCTATGTGTTTCTATGTGCTGCAGATTACTAGCATTCCCTGATCTAAAAAGGGGGTTTATGTTCTCCATACCAGCAAACAGCTATTGACACAGGCACTCAATAAAGATAAATAGAAAATCCGTCTCCACTCATCAGCACTTGACTTCCTTCTTGGGAGGCGAGAAATGTGTAAACTGTGTAAAATGTGAACAAAAGATTTGACTCTTTTAACAAACTCTACTTATTTGAGATTTTAAATGTTTAATCGATACCACCTACCGACCGCCACAAACACACAAGGCTGCAGCAGAGATGACCAGCCATGAGTCGGCTGGAGAACAAACCGTCAGAGTGACGGAGTGCAGGCTGCATTGACATTTGCTGAAGCAAAGGTAGCCCTGGTCAGCTGTAATGTCAGGCAGATAAACTGCACATGAGGACACTAAATTCACAGACACGGATGTCCAGACACAGTAATAGGGAGGGAGGCTTTAAATGTCTGCTGTATCAGTACTGAGAATACACAGTGTACAGGAGCTTCTGATTGGATTTGAAAAGGCTGATTCACAGGGCTTCAAGTGCAACACAATCAGTTTCTATTTTTAATGATAGGTTGTTCATACAGGATGTACCAAAACTCTACGTACCAGCATAAAACTGGACCTTAAAGGACGAAACTTAAGGTAAATTTTAGGTTTTAAGTTTCAAAACTCAAGAAACAGAGTTGACCTATCGACGAGTGTGTAGGCTGTACTCCGCTTTTATTGCTTATATCTGTGTTGTTGATGTTATATTTGCTGTTAATTGTACAAGCAGTTTTTTTTTCCATTAATGTGTTTAGGCATGAGGCAGCCACCAAATGGATTTATTTGTTGTTCACTAAGGTGAGTTGGTCGTTGTTCTCTGATTCATAATAGTTCGTGAGACATACACAGGCTGCTATTGGAAACTGCTTAAAGTTTGGATTCCCTGTAAAGCTATCGTGTGTTTTGGGGTCTGTGTAACTTTTATCAGTTTGATATTTCCTTTTCAATATAAAATGGAATATCGGAAATACTTCCATTTTTTGTTTCAAAATGAAATAATGGAGAAAAAAGGTCCAATTTTGGTTTCTGCAAATTCCCTTTTTCATGTTTCTATCTATATATGAACATCATTTGAAAAAAAGAACTTCAAGAAGTTAGAGTGTCAGTATCTAGGGACAAAGAGGAAGTAACAAAAGGATCTGTTCAGCTAGGCAGCAGTTTATTTAAGTAGCATCTAACGAAAATACAAATAAATAGATAACAGCAGGAACAAACACAACAAGTGAAATTGTCCAACATAACAATAATAATAATAACAATAAAAGTTTTATTTTGAAGTTTTATTTTATTTTGCATCCATTGTAAAATGCTCTTTTCCCCCATGTAATAGTTCTAGCAGCCTGAACTGTGAGGGAAAAAAAAAATCTTGGCTTGTCAAATTATGAATAAACCTAAAATAGAGGAAGACACAACATCATTTTCTGATCCGACACCCTTTCAGCAGTAATGGGACTGTACGCCATCTTTTGTCAGTGTTCCAAAGCCGTTACAAATCACGGTTGATAATTAAACATGTTTTATGATGTGACAATTGTGGCTATGGTTAAGGTTTGGTTAGGGCACAAAAAGCCATTACTCAATCCAATTTAGTCTCCTCCAGAGTTTTTTTTCTTTTATCTGCTGTTTTCCCAGTCTTACAGTAAAAAGTAATAGCCTGAACAGCTTCGTTAAAAATCTGTTCAAAGATCAGCCAACAAATCCTCCAGAAAGAAGCAAGAAATCACTCATTCCCTGTTTGTCTAAATACTCCGTAAGGTTGTCACCACCGTTGTTAGTGAATGTTTTATCTGATGTTTTTATTAGGATTCACTGTCACATTCATCCCGTGTTATTTGACAGCAAATTATGTTTGCTGCATCTTATTTGCCGAAATGACTGATGCTGATGTTTTTGTCCACAACCCCAGCAGCAATAATGTGCCACAGCGAGCTACATCACAGCAGACGAGGAGCCGTCACGCCGCCTCTCTTTACTCTGTAAAGACTTTTCCTGCTCGCTTCACAGCGGCTGATGATTTGCTGCTAGAGTCCAAATACACCCGCAGAGAGAAGAGGAAATGGAACGGGATCTGTGCAGTTTTCCTTCTTGTGGAGGCGTTTGGGTCATTATATAGCACACACACTGAGTAAAGGAGATTGTTTCTCTGTTTGATACGGGTTTGCCAAAACATATTATAAACCCCGCCAGGAATAAACTGTATGCTCGAGGACCTTTTTGCATTTGCAGTGATTCACAATTTTTTTGAAAACGCCGCTGTCGGTTCTTAACCGGCCTGTAGGGGCCGAAAGCTTCACCTGAGCCGACAACACAGGCTCATTAGCCTGTCTAATGTAACCTGCTTACTGTTGCCCCTTCTGTTCTCATGCACAGCCTGCCCTACACTTCCTGTTCTCCACCCGCATGCTCCCAGACATACCTGACGGAGATCCACGCTCCACTGGGTGCACCCTTCCTGTTAATTCCGTGCAGGCTGCTAGGCTACGAGGCAGAGCAGTGGAGCAGATGTGAAATATGTAATTAACATTTAAACAAGGGACTGTGAAGGTCAGAAAGAAACTCAACAATAGATGATGTGTCTGGACTCGATAGACCGGACCCTTAAAGAGCGAGGCACATCTGAACAATACTTATGAGGATCTACAGTACTGTGACACAAGCAGATAGATGTACAGATAATGTAAATGTTATAATAATTCTTAACAAATAAGGTAATTCACATTTTCATACAAATAAAAGTCAGCATTGATTATCTGAACCAAGATCCTGAGGCAGTGAATTAACATTTTCTGCAGCTCAATCTGAGAATAACTGTCAAGTGACACAACACTAGCACTAAAGCATTCAGTCAAGTCCTTAATTAAAAGCAAATGAATCACTGATCATTTTGATCATTGATTATCTCAGCTCTCAAATGCCAAACTTTTTTTTTCTAATTTCTCAATTAAGGATTTGTTACTTTTCTCATTTTTCCTTGTAAAACACATAACAATTAAAGAACTTTGGATAAAGTCTGGTAGCTTTCAATAATTATATGTGTGTCAATGTACTTTATGTAAAGACAATTATATAGAACTATGCATTTTGACCATTTTTGATTAGGTAGTACTAAAACAAATTCAGTGTTTGTATACTTTTCTTTTTACATTTTATCATAATACCTATTCATTGGAATGAAGCATATCTGAATGTGAAGAGACCCAGAGAGACTGCAAAGTTCATTGAGGAAGCACTTATGAAACTTTGATCAAAATACCAGAAAATCCAGCACTTTATTGCTCTATACCTGACATGTTATTTTTTAATATATGAACATACTAAACCAAAAAGATCCCAGCGAAAGAGACAACATATGAACAGGGGATCTTAAGGAGAACTCTCTGAATCTTTACCCTTTCTCCAGGATAGGAAATAATACATAGATATAACCTTAGACAAGTCTGAGGTGAACAGTTTTAATAAAGACTGGATATCAGCCAGCATTGCTGTAGAACAGAGGACAGAGAGGACAGCACTTCATACTCTTTCTCTTGTTAGAGACTTAACTTAAACAACTTAGAAAATCGAATTCGACTAAGAAGTCAAGAAACACATGCTATGGTTGCTGTATCATTGGTTTTATTATTATTTTTTTATGGCAGAACCTGTTTCTGAAGTCATGTTCTCATTTAGGAGTAAATTATGTATCATTAATGCTTTAATTGCCTTGTAATAGTCTCAAATGCCAAATGTCTGCCAGTCTCTACTTTCCACACATGCACTTTCCTTTTCCTTGCCCCCATGGTTGGAGCCATGGGGGCAACAGAAAGATATACAGCATGGTGACAGCCGTGCAGACAGGGAAGCACAGCGTCACAGTCTTTTTAAAGCACCTGGAGGGCAGGAAGTGTAACCCAATAAGCAGAGCAGTGGAGGGAACAAATCTCCTCCAACGCAGTGGAAGACACAGTCAGCACTTATAGAGTCTGCACATCTCTCACATCTGTCTTTGCTGTATTGTTCTTCGCACTGAGCTGTGTAATAAATTGGAAAATGAAAGGAACATGAACAGTTATGCGCTGTGTGCGCTTCCTCTGCTGACCTCAAAAAGCGAAATAATTTTTTTTTACGGCACAACACATTGAGCCTAAAGACGATTGTGCTTTTTTTATGCATCTCATGAGACTAACATACAAGATCATAATTACCAAGAAAATCGATGTGGCATGAATGCTTCTGGGTGCCACATATATTTAATGGAATCAATAGTATAATTATTCTTGTAATTATCTGAGAATATGTACATCTGGATAAATAAACTGGATGCTGATTATCTAGGTAATTGCATTTCTTAGTTTTGCATTTTATTGTTATTTAACAACATATGCCATTTGCAAAATTTGCAGAACTTGTGATTTTATTGTATTTTTTGTATTAAGAAAGTCTCTAGACCTTACCGTGTTTACAAATTTCGTTAAAAGATTACCCTTTTTCTTTTTAATTGGAACGTATATGGTTTATTTATAATTTCAGCCTGATTTTAAGTCATCACAAAACCCAAAGTTATAATCTTTAGATCCAATTAGGTAATGTTCACCATTTTAAAATTAACCAGGTCCTATATATCTCAAACCAATTATTACTAGTTTGCCTTTTTCTAGTGACATCAATAACCCAAAACAGAAACAAATACAGGCTCTAAGGAAACATGTTTGTTCTGCCCTCATTAAAGAGTTCCCCTTCCTTAATTAGACAGACAGATGACTCCTTCCACACGCTGGTCAGATTTGCAGAATTTATTCATTGACAGCATGCAAAAGGTGTAAAACTACAATAAAGAAAGAAATTAAAATATACATCAGCATAAAATGCGTAATTATCAAAATATCCAAACACATCCCCAAGCATATGGTCTACAACTAACCTAGCAAGCTAATAACTAGCATAATCTGTGAAAAGCGTGATGCCAAATAATTACCAACCGTTACTTAAGTAAAGTTACAAAATATACGAAAATATACATCTAATATGTTAACACAAACAATATTATTCACATATACTTACAGACGATGCTTCTAAAAACGATCTCAAAGAGGATGAGGTTGGATTTATCAGCTGCTCAGTCTACCATGCCAAATTCTTCTTAATGTCACAGAGCATACAAGGGGATTTCCTATACATGTCACATGACTAACTGAATTTCAACATGACTGCCCAAACCCCAAAGAAAAGACACCACCTAGTGGCTGGAAGAGAACACAAACACATCAATTCCTTTTAAAAATGAACCCAGTCCAGAACACTCCCCGCCTGGTATCTAAGAGGATGCCACCTTTAACAAGGGGAGTAAGAAACAATACATCTTAATCAGTCTCTGGTGAGAGGAGTAGGATGACCTCTGAGACAGGCCGTAGAAAGGTCTTGCTTGACCCATCCCTTGTAGTCTTGATCTCCACTTTCCTCACCCTCCCGTCTGCACTGGGGAAGGTCTTGACGATGACGCCCATGGGCCAGTCATTTCTCTGCATCTGGTCATTTTTCAGGAGGACAACATCACTTTCTTTCAGATTGGGTTTCCCCTTTTCCCACTTCCTGCGCCTCTGCAGGGTGGGGAGGTACTCAGTTCTCCATCGGTGCCAAAAGGTGTTTGCGAGGCTTTGGACCTGCCTCCACTGCTTGCCGTAGAGGTCCTTCTCGTCGAATTCACCCTTGGGAGGGGGAAGGGCACTGATTTTCTGTGTGAGAAGTGTCGCTGGTGTCAGGATGAATGGGGAGTCGGGGTCTGTGGACACAGGAACCAGCGGACGAGCATTCAGGATAGCCGAGACCTCCGCCATGAATGTTATCAAGACCTCATGCGTGAGCTTTGCTGGGCCAACTTTCAACAGCATTGAGTCCAGGATACGCCGTGATAGTCCGATTAGCCGCTCCCAACTGCCCCCCATGTGCGAAGAATGTGGTGGGTTAAAGATCCACTTACAGCCATTGTCATTGAGAAATCCTTGCACCTCTTTGTCCCCAGACACAGATTCCATCTGCAGCTCTTTACAGGCCCCAATGAAGTTGCTGCCGCAATCGCTCCTGATTTGTTTGGCTGGTCCCCTGATTGAGAAGAACCGCCGGAGAGCGTTGATGAAACTTGAAGAGTCCATTGACTCCAGTACTTCTATATGTACTGCCCTGGTGCTCATACATGTAAAAAGCACAGCCCATCTTTTGCTGCTAGCCAGTCCTCCTCTGGTCCGCCGTGCCACGACCATCCATGGTCCGAAGACATCCACACCCACGAATGAGAAAGGAGGATCTGTGCTGAGGCGGTCCACAGGTAAGTCAGCCATCCTTTGAGTCTCCATCTTCCTGCGTAGTCTTCTACATGTGACGCAGTGATGAAGGATGCTGCTGATGCGCCGTTTCCCACCAATAATCCACAGGCCTGCTGCTCTCAAAGCACCCTCGGTGAGGTGGCGTCCTTGGTGCTGGACCTGCTCATGATAATGCCGGATAAGCAAAGTTGTGACGTGGCTCTGCCCAGGCAGGATCACGGGACTAACCTCTTCTCCATCCAGGTTTGCCTTTGACAGGCGTCCTCCAATTCTGAGAACTCCAACACTATCAAGGTAAGGACACAGGGTGAGGAGTAGGCTTTGTTTAGGAATGGCTATTCCTCCCCGGATGCATTCCAATGCCTCTGCAAAGGAGTCTTGTTGGACAGCCCGCACTATGACATTTTTTGCTTTCTCCAAGTCTTCTTTGGGGCAGGGTCCCTTATGAATGTGCCAACCCTTGAAGCTGTCCCTGTATGTGCAGGAGTGGACAACATGCACAAGCCTAGCGACTGCTCGATTGAGTGACCGCCAACTGGAGAACCTCTCAAAACGCACAGGGTCAAGTCGATCACTGGTAACCCTGTTGAGATGACAGGTGATCTGTGGGCGAACATCAGCATCAGTACTAGGATCCACTAAGTCGAAGGAACTAAGTGCAGGTTCAACCTCAGTTGACCTCAACAGAAACGGTGGCCCACACAGCCATGTGGTGCTAGTCAGGCTGCCTGCTGGGACTGATCGTGAGCCATGGTCAGCCGGGTTTTGGCCTGAGGGGACGTATTTCCATTGTTTAGGACTTGTTGACCTCCTTATGCGCTGCACCCTGTTGCTCACATAGACAAAGAATCGTCTTGATTCATTGTGAATGTACCCTAGGACCACCTTACTGTCCGAGTAAAAGGTCACAGCATCAAAGATGGTGTCCATCTCATCTGCAATCGCGTCTGCGATCTCTACAGCCAGGACTGCTGCACACAGCTCCAGCCTTGGGACTGTTGTTTCCGGATGTGGAGCTAGCTTTGCTTTGCCAAATATGAAGCCGACCTCTACGTTGCCGCTTTCATCAGTTGTCCTCACATAGGCAACAGCAGCTATAGCAGCCGTGGAAGCGTCACAGAATACACAAAGTTCCTTACTGCATGCTTGGCGGAGAGAGATGGAGGTGTATTGGCGCGGGATCTTTAGATGTTCAAGCTCCTTTAGGGAATCCCTCCATAGCTTCCATTCTCTGTACTTTTCCTCAGGGAGAGGGGCATCCCAGTCGCAAGACTCTGTAGTGAGCTCCCTCAATATAGACCTTCCTTGAATGCTTACAGGGGCAGCGAAGCCTAGTGGATCAAACAGACTGTTTACCGTTGACAGTACACCACGTCTTGTGTAAGGCTTCTCTGCTTCAGCAACTTGGAAGGTGAATACGTCTTCTGAAATGTCCCAGCTCACCCCTAAACTTCTCTGCATGGGAGGGGGGTCTGTGCTGAGATCCAGGTCTTTCATCCCCTTCGCTAGATCATCCGGAGGAAAGGCTCTCATTACTGCCACCCTGTTGGACAGGATCTTGTGAAGCCGGAGGTTGGAGAGAGCCAGCATGTCTTGAGTGTTGTGAAGAAGAGTGATGGCTTCCTCTTCTGAAGGAACAGACAAAAGGCCATCGTCAACATAGAAATTCCTCTCAACAAACAGCCTTGCCTCTATACCGTACTCCCTCTCTCCCTCTGCAGCAGCTCTACGGAGCCCGTACGTGGCCACAGATGGTGACGGGCTATTTCCAAAGACATGTACGCGCATCCTATACTCAATTACGTCATCATCCAGGTCATTATTGCGATGCCAGAGGAAGCGCAGAAAGTTCCGATGGTCCTCACGTACGACAAAGCAATGGAACATTTGCTGGATGTCGGTCGTTACTGCCACTGGTTCCCTCCTGAACCGTAGCAGTACCCCGAGCAAACTGTTGTTCATGTTTGGGCCGGTGAGGAGGACATCATTGAGGGATACCCCCTGGTGTTGCGCGCTGGAGTCGAATACGACCCTCACCTGTCCAGGCTTCTGAGGGTGATACACCCCAAAGAAAGGTAGATACCAGCACTCGTCATGTGGTGGTAAGGGCGGTGCCACTTCTGCATGTCCATTCTCAAAGAGCTTGCCCATGAACTCAGTGAAATGCTCTCTCCTCTCTGGGTGTTTCCTGAGTGCCTTGGTGACTGCAGCCAGACGGGTCCTCGCCTGTTCACGGTTGTTAGGGAGACGTTGGCGTGGGCTGCGGAAAGGAAGTGGAGCCTGCCAGCTGTTGTCATCACCCTGTTTCAGTTCTTTCTCCATAATTCTCAGGAAGGCCAGATCTTCCATAGAAGGTGCTGTCTTGTCATCGTCCTTTGTGTGGCAGAAGATGGACTCCCCCATGAGTCGCATTTTGTCACTTGGCAGGGACAGCCGTTCTAAAACTGAAGGATTCTGGAACTGGCAAGTGTGATTGAGCTTCTCTTTGATTTCAATCTTGTTGAGGCAGGGACACAGAATGCTGGGACGTCCATTCTCAAGTATGTAGGTTCTGTAGGTGTTCACAGACGAAGGTAAGTGTGCACCGTTAATACACACATCCCCTACTATTACCCAGCCAAGGGCTAATCGTTGAGCAAAGGGAGCATGCGGAGGGCCATTACGCTGTTCAAGCACCTTGTGCACCTGAATAAGGTCTCTTCCTAAAAGAAGTAAGATCTCTGCCTTGGGGTCAAGAGGAGGAATCATAGAGGCAAGTGACTTCAAGTGAGATTGGTACTTCACAGCAGCAGGTGTAGGAATCTCTGCCCGATTATCAGGAAGTTGATCACACTCAATAAGTGTGGGCAAAGCTAGACTGGTCTTTTCATCAGCTGATTGCACGATGAACCCCCTTGCTCTGCGGCCTGCAGCCTCGGACAAACCTGCACAAGTTTTGAGTGTGTAGGGAGAAGTGTTATTAGCTATGCCAAATATCTCAAAGAAAGATGACCTGGCTAGTGACCTATTACTCTGGTCATCTAGGATGGCGTATGCTCTCGTCTTCTTTTCAGGTTGGTCTTTAGGATATACGTAGACCAGACAGATTTTGGCACAAGATTTGGTAGCTGTGCTGTCCCCACAGATTTCTGTGCAGATTGAGGTGGCAACTGATGCAGGAGTAGATTCCTCTCCCTCCCCGCCATGCTCTTCAGAGAGGCCACTAGCTGGCTTTATCGACCATGGTGCAGGACCAGCATGAAGGGCTGCGATGTGCTTATCACTGTTGCATTCAGAGCACTGGATGATAGCTTTGCAATCCTTAGCTTGGTGGGAGGTTGAAGAACAACAGCGGAAGCATATGCCGTTCTCCTTAAGGAAGGCCTTACGCTCATCCAGCAGTTTTGCTCTAAAAGCCCTACACCTTGGAAGGGGGTGTGGCTTTTTATGTATCGGACACTGGTTCTTCAGGTTTCCTGATCTATTGGTCTCATTCCCCTTGCCAGCATTATCCACCTCTGTTTTATGCACAGCAATAGGGGCTTTAACTGATCTCAATGAGAATTTCTCCCCTTTAGGAGGCATGGTGCTGGGGCCTGCAGCAGCAAAGCTCGGGTCGTTTCTCATCTTTGCTTCTGCACGTATGAAATCAGTGAACACAGAGAAGGGTGGGAAGTTGAGGTTATATTTCTCTTTATACTTTGTACCATGCACCATCCATTTCTCCTGCAGGTTGAACGGCAGTTTCTCTAGGATCGGGTTAATGCCTCGTGCCGTGTCCAGGTAACCCAGACCAGATAGGTAGCCATCCTGCTTGGCTGCCTCCATTTCCAAGAGAAGGTCGCCTAACTCCCGCAGCCGCTTGGGTTCTTTATTGGAGATCTTGGGGAAGCGTTCAAGCTTACTAAAGAGAGCTGTCTCCATGGCCTCTGGCGATCCATAAACCTCCTCTAATCTTCGCCATACCATGTTGAGGGCCTCGCTGGGGTGGTTGATACGAACTGACCTCACTCTCCTTGCATGCTCAGCAGACTCTGATCCGAGCCACTTAATTAGTAGGTCGAGTTCCTCACTAGGCTTCAATCCTAGGTCTTCGGTGGCGTTACAGAAGGCAGACCTCCAAGCCCAGTAGTTCTCAGGTTTGTCATCGAACTTGGTCATTCCAGCTGTAAGTAGCTCGCGGCGGGCCAGGAATCTTCCGAGCACTGATGCATTCGAACTGTATTCTCCTACACGTGGATAGTTGTCATGCACTGTATCATGTCTTGGTGTCCATGGCCTTCTTGCTTCAGATGATGGCTGTGGAGCACTGAATGCGTCTTTTTTCGGTGTAAACTGCCGTGCTGTCTGCCTTCTATCAATTGCTTTTGCAGTAGAAGTTGTGGCTTTCACAGACAAATGCTGCCTCTCCCATTGACTTGGTGGTTCCACATGTAGATGAGAATCATCAGCTGGCTTCGGGTGAACAACTGTTGAAAGTGTGAAATCGCCCTTTTTATCCTCTTCCGGATCAACTGTCGGCTCCTCAGCTTTCACATAGGCATACTGTTCTCGTACATATTTCTCTGTTCTCTCAACTGAACGATATGATGAGCCTTGGTCTATATCATGAGCTCTAGCGAGCTCCCCCATGGCTGTTGAATCCACTGCTGCTTCCAATATATTAGCTTCAGCGCATGCAGCCTCAGCCTCTTTCTCTTGCTGCATGGCCTCCAATGTGGCTTCAAGACGTGTCTTCTGTACTTTAAGATCAATTTCCCTTTGTGCATAAGTTGCTCTAGTACGTGCAGCTTCAGCCTTGGCTCGTGCTTCCACTGCAGCTAAGCTAGCTGCAGATCTGATGGAGCGTTTGGATGAACTCGATGTCTTAGATGAGTGTGCGCACTCTGACCTTGTTTCACACTTCTTTCCTTCTGATGACGACATCTTGAAACTGGTAGATGTAGAACAGGCTGGATCTCGTACTCACAGTGGTGGAAATCGCTGTTGAGTCCGTCTTTTTACTGTTCTGCCCTCATTAAAGAGTTCCCCTTCCTTAATTAGACAGACAGATGACTCCTTCCACACGCTGGTCAGATTTGCAGAATTTATTCATTGACAGCATGCAAAAGGTGTAAAACTACAATAAAGAAAGAAATTAAAATATACATCAGCATAAAATGCGTAATTATCAAAATATCCAAACACATCCCCAAGCATATGGTCTACAACTAACCTAGCAAGCTAATAACTAGCATAATCTGTGAAAAGCGTGATGCCAAATAATTACCAACCGTTACTTAAGTAAAGTTACAAAATATACGAAAATATACATCTAATATGTTAACACAAACAATATTATTCACATATACTTACAGACGATGCTTCTAAAAACGATCTCAAAGAGGATGAGGTTGGATTTATCAGCTGCTCAGTCTACCATGCCAAATTCTTCTTAATGTCACAGAGCATACAAGGGGATTTCCTATACATGTCACATGACTAACTGAATTTCAACATGACTGCCCAAACCCCAAAGAAAAGACACCACCTAGTGGCTGGAAGAGAACACAAACACATCAATTCCTTTTAAAAATGAACCCAGTCCAGAACAATGTTGGCCAATATAAATCAGATATTGAATGGTGTAGGGATCAAGATGTCAAGGTCACAAAGGTTTTTTTTTTTTTTTTTTTTTTTTCCAGCCGAAGGATCAGAGGAGGAAATCCAGTGATATGAAGTGAGAGGTGACCAGCACACCTCAGTAATTCACTTCATCTGTGGGTTCACACACATTTATGCACACACACAAACACACAACTCAGGTCCATTAAGCAAGACCCAACTCTGTCTATATATGTTTGGAGCTAATGATTTCTGTGAATGGGAGATACCACAGACTGTAGAACATATCAATGATGAAATGCCCTCTCTTTAATTCACAGCACGGAGCCGGCAACTTTATTGAACTAGAGGAGGATATCACTTCCAGGCTGATGAAGCTGAAGAAATCCCCCATAATAAATTTATTAGAATATATGCATTATGTGTACCATTTACTGATATATCTATAGTAAACAGTGTCAAACTGTGAAAAAAATAAAATGATGAGGTTAAAAAAGAAAAAAATCAAGAAAAATGTAATTATACTATTGGTAACTGATTTAAATCAGCCACTATGTTTAGATAGTGTCATAACAGAGACATCAAGGACAAACACAATGACCCTAGAAATAAACCTGATGAAAAACTGTTTGGTTAAAGACTGATGAAAATGATGTATTCTGAGTTTGGTTAAAGAACAATTACATTGATATTTCTACCTCCAAGTATTCTTAGTTTCTTAAACCTAACTTTGCTTCTTCAGGACACCATAATGATTCATTGCAAGCTGTCCCCACATGTTGTTGTTGATGTAAGAATATGTGTGAGACGTGTGAGCTCAGTTACAGATACAGAGTCCAGGTGTGAAATATATTTTTGTTTGACATTTTTAATAAAAGCAGCAAATCATTGAGCGTCTGTGCATGACAATTGTCACAGTCACACAATTACAGCTGAAGGTCCCAAAACATTACTAATTACTTGCATCCATCAAAAGCAGCCGTCTGTCCTTTTCAACATGTTGTCCCTTGGGTTTTGTCATCATTAGGTATCATGTAGCTACTAAACACAAACCAGAACAGATGGGAATGGAAGTTGTTTTATGGGTATTTGATCATTAATCAAATAAAAAATGTTTTACATGCCAACAGCGGTGTAGGGGAAACCACATCCGATGGAATTTCATCTGTTTTGCTCATTTATTTGAATCAAACCAAATTAATGGTCTTATTAAGCAGCACTGTCCATCCCAGTAGTTAATTAAAATGAACAAAAATTCAACAAGAAAACACCTAGTCAGTAAGACAGATTATTAACATGCACACAGAGTTACAGAAGCACCACAGGGCTTCAGGGTGTTTTTATTGACACGGGCTGAGTGATTATGTATAGGCAACAGTAATCAAGGCCAGTGCTGCGTGGGAGCATCAAGGATCAACATATGGAGAAATTAATTCACTCACCCCTACATGCTTAATCCCCTTTCCAATATTACAGGGATTTTTAGATGACCTATGGCAAGAGTTTGGGGAAAATAGGCTGCCATCAACGTAAACAACACTGCTATGAGGGTGGTATTTAGATTTTACATTAATTAAATGATCTGACAATATATATATATATATATATATATATATATATATATATATATATATATATATATATAATAAGCCATATTTACAGTTTAGCCCTGTGGAAATTTACTAACATTAAAATTATGTAAGTTAATTGTACAATAAATAACAGTTATGATTAAAAAGGGTCTAAGTTCTTGATGTAAAGAAAAAAAAAGTTCATATGACTATTATTTTGAAAGTAAGAAGAAGAAACAGAGACACATGCTTTGCAAATGTATTTTATTTTGAAAAGGTTGACGTGTAAGCTGGTTGAGTGTGAGGGGGAAAAAGCATGAAGTGACGGAGCAAAAAAGAAAAGTGTGATTGAGAAAAAAGACGATTGAAAAGTGGTTAAAGGGTAAAGTAAATAAACTATTTTTATATATATATATATATATATAATGATTGCAGCTTCCCTACCAAAAGGGCCAAAAAGGAGTTGAATTCTCAGACTGGAGCCTGACACCAGTCTGCTCTTTCACCAGCTGTAAGGATCATACACTGCAAAACGAAAACCTAACAGGTGAAGATATATTGTTTTTGGTATGATTAGCCTGATATTGAGTAAACTTATTTTATTCCACTGGCAGAAACTTTTGTATTTTCCTGATTTGCCAATTTGGTCTTGTTTTAAGAAAACAAGGTTTGAACTTTTTCAAGTTCAGTTTTTGCAGTGAGCAGTGTAGTGAGCAGGGTTTTTAGAACAGGGCCGACACGTCTGGTGATGAAATGTAGGAGCAGAGTATATGAGTTAGGTAACGACAGAGTTTGTTTTCAGTATGTGCTGTATTTAGAATTTAGTTTAGGCTGCAGTGTTCATAATTCAGTTTAATGTGTGTGGCACTGGAAATATAGGAGCTAAGGTGCTGAAATTTATTTAAATAAAAAAAGTGCAGCCAACAAGTTATAAATCCAACATAATCTATTCTATTGTCGTTTCAAAAATGTATGTTTAGTTGGTAAATTTAGTCAGTTTACCTCTCATTGGCAGATAATCCAAAAAGGTAATTTTGGACACAGATCATGACAGACTGACAGCTTCTCACAATGATAAACCTGAGAAACTGAATCACAGGGTTGAAGTAGATCAGACTCTCATTAGATCCTTACATATGAAGTTTGTCTTTCTTTCAAACAGAAATGAATGAACTACAGTCTTTTTTATGTGACGTCTACTGTTCCACTAATAAGAAGCCTGTGCCTTAGCCTGAATTGTGTTTGGCAAAGCGAGGAATTGTCAACTGGACTTGGTGGAGTGGGCCGACTCAAAGGTCTGGACCCAGGCAAGCACAGATCAACAGGACTCACTTAAATCATCCGCTCCCCGAAGTGATTTCATATCTAATTGCTTTTATTGACTTGGCAGCTGTGAACTGGTGGCCGCCCTCTTTGGCTTACTGAGCAAAAAGCATCAGGCATAAAAGTGAAGAAGGAAGAAAATATTGAGATGGATTTGCTTGTGTCATCAGCCCTGCTGGCGAGTTGGACTGTTTGATTAGAGGCTTTGTGGTTTTCATACATTTTTAAATGCTGATTAACGGTTTAAAACTTTGACACTTTGAATGGCCCGATGCCCTGGAAATATTAATGGCAAACCATCTACAGTAGGTTTTAGAAAGGTTTTTTTAATTATCAAATGCAAAGCAGCTGCCACAGCATTACTCCCTCTATAAAGTTATAGAGTCAAAACATTATTAAGAAAAACACTTAAAGTATTATAGGAACAATGTGAAGTAGTTAAGAACTTAATACATGACCATCACTATAAGGTCTGGTGCATCGTGAATGTGATGGATAATACTTGAAATTAAACAACCTTGAAGCACACACACGCTTTCACATTGATCTATTACACTGTTTTCTAGGCCACACAAACAGAGATCATCCAGCAAACAAAGTGGTAATCAATAGAGTCCCCCCCTGCATTGGGAAAAGGGTTGTTTTGACAGGGCTGGGTGTCGCCATGGAAACAGGGGTTCTTCAGGGTGGATGGGAGGGAAAGAACAGGGGCAACATTTATGTCTGAGCAAAAGAAAAGTAAGTAATGACTGCACCAGACATCGGAGTGGATCATTTACCATAAACCTGTTCAGTTTTACAGTATCTGCATGGCCAGTGGAATTAGCCACGGGGGCGGCGGCCGTGATGGAGGACCTCTCACTATCATTATGATTTACTAGTGCAGCGCCCGTAGAAAATGTGCCTGTTCGGAATAGGCTGATTGCTTGGCCTTCAGTACTGCTGCCTGAAACAAGTTCACACCCCACTCTGCACTTCCCCGGGTCCTCAGCAGTGTGAGGTCGATCGGATGAACGATTATTAAGAACAAGCAGACGCACAGAGAGACCTTCTATTCTCGTTAGATGCTGCATGAAGGAATAAAGGGCAGGGCACAGCAGGTCTGTTTGTGCCATACCTTTTTCAAATAAAGTTTCAATGTGCAATGCTTTACTTGTTTTGGAATGAAAATCAGTGCCAAAAAAGTGATGAATTTGTGAATTTTGGGTGGAGCATAACACGAAAATGTAATCCTTGAAAAATAATTAACAACTATTATTAAAATATGAACCAAATATTGATGTACTAGTCCGGTATGTGTTTAGTTTTTATGGTAATTATATAATTTAATTATATGATCATTTTGTGTAGTGGTGTCATTCAGCTTAAGGCAAGGAACACACTGTCATAGGGGAACTGGGAGTTAGAAAAAATAGAAAATTGTAAATTTAAAGGCAGAAATCCGGTGCAATTTGAGAAGCTATAGGCTATCAATAATCACTATTAATACATAATTTTAACCTTCAGATTGAGCTACTAATTACAAATTAATCACATTTTTTATGTTCTAAATGTACCTTAAAGGAATATATATATATTATTTTTTTTAATTTTGTTTTTCTTAACATTTGAGTTGAAAGCAAAAATCTGCTTCAGGCAAGTGTCTGTTTATGATTATTGGAACAATGAGAAATAGTCTCAATAATATCAACCTCAGTTCTGTTTTTAAAAATGCTCAAAAATATGTTGAACACAAACCAAACAAGTTTTAGTCATATTGATCTATTAAATTAAACATTTACTGAGTAGCATGAGTCCAACTTGTAAATGCAGTGTTGCTAAAACCTGACTGTTTAAATTAATTTTACTTTAAAAGCCCAGATTATAATTAAACCTGTGTCGAGTGCACATCTCTGAATTTGTGACCAAAATATTGTGTTTCTGTGTTTTTTTATTTTTCACAACGAAAAATAATGATAGTATTAATATATTTCCAACTACCATCATCAACAGCTGTCGCCATTAAAATAAGTTACTGAATTTAGAAGGAAATGTAATTGCTGTCTGGATCGTGCCCACTGTCAACTTTGTTTTTCCAGTTCTTGAACTTGGGCAATGTTGGGCACAAAAAACACAGGACTTTGACAGCGGAGGCTGCGATTTACATCCTGTGAAAAAGTTGTGGTTTTGGTTAAATAAAGAAAAAAGGTTTCAAGTTAATGTTGACTTTGTCAATACTCAACCAAGACCGCGACCTTTTCCTTCACCAAGTGCTTTGACGACATAAACATAAAACCTTAAATCAATTGCAACCAGGGATATTTCTGAAGCCAGCATCTGGTGTAGTGGCTGTCTGCGGCACAGCACTTTAAGGTACTTCTGCTTTGGCTGCAGTTGCGGTAGTTATTTATATTAAAAATACACGGAATATAAAAGCAGACAGATTTGTCGCAATTGATGGTATCTCTTTAGACAGGACATGTTTCTGGTGGAAAACAAAACGCCCAATCAATATAGATGTTTGTTCTCCTCCACACTCATCTACTTCCAATTAGAGAACAGGATTATAGGCCAGCTGTATTACTGAATGGGGGTGTTTCTGTTTTGTTTTGTAGTATTAAGCTCACTGCTTTTCTTAATTATGAATAATAAAAAAGTGATTCATAATGGAAAAAAGGATTACAACCTCACACGCACATAGAAACGGACTCAATCAGAGACACACGGTGGCTGCCAGAGACGCTGAGTTTAAAAGGACATTTCTTGGCCGGCAAACAATTGTTTTTGTGCCGTTATTTCAAGATTGATGGAATAAAAATGTTTTCCTTATTTCTGTCAATGCACACCAACACTTTTATCATTGTTCTGCTCTTTAGCCTCTGTCGCACGAGGACACTAAGGAAAGGCAATTATAATAAGACAAACAGGCACAGTACTGTACCTCCCACTGTGCCACAAGCACACTCACACACGCAGCTCGTCTCAGGGCTGCGCTGAGCCCTGTCATTGCATGGGGGGGAACATCTGTGTCACTGTTGTGGTAACGGCCGTGGCGAGACGTCCGTCCTCGTCTATATTTTTCCAACGAGCACACATAAATAAAGTGAGCACGAACTCTGAAACGCAGATTATATGTTGTCAGTACAAATTATTTGAACATTGTGTTCCTGCGCCACAAACCGGAATATGTGACAATGCCCTGAATTTGACTTTTCGTGGCCATTTCTGTAACAGAACAGTGCTGGACAGTTGTTGTTGCACACACTGCTCACGGCTCTATGAAGCTCCGGGAAGCAGAAGATCTTTCCAGGTATTGACAAACCAAAAAATTGTTTGGCTCATCGAGAAGTTTCTGGAGACATTTTGACACTTTTTTTTTTTTGCTGTGACAAAATGAAAAATGGATGTTTAATCCAATAATTTGGATCACATCTCTGGTTATATTGTTCACTTATTTAACTATATTTGCCAAAGAAATATTTTTCTTTTCTATTGTTATATGAAAATTCAATCTTGCCCAAAGATTGGGCAAAGTTTTGTCTTGCCCAAAGCAATTTCAACCAATAGCATCATTACATCCACCAATCATTGGCTTGGATTGGTCCTCCACTGTAGAACATACACTGGTTGTAGCTGTGTTGCTGCCCATCCATTTTGCACATGTAGGATAAATCCACTTTTAATGGTGCATACAAATTTGATCCCACCTGTAGTTATGGTTTATACCAGAAATGTGTCAAAATAGAGATGTCAGAGCTTCAGGGGGAAATTGATAGCAATTTGGTGGATAACTTCTTTTTTCAATAATTTTTGTGAACTTTAATAAAATAGTTTTAATCTGTAATCATGAATCATTATTTATGAGCATGAACAACAGTGACAAAACACAATCCCTCAATCTCATTGCATGGATTGTACGTCATTGTGGTGCAGAATGTGCATCACAAGCTCTAAAAAAGAAAAGAAAAAAAATGATGTCATTTTTATCTTCCTGCAAATAAACCTTCAGGCATGACTGGATGGCTCCATAGATTTTATAACCCACAATCTATGGTCACGTCATGCTTCTTAATCTGCCCGGGTTTTAGAGAAGAATGAAATCAGGGAGGATTATGTGAGAAAAGTCATCTCTAATGCGTTTGGCTCACCTGAACAAACACAAAACGACGAGAAAGAGAAGCGAGCAAAGCTGAACGGAGAACAGCACCGCAGCGATGGGAGAGAAAAGGGATGATTGGATAAAAAAGAAACAGAAAAAAAGGTTGACTGCAACAAACACACACTACATAACCTCAGGTGGCCCCGCGCCCTGCTGATTTTACGGTACAGTGAACCCATAAGTTTAGAGCCCAGAAGGCATGACTTGAACCATTCATATTTCTTCTCGTTGGACCAGGGCCAGGTCTGCAGCAGGTCTTGTGTTTAGTGTCTGTCCTAATATCTTTAATGTGGTCGAGTCTGCTCTTAATGCACCATTTACCTCAGAAACCCCAACAATAATTCATCTGCCGGCCTCTCTCAAACATGTCGTCTCCTCCTCCTCCACTCCTCCTTTCTTTACTTAACAAGGTCAGGAGACAGAGGGAGGAGAAGACGTTTGTCACTTGGCTGTCATGGCGGAGAAGTTGCACGCTTGCATGTTTTTGTGTGTGCATGCGTGTGTGTGTGAGAGGCTGCAAATATGGAAAATCTATTGTGGTTTGGAGCTCAAGATGAGCTCATTGTGGACCACAGATTCTTTGTGATTCTTTGTGCTGGGGACTGTGGACGGTTCATTGTAAAGGTCCTTTTGGAGCAGTGTGGTCACCTGTGGGTGTTCAGGTGTTTTCTGCATTCCTACGTGGTCAAGCTTTAAGGAGAAGGAGTTCTGTGGGTCTCCAAGCGCACGCTTTGTTTTCACTAACATCCCTGAAGGCTGGGGTCAAATATGCTGTGCTGCATTAGATATGGAAGACGCTCTGCATAAAACCAAAAAATAAAAGGCCTGACAATGGAGGGTTATACATCTGCAGTGAAGGGCCAAGAACAGCAGCTCCTCTTTAAAAAACAGAACTGAGCCCAAACAAATATAAATTATTTTAGTTTATTAGCCCAGTTTCCACAGCTCTGTCCCTCTGCTACTGCTTGCTTTTATTTGGTTACGCTGCGATGGTAGTCAAGGGATGTATTGGTTTTGGTTAAATGTTCCTAACTGTTGTTGCTAATGTTCTTTTTGGGGCATTTTTTTTAAAATAACACATTTCTATTGGAAAATAACCACTCAAACTCTATGACCAAATGTGTTTTAACTTCTCTCCCACAGTTGGAAACTGGCAGCAGGCCTCGCAGAACAAAAACGGAGACATTTTCCTTTCACCCTCTCCGACCCGTCCGTCCATCCTCTGCTGCTCTGCTGCTGACCTCTTTACTCTGCCACTTGCTCTTTGGTTGCTTGTATGATGTTTCTTGACTTAGAACAAATCAATTAAAGTGTTCTCACCTAAAAAGTTCTCCAAATTAAATGAAAGGATAAGTTACAAACTAATGGACAAACTAATCTGGCACCTATATCGGCAGGACGTCATTTTTCTGTGCTTCCCCAAACTGTTACAAATTATAGTTAAAATAATTATGTGTTACGATGTGATAATGGTGCAGTTAAAAGGAGAGCTGCAGAATTTCCCTAGAAAAAAAAATACTCATACCAGAATATAATCCCTCTCAATCATCATTTATGACCCACTAGTGGTGCAAGTGTTGGTGGTAGGTTTATGTGTAGAGACCCTGTTGCCCTCTGCCTGTATTTCCTACTTTTCTCATTGTGTGTGTGTGTGTGTGTGTGTGTGTGTGTGTACATCAGCGTACATATTGCCCTAAGCCAAAAAAAAATGCATGGTGTTGAGTGTGAGTTTTCAGTCTGGTGCCTCTGCTGCTGAGTCATGGGGAGGTGGGGGGCACATTCTGCAGCGTTGTGGGGAGTTACGATGAGGTGTGGGCATTTTAATCTGTGCTTTAGCACATAACTGCTGCTGCTGTGGAATCTTAAAAAAAAGCAGAGTTTTATTTCTCCATTTCACGCCATCATTCTGGCCTAGTCTGTCTTCTGTCTCTGTGGTGCCTGGGAGACAGCGACAAATCTAGCATCCTCTGCCTTTAAGGTCTGGTTAGGTTTAGGTACACAACACCTTGGTTAGATTTAAGGAAAGATCATGATTTGGTTAAAATGATCAATTTGTTAAAGTCCACCTGAAAAAGAATTGCGAGAGTATCTAACGTCCGTATCATGATGTTTTTACAGTATGAATAGGAAAAACAGGCTGGACAACTATGAAACGAAATTGACGTATCATACGCGTGTGCAGGATAGAGCAAACAGTGACTGATGTTCATCTTCCATTCAACTTTTTCCTTGATTGACAGGTGGATGTAATGACACTATTGGCTAAGTGTTGTGTGTTATTTGTGTTAACAGGAAGAAAATGTGATTGAATTTTGATAACTATTAAGAAAGTGATTCTTTAGTCTTTTGGTAAATAGAGTTAAATGAGTGAACAATATGACCAAAAGAATGTGTTATAAAAGGATTATGAATATGTTTCATTTCAGGAGGCCTTAAGGTTAGAGAAAAATGTGCTGTGGGTCAAAGTCACAACTTCAAGGCTACAATAATAACCGCAGGGTTAAGTTTACTGCCCCAACTCGTGGTTTGACAATGAACATAGTCTCCTGTGGCAAAGTCCACTGGTAGTTTAACCTCCAGCTGACTTTCTTCCAAATAAGGAAAAGGGTCAACGGATCCTGCACATATACACACACACGTCGTCTGCACCAGGTCATAATTACTATGGCCACTAGATGGCATCTGTCACTCACCTGTAACTTAATAAGTCACTCATTTTTAGGTGACTGACATAACGTATTGTATCATTTTTCTTAAAACGAGGGTCTCAACATACAAATGTATACATATATATATATTTACACATTTTGTAAAAGATCTAAAATACCTGACACATTTTGAGTCCACAGCTTAAAGGGTCAGTCCACCAAAATTACAAAAAGATAAAACAGAAAAGAAAAGTAACTTCTAGGATGTTTCTCGTAGCTGATGGTTTGGCTAAATACAAAAAAAAAAAAAAAAAAAAAAATCGGATTTCATCTGTGGTGCTCACAGCACTGACAAAACAAAAAGAAAGTCTTATGTGATAACAAATCCTGTTTTAGGAAACTTATACACAAGCAGATACATATACACAACATTTTGCAAAGTCAGACTCTTTGTGTGTGTCTGTATAAAAGAAAAAAACAATCCCACACCTATGATTGTTGTTACTGTGAGCACTGAACACTGCTCCAGGACACATTTCGCAGGAAATCCATTAGACTCAACAGCTGATATGCAAAACACAGACAAATGTGCACTATTTGCTGTTTGACATGTTTTAATGATGACATCTGCCTCCTAACTGAGGACATTTCCTGAAATAAAAAAAAGGAAATGTCTAATGGAATGTATAAACTGGCCAGTGCATTTAGTGTGAATCCATTAGTTTCTGTGCTTGCTCTGCAGGGTTGAATCTGCTCAGTCTGACAAAGCGCTAATATTGCACATAGTCGATTTTGCTGTCGGAAATGGTCTGGTTTCATCGAGAAGCAGCGGTGGCAGTGCTGTGCAGCAAAGTGGAGCTGTGTACTCAACAATTCAAAATAATGTGTTGTGTGTGTGTATGAGAGAGAGAGAGAGAGAGAGAGAGAGAGAGAGAGAGAGAGAGAGAGAGAGTTAGAGAGTGAGAGAGTTAGAGAGAGAGAGAGATTTACAAAGATTTGAGCCGGGAAATGATGGATGTCATCTTTAGCCCTTGGTCTCATTATAAACAGCCGCATGCAGAATTGGATGGGGTTGACATTTAGCAACTGTGCAACACACGCTTACACGCTGTATATCGCTTCTCCTCCTCTCGCTTCATTTCTCTCTTTCTAACAGGACGTCTGCCTTAGTGACTGATGCACATTTTGCTTTGGTTTTAACATTTTATCATAATAAAAAGGAAATTGGAGTTTTATGTGTTTTCCATTCAAAGAAACTTTGTTGTCATACCCATTCCCCCCCTCAGACAAATCCAAACAACTGTGGTGTGTGTGTTTATGCATGTATGTACAGTATATACATATATACACGCATATATACAGGTTTATTTTGGCTTAATCAAATGTTAAGAGGCTCAATCCTCTGTTATACACACACACACACACACACACACACACACACACACACACACACACAGAGTGAGAAGGTGTGATGTTATCCAAACAGCCAGCTGTCTTGTTGTGTCAGGCTGGTTGCTCTGTTGGCTGCAGGCCTGGGAGAAGGCTTACTTAGAGAAAACAGACTCACTCTACATTAGACTGACTCCCGTCAATGGACTGAGCCTTGCACACACACATAGTGGGGTGAAGGAAAGTTTCACACATGCGTGCATTCACAGGGACATTCTCCCCTCTCTTGGCTCATTCAATAAACGCACAACTACAGATACACACAAACACATTTTGACATGAAGTGCAACTTGAGACACCCGATCCCTGTCAAAGCTCTAGTTTCTAGGGGCAACGACAACTTTGGGACAAACTTGATTCTTTTGTGGAATCGGTTGGTGGAGATGTCACACACACAGACACAGTAAATTGTATGAACATAAACAAATTCTGGAAGCATGAGGAACTTCGGAACAGTTTTCATAAATTGTTGAATGCTTGCAGAGGAAATTATAAACAAGATTAATATTCATCATTTGGTCATATTGATACTGAAACCACACACACATTATGCACACACACACACTCTGCTCATATTCATTGTCATTCAGCTTGTCCTTTTATTCAATCATAATTCTGTCACCATTGTTTACTTCAAAGAAACTTTCATGAGACCTCAAGGTGTTTAAGTCACATGACAGACAACTAAACTTTGCCTTATGTAAAGGACTTTTTGTGTTTGAGCTACAGAAATAAAATCCCTGCAGAAAGATCTCAAAGGGAGATAATAATGACCAAGTAAAAATATGTTTGCATCTTTAAATCGACAATGGCTGAACTGTTGGAGGTCGGCCAGTCAAGGTGCCCCGCTGCACATGATTTTATTCAATTAAAACAAGAATAGACTATTAAAAAGTAAAATAAAAGTATTAAATAAAAAAATGTTATTTTTTCCATTCTATGAATCCGCTCAGACTCACATGAAACCTGAGCTACCGCTGCTGAGATTGATAGCTGATGTTGTTCTGGGTATATTCAGTGTGTCATAAACCCCGCCTCCAATTGGTGTATCTACCTGTAGGCTGTGCTTGTCCCTAAGGGGGAACATTATCATAACTCCCCAAATCCTGCTATGCTGACCTTTGTGCATCATTGTGAGGAGTGATGAGGTGAATACATATCTACCTGTCTTTTCTCTGCAGGAAAATATAAAATTGTCAACCGTGACTGGCATATCTGGATAAAAATGAGGGCCGGTAAAAGCATATGCTCTACTGAGTATTGATATAATTTAACCACAAAGAGGCTGCATGCAGACAGAGGCCTGCTGACACATTATCATAGAAAACTGAACTTGACGGTAAAACCAAATGGAATATCCTTTGAAAGGAAGCAAAAGTAAACATTGCAGACGTGTTGACTTTGCTGCAAACAGCTGCAGGTCCTAATTACATCTCTAATATCTCTTTATATTGATAGAAAACAAATAAATGTATCATCTGAACAATTGTATTCATTAAAGATTCTCACCAAAACTTGATTATTTTCCAATATTAACATTAGACTTGAACACATCGTGATGAGGTTTTATTTTATACTGATACAGAATGACCGGACCTTGAACACATTGTGATGTATTTTCACCGGCCACTTTATTAGGTACACCATGCTAGTAACAGGTTGGACCCCCTTTTGCCTTCAGAACTGCCTCAATTCTTCGTGGCATAGATTCAACAAGGTGCTTGAAGCATTCCTCAGAGAGTTTGGTCCATATTGACATGATGGCATCACACAGTTGGTGCAGATTTGTCGGCTGCACATCCATGATGCGAATCTCCCGTTCCACCACATCCCAAAGATGCTCTATTGGATTGAGATCTGGTGACTGTGGAGGCCATTTGAGTACAGTGAACTCATTGTCATGTTCAAGAAACCAGTCTGAGATGATTCCAGCTTTATGACATGGTGCATTATCCTGCTGAAAGTAGCATCAGAAGTTGGGTACATTGTGGTCATAAAGGGATGGACATGGTCAGCAACAATACTCAGGTAGGCTGTGGCATTGCAACGATGCTCAATTGGTACCAAGGGGCCCAAAGAGTGCCAAGAAAATATTCCCCACACCATTACACCACCACCACCAGCCTGAACCGTTGATACAAGGCAGGATGGATCCATGCTTTCATGTTGTTGATGCCAAATTCTGACCCTACCATCCGAATGTCGCAGCAGAAATCGAGACTCATCAGACCAGGCAACGTTTTTCCAATCTTCTATTGTCCAATTTCGATGAGCTTGTGCAAATTGTAGCCTCAGTTTCCTGTTCTTAGCTGAAAGGAGTGGCACCCGGCGTGGTCTTCTGCTGCTGTAGCCCATCTGCCTCAAAGTTGGACGTACTGTGCGTTCAGAGATGCTCTTCTGCCTACCTTGGTTGTAACGGGTGGTTATTTGAGTCACTGTTGCCTTTCTATCAGCTCCAACCAGTCTGGCCATTCTCCTCTGACCTCTGGCATCAACAAGGCATTTCCGCCCACAGAACTGCCGCTCACTGGATATTTTTTCTTTTTCGGACCATTCTCTGTAAACCCTAGAGATGGTTGTGCGTGAAAATCACAGTTTCTGAAATACTCAGACCAGCCCTTCTGGCACCAACAACCATGCCACGTTCAAAGTCACTCAAATCACCTTTCTTCCCCATACTGATGCTCGGTTTGAACTGCAGGGGATTGTCTTGACCATGTCTACATGCCTAAATGCACTGAGTTGCCGCCATGTGATTGGCTGATTAGAAATTAAGTGTTAACGAGCAGTTGGACAGGTGTACCTAATAAAGTGGCCGGTGAGTGTATATTTTATATTTTAACTAACAAAACTAATACACTGCTCATTTAAACATGGACTTCAACATTGGATTAGTATTTTTAACTGAGAAGAGAAACCTTTAACAAAGTTTGGGTGTGCTTTTTTTTGTTTAATGCTGGTTGTGCTATTATTGCCTGATGACAGTGGCTTCATTATCATTAGTTGGTTGAAATTGTATCATTAAACATTGCATCATTTATTCTGTAGCTCATCAGTACTCATGTACTGACCCAATTAGGAACTGGTACTGAAAAATACATATTTTCAGTCCCATCCCTGATTTTTTTGCAAGAAAGCAAAAGCAGAATGGGGAGAATTCAGAATGGGTAGAATAGATTAGAACCAGTGCACAGGTTTGTCTTTTAGTTTTAGTTTGTTGACAAAATTGCGACACGTGTATCATGAATTATGTATCCAATATTTGTTAGTTCTGTAAGATGCATATGTACATTTTGAATAGAAGATTGTCTTAACTCTGCAAATGATCAATTCTTTGTTTATGAATGTTGACAACTTGATCAGAACATCTTAAGGTTTTAAGGGTGATGAAAGCCAGTTATTAAGACATGACCATGTGAACTGTATCATTCTCTGGGTCCTTGTTAATAAAAAAAATTGAGAATTGTCATGTCTCCTAAGAGCATGTGGTCTAATTTAACTCCCTAATAGCAAGAAATTCATAAATCACATTAGGCTTCTTTTGCTTAGGCTTAATTAGATTGCTTGGAATGTGTCTTTTTGATCTATGTCAACATTTTATGTGCTATAATGACAGTTGACAGCCTGACTTTCTTTTAAGACATCTCATCAAGTAAAATTCTCTTACTGCACTGGCAGCTGAATTTACGCTTGTTTTTAACCCTTTGAACTCTGCAATAGAAATGATCCACCTACATTGGTATTTTTGCTTTAGGCATTTCACTAAAGTCTGTAAAACCACTCTGCTGCTTCTTCACCACAGAGAATCTAATTAAATGATGTTAATTGACATTAACTTAATGGTGACATGACACTAAGCTTTCAACTGCAAAATAATCCTCTTGGTATTATAGATTTATTTTAGATCAATATAAACAGGACTACTGTAAATTACAAAATAACAGCAGAGACATTTATTTGTTTCTATCACTTAACAGATCAGGCGTTTATTTGAGACCAGGTGGCAATTTGGGACAGGAGTTTTAAATTCTTCCTGACCAAAATCTTGCTGAGCAAAAATGGAAAAATATGTTACTTTACTCAAATTCTTCAAAAGTCAGATTGCAGTACTCTTATAACGTCTTTTAACGTCATTTGAGCATGACAGTGTTATGGTGTTACTGAGGCACTTGCGAAAAAAAAGGTGAAGAAGAAAAATATGCACCATTACTGATCATGTGTTCTTCCTTGATTTTTTTTATGAATTAGATTCAGTGTTTATTTGAAACTGCTGTTTTTTTATCTAAATATACACCTGCACCTGGTGTTTAAATGGGAAACAGCAGTTAATTAAAATTCTGTAATTATTTGGTATTTTAACACAAAAACAACAAAAAAAGACGAAGCCTAGCGGCCACCTGCAGGAACTGTGTTTTAAAAGGGTTAAGCTCTAACGTGCTTACATCTTGTATATTTGACCTTAACTTTGACATATGAAGCTCCAACAGTCCAACAAACAAATGAGAGACTTGATCTCACTACATAGGGACATAAAGGTTCCCCACTCAAAGACACAGATAACTGATACCATTTGTGTTCCTTGAGGAGAACGATATCCAGGAATGACACGATCTGGTGGGTTGCTATTTATAAGCTTTTTTTTTTTTTAATAGTTGCACCTGCCTCAGTCTCTTTCATTAAACTCTTTTACAGATGCCCAAGATACTTAAAAAAGGCAGCCATGGTCTGACGCCTCCACAGCAAAACAGACAATAAATGAACATAACCAGACTGCAACAGAGAGAGGGATGGAGTCTAAGAGAATAATTTTAATCTTACATCAAAATTAAGTCTAAAAAAAAAAGTCTAAATGTCAAATGTGTGATGCAACAGCAGGTTAAAACCGTTCAGGAGAAGCAGCCTGGTGGACGAGACGGCTGCTAGGAGGAGCAGACAGATTGCTGAAGCCGGCCTTCTGCCTTCAGAGGGAAGCTCTTGCTGTTTCCACGTCTATCGGTGGAATTGGAATGAGTTCACACTGTTAGTGAAGCCAACTCCAACACCCACCCACCCATTAACACTGAGTCCCAGAGGAAAGACAGAGAAATGGAATAAATTGGAGAAAAGAAGGGAAAAAAAACAGTTTACCAACTTAATTTTACAATCGATTTTCCTTTCACCTCAATCCGTTTCCTCTTCTCTGGCAGGATGGATGTGGAGGCTGAGCTGCTTTCCTATAGTCCAAGCAAGATCCACCATAAACTAAACCAAATCTGTTCAATTTGCATAAAAAGTGTAGAATTGATATGTATGCATATTTTAAAGCCCAAAGCATCGCCAATGACAGCTTGCCTTCCTGAGATGGAAGGTCATAAATATTAAAATTGGCTTGTTCTCCCAGGGTGAGAAATGTCATTCTATTTCTATCAAAATGTCAGGGAATCTGTGGTTAGATGAATCATGTCGTCGCAACATTGGTTTGATATGTGAAAGGAAAAAGGGAAATAATCTGCATGTCGATAGGTGAAATCTAACATCATGGGTCGAAGGCTCTGAATACAAATCTATTGTTTGGTGCGGTCATCTGCAGGAGGAATCGTTGCTTTTAATTTGTCTGTATTGTAATATTGGACTCTGGCTGTACGGTGATACAAGTAGCACGATGCATCGTTCATTGTCACATTACTTCGGCAAAAGTATATTGTTGAGGAGCCTCCACACAAATGTGGTCTTTTTTCTTAAGGATTTAAAAAGGACCAAGCTTGTGCCCTCTAAATGTCCTGCCCTCAATAGAACGTAATCCCTAATTTGTTGATACACGGTGCATTCAAGCAGACAATCTTCTATAGAACTCTTCACTGCTCCATGTACCAAACTTTGACCTGGTTTCCCCTCAACGCAGGAAGACATTAGTAGTGGCTTCAAAGCATTTTCAAATCAACCCCTTTATCTTTCCTTCATATTTCAATAATTATCCAATTCCGCACACTCAGCATCCGTTGTTTTTGTCCCCAAACTAATCCTACTAATAATGAAAGGAGTGCTTTTAAACACGAAGCTCCTTCCAACTGGAACAATTAACTCATTTAATTTTTTCCAAGAATTCATTATCACCTTTTTTTCTGAAAACATCATGATGCCATTTTTTTTTGTCTTGGCTGTTTTTTTGGTTAAAGTAGAAGTGAAGTGTAAAAAGAAAAAAAAGGTTTGAACAATCTTCAACATTTACAATAGTAATATAGTTTTTATACTTTAAGCACAATTTCAGATAATTGAATACTTCTTATAATTATTTTTCGCCTCTTATTATTTTAGCATTGTAGTATTGTATTGCTTTAGTATTTCTCTTTTTACTTCAGCTGAACTCTTCTTTCATCACTGGTAGTGAACTGGGAGTGAAGCTGTGCAGTAAGTGGAAACCTGTATTGGTCCTAACATGCGTGGGTGTATGTGCGGTATTGTTCTTTGTGTGGTTGTGAGGTATGATCTCGTTAGAAGAGCTGACAGGGCAGCGTCCAAGGCGTTCGCGGCGTGGCGGGGAGAGGCCGGTTCAACGGGAGCCTGACGGCGGTGCACTCTGTGTGGGCAGGAGGAGCGGCGGGCTCCGCCTGTCTCCATTCATCAGCACCGCCAAACTGGCATCTCCACTGATGTAGGAGAGGGCTGCCGGTGACTAACAAGCAGACACACACTCATGCTGACACACACGCAGCAACAGATACAGCATGTGACCCTACATACTCATACAGCCATACACAGGTATGCAACAATGGATGTGTGTATGATATACAGTATTGATGTATATACATATAAACATTCAAGTAAATAGTTTGGAAGGTGTAATGAAACTGAAAGCTCATGGTCACATGATGGTTCCTGGTGAAATAACTGAGGGTTGGGAAGTTGGGGTGCAATTTATGTCCTAATTGTAAAAAAATGCACCCTAAAATGCCCTTTCAACTGTCAAATCATGCACTAAATGTGCCCTCTTGGGTGGTGAAAACACACATATTCCAGATATCACTGAGACCAAGAAATGCTATGAAACATTAGTGCTGCAATTACTTTTATGTTGGATCTTTTTTTTTTTTGCTCCATATATTTTGAGCCTAAACTGTATCTCACAGAAAATGTTTGGATTATCTGGTGCTGACATGGTGTTAAAATACAACAAAATACTGGAAATGTCAGCCAGGGACCCCAGAACCCCCCCCCCCCTAACATACAATTCATATATAATATACATAAAATACACTGTATGTGCCCGTTTTTTCTTTTCGCCCCCACCCTTCAAAAGATCTGTGCACACCACTTGGGGGAAATATTGATTTTCTGATACTCTCTGCATTATGACTAATGCACTGATTTATGTATTAATCATCATCTTGATGATGATTAATGATAAATTACACCCAAAGCTCTCAGCTGACCAACTCTGCAGTTATCTTGGAGGAAATCTGTGGATTTAATAAATCTGCTGGGTGCAATTAAAATCAGCAGGTACACCATTAACCATTTCTCTTTAAAAGTTTCCTGATTGGCAGCTGACTCCGAAATCCTGAATTTTGGCACGTCCATGAATGCAAGTTTAAAAGAAAAGTCACTTTCGAAACAGCCCCTGTTCAAAACTGCATTATACGAATGAGACTAAATGTCCTCGCTGATGGATTACTCGTCTCAAACTGGTTTTCAAGTCTGGGGCTGATTCTTATTCCGGCACTGAGTGGCTGGCAGGGGTAAGAAATCAATGTCGAAATAGCTGGCAATAAGAAGGAGTAAGGAAAACATGATCTGTAGATCATAGGTTATAACATTTAATATCACACATATGGTCTTTTGATTGTCAATGAGCAGGGACAGACAGTCAATACACAGCTCCAGACAACCTGATGTGAAACACTTGATGTTTTACTACAACCTGATTTGAAACATCCGTCAGTAGGATGAGTTCATGTGCTCTTCAGCTCTGTAACACTAGAAGGCTGAAGTGGACAAAACACACTCCATATTTACTAAACCAGGCAGTGTGGCCAAACTTTTGACTACGTTGCATTTTTCACAGCATCCATGCATATTTGCTCATTGGTCAGCAACATTTAGACAGAATGGAAACATAGTACTGGCAGCTGAATTGGTTTATGTTTGGAGTTTGACACAGCCTTAAATTTGAGTAGGGGTATTTGACTATGCCAACAGTGAATAACTTTTTGCCAGTAACATAATAAATTTGATCAGCTCATTTAAGAATAACCAGCCGATGGCATTATAAGTTATTACGTTATCAGCCAAAAGTTATTACATTATCGTTTCAGCATTTTATTACATTATTGAACAGTTATTACATTATTGGCCTATTACATTGTAAAGATGATTTTAAACATATTCTTGCCATGTTATAATAAAGGCTTTTTATACCTTTTTTCTTAATCTCAGAGAGTCTCTTTTTTTGGATGCTGATCCAACAAGTTATGAATCTGGATACTATTTGAAAATGAGAACTTCTCCCACACCTTCTTTAGGATGGCATGCTTTTTCTTTATTTTTGAGGAAAGGAAAGTTGTTTATTTTAATAAAACAAAAAAAACACTCAGGTGTTGACATGATCTTCACTAAGTGCTTATCTTTCATTGAGCATTTGCATATCTTGCACTCAGAGGTGTCTGATGGTTCTTGGTTGGATTAAATGTCTGTCTATAAGTGCTCTTCTTTTCTTCAAGTCAGACATGCTACATGTTGAGTTTTCTACAGAATACACACAAACAGGATTCTGCCTCTTTGTATTCCTGCGCAGAATATTCTGAATCTCCCCCTCTGCTTTCCGTCTCTCTGGCTTTTTTTTCACTTCTCTTGCTTCTTCTGCATCCGCCTGTTCCGCGCCAGATGATTTGCGCACCAACCGGCAAACTGGGCACCACTGTCTGTGCTGTGTTACCACAATCCTGTGAAGACATCTGACATAAGATACACATGCCCTCCCTTTAATAGGGTACCCACTCTGTACCAATTCATGCAAACACCGGAACACCTTATGACAGTATTTATACACATGTGCACATCCCTCTTTCTCTTCATCCTATCTAATGGCTCCTTAGCATTTTCCAGCATTTTCCATTGGGCATCAGCCAACATCCTCCTCCCTACCTGGAGAGTAACGCTGAACCTAAACACAGAGACGCTTTTATGTGCTCAGGTGTCTCAAATGTCGCAGTGTTTTCAGGAAACAAAGTGCAGTCTCTTCAGGACGCCTTTGATGTTCTTCAGCTCCGGGTGTGTGTGTTTTTTCATGTTTTCTTGAGATCGATGCACCTGATGTTTGGTGAGCGAATCTCTGGATTGAACTGCAATTCGGAGGCAGGATCTGTTTGTGTGGAGTGACAGTGTCATGCTGGCTGCCTTTTTCTTCTTCACAAGAACTGCTGAGTTGCTTTTAACTGGAGCACCATATCTAATTTATCCATCTTGCTGTAAAAGGTTTTCAAAAACCAAATCTGTGTAATGAAAATTGTAAGGGATATAAAATATGTATTGGTCAATTAATCCCACCACATCAACATCGGTCTGTGCACCGCTGGCACATTTTCACACAATAAAACCACAGTGTTTCGCCAATATGCATTCTGCTCTGGAGCAGAGAGAAGATAATAGATGCCTCCAACTTACCTGTTAAGGTTCCACATTTTTAAAAACCCCAAATCAATAAAAGGTTTGAATTTATCAATTACGTAATTGCTATCAAGCCTAGTGGATATTATAAAATAACTTTATATTTCCAGTTAAGAGCCACAGCATTCTCAGTGAGAATGGCTGAATGTGCAAAGTGGTTAAAAGTTTGGCTGCATTTCACTGAAGCCAAAACTCAACCCTTGTTAGATCCCTTTGTTAAAAATAATAACTCGATGTTGAAATCCATGTTTAATCCAATAAGATGATACATTAGTTAGCTTGTTAACCGAGGTGAGTAAAAATGAGTATTAGGCAAAACAATCTTGGGAGATGTAACTTTTGGTGAGAAAAGTATTAATAGTGGTATTGATAACGACTCTATGGAGGCTCATCAATGTTATATCAATAGAAATGAATGATCCCCATCCCTAGAAAATGAAGCACTTGTCAGTTTGTTTTTTATTCATATCAAATTGATGTCATATGAATATTGACTGTTATGTTCGCTCAGTGCCAGTGAAAAAGAGTTTTTTGGAAACAGCAAACACTGAACCACCTCCTGCCAAACTAACTACGACTGGGCAGAGCTGTGATGCACAGGTGAAAACAAACAAAAATCATTTAAAAAATGTGAAGGCCACGATCCATAAAAAAGGTACTGGACAGTCACATACCAGGATATTAAATTTTGGCCAGTGCATTAGGCGGAAAATGATCAAACCTGGCTGGAAGATGTCCAGAAAACAAAACAGTAATTAAAAGTGGTTATTCTATATCTGTCAGAAGGGAAACTGTTTAAATATATTCTATGTTCCAGTAAATATTTCATTTATAAACACTGGTTATTTGAAAAATAATAATGTCCTATGCAAATATCTTTCTCTCTGTCCTTTTTAATAAAAACAAATGTGTTTTATTATACTATTATATTTATGTAGTGTTGCCTTATTTTAAGAGCATGTGGTCTTATTTAGCTCCCTTAATACAATAATTTAATAAATCTCATTTTACATAATGACAATTGCCCTAGTTTTTAGGGATAGTAGGCTTCTTTTGCATTAACTAGGCTTAATTAAATTGCTTGAAATGAGTCTTTTTGATCTCTAATGACAGGCAGACCTTTAATTTTTAATTCACTTACTGCACTGGGAGACATATTTTCTTGTTTCAATTGCAAGAATGCATATATTTAGAAAGGCTGGCCTTCAATTTGATGGGGCATTTTTGCAGTAAGGTAATTGCTTTCATGGTAACAAAAATAAATGAATTAATTAAAAAAATAAATTTTTAAAAATTGACTGGTGGTGGGAATCTGAACTGCAGTCCCAGCTATCAAAGTCAGACACTTTAAACTTTATAATAACTCCACTGATATTGGGAGAGAATGGATATTCTTCACACAACCACAAGAGGACATTTCTCAGGAAAACTTAACGTAGGTCCTGTTAAGTGTTTACTACAGTCAGTGTGTCCAGTAATACGACTTCTCATCATTAAATGATCATTAGATTGAGACTGGATGCACCCTGCAGCAGATCTTCCGGCCGGACTGATGTATTAACTTCCTGATAGACCAGAAGCTCCCTGGGATTGATGGCTGATGCTCGAACCATGTGACTGAACCAATCACACACACATGCACACACTCACAGTTCTGTAACTCACTTTCAGACACAAAAGAATTTCACAACGTGTGTGTTGAATACGCACTTTTTCTTATGGTGCAGAAGCATTACACATACAGCATCTTCATAAATCACAATCACACACACAAATTAGAGCAAACGGATTAAAATCTTTGTGAAATATCGCTCCTAAATACACACACACACACGCATGCACGCACAGAAAGGAATCATCTTCCGAGTATAGCACATAATGCAGACTGGCTGGAACCCATTTCAGCAAATGTGATTAGCCCAACACACGCCATCTCATTAAGAGATTGAATCTTAATGCCAGCAGTGTTTCCGTGTGGAAGCACTATTTGGCAAGAAGTGAGCCCAGATGCATATCAGTGTCTTGATTCATACTGCAGCCCATTAGCAGATATCAGCAGGCTGATAGTATATAGCATACGTACATTTAAAATATCTACACACATTAAAACACACACACACACACTATCAAGCTGTTTTTGACACATTTGTACACATGGATCAACACCGAGCAGCATCGGTTTCAACCAAACCTCTTACTAATCAAAACGATCAGAGGGAACTTTTCTTTTATCAAACAGATACTTTATTAAAACATGAATGCGAATATTTGTGAATGTGTGTGTATGTGGGACATGTGTGCAACACGGATATCCCAGTTAGTTTGAATATGAGGTTTTATCTGTATATAAAAAATATAAAACATGAAATTACACACTTTTTTTATTTTAGGTGTGTGTGAAGTACTATTTAATTTGCTTTACTTTGAATTTACTTTGGCCTTTTAGTCGGCAGTTCTGTCTACAGTATACATGCATGTGTGTGTTAAACCCTTTTTAAACCCACTCTGCACTATTAAGCATCCCAGTGACTCATAGGAAGTGACCACCGAAGAAACGTACTCACATAAACAACATCCGATACTGAAATAACGGTAAATCAATGCAGAATATCAAGTTTCAAGCTAATAGTCGGCCATAATGTTACATTATTACAGCATATTCACCATGGAGATGTTGCAATGGGATGCTGTAGTCACATGCCCACTCTCATTTGCAGGATCAAAACTGTCCAGTTTCAAGTTACTGCATTAGAGATGTGACACGATCGATGTATCCCAGTTAATCCAAACTTTAAGTTTTACAATTCAGCTGAATCCGTTGAGATCAATGACTTCGGTCACGTGCGTGTGCTGCCAAAAGGGTTTAAAGGCTTCTTGGTGCCAGCAGCAAATGGCAAGTTAATGACTTCACACAAACCCCACGAATGAGAAAGGATCACATGGGTTCCCTGGCACCGCAAATGACACAGCAATAAAAGAATTAACATGCACTCATGCTAATGTGATTCTCTGTGAAACGTATTAAAAACAAAAAGGAGGCTTTAATTTTCCTGTAAAAAAGTTAAAGCTCTGTGCAGAAATAAGCAATATAACTATTATAAAGCTGAATGTATATATTATCAAGGCTCTGTTAGTGTGAGTTTGTATAAAAAACTCTTGGCAATTTTAAACATCCAGAGAGTGGCATTTAAAAAAGACTCCTTCGACAAATTGATCTCAAAATAAAGTGCCTCAAAGTGTCCTCTTATAACGAGTGAATTTTCTTTCTAAATGCCAGAAAAGTTTTTAAAGCACTGATCAAGAGTACCTGGTATTACATGCAGATCAGAAAACCGTTAAGAGTACCTTGGCCAAATTGTATTTTCTGACAGGAAAACACATTAAAAAAAAGCTTCCAAAGCAACAAAGTGCCAGAACATTTAGAAAATCACTGGTAAGCATGCCAGCGGAAATGCAACATGTTTTTCTGCAATTTGCACTCATATAAAGTACCTCCATTATCTGTAAATCACAAAGAATAAAGTGTCCTAACCCTCTCAATCAAGATGCCGTACATTCACTGTGGTCGTTTTTTAATCTTTCTTGAGGTACTTTTAGTTATTTAGTTCAAAGTTATCTCCTGCTGCCACTAGGGGATGACAATATAATGCTGCTATTAAAAAAGTCCAATATTTTACATTTATCCGAGTTATGTTTGAAGTTTTGAAGTCACTAACAAGACATATTTGTGTTTTTAACAACAATAATCATCTCAATATAGTTTTACATCTCCTCTCCAGCCTTCTCTGAGGCTCTAGAAAGAACAGATCTCATTCATTTTAAATATGGAGTTTTTCACCTGTATTTATTGAAGAGCATGTTCTTTCGAATTGAGAGCATGATTCATTGACTTCACGTTCAGATCTTGTCATTCTTTCCCACAAATCCCGTCCTCCTTCCGCTGCAGCAGCTCCTGCCTGCGCTGAGCTTTGCTCTGCTTCTGCTCAAACTGAACACTCGCACTCCGATGGATTGCTGCTCACATCCTCAAACCCTTCACCTCGCACTCAGGCTACTTCAAACGTCTGCTCTCAAATTTCTGTTCTGATTTGTTTGTTTTTTTTCACTTAATGCCATGTCGAAATCCCCCAACCAACAGAGTGTCAGGTGTAGTGCCGGGTGTAGTGCCGGGTCAGTTGATCAATGACCCTCATCTTGCATTTGTTTTTCTTCTGAGCGTACTTTATGAATCAAAAATCAGTTAAATTCTCACTTTCTACAATATGGGACATTTAAATTAAAACCAGTTTAAAAACCAAGATCCATCAATAGATGAAATAAATGGTATACTATTGTTATTATATAATACTACTATAATGTGCTATAGTATTAAAGCACATTAAAACAGACTCACGCTTTCTATTTCTTTCCCACAGTAGTGTGATTATTTTTCCTCCTCTCACTGCAGTTACTTTATCTCACCTAAGTTATTCAACTGATACTTTTATCTTTTCATATGTGCAGCTGATCCGAAACTTCTAAACGCAGGAGGCCATGGTTGTGAGCAGATGTAACGACTTAACCCCGCTGACCTCAGCTGTACCGCCTGAGCAAACGTCAACATCCGGCCTCGCGGGCCCCTCCTCTGACAGCTCCACTTCCTCCTCCTCACAGCGCTCCTCTCCCAAACAGGACTGTTGGAACCAGAAGGGATGAGGGCTTGTTCAATCCCTCAAAAAGCAAAAGAGAGAAACGTGTGTTTTCTGTTTTGATTGAAGCTTCTATAATGGGGAAATCTCCTCAGCCTCGCAGAGTATGATGTGTTTTTTTACATTACTGATCATTCAGAATGAGCAAAACCAGAACTCTGCAGTTTACAGGAGCGTCAGCTGCCGCCACAGCTCAAGCAGAGCAAACAGCGCCACTTATAGAAACCCAAACTCTAACCAGCCAAAAAAGTCACAGCACCGCAGGCTACGCCGCAGAGCAGAGACAGAACAGCCATGAATGAGAAAAAGAGAGGGGGAAAAAAAGAAAAGGATTTTTCCAATTATGAGCCAGCTACTACCTCATGGCCATAAAGATATGAGCACAACCAAGATTACAGCTGCTGTGGATTAATACAATTTTCAGTAAATGTGTGTTTACAAGCAGAGACACCCTTGGGATCCACGAACAACATCGGGTGATAGAACAACAAATCCATTTAGTTTAGCAGAATCCTGACAGACAGAAACCAGAACCCTTCGGTTTGAATGTTAGCAATTATCCGGGAATTGGTTAATTAAAAGTGCATGAAGAGAGGGAGAATTAAAATCGGGACATAAAGGAAACCAGAGGAATTTCACACCAGAGAAAGCAGGCTGTGGTCAGCCTAGTTCTGTTTCGAATTTAGGCATTGAAATATGTCATCTTTAAAAAGTGTCTCTGCTGGACTTTTCCCAGAGCCGCACTGTCCACGCCAGTGATGAAACACACTCGGAAATCATGCGAGGGAGTCAGCCGCTGATGTTGCGTTCGCCCTTTTCGGTTGACAGCTCGCTGACCTTCTCTAAAAGCCTGGGTCTGCTGAGAGAGGGAGCTCCCAGAGTTACGGAAAGATTAGGAGACTGGAGCTAATGGTCTTTTCTCTGATTTACAGAAATACTCCACATGACGTCAGGTGCATCAAATCACACACAGACCGGATGAACCAGAACATCATTATATTCCTACTCAGCCAGGGTCTCTGACTGCAGTGTGGCTGGAAGTAACAGGTGGTCAGCTCATAAAATGATCTTGCATGGATATAATGTGCTTACTAGTGATTATTTCCATTATAAATTAATCTGATCCTTTTCTTGAATAATTGATTAGATGTTTGTGTCTGAAAATGGTAAAAATGTAATTTACTGCCACAATCAGAAAATATTACAGTTGCAAAGAGAATATGGACATATTTTTCTTCAAAAAAATACTCAAAACAATTAATCAATTATACAAATTAACTTAATAGCTGGCAATTAATCGTTGCAGCTTTAGTGATGAAGGGAAACAAATCAATCAGGGAATCTCAACAACCAATTTTAGAGGTTGTTTTTTTTTTGTTTTTGTTTTTTTTTTTACAATTTTACAGAAGTTTGGGGGAAAAAACAGATCTATTCAGAAAGTGTGTGGCTGTTTCTATGCTTGACTGTAAGTCTTTATGTGTGTGTCCCTGTATGTACTGCATAAATGAGAGAATAAATGAATAAAACGCATCACATCCCCAAACAACTTCCATCAGTTTGACAGTATGATGTGTGTGTGCACCATGACCCCAGCTGGTCAGCAGCATGAGGACAGCAGAAAGTCACCTGAAATTATGATCAAAAAGCCTCTTTTCACTTAAATTAAACTTTCTTTTGCGATGAAAAAGCGGAGAAAAATGTAGTTCGAATGAAGAAAAAACACCAACAAACATAGATTTGCTGTCTGTGCGTAAACACAACTTGGTGTATAATGGTTAAAAAGTACTCACACAATCGCGTGGTAGATAAACGCCCATTCCCTCGGTCTCTCCAGCACGTTGTAGAGGTAATTCTGGAGGCGCCGGTAACGCGCGTTCCTCCGGCCGCTCTGCACGCTGTAGGTCAGCGGCTTCCCCAGCAGACTGAGCCGGGCGCCCTGTTTCCTCTCCGCTGCCGCCGCACCTGCCGCGGCCGGGGACAGGAGACCGTCCCCAACGCGCGCCGCGTTGTTCATCGTCCTCTGGCCGCTCTCCACATCTCTCAGAATGTAGTCCTGCGCCCGGCGTCCCGTTGAGGTCTTCAGCCAGAGCCCAGTGCCGCCGCCTCCACCGTCGTCGCCGGTGTGACTTCGCGGCATGGCATCACCAGCCCAGGCGCGGAGTGCGCCGGGAGACCGGCAGACATTCACCAAAGCGCTCTTTGTGCCAGGAGCGTTTGACTTTTGCCGTGCGCGCTGAATTAAAGGAAGCAGCTGGATGAGTTGGAATCAAACTAACCCGCTCTCATCTTGTTATCCCTGTGGCATCCAGGGATGATTCGCGCACCAGTTTGGACACTCTGACCATCTGCACGAGGCTGGAGAGGAGTTGGGTTATGAAGGAGTGGATCCATCGAGACATTTGTCGGGGGGTGGGGGGTAGTGGTGGTGGTGGGGGGAGGGCTCTCCCACCTTCCCACACTGTCTTTCTTCCCCGACTCACTTTTACTCTCTGTGTTGTTTCTGCCCTGAGGCGTGCGGAGCCCAGTCGGTGCCGCTGCTGCTCCAAACAACGACGCTTCCTTTTTACGCGCACCGGCAGCAGCGGAGCGGACGAGTCGCCGATCCCCCCGCGGGGCTCCCGCAGCTACGGAGGCTTAAAGCCGCTTTTGCGGCTTCCAATTTCGGTGATGAACGTAAACTGTCAAAAGCATCAAAAGCCACAAGCGCACCGATGACGCAGGTTTTTACGCAGACGAGGATATCGCCTGATGGCCAAATCAACCAGCAGTTTTAGTCGATTTCAGAAAATATAAACATGCTGTAGCACATACACACACGTGTTTTAACACGCTTCTAGATAGAACTTAACTCTCTTCTTCTGTGCGTAAAGTCGGTCTTTAAGGGGGAATTGGATAGGTTTCTGCTGGTATGACATAGTGTGAAGCTGTTTTCCAAACAGTAGACTGTACAACACCGAAGTTATTAAAAGCTGCTTTCTGATTTAGCAGCATTTCATGTTAGTGAATCATGTCTCAGTCGCAGCTGTCCGCTTCCCAAACTTCCCAAACACGTTTTCTGATTACATCGTCAATAGCTGCGTCACCCTCTTCCGTGCTGACGGACCACGTGACCCACGGTCACACTTTTTTCTGACTTCCAACTTTCTGCCCGAACTAGATTAAATTTTAGTTTAGTTTCTTTTTCAAATTAGGCTGTGTAAACCCAATTTAAATATAGGCAACCTCAGTGAGTTATGGCTAATTAAAAAGACACAAAAATCAATTTGACTGTGATTTCTTTTACTAAATAAAAAAAAGGTAATGACAAGGCAGGAGCAATGTAACAACAATGTTATAGATGTCAGGCCCAAATCAGTCCTTCTAATCAACATACTGAAGTAGATTTATTAAAAATGTTTCTCATTTTTGCTGTTTGGTTTACTTTATTTCCTAATATTGTACATATTTCCTAGGTTTTAAGTCTTGATATCCCTTAACAATATACAATTGTGGTTTTAAGAACCAAAATTAATCTCAGTATAGCTCTCAAGCTTCTCTCTGGAGCTCTGCTATTTGTGTCCTTCTCATTATTGGTAATTAGCCTCTCCTCTTATTGTTTTATTTGAATTGCTGAGGGGGGTGTATAGTTATGACATCCTGGTGGTTCATTTTCAGAAAGTCCTGGTGGAGTCCTGGTGAAGTCCTGGTGGTTCATTTTCAAGGACTCATATGATATTGTGCCATGTCCATTCCTTTTTGTGAGTGAGAAGGTCTAGGTGTTATAACTACTGTCCCATGTATCAAACACTTCATCAAATCAATCAGAGGGAAAGCTCATGAATATTAATGAAATAAATCCAAATCACCCTGTTCTGTCTTGACCTCCAGAGAGAAGCTGTAAAACTATAATGCAATGATTGTTTTTGTACTTTAAACTGAAAATATGTTGGGGATATCAAAACTTCAACCCCCCCCCCCCAAAAAAAAATAAAAAATAAAAAAATAAAAAAATAAATAAAAAAATTAAAAAAATTAAAAAATTAAAAAATAAATAAATAAATAAATAAATAAATAAATAAATAAATAAATAAACAAATAAATAAATAAAATAAAATAATAAATAAATAAGTAAATAAATAAGAAAAGAAAAAAATATATAGGCTGTATTTTGTATCTGTGGTTTGAGTGGAAAAATATTTATAGAACACCTACACTTTCTTATAATCAAAAATCTATTAAAAACGTGTAAAACTCACTTTCTACAATAGTGGACCTTTAGGTCTTCATCTGACAGTAGTTTTCTTTGGATTTGTCCACTTTACATCCATCCAAAGCTCACGATGAAGTCAGTAGGTTGACGCCATCAAGTTTAGTTTCCTCTTCTTTTTTTTTAAAAACCATAGAGAAGGAACAGGGAGCTGCTGCAGTGATCGAATCCTGACCCCTAGTGGCCAAACACAGACGTTACAGGAACTGATTAGGCGATAAAGGGCAAGAAAAAACTCAGCCATAAATACCTGGAGGCTTTATCTGGTGTTTCCTAAACACTGCCTGTATTTTCAATACTGCATTATATAATTAAGAATATTCATTTAGCATTTATAACAATAATATATTGCAAATATTGGTGTGTGTGTGTGTGTATGTTTGCACGGGTCAAATTCATTTATTTCACGATTTTAATGTCTTTAAACAGTTCATTCTAATAGCAGTAGAGACGCAGCTCGCATTTTGTGGAACCTGCATAAAATGTTGTTTTTTATAGGCTACACGTCATTTTTATGATTTACTTTACCAGTTAATTTGTCTTAATTATCGATTGCGTTATGTTCATGAACCCCGCTGCTAATTATGTGCTGTTTGTACTGTTAGTTGCTCTGCTATTCCCGTCCCACGGGCGCTGCTGTAGTGGCTCCTTCAGGGATCAATTAAAGTAATCCCCGCTCTTAATTGGGAGGGTTTCAGCACCACGGACAGCGACGTCCATATTTTAGACAAGTATAGTGGGAGATAAAAATATATATACTATATTAAAGGACGGTGCTAATAAAAGAGAGAAATATAAGATAGAAGAGGTTAGAGAAAGAGAAGGGGGAGTGAGAGATTTTCAGAGCGAGAGAGAGGGAGAGAAAGAGAGAGAGAGAGAGAGAGAGAGAGAGAGAGAGCATTGGTTGGGATTAGACTGTGTTCCAGGTTTGTATTTGCAGGGATTACAGCAGCGCAGCCGCATCCGGGCTGCGCGCTTTGCTGTTGCGCTTCTCCGCGTTTCTCCGCAGAACTGAGCGTCACCTGAGCCCCCCGCGCCCCGCTGATCCCCGGACATATCGAACGGGATTACAGGCCTGCATGGAAACATGGCCGACGTTCCACAGATAATCAAAATTGGGATCTCCATGAAGATGCTCCCCAACAACACCGCGGTGTACTTCAAGTCCGACGGAGCCCGGTTCGGACAGACCCGGACCATCAAGCTGCTGACGGGCTCCAAGTACAAACTGGAGGTGGTTATTAAGCCTGGAGCAGCCGAGGCCACGTAGGTAGCTTTACGGTTCTTGTCAGGCGCGTTATCCTGACCTGTCCATAACCCGCCCAGCTAAGAGGACACACGCCTATTTAACCAGGCCACCGATATTCCTATTGATTCCTTCATAAGACAAATAGACCACTGAATTAACTAATGAGACACACAACCAATCAGTCAGATGGATGTTGTTGGAATATAGACAAAAGGACAGTATGAGATAATGTCCAAATAATGGAGACTATTATTATTTGCCATTTTAATATTTGACTGCTACTTTGCTTCTACATTCAGTATTGTAATTGTATTTAGCGTGTGATAGAGTATGTGTTTTTTAATCTCCTCTCTTCTAAATCCCCCAGAAAGTGACTTATGGCCCGTGTCTGTTTTATGTCTGCGCCCTGTAGCTTTTCATATGCTCCCACTTTAACAACACAGCAGCAGATTTTAAGGCTGCATTCAAGTATAGTAGGAAATGTGGCACTTTCGAGTCTATATAGGCTAATGCAATAATGAAATGTTGAAGGAACATTTTGACATTTCAGATGCGATATAGAGGCTGGAGACTATGTGTTGAAAATGTAATATTTTATCACATTTTACTGTTTGTCATATGAATCTGTATGTATTTTGTACGTTATGTACATTTGTGTTTATGTACATTTTATTTAAGAAAAATGGCAAAACATTTAAAAATACCTTTTGTGGTTGATTTTATAATATCAGAACAAATAAATACCCTCTGACCTAAAATCCTATAGTGTTAAGTCCCTTCTCCAAATAAAGCGCTCGGAAGTAGGATTTTACGCAGAGCATTTGAAGGCAGCATAAACCTCTCACAGATTAGGACCACAGTGTTTGGGTTTTGTGTGTCATCGCCAGGGGCAGAGCAGGGGTCCCAGCCCAGGGGGGGCGAAGCATTCTTGATGGGCCCTTGTTTCCTAAACATCCCCGTTAAAACATAATCATTAAAAAAAAAATGCCGCAGATTAGCCCTTCTGACACATAACCACAGCAAGCAGGCACATGCGGTCAGAATGATTTAAATGAGGTTTCAGCAGTATGGCCAGCACCAGGGCCATTATGTCAAACCTAATTCTAAGCCTAATGCAGACTTCAAGTAGGTATCAAACTAGAGATAAAAATCAAATGACATCCAGTGATGTCGCATTCAATACAGCTGAGTAACACAATTCAGACACATGTTCAAACTACAGGACAGTTTCAAATGTGTGACATGTAGTTAACACAATGACCCAGCAGACACGGTGGTCAAACAGCAACAAACACAGGAAAGGCCGTATATTCAGCATTATGACAATGTTATCAGAAATAATGAATATTATGACAACTTACCAATGATGGGTTCATCTAGCAGTGGGCAGAAGACCACAACAAAAATAATTCCATCCAAAGGTGGGGAAAAAAGCCCAAAATTCCAGCCAGTCGGTGCAGACTGGCTGGGTGTTGTTGAGTTGGAGGGTTGAACTTGTGTTGTTTGAAAGAAGTTTGTCAGCAGGACACGAGGCCACGACATTCTTCCTTTGCTCTAAATCTTTCCTTTTGTGTGCCTGACTTGTGCTTACCCATTTTGGCGCAAACTATCTTACGGGCTACACTTCCGGCAAAAGTAAAAAACAGACGTGCGTGCGTACATACCTGTGCATCACAAGCAGGCAGACAAGGGGAAATGGGAGTTTTTTTTCATTTTTATTTTTAAACAACTTTTTCCTTATGAACACAAAGTGTTGTAAATAGTGTGAAAATTAATCTAATTACTGGATTTGAAATTAATGAATCTAATTCAGTGGTTCCCAACCTTTTCTAGCCGTGCACCTCCATCTATATCCAACCTGGTTGATGAACCCCATATTTCCCACACCTTCCAAAAAACACGACTAAATGTATTAAGACACAACCAGAACATGTCATCTAATGATCACATTAATAAAAGAGCATCTGAATTAAATTGAAATGTACCAAAGTTTTAAAATAATGCAGCACATTAAAATTTATAGCAGGAGATGACAGGCTTAGCAGCAGGAAGTATGTTGGGAGAGTAGGGTAACCATAGCAACACTAGTCTGATGATACAGGACGGGATATTATGGGATATTATGTTATAGCTGCTGTTTGGTTGATGTTTTTGAATGAATGATCATTCATCATCTTGTTAAAAGGATGTGACACTGAGGAGCTTCACACTTCATTTAGTTGTTTAGTCTTTAAACAGACTAGAGTTGGTTTCCTTGGATAGTTCCACTTCGTTTGTCCAGGTGTGAAAACTCATAGAACTCTGGTCCAAACAAACCAACTCTGGTCCAAACAAACCAACTCTGGTCCACTTAAAAATAGGGGGTCTCTGTTTGTATCAAGTGAATCCTGATCTGGTTCTGTCCTGGTCTGGTTCTGTACAGTGTGAATGCTCACTGGACCAAACACAGGACCAAATGTACATTTTATATTTATTTATATTTCAGAACCAGTATTTTACAGAGGGAGAGATGGTTCTGCCTCAGCTGAGAGAATACAGTCCTCACTGTTGAGCCCAATGAGTTTATATATATATATATATATATATATATATATATATATATATATATATATATATATATATATATATATATATATATATATATATATATATATATATATATATACCAACTCAACATCTTAGCAGTCCGTCGTTTTCTCCGCTGCCATTTCTCGGTGTATTCAACGCTAGCTGAGTCGTGATAAATAACAAACATCAACAGCTGCTTCATCTGCTGTGTCCATGTTTACAAACATCTCTTTTCCTGCAACACGATCAACAACAGCGTGGAGTCTCTGCTTCAACCACATCTCCGCAAATGTGACGTGACTCCAGTGACTGGACTCGACTGCGTGTGTCGCTTTTATAGCGCGTTAATTTGCAGCATAAGTAATTACACTAATTAACGTGCTAAACTGACAGCCCTAGAAAATCCAACTTTCCTTCGTTACCATTTTCTTCAGTACACTTTTCGCCCTCTTCAGCGTGCCCCCCTCCACCCCAGCCTGCTCCGCTACAGGTCACCGCCTTTCCCTCGTGCGATTTGCCTACAATTCACGATTACATAATAAACGTTTTTTGTACTTCCGTGTCCAAATAAGGATTAATCCCTGATATATAAATATCATGCTGTGAAACAGGCTGCCTGCAGCATGCCTGCAGCCTGAATGAGCACCCTGGTGCAAAAATAGGTCACACACGGGATGATGAACACTAGGTGTTGTGGAATTAAAGACAGCTGTGAACCTATTTTCCTAACTGATTTGTAGCAGGAAATCCTGGCTGGGGGAAACATGCATCATAGAGTATAAAGCTCAGTAATCTGTAGTAGTAGCCCTTTTCACTTCATTAGTAAATCACATCATTTAAGCTTTTAAATTTAATTGCCACTAAAATCAAGGATTTGTGGATGCACCTGATTAGGGCCTTCACTTAAACATTATTGACTTTAATTATAAAACTGTTTAGTGATGAGTCCTTTTTCTTGTGCTGTGTCCCTGTCTGCAGGTCAATGAGTGTGGGAGGGGTGACCTTCCCCCTGGAGCAGCAGTCTAAAGACCCACAGTCAGTGATCTATACCGGCCAGTACGACACAGAGGGGGTGGCACACACCAAGAGTGGAGAGAGGCAACCTGTTCAAATCAGCATACAGGTAGGATTACATTGTTTACAGGGAAGAACACTAACTTTAATCAGGATGAGAGCTATGGCAAACCATTTTAACATTTAAAAGTTAGTCTGGATATGTCTTGCAGATATCTATAATTCATACCTAGTCAAAAAGAACATTTCAGATATCCACAACTACAATCTTCCTGGGATAAATGACCTCACTTTTACCATTCATGTGTATGGGGTTTGTCACTACAGATATCTGCAGTTCACTTTGAGATATCTGCTATGTAAATTATGGATATCTGTAACTGAATTATGAATAGTAGTAGTTCCATATCTTAAATCAAGTTTCGACTAAGTGAAATTATATTGTAAATATCTGGAGTTATGACTAGTCAAAGTGAAGTTATCTCAAACTGGAATTATGACTAGTTAAAATGTAATTGTAGATATCTATTATAAAGTTATAGATATCCTTAAATGAATTTCGACTTAAAATATCTGAAAGGGGAGATATCTGTAACTTTCGTTCCCTACAACTAGTCAGACAGACGTTGATATTGACTATGTTAATTCTAGATAGTCAAATTTAGCCTTTAAATGTTTGCCATAGGAGAATTACTTACTATCAGAAAGTTTCAGGCTCTAAGAGTCTGCTTGGATGAGTCTACGGTTTGTAGAGATGATGGTTTTACAGATTTATATTACTTGTAAAATTTTGTGTGGATTGTCCTGCATTTGTCACTCATTTTTAGATTTTTCTAAAACATGGTTTTAAGAAAAAAAAAAATTGAAAAAAACGATTAAATTGTCAAAACTGTGACTTAGCAGATATTTAATAAATAAAGTAAAGAAGTAAAGAAACTGGAAAACATACTGTATTTCAATCCATCTTGACTTAATAAACACAGCTCTGTACATTTGCTCATGGTTAAATAAGTGGTGATGGTGTGTATTTCCTTATTTAATTTTTATTTAATTGATTTTATTTCTCTAATTGACAATCACTTGGTCAAATTAATGAGTGTGTTGCCATGGTGATAGTTTGTTTCTTTGTGCCACATCAATGAGCCACAGCTGAAAATAGTCCCCAGCTAATCTACACTTTTTATTTATGATTAAGAAATGTTTGCTAAAACCTTCATTGCCCAGCTGTTTAGAAAATATATTTTGCCTTTTGTAAAATTCAAAGTACATATAACTGAGTGGGTGAAGTTAGACAGACATTGAGAGGCAGATTCTCATGGGATAGCAAACATTTCAATTTGATCCTTTTTGTCCTGAGGTGCTTCACTTCTATCAGGACTGTCTCATCCTGCATCATGATCTGATGACACAGGGTAAATTGCAGTCTTAGCAGATTTGTTTATGTTGCCGTGGTTACTGTTCTACTAAAGTAGATGGCAGCTACCAGAGTTTCCAGTTTTTCTAGTGTGTCCTGACACTGACAATATTTTCTGTAATCATAGATGATTATCGCTGGTGTAATTGTGGATGTGGTGGATGATACATGAAAAATTGTGTAATTAATTAGGGCTTAATTAGTGCTGAAACTAATTATTATTTTTAATTAACAGTTTATTTTCTTCAGTAATTGTTTGCATTTATGGTGTTTTGTGTCAACAAATAGTTAATAATTAATTTTAACAGAAATCTAAAATAAATATTTACATTTGAGCAGAATCACATGATTAACTGAGCTAAAGCTGTTCTTTTCATTTCAGCTTTAATTTGAACAAGCAGGATAGTTTAAGTGAATTGTCATGATATAGTGATGTAACATCAGGGGTCACCATGAATAAGGAGAAACAGCAAATGGACTGACCTACTAAACTAAACTAAACTCATCAATACACAGTAAGACAATACATCAATAATAGTGTAAATCAAGCCAAAGCTAGATCACATCAGCCAGCCTGTGTGTTTGCAAAGCAGGAACACAAGAAGATCAGTCGTCTCTTTTACATCAGAAACATTCAGCACACTGAGTTAATGCTATCCTTATCAGTGGACAGAATAAGATAAGAAACCAAACTAAGAATATATATATATATATATATATATATATATATATATATATATATATATATATATATATATATATATATATATATATACACATACACACAGTATGTCACAAAACTGAGTACACCACAGTGAGTGTAACAGAATAATTATGAATAATAATGTAAATTGAATAATAGTTTAAATTTGTTGTCCCCTCAGAATAACTTAACATACAGCAATTTCTGTCTAAAATGCTGGCAACAAAAGTGAGTACACAGTGAGTACACAGTGTACAAATTGGGACCAAAGTGTCAATCTTTTTTGTGGCTGGCTATTACTTTTTTCCATCACTGCCTTAACTGTCTTGGGCATGCAATTCACCAGAGCTTCACAGGTTGCCATGGAAACTGCTCCAATGAGACATCACAGAGCTGATGGAGGTTAGACACCATGTGGTCCTCCATCTTCCATTTGAGGTCCCACAGGCGCTCAATAGGATTTTAGGTTTGGAGACATGCTTTGCATTGTATTAAATTGTCGATGTATTTTCATGATTATTTACATTGTAGATTCTCACTGAAGACACCAAAACTTTGAATGAACACATGTTTATGGTGTTATGTACTTAACAAAAAATATAACCCTGATAAGGCACAACTATGAAGTGAACACCATTTCAGGTGACTACCTGGTGACTACCTGAAATGGTAGGTGACTACCTGAAATGGTAGGTGACTACCTGAAATGGTAGGTGACTACCTGAAATGGTAGGTGACTACCTGAAATGGTAGGTGACTACCTGAAATGGTAGGTGACTACCTGAAATGGTAGGTGACTACCTGAAATGGTAGGTGACTACCTGAAATGGTAGTTCATCAAGAGAATGCCAAGAGTGTGCAAAGTAGTAATCAGAGGTATTCAGTGGCAAAGTCAAATTAACTGTGCTTCCTGGAGTAGCAATGAAAGTGCTGCAAAATGTTAAATTCAAATTTGCCAAAACATTTGTTTTTATATTTAATCGTTAAATTCTTCCAAACTCATAAAACAATATTATAAAAATATGTCTGCTTGTGTGGACATAAGTGTGATTTTGTGTGAATGTCTGTGTGTATCATCATACCCATCTGTCCAGTTCACACCCCGGGGCCTCTGGGAGGATACGATGCGTGTGTGTGTGTGTGTTTGCCTACATCCATCTGTCCAGTCAATATGCTTCCTCTTCGTTTCACCTTCAGATGATTCTTTCACATGCTGTATCTGAGATCTTGTTCATACAATATTTGAAAGACTTGCATACACTATAATTAATCTGTATTTTTTTTTTTACAGATTCTTTCTATTTTCATTTACATGTCAATAAAATTACAAAACCACTGTGAATTCCTAAGAGAGGCTCATGAATATTTATGAGAGACCAAAAACTATCTGTGCTTTCTGGAGCTCCAGCGGGGTGCCTGAGAGAGCTCTGCAAATCTACGATGACTAGAATTTTTGTACTTTAAATTGTAAATATATCATGTTAAGGGTTTTTAAAACTTGAAATGAAACCCGGAAAACTGCATTTCTTTTTCAGTTCACAGAAGCGGGGATGTTTGAAACGGTGTGGCAGGTGAAGTTCTACAACTACAACAAGAGGGACCACTGCCAGTGGGGGAACAGCTTCAGCAGCATTGAGTATGAATGCAAACCCAACGACACGCGCACGCTCATGTGGGTCAACAAGGAGATGTTTGTGTGATGACAGGCCAGACTGATGAATTCAGTCTATTCTTTGGAAAAAACACAAGGTGTGATGTTTCTAAACCGTCTGTATGTCATGATGAAACATGTTCTGTTACTTCCTGGTGGTAAAGGGATGACTGTGTTTGTGCTCCATATCTCCCATATCTGCTGTCACTCTACTTCACTGAACTATTTCATTGGCTTTATTGTGGGCTATCACTCCTTCTATCATCTACCATTAACAAAAGTTTTAAATGTGTTGCACTGTTTGAAAAGAAAAGCACCCTCTCCCTCTTTTATCCTATGGCAGTCGTGTAAAATGCAGTGATGTTGCAAGTCCAGTGATGAGTACAGTTGAGTTGTGACATCTGCTAACCCTCAGGTGTGTTTAAAATTATGTGAAAGTGCAAAACTGTGCTGTGTGAGTGCATGTGTGGCTGTGTTTGGCCACAGTGTGTGTGTGTGTGTGTGTGTGTGTGTGTGTGTGTGTGTGTGTGTGTGATTTACAAACAATGCTTGTACAGATGTGTATATTTGTGTTGTGTATTTGAAGCCATGTGTACATAGAGTTCCATTCCAAAAAAAAAAATGTCTTGAAAAAATGATTATACTAGGATTAAGTATAACAAATAATTCTAACTTTTAAAAAAATCATTAGCCTAAAGGAGACTTTTTACCATCTTTCTTCCTTTTAAAACTTGTGATCAGGACATCTGCAGCTTAATGTTAGAGATGTGGTGCAACACTGAGCATTTTATTGGGAACACCTGTGCAATCTCATACTTCCATAAATTATATTTTTATGAAGCTTATACATTCTAGTTTTTGTTTATAGTAATTCTACATTATGTTTATTAGTGAGGTGGCAGCATGTTGTGGTGCACTACCTTGCATGACATTGAACACATGAGGGGGACAACATATCAGAAACATTTAGTAGTCCAATATTTTGGTGGAGCAATAGAGCAGGATCATATTCTAAAATATTTTTACTGTACACAAGTTCCTTCATATGAGGGGATATTGTTGTATTTTACAGCACTATACCCACAGCCTTTAGGTTTGAGCGGCTCAGCTTGAACATGAAATCTTGATTCTGTAATTTGTTTACATGTCGGTCACAAATCCTAATAAATCAAATTGTACACTTTACTCAGATACTTGAAACAATCCTTCAAAAGCTCTTGGAAAGATTAAGATCAGCCCTTCTGCTGTGTACTTCAAGATAAAAAAGCCCCTCCCTCTCATGTTTGTATATGTGAAAACATCATCCTTTCATCCTATCCCAAATAACATTTCTGTTATCGAGCAAGTTTCTGCTATGTGTCTCCAAGATTAGAAAAAATATCCCTTTTGTGTTTTGGAATGGAACTCTATAGTACAGTAGGGGAATTCTTGTGTGAAGGTACAGTTTGCAGTATTTTAAATATACATTTTGTATTTTGGGTGAATTTGTGCTCATGTTTGCAGTGTATGCGTGTGTTGTCTCTACCTCCTCTGATGGGAAATATTGAATATTAGTGTTAAAAAACAACAACAAGCATTTGGAAAATTCAGGACACAAACTGTTAATGACATATCTTATTTCTATCTAACATTTTTTTCTAATTCTTGTAGTAAACTTTTGTGGTAAATATTTTCAAAAGTTGTATTTTTTGTACAAGTGAAACATTTGAAGTGTATTTATATGACTGTGTATTTTGGTAGAAATGTCTATGATATTATTTTATTTTTAATGACTTAAACTATGCAAGAAATCAAAACAGCAAAATGACAATGGAACTGTGCAATATAGATGTAAAGATTTTGTGCAAGTGTTGTTTATAATGTTATTAATAGTAAAAATGTTAAATCCTATTGTGTTGCATACATATTCATTTAACTGATTTAATATAACCCAGGTGTGAGCTCTGTGTTGTGTTTAATACAGAAACTTAAGTATTGACACCTAAATACTAACTAAAGTAAACTACTATGACAAAGGAAACCGCATAAGTGAATCAGGGCAATGGCTCATTTGCATATTGCAGAATACAATCTCAGAAAACTTGTTATAAAACAATTGTTTAAATGTAAGAAAACAACCGGGGGAAGATTAATGATGAACCTATTAAGAGTAAAAGGGGTACTTTTACTCTAATTTTTGATTCAACAGTTTTTGATTTCATTGATTCTACATTTAGAATCTATTTTCTGGCGAAATTAGAAATGCTGTCAATGCAAAATTTATATATACACTTTTCTTCCCAGTGAGTCTAGTTTTAACTAAGATGTTCTCATTCGTCAACAATTTACAGGCCTAAGTTGCATAACTGTTCGCTTGCTGCTTCTTTCACACACATGTACACTTGTCCTTTTTACGAAAGAGCTAACATTGAAACAGAGCTTCTACAAAATCAGCAGGTGGACACGTGTGTCACTCTGTGGCTGCTGCAGTTTTTTTCAGATGGGGCTACATTAGACATTTTGAGGATCTTGCATTTAAATTCCTGTACTCTGGTGATTTTTTACAGACCAATTTGCCACCACATTCTTTTGCACAAAAAGTGCATATGACATAAATAACAATAAATGTTGATGTATACATTACTCACAGCATTTTATTAACCAAGTGTCACCTTGGCCAATACCAGCATTCAACGACCACTACATCTCACATATGTCTCTCATAGGCTACTATTTGTTTTAGAGACTGGAAGTGCTGCTGTTACTGTAGGAGCTTGCTGCCGCTACTGCTCCCACACATATAAGTTCTAGAAATTAAATGTGCAATGGTTTAGATTTTCTTTTCAGACCAGCTGCTCTAAAGCCACTTAAAATCTCACTATGGCTTACAATGCTTATCGTGGATTTAGTGCCTGCCCACGGGCAAAGTCTGTGCTATTGATGCAGCGATTTAGTAGCACGGAGATTACATAATATTAAACCCATCTGCCAGTTGTGTACATTAAGGTTTCACGGCGCAAAGACAAAGTCTCTTCATGTGCTGCAAATGAAAAAAAAGGCCTGCAGAGCACGTGCAGTACAACAATGCCGCCAACAAGGGGCGCACGAGCACACGCCAGATCGGGGGGTAAAAATATAAATAAATAGCCTAAATGAATAAATATAACTCGGAGTCCCCGGATGTACAGTACTGCTACACCTCCCCCCTGTGCCTTCTTCTCTCCGCCCCTCCGCCACCGCCTGCTCGTCAAACCGAGCCTCCTCCTCCTCCTCCGCCCCGCTGTCCCCTCCCAGCGGGTCTCCCTCCCTCCGCCTCTGCAGTCAGCGCCTCGGCGAAGGAGAGAGAGAGACAGCCCGAGAGAAGAGAGTCTGAAGCTGGGTGGAAAGAGAGAACGACGAGACCTCCAGAGCGAACCAAGTCTGTTTTTTTCCTTGTTGTTGTTGTGTTTCTCGCCTCAGCTCGGCGGCCTAACTTGCAGACTCCCCCCTCTCCTCCTCCTCCTGTTGCACCTCCTTTCCGTTCGCATCGCCTGGATTTCATCATCCGAACCTGCAAAGATGGTAAGCGGCAAAATTTTTTTTCTTCAACCGTCCGAGTCCCGACAGAAGCGGCACGCGCAGCGGCGGACAGGCCCGCGCTTCGCGGCTGTCGAGTAAAAGTGTCGTTTTGGAGTTTTAACTCGACAACACGGAGGAGGAAACGCGTCTCTCAGCCACCGCTGCCTCCCCCTGTCGCTGCGCGTAATAAGAACGTTACCCCGGGCTGACAGTAGCCTAAAAGCCTCTAGCCCGGATGTGTCTTACCCCTTCTCCGTATAGCCTGCACTCTTATTAGCTTCGGGGCCTGTGCAAATTAGTTTTCGTAACCGAAATACATGGTTATTAGGCCCAGTAGGCTCACTACTGAGTGCTGATCAGTTTTACGCACCAGACAGGAACATGTAATAGTTTTCGCGCTGTTAAGTTACTAAAAGCCATGAAGACTTTCATGGCTATGTATGTCAGGGTGTTTTCAGGGTAGCATGGCGCTGTGTGTTGATAGTTGCAACCTTGTTTCATGTGCACGCTTTAATGAAAAAGGCCGAAGCTACATTAGTATCTGTTAACTTCCATAGGAAGCTGCCACGGCTATAAATCACCTGGTCACTGTGCCTTTTTATACATAGTCATTTACAGCAGGGGTTCTAACTTTTTCACTCAAACTGAACTGACAAACACACACACATCTGATTTTAAACGTTTTTTGTTAGAAAGTATATGCTACCCATGGCCAAAACAGTCATACATTGTGTCATTGTGTTACTTATGGGTGAGAGTATAGTAAAAATAAATATTTCCCCTTTTTGCTGGACCTCTGTACACCCACAATAATTATATGAAAGAAGCAAAGGACTTTTATTTTGAAAAGTGTAGTAAATTTTGCCTGTGTGTGTGTGTGTGTGTGTGTGTGTGTGTGTATTGACACTAGCAGGGATCAAATGAAATGAGAAAAGCTGCTTTATAGGAGAATAGATATTTAAAAGTAACGCGGAATGCGATTCTGACTGCATAGATAGAGACACAGAGAGAGAGATACTATAAATGAATACAGAAAAGGCACACATTGGTACCTTTTGGTGCCCCCCCAATGTTCAAACAAAACCTACACTCTTGCTGGAGAACCACTATAGTATGTATGAGAACCACTATAGTATGTATGAGAACCATTATAGTATACATGTAAAATGTGAACATGAGTTGCCTAGTTACTGTTCTAGACCCATGTAGTGGCCAACGGAAGAAGAAGTACTTTATTGAATTATTGTTTGTAAATTGATCCTCTGCATTTGATTCATCCTACACACACAGAGAGACAGAGCGAGCGGTGAGCACCCACAGTGCAGTCCCCAGGGACCAACTCTGCTTCTGCCAATACCTTGGTCAGGGTCACTGACAGGAGTATTGAAGTAGTAGACTTGGCAGCAGCGTCCAGGATTGGATCCATATTCAACTGAAGTGAGGATCAAAACTGACATGTCGTCAATAACCAATGACAGGGGTGTAGATAGGAATTGTAGGTTCTATATACAGGATGTTTACCAATAAGATAAGTTCTGCAAAACCAGATGAAGTGGCTTCCTGTAATAAAAACATTAACCAGCAACTGATAAGCTAAAAATGCACAAAGCGTACAATGTCCTGGCCTTGTTATATTTGCCTTGCAGTGGTCTCAACAATCTACCAAAGAGTGGAAACTCGTACACTGCTGCAGACGGTGTGCCAGCTTCTCAAAATGTACTCGTCCCATCTGCAGGGACACACATTTGCTTAAGCATGTCGTGCAATGGTTCGATGCTAAAGGGACCATATGCTGCAAGGCAATCAAATGTCACACATATGAGGATCGAGCTGTAGGTAGTGTAAAAGAGATAAAACCACAGCGAACCACCAGCAGAAGTGATGATCAACACTACGTGATGCACGCTGCACTTTCAACCAGCCCACTCGATTTGGATTAGTTCTCCTTGCTGGCCGTTACTCCGCTGTGGTCGTCGGCCTGCACTGAAGCCAGCAGTCACCAGCATGGGCCAAAACGCTAGGCAGTAAACACCTGTTAGCTGAGCGTGTCAGCCTCTGTCAGAAATGTTTAATGTAACGCTGAAATGGCGTGTCCAGGCTATATCGTGCATGAAGGACTGTTCACTGATGCTCAAAAGTTTTAAAGGATGAAGCTCCGATGATGGTGGTTGGAGGGATGACTGCAGCTTGTAGGATGAACCACATGAAATGACCGCCAAATATTCACCCACTTCCAGACGGTAAAAGTAATTATTTTACTTAAAGAATAACATAAATCAGCTGGAAAAAGTTCTTTAATTTCTTTTCAACAATAGGTGGTTTGAATAATGTCATTTTAACATTGTGACCCTTTTCTGACACCTTGAAAAATATGTATAGTCAATTGTTACTGTCGACTAATGCTGACTGGCCATTAAAGTTCATTATAATTATTACCAGATTCAGGATCACTTTCACTGCTCTCAGAGCATTGTTTTCACTCACAGCAGGCAGCTGCTTTATGAGAAGAAGCTCTAAAGTACCACTGTCCACTCACGACAAAGCTGGTGAACACGGCAACCAGATTTGTGAGTGGATATTGCTCTTACATTGGATTTGCTAGAAACTTCACTGTATCAGTTTAAGATGTTTGCGTTTTGTCTTTCCTCAGCTCCAAGTGGCCCCCCCAAAAAATCAGTCATTGCAGGTTTAATGCATAAGAAGATTTTGGCATTATTACTTAAAATAGAATTATAAGGCCTCAAAACCCCCTTGTAGTTAAGCCAAAGTCAAGGATAGAAATGACTGAGAGGATTAACCCTACCACAGGTCCCTCAGCCAGCTGAAATTTTGATAATTATTTTCATATTTGCACTTGACTCCTAAATCTGGTACAGATCCTACACACACACACACGGATAACGATGAGTAACCAAATGTGAGACGAGAGAAATTATGTAATGTGGTAGCTCATTGTAATCCTTGCACATATTCTGTGTCTTCTCTTCTGTGTAATGGAGTAATAACAGGTTATTAATGATGGTGTCTGCTGGTTATTGGCTTGGATTTTTTTCTTGCCATACAGGGCTGAAAAATGGAGGGTGAAGTCTATTTTCGAGACCCATCTGAAAGCACAGTGCAGATCTGCACTCTGCTGCGACTCCGGAGGGTTTGCGTTTATATATATATTGTAAGGCATGATATATACATATATTGGTGGTATGGCAAGCTGTGTGTGTGGAAAAGTAACCCAAGCATGCAGAGCAAGAGACACAGATGGGTTTAATTGATTCTTCGTGTACATATCCATACAGTAGAATCTTTTCCTTAGGTATGACTTCATGATGAATGGAGGGAGGGACTCTGGATTGGTCGTGGTCCGTCTGTCCGTCCATCCATCACAGTGTTATTTTCAAGATCTCCGGCACCATTAATGGGATGCAGGAAATGATGCATGCCATAGCTCTATTCTGGCACATTACTTGGTCTACTGCGGGCACTGCAGTGTTTATTAACTTTTAGGATTTATGCAAGTCATTCCTCTATTCCGGTCTGTTCCGACAGCACTAAGAGGGACATTCACTGTGGCCTTTTACATGTCTACATCATTTGCAATATCTTGAGTTTAGATTTTCAGAATATTTCAATCAGATGGTGTAATTACAATATTGGGAGAAGAAAAAACATAGATCTTGAATGATCTGTGCGAGTGAATTGTGAAAATGTGCAGTAGTTTAATTAAATTATAAGTAAATTCTGCAGGCATTTTATAAAAATGTTGCATTGTTTGATCCACACATTGGGACAGGACAGTGAATGTGTAATGCTTCTCCTTGTCTAATGCCACTACTGTGCCCTTGACTGAGATGCAAAACTCTCCTAAACAGCAGATAAAGCAAGTGTGTGTGACTATGTGGAAAAAGGGTGTGGTTGAAGAGGAGCATTCATGCTCAGAATATATACCCCAGATAAATAAAGGCCATAGTGAGAAACGTCAGATTCTACAGACAGCTTTTAGTTTTAGCAGTAAAGGAGTTAAAGGTGGAACCTCACTGCCGATTCCATAGTTTGGCTGTGACTTTAATGTCCTGCCAACGATGCCTCAGCCCCATATACTGTGCTCCCCAGTCTCTCCTGTTATGACTGGGTTCTGCGGGTCTATAATTAGCCAAGTTTTTGGGTCGACCGTAGTGTTGCTGCTGAACCAACCCTGATGCCAGACTCTTCATTATGCAAAACGTGTTTTGTGTGCTGAGGCCTAATTGATTCTGAATGAAGCATGCATTATAGATGAACCAACATAAGTCTCTCTCTCTTTCTGCTTCTATTCCTCTCAGATCTCCTTTTTTGGCTGTATTATTTTGTAATCATTCCATCTGATATGCCCCATTAGCATCTAAAAAGGCAGCTCAACAAAAAGTGCATGTAGTGGTTATTAGAGTTATTCCTGACCCCTTGCTAGCCCAACCAGTGACCACAGGCAGGCCTTAGGTTAGTAAATCTGTAATCCTCAACAACAAATCTGCTTTGCTGTAAGTCTCTTTACCTTCAGGGACCCTACAGCTAGCATTTAACTGATCCCATACTGCAATTGTTGTACTGCAGTAACGAAACCTCAATAACCAGGAGTGTAACTCCATGTCGGCATGGTTTAGATGATCCTTGATGTGTCCTGCAGTATTTAGCTGTGTTAATTTTTATGCATTTTGCATGCAAGACTAAACAAATTTTTCCATTTTGTCTTCTGATCATGAAATCTATTTTATATTTCGTACAGGACAATGTGTTTCCTTTATGTAGCTTATTTATTTTATGACCTCTAGAGTTGAGGCAAAGTCTTATCTAGAGCAATATAAAATTATTGAAAACTAATTTGATAATTGATTTGGTTGTTTTTAGGAAAGAAGAAAAAATGCTAAAATCCCCAGGATCCAGCTTCTTAAATGAGAATATTTTATGTTATTCTTTAGTCTTTCTATGAATGAAAATCTGAATGTGGACTGTTGGTCAGAACAAAACAAGATGTTTTCAGTTACTCAGGGTAACAATAATCAACATTATTTACCCTATTCCAACACATTACAGACCCAATGACTAATCAAAAACAGAATTTATCATGAAAATTTTAGTTGCAGTTCTAGTTTAATTTTCACATTTTTACACCATAACATACTTCATTTTCAAAAAGGCAACAATAAGAAACTAAGACCTTTTTTCTTTTTTCACAGCTGCCATATTTAAGAGAAATAGTAGGTAAACACAGGCTTTATCAATGATACTAATTAAAGTTCTGCTCCACTTGGTATAATAAAACCTTTCTTTCTGCACCCCGACTCTCCTTGACTTCAAACATGAAGCACCAGGCCTATAGTTTTCCTGCTATAAATAAATGATAATAAATATGAAATATCTCTACAAGCACAACGGTTATGTATTTAAACCTGGTACCAAAAGAAATCTACATGTGAGGTGACTACAGAAGTGTCAGAAACAATTTATGTCATTGTGACAGAGCAAATATAGCTACAATATTGCAAACAAACATTGTGTTTTAGACCAGAAATTATTAAATTATTATTATCCTCTTATTATTCTATTATTACTACTATAATTATATATATATAAAATTATTTTTTATTTAAGACTTAATACAAGAAGCCCAAACTGACCCACATCAGGAAAATACTTGAAATAAGCTAAATTATTTGCAAACTTAAATAATTAATAAGATAAGAGGTCAAAGATCAATTATTTGTCCATAAAATCATAGAAATCACACTGAGGATCATTACAGAACATGAACAATATATTCTGTAAGATGTTTAGAAAGGAGATTATAAAGGACCCAATTAAATAATCACACAAACAAATAATAAGTAATAATACCCAAAATATCAAAATAGTTGGTTGCAGCCCTACTACTGATATTATATTAAAATATTTTCTAATTGTATTGATGATGTTAACGATATATATATTTATAATGTTACAGTAACATTATGTTTTACTACAGATAAAAATACTTTATTTAGTGTTATAGCTGAGATTTTCTCATGCAATATATGCATAAAACATATCAGGGGTTTTTGGTTTTTAACAAGTATCATTGGTAATGTGTTTATCTACTATTTCATGTCAAAATGGCTGCAGTGAAAAGGTTTCTCTAGTCATAACCAAGAGAACCAAAATAAAGGTGTGAACAACAACAACAAGTCTCACATAGCAGGGTGAGGGTGGAATGAGAATCTGTCCTTGAAACTACCCAACACCAGTCCGTGGTATTAAATCCAGCGTTTTGCTGAAGTTTCCTTTAGCAAGTCACTGTATCTCTGCTGCTCCTGCAGTGCTGCTCTGTGTAGGGGAGCAAACAAAAGGGACTTTTCCCTACAGGGATCAATAAAGTATCACATTGTCACAATTACCCACTGAGCCACACAGGCAACGGGACACCCAACCCCAGTAATGGTGGAGTCATGCGCTATGCATCGAGCTACACCGGAATCCAATCCCTTAAACTGGCAGCGCTCAGCCACTCTCAACTTGTTGTTCCACAGAGGAAATCCACGTATAAGACAAACCTCTGTCAGGAGCGCAGAGTCAGCCGCTCGGGCTGTGATCACGGTGTCAAATGCTAAATCGCTCTCCTGGTTAATCCCGTGTCACCTCTCTCTTCTGGCCACTCCTAAAATACCCTGACTCTTTTGAGGTAAGTCTGCTGTCGTACAGCAGCGCAGCATTAGGCCAGGAGATGACATAACTGGCTCTTGCTTTTTTTAGTCGGTTCTGTGTGTACAGTCTATCTGTGTTTGGCCTGTGAGGAAAAGACAGCTGTAGCACTCCTGAGCTTCCATATTGCATTACTACTATTCTTTGGGTGACATTACTTTTGTAGTTTTCTAAACCAAAAGTGGGAAAGTTGCTTTTGTTGCAATCACTCTGGCAAACAATCAAACCGGTCAAAATTCAATGACATTTTTACAAAATTATCATCTAGTTTTAGTACAATAAACTGTAAAAAGTGCAATATTAGAATAATTTTAGTAACAAATGATGATTTTCATTATCTCTAAATCTGTTGATTGTTTACTTGCTCGGTGGTGGCCTAAAGGTTAAGAAACAAGCTTGTGACGGGAAGCTTCTTAGTTCAATCCCCTGACTGGTTAATTCTGGGAGGGGAAAGTGAAATAAAAGCACATGACCGTCCCTCAGTCACCACTGAGGTGCCCTTGAACAAGGTCTTTAATCCCAGCTGCTCCAGTGGAGCTGCTCAGTGGCAGCGGGTCAGGGTGGTTTTATTGAGCAGCTGCATGAAAGTGGCGTTCCGGCAAAAGAGAGGCTTCCTTTCAAGGAACCTACCCTAAAAAATAATGGTTAAATCAGTACACATAAAAGTCTGAAAATAGTCCATTATTGTTTCTTTAGAGCTGGGTAGTATGACCAAAAATTGATATCATTGTATTTTTATTATATCGCTGTCATGGTATTTGATGGAGTTTTTTTTTTTTTTTCATGCATGACCAGGTATTAACCTTATTTTCTAATAATTCACAGAATAATCACTACAGAAAATTGGCTTTGAATCTTGTCGCAAACATCTTTGAATGATGTTGAACATACCAACGTTAATGTTAGCTGCAGATGTGGAAGAGGATGCAGATCTTAGTTTCATGCATTCTTCATATTCTAGGACATGATTGTGGCAGAGGTAGTGAAGCAAATCGCTTGTGTTGCCTCCTGCGGTGAACACTTTAAAGCTGAAGTACTTCCACACAACAAACACAGCTCCTCTTTTTGGTAGAAGTTTTTCTGTGTCTGTGACAATTTCTCTGTCCATATTGTTCACAGCTCAACACACATAGGTTGTTTCTCACATGCAGCCACATGCTCCTTGTTTGGTACAACATTCCCCCATCCCATCACCCCACCTCCCTCACTGAAAACACACCATGCAGTGTCTCTGGATATGGTTCGTTTAAAGACCCTTTGTGAGATTTGATGCTGTGCATGATCCATGACTTGAAAGAGGCTGCACATGTAAATAGAAAACAGCCTCAAGTGAGTTTGAGGGAAGCATTTTGTTTAAAGTGGAGAGAACTACATGCTGCTTGCTTTGATGAACAGACATTTTTAACAGTCGTCTCAGTAAATGTTTAATAAGTAGGATTTAATAAAATAGAACCTTAAAACAACTACAACTGCAGGATTTACATGCATGAAAAATGAGTTGATATCTACTAATTAAGAAATGTAAATTAAATAAATGTCAATTCAAACATTGCCTCAACCATTTTTTATATTTACGTGTGAAGTATTTGAAGCATGCAGTGCCAAAAAGTCAGCAATAACAATTGCAAACACAACGGAACAAAATGGCTACGGTTAAATGGTAAACAATACAATAGATCAGTCCTGACATGTGTGATGAATTGTTAAAGGACGCGTTTGTGTGCAGACTCTGAGGAATTCACAACCATACTTCTCGACAATGAGGATGTTCAGCTTTTAAAAGCAGAAAAGCATCATGGTTGTACATGAATGCTTTTGTCAAAAAAGTCGTCATGACTCAGTTAAAATGTTTTGTTTCGGAAATGCCTACATGGCAATGTTATCCATACACATGCTGGCTGCACCAGTGACCTGGAGATAATCAGAAGACCATGACTTCATGCAGGAATGCACAATATTTCAACATTCATGCACGTAGTTCTCAGCTGAAGATGAAATCCATTACTTTGAACAGTGTAGATTCCCATATACTGCAGTAATTAAAAAAAAAAGTGAGGATAACAAATCCATAAATTTGTGGCTTCCTATTGTTCTTTAGAGGTCAAACTTTATTACATATTTAAATGTCCAACTACAACACACCTGCTTTGTTATCTACTCTTTGTTGTAGCTGTTGCTGAGAAAGTGTCTGGTATGAAAATGAAGTCCTGCTCACCATAGATCACCAGGGCCAATTGTCTGCTGGCTTTCTTAATATGGAATGATCTCATCAGCGATATCATATTTGCAATCTCACAGCATTGTAGGCACAGAAACATTTCCAGCAACACACATCCAGTAGTTTGGTTTTTAATCACAGTCAGCTTTCCTAAACTTTTAAATTTGTAATAAGCAGATTATTGTCCCCATTAATAACGCAGTAATAACATAACTGACACCTGTGTCTCTTCTCTCTTCAGGGAAATGAAGCCAGTTACCCCCTGGAAATGTGCTCACATTGTAAGTATTTTGAATGTTTGCTTGCTATGGTTGCTCATTTTTTTAGTGAGACCTCTTATTTAAATGTTTTTTAAATGTATCTCATGTATTATTTGCATGTGTTTGTTGAGCAGAGCGGTGTCTTGTGATCAATTTGGAAAAAGAACATCATGGTCTGAACAATAGACAAACATTAAATTCACAGTTGCTGTGTGAAATGTAAAGTAGAGCCTTTTTATTATTTAAATTGTGATCAAACAATGTTATTTAATTCTCATAATGAGCCAAAAACACATGCTATTGTTCGGTAATCCTCTCAAATAAATCTCCAGAGGTTTTTTTTTCATGCTGTTAAAAAGTCCTCAGAGATGCTTATTTTGCTCTGGTGCAAATGGCACGTTTTACACCAGGAGCTTGTTAAGAACCAGGCGAGAATGGGCCCACTGCTGCATGTGTCTAATGAGCACTGAGACTATGAAACCTCTATAGTGTGTGTGCACTTCAGGGACCATGTCACAGTTCTGAGTCAGAATATCATGTGAATGATTCTTTTTGACATCAGGGGTGCAGAATAAGCCTTTTAAATTGTTTATTCTACAGTTAAGAAGCTGTGATATGAGGCAGAAATGCCATAAAATACTGTGTAAGTAAAGATTTAAGGCTGATTATGATAAAACAAAATGGACTTGGTAGTATGGGAAGAAGAAAAATTAAAACAATATATATTATTAAAATCATATTCTTAACAACTAAATCATTTTTTTCTACTATTTTGAATTGATTGATTGAATTGAATAGATTAACGTCTCTAAAACATTTTACATTGCAAACAGACCTGCTTTTTTGTCAATAATAGATATTTAGATATAAATTACTTTTTACATGCTTCTCATGCTTCATGCTACTCTTTTATGCATAATAAGTAATTTCTTTTACTGTATCATTCTACTGTATGTTTATGTTTATTAAGTAGCAAAGACCAAATAGTTTCAATAAATTCAAATTAATAAACTGATAGATCTTTAGACAGATTGAGACTAGAGCTGGGTGGTAAGGCCAAAAATTGATATCACTGTATTTTTCAACATTTTATCGGTGTCACAGTATTTGAATGTATTTTTTTCATGCATGTCTCGGTGTTAACGTCATTTTGTAATAATTTAGAGAATAATTACTGAAGTAAATTGTCTTAGAATTGTTTTTCTTGTTGTAGGCTATCCCCTTACCAAACACGTCTTTGAGGCACGTCATTGTTACATGCATACATAGAAGAGGACACAGATCTTAGTTTCATGCATTCTTCATATTCTAGGACATGATTGTGGTGGAGGTGGTGAAGCAAATTGCTGTTGTCGCTCCAGCTTTAGCCAGAAAAACATTTACAGATTATGGATGTTTGATCAGCGTCAGATTTTATTTTTTTTTTAAGCCAAAGTACTTCCACACAACAGACACAGCTCCTCTTTTTGGTAGTAGTTCCTCTCCGTCCATGTTTTTCACGGTTCAACACACACATACTGTGTTCTCACATGCAGCTGCATGCAGCTTGTTTGGTGCAACTGCAAAACAGTCCCCCACTCAAACAATGTAACATAGTGCAATGTTCCACCACTCTGTGTTCCCAACGTTTTGTAGGCCACACACTCATCGGTATTGAGGTATATAAAACATTACTATCATTAAAAAAATAAATACTGGTATTCAGTATGAAGGGTATACCCCCCAGCCCTAATTGAGACTTTACTAGATTGAAGGTGAACAACACATATTAGATGTGTGCTGTGATTATTTCCTTCTCAAATACGTTTGATTACTTTCAACGTAAAACGTCTTCTTCTGTCTTGCTCCCTCCGTCCACCAGCGGTTCAGCTCCTCAAATGCTTGGACAGGCAGGCATTAGTACAAGAACCTAGCTCTGGCCCCAACATTACTACCCTCAATCAGATGCTTTCCAGCAAAGTCTTAACACACACAGTCACCTCTACCTGCTGTCAACAATTCATAACCTTGTTGATGTAGATAAGAGCAACATAGTGAGTTTGTCACTCAGAGGTGCCTTGGTGAGATGCATTATGAAGTAGGGCCATTGTTCTACACTGGTAAAAGAAGGATTATGGACTGTCTAAAGGTCTGTATCCTCCACTTGATGCAGCATTTCACTTAGATCAGACAAAATTGAATGGCCTACTTGCAGCATAATTAGATACACAAACCACGCACAAAACACCTTTTATACACTACACACATTGCTAAATTGCATGCACGTGCCCACTCTGTTCTTTCACTCTCTTCATCACACACACATGGCACATGGTGCTCTCACAGAGCAATGCAGCAGAGAGCCTGAAACTGCTGCTGGATGGTTTACAGATGTCTCAAAATGAACGACGGCTAGCTTGCTGGGGATCCTTGTTGCTAGGGGTTTCCCTGAGGGCAGGAGTCAGAGGGGCTGTGGGTGGGGGTGGTCGGGTAAGCTCGGGGGTTTCTGATGACGGGAGGGCTATAAATACACACCATGGGAGTGCTGCCCTGCTTTCCTGCTCCATTTGGTCCATGCAGGCGAGCTGTACATTACCAGCAGCCATAGAAATCTGCTTAATGCCCAGTGCTCTCTTCTCTGTAGCGCGCACACACTCTGCTGTATGGCCGGATCTTAACTAGTGGTCTGCACCAGATAAGACTGAGGGAGTGTGAGAGAGAAGAGCTGTGTGAGTATGTGCGTGTGTGCGCCCACACTGCAAAAACTGAAATCTTATCAGGTCAAAATATCTTGTTTTTGATACAATTAGTCCAGTATTAAGCACAATTATCGTATTCCATTGGCAGATACTTTAGCTTATTTAATTTTTTTCCTTGATTGTAGTTAATTTAATCTTTTTAAAATAAATTACTAGCCCTGTCTTCTTAAAACAAGACCAAATTGACTCAAATAATGAAAAAAACAACAACTTGAAATAAGATAAATTATCTGCCAGTGGCAGATAATTCTTCTCAGTATTGGACTATTTTGCACCAAAACCAAGATATCTTCATCTGTGAAGATTTCAGTTTTTGCAGTGCAGAACTGACTTGATTCCAGGGCAACAGGAAGACCAGAATCAGTTCTGTGCCTACCTGATAAAAACAGACTGGACCTTCTCAAATAACTGCTTTGATACCCCTTTCTCTCTCGGAATAAATAAATTCATGAAAATAAATTGTTTTTAAATCCGTATTTGCATTTTTGTATTGATAACATATCACAGGAAGGTGATATATTGAACACTGATATTTTGTCCCCCTCCCTAGTTTATTGTGCTTCCTTTTCAGAATTTAAATTATCCTAAGAAATATTCCTGTGAAATTCTGTAAAATAACATTTGATGTTTTGGGAGAAAAAAGCACAATTATTACAACAGTATTAAAACATTGCCGACAGAATTGCACATGCTGGCCTTATTTAAATGTATTTATACTGTATGTGTTATGACTAGTAAAAGATTTTCTTTTTTTGACATCTTGCATCTGTGTGTAATGTGCTGTTGTCTCCAGATATATTTGATAGCACTCAATAGTCATTGGCTCAGCATGACCCCATTATGCCAACTGGCCCAGTGTCACATGTGAAACTCATGTTATTACTTCGCTGTGCATTTCACCTTCTCATGTTTGCCCACACTCACACTTTATCTGGTGTGTTTGGGGAGCTATAAGCAGCACAGCCCAGGCTGCAATTATCAGTAACATGCTGACTGTATTTCACCCTGTATACTGTATCACTCCCTCCCCTGCTTGTCTGGGTTGGGGTTGTGCTGCGTTAATGCAGTCACATATCTCCGTTAATATGCTGCTTGGGCTGAGCTGCCTAAGCGGAGACATTCAATAATGATGTTGAGGGAACATTGTGTTTTTTTTTACATTTTAAATAAAAATGGGAAGGACAAGTCCGTTGCACTTTGCAGATTTCCTGTTCGCAAAGCTGTTTAATTGTTAGCTTGAACTGACTCTTTAACTATTGTACCACTGATGTCCCTCTGTGCAGAACATTTAGAAGATCAGTGATTAGTTGGTAATTAAAACAATCATTAGTTGGAGCTATTATCTTGATGTTAAACCCCAATAAAAGTTGTTTGGTTCAACCAGGTTCACAGGAACCCTTCCCGATGATGATGTTGTAAACGCATAAAGAACATTTCAAGATTGCTTTTAATATCGGCCTAAATACTTGACTCATGCATCATGACTACAAAGACAGCAAGAGCACCATAAACACTACAGGCTGCCAGAAGGAGAGCCGCTTGGCCAACCGTTGCATTAGTATGTGTGTGTGTGTGCGTGCATGCGTGTATGTGCGCTTGACAGAGTGTAAACCTTCTGTGTGCACTTGAAGGCTGATGCAATCTACTGTATATTATGTTTTTATGTGTACACCTGAGGAAGAATTGTTGGAATATTTCTACTTTATGTGTGTGTGTTGGGGGGGCTACTTTGGGGGGCTACTGGGTGCCAGTTGCCTAGTAACACAGTTGAGGGTGCATGCAGCATTTATGAAGGTGTGTGTGTGTGTGTGTGTTCTGCTCTGCAGTGGAGTATACGAGATTATCATAATCATCTCACAGTTACACTGGGTGTTCCTCATTACCATAGCAGAGTGAAGAGCCTCTGTTGCAGCTCTCACAAAACCATTTCCATCACAGAGAAACATATGATTTTATATTGGATAGTGTCTCCTTGAATGTTCCATTAAAGGGGAACATGCAACACTGGGTGTATATTATTGACTTTCTAACAAATATTTAAAATAAAACGCATATTTATTTATTATGATAAGTATCCCACCAATGTAATCCAACCACCTTCATCTTTAGGCCTGCAGCACTACTATACCTTCATTATTCATTAATTAAAACATACGAGGTGTGTTTGAGTGTCAGTTTGCAATATCAGCCACCTCATCACAGCTCTGTCTGCTGCCAGGGCCTCAAACACTCCGGCTGTCGGTTGACACACTGTAGTTAAAAAAGCATCCATCCCCTCCTCTGCAGCCAGAGTTCACACGGGGCTCGTGAAATTGATTTCAGTCGTTTGCAGTGTACATTGATAGAATTTACTTTAGGGTGCGGGGGGTTCACTTAGTTTAGTTTATTTGCAAAGATGTAGAGAACTAAAAAAGATAAAAAAAAGGAAAGTACAATCATTTAACATCAATTCACATGTTGAAAAAATAGCAGGAAGCAGTGTGCACTTATTTAATCCTACCCCTAATTCACTCATATGAATATGCAAATAATAATAATGTAATTTACATTAATAATTTTCATAATTGCAATATTATTAATCCTGATAATATTAATGTAATGCATATTTTATACTGATAATAGCAATGATATCAATAATAGTCAAGATATAATAATCACAATTCCACAGTAACACCAATGTCAACTAAAATAAAACAGTTCAATAATACAGTAATGCACATTTATACAGATTACTTCAAACCATCTTGTAAGCAAATTAAGAATTTGCACTAAAAGATAAACTAGTTACTAGTTAAATCAGAGAATGTCACTGGTTCGATACCTGTGTTTTATATTTCTCATATTTCAGTCATAAATCTCCAGCTACAAGATCTGAGACACGCTGCCTTTTGACTGTTGACAGAAAACTCCATATGCTCATAAACTCACTGTAAAAATACTGTGTCCACAGTCTGAGTCAAGAGTTTAATTTGGCTCAGCTGAAACCGTGTCTCTGTCTTGTGGTGTTGGCAGCCTTGTTGGTTTGAGACGTGGGGGGGGGGGGGGGTAGACTGTGAGAAAGCTGCTGTCATCCTTGCTGGCATGAATAATACATGTACCTGCTCGCTTAGGCGGCTCCAGACAGCACGAGCAGATCCGGACACAGACGCTCAGCAACGGCACAAACGTTTGTCATGTGTTGTAAATGTCAGACTGATTTTTCATCCGTGCTCTGGCTTATCCCTCTGACCCGACCTCCTACTTAAACTGTGACAGGGAGTGAGGTTGAAAGATTAACATTAACATCTGCTCTCCCAAATTACCAAATTAAAGCCCTTACACACCCTTGATGTGTGTATTATTTGGAGAGAGAAAAAGATACTGGTAGTGTTATTAAAACCAACAGAGAAAGCGAGAGAGGCATGCTCTTCTAGTCATTGGTTTAAATGTTGTGTGGGAGGGATTTCTACAGGAGGTTTTTCTACCTGTGTCACTAGTTTACAACAAAAAAAGAAGAAAATACAGTTTTGATTTAAACAGGATCCTACACATGTAGATTATCTGTACTATTGATATCACTCACAGGCTTAACCCCTTGTGGCTGGTGTCGTCTGCCGTGAACAGGAAACAGGAGGCTGCTGATAAGGAAGTGTTTTGTGTCACAGGACAGCCGGCTGCTCGGCTCTGATGACTCACACCTGGTGGTCACAGAAGCCCTGTGGTGAATATCAGATTGTGTATCAGGAGTTTACAGGAGCATGAAAATAAAGGGGAAAAAAGCAGAAGTCCCTCATCAGAAAGAAATAAAGGAAATGAGAAGCAGCATAACAGACATTCAGTAAAGGTATACATCTACAGTATATCAGTATATCTAGTACTGTCTTAAGATGTAGTTTTCATGACTGCCTGATATGTAATTGTAAATAATGTATTTTTTCCAGGGATATTTGATACGGTAAATGAGCCATCAGGCCCTCTGTGAAGTTCTGATGTCACAATCCATCAGTCACTGCCAGACTTAGTCTGTTAATTAGAGGAGAGGCTCGTTAATATTGAGACAGTCACAAAAAGACCAAGAAACTTCTTCCTAGAGCTCCAGAGAAAAGCTTAAGAGGAGATGTTTGATGTTTTGGCTTCAAATACTCAAAACCTACAAATTAACCGAGGAACAGTGTAAAATATGGGACTGTTAATATTATATTTCCAAGACAGGTGACCTAGTATCACTAAATGTTGTTCGGTTTACACTAGTTTATATTATACTAGTCTGACAGTTTGCACTTGACACTTGAAAGAACAAAAAACCAAATGTAGCATGACATCATACATGCTTTATGTGCCAGGGACAATAAATGTACAGCAGGGACATTTACTGAACATAGTGTGCACTGATAGATAGTGTACTGATAGTGGACTTCAACAGATTGTTCGGGTTATATTGTTCTTAACTCAATTTCAAGGTTGTGTCCATCCCATATTTCTTTCTCTCTCTCTCATTCAATCTGTTTGTCTCGTTCTCACTCACTCATTCCTCCCCTGCTCCTCCACCACACTGATTAGTCACCAAGCTGATGTAGCACAGCATGTCCAAATGTTGAAACCCAAAATACAACCCACACCCATCTCTCTCTCTCTCTCTCTCTCTCTCTCTCTCTCTCGCTCTCTCGCTCTCTCTTTTGCTCTCTCTCTCCAAGTTGGAACACATTGTGTTCCAGATCCAATGGACATAATGCATAGTTTCACAGCATAATGCATATGAGGCAAAAACTGGCAGGAACATAACATAACAGGACAAATTAAAGAAAGGGTTCCAGGCTTAAAAGCAGGGATTTAAGACTTAGGAAAAAGTCTTAAATCTTGATATTTGTGTCTGAGAATTTGTGCAGTAGTAACTTCTCCAAATCACATTTTCCTCAAAAGTTAATTTGTCAACCACTATTATTTTGGTTAAATAATGTAACCTAAATAGAAAGTGGTGGAACTGTTTCTGCTTCTGCTTCTTTCCAGAAGTTATGTTCTAAAACCCTACACTCGTTGTCAGAGTGCTTGCTATATGTTCGGGAGCTGAGATAATTTACCTCAGGAATGAAACTGCGTTGAAGTTGGCTTGTTATTGGATATTTCTTGACGTTTTATCTGTGTGTTTTTATATGTATATTGGTTTTATCTTAGCCCTATCTCAGCTCTTAGCTTTATTTTATCCCTAACTACTACAGGTGAGCTTTGAGCATATATTACCTAATAATATTCACTAAAAATCAATTGATAAACTGTTTATTAAAGAGATCACTGCAAAGTGCAGAGCTAAGGATCTAAGGAGATGACGGTGGAATCTTAATTGCAGTTATTGTTGTGGATTTTCATTGTGTATTATTCAAGATTGTTTGGGAAATAAATGAACATTTTTTTTTGCTGGCAGGTCTGTTAAATAGGTATTAAGTTTTATATAAAGACTTGAATTTAACTTGTATAAACTTGTAAGAACCCTGTATGCAGTACGATCTATCTGTAGTGTGTAGCTTGTTCCAGATATGTGGTGCATTAAATCTGATGTTTTATGTTATTACACACATATTGTGAGCAGAACAATGCAACAAAGCTTGGATTCATAACAGGGCAGACTGTGTTCACAACTGTAAATATACCATTGATTAATTCCATTGTGGTATTTCAATGTATCCAGGATTGTCCCCAGGCTAATATTAAGTGTTGTTTGGTGTGTTTTGGACCACCAGCTGTCAGATCAGCTTGATTTCTCCTTGGGAAAGATTCTTAAAATCTCTGTCTGAACTCTCTTTTCCAGAAGCTATTCCCTCATTTGGTAGTTTGACGATGCCGACGGATGTTAGCATGCACTCATTATAGATTATGTCATCATTCACCCTTTCAGTCTTATCTTTTCCTGCCGCTCGCCTGCACCGGCTGCCTTTGTTGAGGTCAGAAAATCTGATCATAACCGGAATGAACTGAATTCGTAGCATCATAAACATATTGCGCCTTTCTATTGGCTTTCCTTTCCCTCCTGTTAGCTATGTGTTTAATATTAATAGATATTGCCATTTAGGGCCATAGATTAAAGCAGTGTAGTAGTTTGTGGTTGGCCGATAGGACCATGTGACCACGTGTGAATGAGCCTATATAGTATTTTACTGGATTACACCTTGCCATTGAGGAGTACTCCAACAGCTGGGGAGTTGGGGCTGTTTCTGATGGCAGGAGAAAGAAAGATCCACACCCTCTCTGATAAAAAAGCAGGCAACAAAGGCTGTAAGTTTACAACATCTTCTCTCTGTCTGCTAAAACCTTTCACCCCGTTCCCCTTAGATCCTATTTCTTCTTCTTTTCTTTCCTTTTCTGAGGTTCACTGCAGTATTGTCAGAGCAACATTAGGAACTGAAGCTTTCAATATTTGCAGATGTTTTCAGTTCCCCAGAGACATTCTGTGGTTTCTGTGGGTCTGCGTTTTGGAGCATTTAGCTCAGACCTGTGCGGGCTGGAAGTGGCGTCCTTGACCTAGATGCAACTGGTGGATACTAGAATGACTTCAGTTCATGCATGTGTTGGCTAGTGGGATGATTTATAGTGCAGCTTAAATATCTGAGCTTTTTGTACAGTGTTTGGACTTCTATAACCATGAGCTGAATATCGATGACTGTGCACTATTAGTTGGGATAAAAAAAGACTTTGGGACTCCATATTTTCATTAATTCATTCAATAAAGACAGATTTATCAAAATTAAAAATAATCATGAGTTGCAGCCATAATAATTTCCTTATATGGCTGCTTTGGTTCTGGGGTTTTTTCAGGTCCATCTGACACTCTACATTTAGTTTTGTTGTAAGTCTGGTGATTTAGAAGATGGATCAGAATGTCAACTCAGGGCCTGTAAAGAAAATGTCTCATCTGGATCTGCTCTCTCTCTCTGTGTCTCTGTCTCTGTGTCTCTGTGTCTCTGTCTCTGTCTCTGTGTCTCTGTCTCTGTGTCTCTGTCTCTGTGTCTCTGTCTCTCTGTCTCTGTCTCTCTGTCTCTCTGTCTCTGTCTCTGTCTCTGTGTCTCTGTCTCTGTGTCTCTGTCTCTGTGTCTCTGTCTCTGTGTCTCTGTCTCTGTCTCTGTCTCTGTGTCTCTGTCTCTGTGTCTCTGTCTCTGTGTCTCTGTCTCTCTGTCTCTCTGTCTCTGTGTCTCTGTGTCTCTGTCTCTGTGTCTCTGTGTCTCTGTCTTCTTTTTTTCTCTTGTCCAGTCGATGCTGATGAGATTAAGCGGCTAGGGAAGAGATTTAAGAAACTCGACCTAGATAACTCCGGCTCCCTCAGTGTGGAGGAGTTCATGTCTCTGCCGGAGCTGCAACAGAACCCGCTGGTGCAGAGGGTCATCGACATATTCGACACGGACGGCAACGGAGAGGTGGACTTTAAAGGTAGGTGATGATGAGCTGTATGTGTGTTTATAATTATAATAGCTGTGTTTCAACTAACTGGGTTACTGGTGCAGTAACCCTCGGTTCTAAATAAACACAATTTGTCTAAAAAATAAAATAAAGATTTGACCACTGACGCTGCATGTTTTTCTTCTTCCATTGTTTTTGGAAAGCACCTCAGTCCTGACTGCATCACTGTTGTGCTCATATGACATTAAAGAACACCCTCTAATAATATTTCTAATAATAGTAATATTTATTAATGGTCGATCACCATGGCTCCAATGCAGCTAAAAAAAAATAAAAGCAATGTAAAATATGCAGAGGAAAAGTCAAGAGAAGCAGCCATGAGACGATTAACTACAATGCTGTAATCCTACTTTTGAAAAATGTAAGCTATAGTTATAGTTTAATAAAAGGATTTGAGTAAATTACCATATTTTTCCTGTTTTGCTGAGTGAGATTTTTGTCAAGAAGGAATAACTCTCCTGTCCCAAATTACCTAGTCTCAAATAAACACCTGATCTGTTAAGTGATTGAAACAAATAAACACTTGGGATAGTATTTGGTAATTTATGGTGTTCCATAAGAATGGTGTCAAAAAAAAGCCACATTATGATGTTGACAAAGGAGGAAACTGAGAACTGTGACAACAGCAGCTTCACACTGTGTGATCTTCAACTGTCAAGTTTATGATGAATAAACATGGCCATATCTTTGGCCGTGGTTCTAAAATGGTGAGCATATGTTGTAGGAGCAGTAGGAGCACAGAGTGAAAGACAATTATAATTTATACAGGCAATAATACATACATGTGACACCACAGCCTCAGACAGATCACATAACATTACATCTAACCATGTCATACAGATGTTTATTAGCTCCATGTTACAGTTTCAATAAACTTTTAAAATTGCACCCGTTGGCTAATAAAAAAATGATAAAAAAAGAAAATGCCTTCTACTAAAAAGAATGACTATGGAAGAAATCTGTCACAAACCAATTTTGGTCAATATGAGTGTTAATGTTTCGATAGGTCTTCTGGTTTTTGTAACTGAATAATTTTAGGCAATGTTGGCATGTTCCATTAGGGTTAAGTGTGATACCAAGCTCATTTTTTCTAATGAAGTGGATCAATAGCAGGTGTTTCTTCTGCACACTTGGATTTCATTCATGCAAAAAAAAAAAAACTGGAAACAAAACTTTTCCAGCATGAAACCAATTCTTGATATAAGCGGCCTTCAGTGGAGAAAGATGTTTCCAGGAGTTCAGTGTTGAACAAAAACACATCTATTTTCTGAACTAAATGAAAGGGAACTACCTTTTGTTCCCCAAGTTTATAAATGCAGAATAATTGTGCGAGTTCAACCACAATGGGTGATTTGAAAATAATCAGATCTCAATATCTTGGGACTTTGCCCCCAGTCGTCTCAGCTTTTCATGACAGTAAAGGTGCTTCCCTACATGGAAATGAGGAAATGGAAAACTCCTAGTCTTTCTTGGAAGGCAATGAATAAGGGAAAAAAAAGACTTTGATACACTATGAGGACACAAGAAAGAACATAAACCATAAAATCAAGACTGGTTGATGCCACACATTAGACTGAATTATGTAGGAAGCCTGATCAGATCTGATGGTTGTTCTCCTCTCCCAGAGTTCATCGAGGGAGTCTCACAGTTCAGCGTCAAGGGCGACAAGGAACAGAAGCTCCGGTGTAAGTAAAGCTGCTGACTCCACCTCGTTAAAATCAAATGTGGCCAGAGGGGGCCCCTGAGGTTCAGTGTCTCTAATCCCCACAACATGATGCCTGCTTGTAGGGCTACAACTAACGAGTAATTTGATAGTCACTTTATCGATTATTGGTTGTTTGGTTCATAAAAATGGTGTAAAAAGTCTATTTATCAAAGCTGAAGATTTAACATAAAAATGTTTTTGTCCAGACCAACGGTCCACATCCTAATTACATTTGAGAAGCAGAAACCAGAGAATTCTGATATTTTCTACCTAAAAATGACTCAAACTGATTAATTGATTGTCAAAGGAAGCGTGTAATGTAATAGTTGTCCACTAATCCGTTAATCGAGTTTTCATTGCTCCATGCATGCTTTTTAATTTGCACTTGTGAAATTTGAAACTAAACAACAAGCTTGTTTGCTCAGTGAGTAGTAGTGAGCAAAGATCAGTGAGGTTAACATTTAAGATCAGGGGAAATCTTCTGTTGATTTTGTGTGTAACATGTTTTTTTGTCATGTCTGCCTCATGTTTCTATTCTCTGTCTCTTGGGCTTCGTCCTGCTGCCGCTCACAGTCGCCTTCAGGATCTATGACATGGACAAGGACGGCTACATCTCCAACGGAGAGCTCTTCCAGGTGCTGAAGATGATGGTAGGCAACAACCTGAAGGACACACAGCTCCAGCAGATCGTGGACAAGACCATCATCAATGCAGACAAGGACGGAGACGGCAGGATATCCTTTGAAGAGTTCTGTTCAGTAAGTCCTAACCCTCCTGGGGTGACTTTTTGTTTGTGGGGAAATGACATTTTCTGCTGATGTATGGGGGTCACAGGGGCAGAAAACTCCAGGAAACAAGCTTTTTAGTTTTAGCTTGACAGCCCCAGGTTTCTGTTGAAGTGTGGTATCAAGGGGCTGTAAACATAAGCTGGTGAGATCTCACTACACATAAAGGCTACTAAAAATACACAGGTAGCACTTTAGCTGTATTATACCACAGTAATATTGACCCAAGCAGCAAATTCCTATAAATAAAAACAGATCCTATATGTAGGGCATCTAGCTAAAGTGAATCTAACCATGAGTACAGCTGTAAAATAAACATATTTGTAAGCAAGGGCCTGTATGTGATTGTTATAATGCTGGGATGGTCATGTGAAACACCAGGGAGGCCACGCATTTTAGATAGAAACTACACAGCCTTAATTATCTCGTTTAAGATCAAAGAGGCAAGAAAAGTGTGTTTCACCACAAGTGTTCCCCTGTTGAAAACCATCACCTACATAACTTGTCTCCTGTGGAAGCCGCCTCACTCGCCCCGGAGACTTTTTCTGAAATGAAAGGCACCAGTTTTAACTCTGACAGACACAACGCGTTTGACGGCTGCACCTCCGGAGCCTTGAACTAAAAAAGCTCCTGCAGGAGGAATGCAGGAGAAAATAAGATCCTGTTTTTACCGGCACTTCAGAGGAGCAACTGTGTGACATGATTTCACTCCGGAATGTAGTTGTCCTGATCTGAGAGCTGTATGGTGATGGAGAGTGTACCAGGGGAAGGTGTAAATGAGGCTATGGATATATTAATAGATTCTATCAAAAACTATCTTATAGCACTGAAACCGTTTGTAGATTAAAGGGGCGCTCCGCAGATGTTTCACGTCCAGTTCAGCTCACTTATTTGAAGTTCCCATGTCGAGTATGTTTCCTCGGTTTTATTTCAGTCAACCGCCAGTTCTCCTTTAAATGCCGGGTGCAGGTGTGCATTTTGATAAATAACCACCGGTTCCATATGAACACTAAGTGAAATTTTATTAAAAGAAAATTCACTGACGTTACATGTTTTTGCCCCCTCCCCCCCTTTTTTTTCTGCAAGCACCTCTATTCTAACCGCATCATAGACCCCCCTCAAGTATTATTGCTTAATTGTTGATCACCATGGCTCTGGTACAGTGAAAAAAAATTAAAAGTATGACATAAAATTCAAACTTTCTGTGGTAAAATGTGCAGAGAAAAACTCAGGAGAGTTTTGTTTTGTTGGTTTGATAAAAGAATTTTAGTGAATTTAATTTTTTTTCCAGTTATGCTGAGCAATGACTTTTGTCAGGAATGAATTAATCTCCTGTCCCAAATTGCTGGCTGCTGTCAAATAAATGCCTGATCTGTTAAGTGATTGAAACACTATTATTTGGTAATTAACGGTAGATGTGTTATCACTAACTAGATATGTGTTTTTTTTAAGAACCAAAAATCATCTCCATCTACTCTCTACAGCTTCTCTCTGGAGCTTTAGAAAGAACAGGTTTTGTGACGACTAACGATAATGACTCAACCTTCTTATATCTTCTCACTTTCTATGATAATAGACCTTGAAGAGCAGAGGCTGGAGAACAGGACATAAACCTGGTCAGCAGGAAGTGAGAATAAGGCTCCACTTATGCCTGGTATTAACATGTGATTTGTATCTGGGTACATTATTACAATATTGACCCAGGAGCCTAGTAAAAGACTGAGTTGCATTATGGGAAACGTTCTTCGTGTAATGAGTCCTCTTTACTTCACGTCATAGAAGTATAAAAATACATTTCTGCAGTACCCCTTTATTGGACAGTTTTGAAAATCCGTTAATTGAGTCATTTCTCAAGGAAAAGGCCAAAGCATTTACTGTTTCCAGCTTCTGAAATGTCACTGTTGGTATGAGACTTCACCACAGACAATTATTTGGGTCATTTTTCACTATATTCTCACATTTTATAAGTCTAAAGGTCAATTGGTAAGCCGTAGCCTTCATCAGCAATGATGAAAATAATGTTTAGTTGCAGCTCTACTGGAGTTTGTATCTTTGCCCCCAGCAAGAACTCTGAAGCAGTTACATAAAATTAACACATAAACCTTAAAGTGGAGCGTAAATGCACTTGTGCAAAAAACATTTTAACTTGTCATATATGTTGCTTTACATGTCCCCTTTCATTCCACACAATTTCACTTTATTGTTATCTATACTTCAGTTTTCCTACAGTATTATGTAAATAATGCATTTTCTCAGTAACTGGCCGTTAATGATGCGTTAACGCCTCCCTCTCGTTCTCTCTGCCAGGTGGTCGGTGGTCTCGATATACACAAAAAGATGGTGGTGGACGTGTGAGTGGCCTTCCGCCTGCTGCATCTCCCCCTTCCTCTTCAACACTCGCTTTCTCCACCATCTCTGAAGATCTGCTCAAGACGCCGGCAATGCTCTGTGTGTAACTCAATGAAAGTATTCTGTCTCTCTTTCTCTTCATCTCTCTCTTTCTTTCTTTCTTTCTTTCTTTCTCCGTGAAGCCACTTTTTTCTTTCAAAAACCATAGGCCTCACGAAGCCAACTTTGAAGTGTTATTGAACTGTAAATCCTCTCCATAACCCGGTCGTAGCACTTTAAGAGACTGAAGGACATTGATTTGTCATTTGCCAGAGCATCTGATTTTGGATGAAGGGGGAGAAAGATGGGAAGAGACGCAGTGAAGAGGCTGGTTGGCTTGTTCATATTTCATCCTTTCTTTTTTGTTTTGTTAATTGTTATTTTTGATATTTATTTTTTGTTCTTGTCTTTTATAAAGAAGAAAAAATACAAGTATATCTACGGTTGTCTCGTGAGGGGAAGTGTATACAGTAGTATATTAACACTTGACTTTACAGTACAACTAGAAAAGTAGGGTATGAAGTGCCAACCAGAACATATCCAGAAACCAGTCCAAGTTATTACCTTTCATCACTGCTTCCACTCATGCCAGATGAACTGGCCTGTAACACTTTCCATCTGTGAGTCACATGAGATCTTAGAACTCTTTTCTGACTTTCTGTCCTCTGCTTTAGCTTCTACACACGAGCAGTTTGGATTAGCCGCTTTCACTCCATCTCTGGAAAGCAACTCATGTTGTTACTTTTTTTTGTAATACGGTTGCTAGTTTTATTTATACTTTAAAAACATGTTTATACTGTTGGAGATAATCCTGTCATTGAAATTATAGGTAGATTAATTAATGCCAAGAAAATGTCTTTTCCAAAAATAATTTGTGGCTGCAGACTGATACATGGTTTACTCTTGATGAAGCATTTTGCGTTTTAACAGTGTGCATCCATAAGACAATCTCCAATGCAAAGATTATCTCTGCACTCACTGACAAATGAACGGATAGAATTTAAAGACTTTTATTTTATGTTAAAAACAGCAGCTTTGGTGGCTAAGAACAGAGTATACCGTTAGTTTTTGAGTGAAACTTGAGAATGTACACTGTTTCTGCTAGTGTATATCAATTTAAAAGACTTATCTGCAGGCAGCGTTTTTTTTAACCAATATGTGTATATTAGGTAATGAATGTGTGCCCATTATCTTTAACAGCAAGGAGGCGGCTTTGTGTCTGCTTTATATGAGCCCTTCTGGATACTTACCTTTCTCAGCGCAGGTTTGTTTAGCGCAACAGGAACACTTAAAATCTTCACACGTTGGCATGATCAGTGTGCAATGGGATAGGCTGTATATTGTAGTTTGTTTTTTTAACGTGTACATTTTCAAAAGTTGGCTTCTTCTCCCTACTTTTATTTCTGTCACAATAAATTGTATTTTCTCCCCCAGCCCACCACTTAAAACGAACAGGGAGAAAATTATAAATTCAACCAAATTCTACTTTCTAAGGGGAAAAAAATGCTTCCTACTATAAACACCATCGGAAACAGCTTGTTTTGTTTTGGAGGCCGACCGCTGGATTCAAAGCGTTTTCAGTCCGAGATCCCAAAGTTCTACAGCTTGGGCCTCCCTGTGCTTGCATGACATGGAATCATATTTTTTGTTGTGCACATAAGATCAATTTTTTTTAAATAATCCTCTTGTTTACACATGGATGGTGATGTTAATATATTTAAGAATTTAATGATATACAATATGGATGTTGCCAAACTTTGGTAAATGTACACATATTATGAGAGGTAATCCAAATGAACTGAACTACATGTAACTTTTTGTATTTTACCCGGGTCAGCAACATGCTTCTATTCCAGTAAAGTTGCATATCTGATCCTGTCTCAAACTGCCACACACTGTACTCAGCTTCAAGGGGAAGTTTTTTGGACATTATTTTTTTTCTTCTTTCTTTTGTATATATTTGTTAAATGCAGTTCTGGCTCTCTGTTCTTTGTATAGCTCAGACCATGCTTTAGTTTGTAAGTGCTATTTTTTCTGAGGGACTTGGGTTCTTTTTAGTTTGTGGGGATATCTGAAAAGATTTAAGTTTGAGAACCTTTTTTCTGCATGCTGCATCTTATGCTGTGGGACTGTTGGAAACTTGATACTGTATGAAATTAAATACAATTTAAATAAACTTTGAAATGTTGAAAGTAATGGATTTTCTAACAGATTTTTAAAACCTTATTTCCACTCAGGCTATTACTGACTGAAAAGGTTATAAAGTAGAAGCTATGTGTATTTGTCAGGAGGAAAATTACTGATGCAAAACCTCAGTGATATAATTAATGGAGTCAATGATTGATTCATCTTATTTTTGATTTTATTTACACAAACTCATCATTTCCGATACCTGCGCTGTTTATGCATGTATCATAATTTTTTTTTCCTCATATTTGGCACCAACTGTTTGGAAAAGAAACAGATCAGCACTGAACATGAGGCCTTTATAGATGTTCAGGTTCAAAAGGCAGTCAACAGTCTTAACTCATCAACACGGATCAAAGTGGGGATTCAAGCAGCAAACAATTAAACTTCAGAATCTCTCAGCAGTCCTGCTGGCCACCACTCTGATGTTGCCGTAGACCTTTGAAGGTGGACTTCCTGTTAGAGGGTGAGAAGGATTTAAAGGTGTTTATCAGTTCTACATGTGGATTCAAAGAGCTCTCTTCTAAATACTATGTAAATCATCAGATCCAATTTTATTACATTAATCAAATGGAAAAATAATGTCTGCCTTACCCAAGATCAAGTTACATATCGCTGTCCGGGCCATCTTAATATTCTGGAAAGATCCTAATAGGTGCACTTTCCTGTTGGGAGTATGATGGATGAAGATGTATATGATTAAACAAAACAGTAGAACATTTATCTGTAAAGAAGATGGGACACACAACACATTATCCTAGAGTTCTGCATGCATGCAATAGACTTACTTTACACACAATTGTTTTATTGCCTCATCATAATAGTATGTTCCTCTGTTTAATAACTACATCATTTGGAATTAAAGCTTGACAAAGTGGTTTGATGTCATAAGTGAATAAGCCCAGTGACAGAAATGCATCCTGTCACTATTTTAATTTATAAAAGTAGATATTTTTTTTCTTAAATTGGGTCATCAAAAACATTTTTAACAAATGAGCACATTAATTTAAATTTATTGTAATTGTGCAGGACTCACGTTTCTGCCAACACAATGCGAGTCTTTGTAACATTTTCAATGGTAAATTTGGTTTTGCCGCCCTTCCCTGCTATCCTTCCGATGGCTCTGGATAAATGGTCTCCCTTCAGGGGTTTAACTGCAGACAAACATCGGAAAACAATTAAATGCGTGCCAAGAAATCAGATGAGGTCTTGAGGGGGTTTTTTGTAGCAGAGAAAGAAAACTGATAATAAAACTGTAGTCTTACCGTCTGTGACGTCAAAGCTTTCAAGGAAAAGTTCATCTAATCTGATGAGTGCTAGGGCATCCTGGGAAGAGAAAGTGTGAGCGTTCTGTTCAAAAATATTAACAACAAACACAAATATCAAAGCCAAGTGCTTAGATTTGAATGGCAATAAAATATGACCACTATGGGCTATGAAAGTTGTTATAGTTGTTTGGACAATAATCATGGCTTTCTTAAACTATATTTTTGACAGGGGGACCCATCATCTTGTTGGCAGTAGAGAAAACTTGGTTATTGTCATATTTGTTAAAGTTCATTACCAGCAACTAATAACTAGCAAATAACTAATCAGATCTAGTAGGAATCCTGAATCTTTACAACTGGCACATTAGCCATTTCTAGTCAAACATTAGTTTGGCTAGAAATGTATACATTTTTGAAGAATCTAATAAACAGCTATATCCTTAAAGAAAACTTGTAGGTCATTCTTCCCATTCAATTAAGTACTCACTTCAACCTGGAATCCCAGAACAAACGCTTTAACAAAATCTGCTGCTCTTGTGAGTGAGGCAATGTCCTGTGTGTCTTTGCATGTCTGAAAAAAGAAAACCATATTACAAATAAAATATAGTCACAACCCCAGGGTACCAGAGGGAAAACAAAGAGTTTTGTCAACATTTTTTAAATGTGGTGGAGCGACTCACTTTGATTTCAACATTACGAGTTTTAAGGTTGAATCTGACTTGAAGCTGTAGGTTCTCTACGATGGGGGTGAAGATCTTCAGCCAGTTTTCCTTCAGCGGGGTGTATCTGTGAGCTGGGACAGCGATTTTCCGCATCTCATCTGGTCCCTGAAACACACAACAGTTATCTTCATACTGTGTAACCACATTCATGAAATTGTGTTTTGTGACTTGAAAATGGGATTTATTAAAGAAAGCCTTTAGTTATGGTTATAAAACCTACCAGTGCCTTAGTAGAAAAACAAAGTGTTAAGGGATATTGAGTCCGTATTACCTGAAGTGAAGCTTTAAAAGTAAAAAATACTTGTCATTCTGACTGATTGTCCTTTGTTCTGTCATCAAACCAGACTTTACATTTCACATTCCTCTTAATCACTTCACTGGTCCTTTTCAAACTGGACCACTATTACATTTCAATTTCCACGATTACATCATTTAATCATTTATTGCATGTCACACTTCATTTTTGCATTTGTCGCTATTTCTGAATGCATAGCGCAATCCATATTTCATCGAATTATATCACATTTAAGAAGTAAGTACTCTTGCTCTATTTTTATGTCTTTGATGCGTTTGTGGGAGCAAACAAAACAAAATTCTAAGTTAAAGATTTTTGTAATGAAATGTAGTGAATTAAAATGCGAAAATGAAATCTCAAAAATGTAAAATATTCTATAAATTTGTTTCAAATGATATCCATATTGATATGAAATAGGTGAACGGGTGTTAGCTATAATACAAATTAAGATTCCGTTTAGTGTAGACTTTCGCTGTTCCTGACTTGAATTCGAAGATTAGAAGTTTCATTAATATCATTGTTTACCTGCTACATGTCAATATGGCTGCTGTAAAAAAAATATTCTGCGCAAGCGCACAAACTTACCTTTAACTATTTAACCAAGAGTGGCGTTTATCTATTACTTTATCAGACAGCCAGAAAACATAAAACAGACGCTTACTAGAAGTTCTACTTAATGACTCGGAGACAACAAACAGCTCTTACCTTCAGTTTGTCCCCAGAAATGGGAGGAAACTGCGGCCGCTTGCTGGCCACAGGCTCTTCTGTGTCCATGTCCGCTCCCTGTTCACGTTTTCGTTTTTGGCTCTTTTTAGACTTCACTTTTGTGAAAGAGTCCGTGTCGTCTGTCATCTCGGTGGCAGCGCCGGCGTCCGGGAGTGTATTTGCTTCAGCGTCCATCCTGAAAACAAGTTTAAATCCGTTTAAACGGTTGAAACCGAAGCAGGCTGCAGCCACGGGACGATCCGGTTTCTCCTCGTGGAGCAGAAAAAGACCCAAACGTCAGCTTCGCCGTCGCCTGTGGTGTAAATAATAAATAATTACATTGTAATTCGGAGATACGTTTAAATATGTTACCAGAATTATGTTTAGAATAATAAAACATCCGGATACACTTGTATGTCTATCTAAAACACGTGAAATATTAACTCTAATTGTAAACATTTAACGAGGCATATCTTCGGGCAGCCGCGTATTCAGCTGAAGGAGGGTCCTGACGTCATTTGTTTTGGCACCGAGCTCGTGAGCAAGTGAACGTTTATATATCTTGCCCCCTTCAAAGGATTTCAACCATTTTTACCGGCTTTCTCGCACTCAGAAAATATGTCTTCCCCTCTGACGAAGCCGCAGATAATTGCGCATATTCAGAAAAGTCTGAATTACACGGTGTTTGACAGTAAATGGATTCCGTGCAGCGCGAAGTTTGTCTGCCTCGGGAACTTCCCGAGAGGAACCGGAGTCATGCAAATATATGAAGTGCAACGCGGAGAGGCTCTGCTGATCAAGGAGGTAGTTAAACAAATTGTCTTAGCTGTGTTTCCTCATATAACGTTACCTGTTTTGTTTTTTTTTCTCAGAAATACACCAGACGCCTCGGAGTGAGCTAGAGGTTTCTAGAAACCTTGTCTCCATAGCAACAGCCAACATGAGGACGTTATAATGTCCTGGCTTTGCTATCATTGGATAAAGTTTGAGAATAGTTCCTTAAACGATAGGTTCACAATTGAACAAGACTTGTTTTAAAACAGCTCAGGTGCCGAGTATTTGCTTACCTTAAACAGCTTCTGTTTCTCATTGTATTCTTTATAGATTGTGTGTGTGGTTTCTATAACGTTATTGCATATGTCTTTTTTTGTTTTGTCATATTTGTGTTCACGGATGATGCACCTCAAGGTTTTATCTTTTAATAAAGTTCATAAATATGAGGATTCCGGTCTTGGTCTTGGGACTTTGGCACTGAAATGACTAATGTTGGCGAGAAACGCACATTTCAATGTTTATTTTGGCATCTGATTGTTGTTTTAAGACATGTTTGAAAAATTGAAAAAAACGCGTCCTTTAAATGTACAGTTACAGACTTTAGTAGACCTTTAACTGACACTTGTAGGATGCAAATGTCTGCCCATTACACAGAACAGGTAATGCAATGCGACATTGGGTGTGTCAGAAAAACAAATGTGTCTGTGAGCTTTATAGCTCTCTGGAAACTGAAGCTGGCACAACTATAAGCTGGATTTAAAGTAGATATAAAAAGCACAGCTGAATGAAAATGTTCGCTTCAAAAGTGCAGAGAAGATTTAGGGAAGCAGGATAAATGGGTTGTGTCTCAGCTTGGGAACCAGGGCGAAGAAACATAAAACCTCTGTGGAGACTCCTGAATCTTAGCGCTACATTTTAATGGGCAGTCATAATTTATCCCGATTAAATTTACCATCGTAAACCTTTTATATTATTCATGCAGCTCAGTATGTATTTGCTGCTCATTCCATTCTTTGAGCTAAACCTCTTCTCTCCTATGTTTCAGGTAGAGAAACCTAAACCCATAAAGTGTGGGACATTCGGGGCCACCTCTCTGCAACAAAGACACATGGCAACTGGGGATTTTGATGGAAATCTTAATATATGGTATTGTATCCCATTGATATCATACTGGCTGTGTCTTGTCATAAATTGTATGACATGAAACACAAACTACTTCATGTGATAACTGGAGAGTGTTTATTCAGAATACGTTAGTATTCACCTCTTAAAAGAAGACTCATTCAGTTTCTTTAAACACGATCCCACTAGTTCATTCAGTGCCAATGTTTCTATTGTGTACAGGAACCTGGAGATGCCTGAAGTGCCTGTGTACACGGTGAAGGCCCACAAAGAGATCGTGAATAGTATCGATGGTGTTGGAGGCCTGGGGATCGGCGATGGGGCACCTGAGATAGTCACTGGAAGCAGAGACGGTAATAGCAAGAACAAAGTTATTTTAAATAAAGGACATAAAGACAAATATGTACAGAACTGAGTGAGATAGTATTTTTCTTTTGGGTGTCAGGGACAGTGAAGGTGTGGGATCCTCGACAGAAGGATTCGCCTGTAGCCAACATGGAGCCTATGGAAGGAGAAACCAAGAGGGACTGCTGGACTGTTGCATTCGGTGCGTAGCTACATCCAAAATGTCTACACAACCATGGCCTGATAAAAATGTGCTTTGACACCAGCTTTCCATCTCAAATATTGGTATATGTCACTTTACTTTACTAAGGAACATAAGCCAAACTTGTCTTGTAATTATCTGATACTTATAATTGTAATGTTATTGACAAATGGTACCGGGGACATGTTTTAACGATAACTAAACCAGCAAAAAGCACAGTCAGGAGGTATTTATGGACATTTGACTCTCTTTTATTTTGTAATGTATAATCATTCACGTATAATAATTCATGTTCTCTATGCACAGACATTAGGTAAAGTGTATCTAGATCATGCAATCATCATCACACATGTTAATGATGCTAAATTAACATGCATATTTCAAGATCAGGAAGATGGCAAAATGTCCTGAATGCAACAATGTACATGGGCCCAAAGAAAATCTTGCACTAAATCTCTGCTGTAAATTTGAGGGTATTGCTTTGCAATTCCAAACAGGATAAAACCAGACCCTCTCCTTACAGGTCATGCCTTCAATGATCAGGACCGCTGTGTGTGTGCTGGCTACGACAACGGGGACATCAAACTGTTTGACCTGAGGAACATGTCTCTACGGTGGGAGACCAACATTAAAAACGGGGTGAGTTGCGTACACGTCTTAAAAGGGAGAAACATAGAAAGATCTGTAAAGAAGGGAAGGGATGTAACATATTTCAGGGAAAAGATTTTCCTTGATTTATTCAGTCACCCAGCCAGTTTGGCACCACAGCAAGGAAATTACAATGTCTGAAGAAAACAGGAAATCGAACTGACCAGATGAATCAACTAAATCATCTCTAAAAACTAAGAGGAGTTATAATATTTGGAATTGCTGTTTTTATTAGGATAAACTATCCAAACACGCTTTATTTCTTTTACACCGCAGCCTGCACTTGATTCCTAATGTAGACAAATCAGTGGAGGCGTGGGGACGGAGCTTAAAATGACTTCCCAGCATCATTCAGACTGTATAATCACAGGGGAAGTGGTGCCCCCATTTTATTAAACGCTTGTTTCTCTTACTCAACACCTCCCCTCAGGGGACATTATGTCCGTTTCAATGCATTGTGTATGGAGAATAGTTTGTGGAGGAGCCATGTGATAAACGTCCAGACAGAGGTTATTTTTCTCTTGCATCAGGTATGCTGTGTGGAGTTTGACAGGAAAGACATCAACATGAACAAGCTGGTAGCCACCTCACTGGAGGGAAAATTCCATGTCTTTGACATGAGGACCCAGCACCCCACCAAGGGCTTCGCCTCTGTTTCCGAAAAGGTAATTGACTTGGGTGGGGCGAGCCAGACGGATGTTTGGCTCCTATATATGGGAAAAATGTCAAAAGGTCATTATCATCATTATTATTATTATTATTATTATTCCTACATGTGTAGGGTACAGAGGTAAATGGGGCTGCACATCGTTTTTGACCATTTTCACAGCTGGAAGTGTTTGGGCTTGTGTTTGTCTAACGTTCTCTGTGGCTTTGTGTCATTGGCCAAAAATGACAGCGGGCCAGCGAGGAGAGAGAAGTGTGGCTTTTTGTGGGAAAATCCTAGAAAAACACACTTAAACCAGCATTACGGATGGAGCAGCCTGACAAGTGTTTGCTAGGTCTGAGAGATCAGACGCCTCAGCTTTCTAAATATTTGTCCAGTTCTTCTGAGCGATCAACACACATCAATGTCTCCAACCACCAATTATAAGGTTCCAGCAGATATTCAGGGTTATAAATAAGATATCTATGTAGTTGTACAAGCAGGGCTTCACATGGGGATGAAGTGGGGCTTTTTTTCATTTTTTAAATTTGTGTCCAGTTGATGCAAAGAAAGTGATGGTGAAGGTGGAGGCTGGGAGCAGAGATCACACTAATCACAAAAGCTGCTTCATCAATCACATAACCTAAAACAGAGCTTAAGAATTAAGTCGATACCCAAGGACGAGTTAAAACCGCAGTCAAATTAATCTAAAATTACACAGCAGCAATTTATATGACATTCAGGTCAGAGAAACTGATTTATTTAATACATTGTTTTGGGAAGTAATGGCCTTTTTATGTCTTTTTTTCAGGCTCATAAATCGACCATCTGGCAGGTGAGGCATTTACCTCAGAACAGAGACATCTTTATGACTGCAGGGGGAGCAGGCAACATACATCTATGGAAATAGTAAGTCTGTCTTCCATCTTTACTCACAACAATGATAATCTGTATTTAAAGTATCCCTGTGATGTAATCTGTAAACTACGATTTTGTGATGTCATTTTCAGCGAGTATCCTGCTCAGAGAAGCCAGAAGGACTCTGAGGACGTGGACGTGGGCGTGGCCGGCTCCGTCAACCTCTTACAGAACGTCACTCTGTCCACTCAGCCAATCGCCAGCCTGGACTGGAGCCCCGACAAGCAGGGCCTGTGTGTGTGTTCGGGCTTCGACCAGTCCGTACGCGTGCTCATCGTCACCAAACTCAACGTGGTGTGAAGAGGGGAAAAAAAAGAAAAAAAAAAGCTCACTGCACCAAAGAAAAAGAAACTGTGCCACCTGATACAAAAACAAGACACAGAGAGTTTGAATCACTGCTGGTCTGCGAGGATGAACAGCACCTGTGGTCATCAGTGGACCGATGGCCTTTTATTAGATGACAACAATCTTCTTTTTGCAGCTGTTCATCTTCATTTTGTATGATTGATACCGAAGATTGATTCCCCAGAAAAACTTTTAACTTAAATGAACTAGGGAATCTTTTCTTTTATGTCCGCGTTTCTGTTGAATGCTTGGCTGAGCCCTGTAGGCAATGTCATCCTGTAGTGCAGAGAAATGTACCTTAACATCACAATAGTTTCCCAGTATTATTAAAAATCCATAAAGATGTAGAAATGAATCCTATAGCCTCTGACTTGAAATGACACACACTGGGACTCGTTAATTAATTTCTTTGTTTCATTTTTTGTTGCACTATGGTTAAACATCATTGTATTCCAGTTTTGTGAAAACTTTTGACTTTTGATATGATATTTTTATTAAGAACTTTGTGTTTTCAGATTAAATGTGCCTTTCTAGAAAAAAGTCTCAAGTTTTATATGACACCAAGAGTAGGTAAAGTCAAGAAAAGAATTGTTTATGTGAACACACAAAAGTCTTTTTGGTATAGAGAAAGCAAAGATTAAGATTCAATTCTGACTTTCAAAAAGACGAACACAGCTCTTTAGTACTGGGTTACCAGAGGGATCATTATATCCAGCATTTGAACTTGAAAAAGTCCTGTAGCTCCTGATCATCCTCCTGTCGGTCATTGATCTTGGCGTAGACGCTCCTCAGCAGCTCATACATGGACTTTCCATCCAAGATGTCGATGTATTTCTCAATGCAGCCTACAAACACAACCACATGTTCACAAATTTAAATGATTAACACATTCACATAAGACAAAAATGATTTCAAACCAACTTCCAGAATGTTATGTTTAAAGTGTTTTTTTTCTTTGTCTATAATAAAGCTCAGAATGACAAACCTCATATCAGACGTCATTTACTAACAATACATTGAACATTTTGTCCTAATTAAATCATCCCAGTGTGACTTGCTCCAGGCAAAGTAAATGGTTTATCTGACCTCATGCTGCATGTATGTACTCTATGTAACATGTCATGCCATCTATCCAACCATCGCACCAGCTGAATGTGAAACATCTCTATAAATAGCATGTCATGGCATGTCTCATGAGCCTTGGCTGCATGATTTCAATGCAATATAACACTATAAACAACACATTTTGGTTAAATATAACCGGAGCGACTATTAAGAAAACTAGTAATCCACTGTTTGCAAATACACAGTACTTATTTAATTTGTTTTAACTACCTGGCATAGCGCATTTAGTAATTAAATATATGCAAATACTGTAGTATTTAACTAAATTAGTTGACTTTATTTAATCAGACCTAAATAAATATTCTCTAGGTTATTACATATGTTTTGTATTATAAGGAAGTATTTCCTTTATTAAAGTCAATCTATTTTTAAAACATTGCATGCAAATTCCTGTAAATCTTACTTTCACTGTCTGCTGCTATTACCACTTCTATTTCATATAAGAGCAATAATCACTTAGGCCCATGACTTTTCCATATGCTATGAGGCTGGGGCCCAGATGTGGATGGTCATACAGCTCCAGCATCATCAGCATGTTGACGATCTCTCCTGTGATGAAGGCGTCGTTGAAGCTTTGTTCGGCCACCGGCTTCAGGGGGAAGCTGCAGTACACCTCCACCGCAGCCTGAGGGTCTGTTGGTGCCAGGAGCTGCACAAGCTCGATGTACGCATCATGGACCTGGACAGTCAGTTTATTCATCAACCACACAGAGAGAAATTAACACTAGACACCAGAAAAATGCTCTTAAAACTGTACTGAATATCTCTAATTGATGGTAAATGCAAGTATTTTGGTTGGTTGAGTCGTAAAACGAAAACAAATCTAGGATTTTTTGATATGTATTACCAGTTAGAGATTTATTTATTTATTTTCTTGTAAATTTACAAGCACAGATGTCAGTTTGAAGGTGTCCTTAAGGGCAAAACTCCAGTTGTTCTGGAAAAGGTTTTAGAGCTAGTTTCTAATCTAACAGGAAGTGTTATTCCTGCTTACCGCATATATATATATATATATATATATATATATATATATATATATATATATATATATATATATATATATATATATACCTTGGTGATTTCCCAGCAAGTATGAAAAAACAGAAACTGATTAATTCCTGCCTGTTACATGCAAAACAGGTATTTGCATTGAAATGCGACCTAGTTCTAGTCAATGGATTAGGGAGATGTCTTGCAGTTTGGCTTTGGAAAATCTCATCTATGTACTAATGAATAAGGTTGAGTTTTTTTTTGTATAAATTGTGGACACCATTCTTGTATTTTAGGAGATTGTTACACTGTGCCTTCACTTTATCTGATTGTGTGAACTTGTATTCCAGCAAAAATAACTATGAATAATAAAGTGACTGAAACATGTAAATTAATGCTTATTATTATTACTTTTATTTATTTAGTTATTCTTTTTCACTATTGAATTGAATATTCAGTCAGTCAGTCATTTTCTATACCTGCTTATTCCTCATCAGGGTCACAGGGGTCTGCTGGAGCCTATCCCAGCGCGTTACGGCGAGAGGCAGGGATACACCCCAGATGGTCACCAGCCAATCGTGGGGCACACACACCATTCACTCACACACTCACACCTATGGGCAATTTAGACCCGGTGAAAACCCACGCAGACACGGGGAGAACATGCAAACTCCACACAGAAAGGTCCCAGACCCCGGACCAAGGAGGTCTTGAACCTGCGACCTTCTTGCTGTGAGGCAACAGCGCTAACCCCTGCGCCACTGTGTCGCCCTTGAATTGAATATTCTCCTGTATAAATGTGTGTGTGTGTATATATATGTAGTCAACCAGAGAAAATAACTCACAGGTCAGTCATTGTAAACTACATCCTGCATCGTAACCTGCACAGAAAATGGCTCTGTAATATAACATTACACATAACATCTGACCCCTGGTGCCATGGCGATGACCTCCCGGTAGAGCTGCTTGGCCTGGTCCTGAGTGTCTGCAGAGCGGGAGAGAGCACGGGCCAGACCCAGCCGTGAGATGTGTGACCTGCGGTTCACTGGACTGGAGACAATAGGTCTGTCTGTCACAGCAGGCTCTGAAACACACACACAGTAATAATATCATTAAGTCATATTCAATATACTATAAGTATTTCTTTTCAGAAAAAAAGACATGTTTGTTATTGATGTAACCTCATTTCAGTGATTATTGTTCAGTCTTGCAAAAAGACAAACATCAAAAAGACTACAAAACAGCATAACCTGCTGCTAAATCATCTGATTTGTTTCACCTAAATAATGAAATCCTAATACCTGAGGGAGGGTTATTAGTCATATTCAGACAGTATTTGTTATTATCCGTGTCTTACCCTCTGCTGTCTCCACAGTGTTGGGACAGTCCTGCTTAGACTTGCTGGCAGGAAGCTGCTGGGGTTTAGAAGGTTTATCTGATCTATCAGGCTTTGCTGCTGCTCCACCTCTACCCCTGCAAGAGAATATATAATATATTCAAGTCAAGTCAATTTTATTTGTATAACCCCAAAACACAAATCACATATTCACCCCAAAGAGCTTAACAGTAACAGCTCAACAGTAACACAAGATTCCCTGTCCTTAAGGAGGGGGAAAAACCTCAGGAAGAGAAACAGTTGAGGGATCCTTCTATCAGGACAGGCTGCAATAGATGATGTGTGCACAGGAAATGTTGAGTATGACAAATAGAATAACAGAAATATACTGAATTGTGGTGTATGTGGAGGATCAGGTGACAGCATCTGTATTTAAAACACAGTTGTGTTATAATAATAATAGCAGCGTAAATAATAGCATAATAAATAATAGCAGTGTGTTTAAGAACACTGCACTGTGTTTGGGAACACTGCATTTTATATCTTAAATAAAAATGTGAGAAAAGTGTGTCATTTTTTAAATTACTTTACAAAAAAAACGAAGAAAAAATAATATTAGACTGTTCAAAAAATAGCGACCAACTTCAACTTTAGTTATACAAATAAATATTAGCTGCTATTACATTGCTATTTGTTTGAATGGCCTAATATTCGCTTCTCTTAATTTTCTGTGAAGTAATTTTAAAAAATTACACATTTTCTACACATTTTGATTTAGTATATAAGATGTAGTGTTACCAGCGCATCAAAATAAAAATCATTATAAGGATTTTGACTTTACTCATATAAGCACACTGCTATTATTTTAATGTCTGTTTATGTTGTTGGTTGTGTCAGAAGTAAGGTTAATTTTGCACCAAAATGTTTCATACACATCAAATTAATATCACTGTTAATGACCTTATTTTTATTTATTTTCATTTTTTATAATCCTATAAGTTTTTAAGACCTGTAAATGTCCCCTTATTTCAAGTAATTACCCTTTCATACAACGATTAAAAGGAAACTTGAAAACTCCCTTCACTGAAGCAACTCGGATCAATGAACAGTCAGAGATTGTGTTTGTTCTTGGCACGAATACAACGAAAGGACAGACCTGAAAAGAAGTGCACAGGAAATCCTCCATGGGTAAATAAGACGGTGAAAGCAGACGACCGCAGATGGGACCTGCCAGACGTTTGACTCGGGCTGCCAACATGACTCACCTGGCTGCTGGGGTTTTGGCTGGAGGCCGGGCAGCTTTCCCTCCTCTAATAGCTGCCGGCGGGGCAGCAGCAGGAGCTTTGGATGCAGCTGCTGCCGCCCGCCGCTGAGCAGGCTGAGTTGGCCCTCCCCGGACCTGCTTAGCTCCTCTCTTAGCTGCTCCGGTGTCAGAAGGCGCTTTCACTCCTGAAGGATGGGTGATGGACTGCTTGGCAGCCATCTTGTTTCCAGCTTCCAGCCGAGCCTGCCACCACTTTTGTTCTGAACGAAAAAGAGGGTGAACCTGCTAATGTTAAGTGTTTCAGAGTTTGTTTTCAGAAAGAATACATGTTTAATGGAAAGTGTTTGTCAAACGTAAATGCTGAAGTTAACACGTCATAAACAACCTAATTTGCCATGAAACTAAAAACAAGATTCGGCCTGACTGTGCCGAACATGCTGCTCGCCAGGTCACCAAAAACAGTGTCATACTCACTGCCTAACTGTTCAGGAGGCTCTCCGCTCTGACTTTTGTTTTCTAACCCGATGCTGGCCTGGAAGCTGAGCTGGGCATCAGTGATGGCGACCTTTGACCTGTCTGAATTTGGGTCACTGTCATACTGAGCCAGCTGCGCCAAACCCAAGAGGCACAAGGCGTGGCTGTCCCGAGGTGTGGTCACCACCGCGAGCTGGCACGCCTGCACAAAGCAGTCAAGTAAACGGGCAAAGATGCAAGTTAGATTTATCTGCTGCACCGTAAGGGTCAAAGAAAAACAGACACATATGGGCCTAACAGTTAATATACAGTAGATCTTGCCATCAATATTATTCTCTATTGTTAATATGCAAAAGAGACTCCCAGGCTATGTTTCAAATTCCTCCCTGCAAACTAGGACTTGTTCACACGAACGTAGGTACTTTTGAAACAAAAATTTTATGGCCCCTGATTAAAAAAAAAAATGCTGTCCAAACCATCAAAATATATCTTTGACTACATGACGTCACAAAATCAGCCTCAAACAATGTGATGCACATGGCAAAGCAGTAGGTGGTGATTGCACTCCTAACAGGAAGGCCATTTCAGCCAATCACAAGGCTAGAGCACTCCACAAGACTCCATCATGGATGTATTATAAAACTTGGATATCATTGGTTCAGATATTGGTTCAGCTTCTCAGCAGCAAGGTCGATTTTCCCCAGTGGCCACGTGTGGTACTGCAACAAAAAATCCCATGCGACCCACGGGCATTTTTCCCATAGACTGCAATAGTAAAAGAGAAGCCTGTGAAACTGTTGACAGGACACCCCCAACTATAATCTTGTTAATTACTAATCTTTGTATTAAATATATATTTAAATCCATGGCCTTCTTATCCATTAAAAACCTCTCTAACTACCAGAAAGGCTCTGGAAAAGTCACAGCGTAACAACTGTGTGCGTGCACTCCCAAAGTGTGATTGTGTTGTGTCTTGGGAAGTCCGAACATTTTTTTATTTATTTATTTTATTTTTTTGTCTCCAAGCAGTTTTTAATATGGTTGGCAAAGATTAAACACGTTTTTATAATTTGCACGTTCCTAACACCTCGGGGCATGGGATCATAGGAGGTGATTCTACTGATCAGTCTCTATGGATCACATAATGCAGAAAATAAACCCAGAAGTCAGGAACGTTTTCAGTGTATGTGCCAGGTTAGCAACTTTCATTGAAATGAATGGCAGCCATGTTTTTGGTCCGGTATCCAGGTTTTATAATACATCCATGGGGTCAAACAATGTCAACAAGAAATTGTGCTACATGTTTTACTTTTTTGCAGAAATTATGTCCAAAGACAAGAGTTGATCAGACAGTTGCAAGAGATTGGCCTGGAGAGGAATCTCTAAAGAGTATTTTTAGAAATAGGGTAAAATGGGAGGGGAAGGTAATATTTCTTCTGGATTATATAGTAGGATATAGTACAATTAAGTACTAGTCCTGCAGATGGCAGCAATGTATCTTTTTGGATGCCAGCTGTCTTAAAACCACAAAGAAGAAGAAACTGCTCTTCCTACTCCAGTTACTGTGCAGAGAAAGATATAGTTCCAAAAATACATGCATTTGTGTGGACGGACAGTTTCAAAGGCCTCCCTGCAAACAAAACCCTGAGACTTCACAGAAGGCTCTATCAGATTTCATCATTTTTCAAGCTTTTATGTTACAAGAAAGATACAAGAAATTCCAATTGTTTAATTTGATATTTATGCAGTAATTTATAAAATGTTTTTAATTGTAAACATATGTATAAAAATGTGTTAGATGTTAAAGATAAATATGCAATTTTTTAACAGCATTTTAATGAATTCATTTGTTGTGTGTGTGTGTGTGTGTTTTTAGATGTTATTTATTGTTTGTTCCAGGTGGATTTGTTTCTTCAGTCATGCCTTAGACCAGGGGTAGACAACTCTGGTCCTAGAGTGCCAGTGTAGGTGCAGGTTTTTGATAAAACTAATCGGTAACACACCTGATTCTACTAATGAAGGTCCTTATCAAGGGCTCCAGTTGTTGATTACTAGAATCAGGTATGTTACTGCTTGGAACAAAAACCTGCACCCACAGCAGCTCTCTAGGACCAGGGTGGCCTACCCCTCTAAACAGCCCTAAACTTAGCATGAGCGCACATTTACTCTCACCTTCTCCTGCATGTCCAGAAGGTCCTGACAGGGGGCGATAGAGGTGAGGCGTATGAGGGCGGTGAGGGCCTGGCATCTCTTCGCTACCAGAGACTGCCTCTCAGCGCCAGCCTCGTCCTGGCTTTTATTCTGCTGGATCAGCCTCTGCAGCAGGGCGAAGTGAGCATCCAGCAGCACCCACTCCAGCTGCCCTCTGGCCTCGCCACGACACACACACCGACTCACACTCTGAGCAGTCAGCACCGCCACACTGAAGCATCCCAGCACGAACACAAGCAGGGTTTTTACACAGCGCTTCAACATGCTTTAAATGTGTTCATATTGATGTGAATTCTAAGATTTAAAATTGAATCACCCTTGCGTGCTAGAATTCAGTGAGAGAACTTGTTGGAGCTGAGATCTACTGATGAATTCCTACTTACGTGTGATAGACTTGTTCAGCGCTCATGGCCTTCCCTATCAGCGTGTTCTTCAGCTGCAGCTGGCCCAGAGTGAGCAGGCCTCGCAGAAACTGAGTGCTGAGGCTGGACAGAGGGTCCGATGGATCCTGCTCCACACAGCTGCAAAGGAAAAACAGGACAAAGAATGTCAACACCATCATAAATACACCAGCCGTGATGACTGTGATGAAGTGACATACAAGGGAAACAGACAAATCCAAATGACGCACTGTAAATCAAAGTATTCCACTCAGTCCCAAAACGTAACCAATTAGTTGTTAGTTGAAGAATATTCTCTAAATATCTACCCAACATAGATGTGCATGGGAGAGGGGTTGTTTTAACTGTCAAAACATGCACTAAAGTGCCCTCTTAGGAGGTAAAATCGCATATACTCCAGATTCCACCGGGACCAAGAAATGCTATGAAGCATTACTACTGCAATTACTTTTCTGTTGACCCTTTTTTGCTCCATTTACTTTGAGCCAAACCTGCATCTCACAGAACCAGTTTGGATTATCTGGCACTGACGTGGTGTTAAAATGCAACAGAATATAAGAAATGCCAGGGAGACACCACCCCACACACAGGGAATTATTTCCTTCTTGTATCCATGTCTGTGTGTGTTTCAATGACCACAAGTTAAATTTACACAATTCTGATCACTGATCCTCACTACAAACTACATTGAGTAGTCCAGTTAGGCTAAGTTAGGTTTTAATAACATACGATTCATATATAATATAGGTAAAATACATTGTAGGTGCTCTTTTTTTCTTTTTGCCCCCGCCCTTCCAAAATTCTGTGCACGTCACTGCCACCCAAGATTTAGATTCATATTATGTTACCCAAATTAGTTTTTTTCTGGCCCCTTATTTCCTCCTGTAACAGAACATCCTGGTGCATTACTTATACTGCCATGACATCACACTGCCCCCCCCTTTCTGGATGCTGCCACCTCCACCTCCACCACAAACCTCCTGCTGCAGCGCTGGCTGATAAAGTGCTCCAGTCCCTGGTGTAGGAACAGAGCAGCCTCCTTCTCTGTCTCCTCGGAGGCTTTCTGCTCCTGCTGCAGCAGAGCCAGCCCTGTGAAGAACCTGAGGCAGTAACAGCAACATGGAAGAAATTACAGAGCGGCTCTTACTCTGGTCTTCTTTCTCTGGACAGGCCTTATTTCTGCATGTATGTCTACCCCATGTTGATTTTTAATTTTGTGCCCCCTCTATGATCATGATATCTTATTAATGTTTGCACTGACTGTGATTAGTAGAACAAATCTCAGTATTGCTCACTTGGCTGGTACAGCAGGACTTCAATACTATTCTTTTCAGATAATATTACAGATAGTGAGATCCTCACATTGCCATGCACAGTGAACAACCCTCATGGAAGCCAAACTGCATCCTAAGGTGCCCTCATGGCAACAAAAACATGCTAAAATGCCCTTAGCTACTGACATCACTGGTATCTGATATAATTTCTGCTCCTGCTTCCAACAGTACTCCTAGACCTGACCTAAGTGGCGGGTGTAGGGGGCGTAGTGCCAGGCCACTCTGGAGGTGCTGCAGGGCTTCTCTGCTTCTTCCCTGCAGCAGCAGCAGCCTTCCTGCATGGAGGTTGTACTCCCAGCTGTCTGGACTCAGAGACCATGCATCCAGGTACTTCATCAGGGCTCGGTGGACACAGCTCTCCTCATCCTGCACCGTTGCACTGCTGTCCTGCAACAGGGGAGTGTTCAGTCATTTATCGATGTGTCAGTCACTGACCGGATGTGAACAGCAGTGGAAGTGATTGAATGAGCAACTGATAAACGACATTTCAACAAAGCTGTGAAGTCTCCTGGTTAAAACAACAAATACAAATCTCCCTTGACATTTGAGGTATTTCTCTGGCACACCTAATTAGAGCGAGTACATTACAGCAGCCCGCAGCACCTTGCCAGTTTTCTTGGAGAGCCAAATGTAGAGCGTCTGGACATAATCTGCTTTGCTGGACTGGCCCTGTTCTCTGAGCTGCTGGTACTCTTTATCCAGGGCCTGGAGCTGGTTCTCTGTGGTGGGAGTGCCAGGGAAACCGTGAAGTTTACACACAGCCAGGATGTCATCCTGACGCGACATTGATTTGGCGTCGCTTAATTCGTCTTTGTCTGCGTCAACCTGGAGAGGAGGAATAAAAAAGAGGAGAGGGTGGGTCTCTTTCAAGTCGACTGTTTTATTATTTCCCCAGCCCATTGTCAGGGTTTTCATAAGTAAAATAAAATGCAGGGATTGTTTTCTGGACATTTAACCACCACTGATTTTCAGGCTGTCGTGCTGCGAATGAAAAATGAATCTGAGGCCTACAGAAAGATTTAGGTCAAAGGTGCATTGCGTTGGTAGGATAAGGGAACAAGCAGCTGGGATAATGTGGGTGGGAAAGCCCCTGAGCCTGCAAGTGTTTCAATCAGGAGCCTTGGAGGAGGCAACTTACAGGGACATTTTGTACCAAACAACAGGCAGGTATGAATGTGTTTAACAGTGTCAATGCTAAAAGGATGAAAAGTCTTAGAGAAGCTATATGTCTTCCCTGTTTGATCACACCTACTCATCTGTGAGAAAACCTCTGCAAGAGCTTGATTCTCCTCATAGCATTTCCTGACACTACCTTCCTCTGGAGGCCGTAGATCTCTGTAGCTACGTTCTGCTCCTCCAGAGTGAGACCCAGCAGGAAGTGGAGCCTGGCGTCACTGGAGCAGAGTCTGATGGCCGATGCGTAGAGGACGGCGGCTTTTTCCAGGCTATGAAGAGGGGACGGCTCCACCTCATGCTGAAACATGTTTCCTGTAGAGAAAAAACATCAGGCAACAAGTCAAGAAAGTATTTGCAAAGGATTATTTGCAAAGGAAATTTACAATCAATGTAGAATTGAAGAACAACATTTCACGGCCTATTTTCATTCTGTTAATCTAAACTACACGCAGCAGCAGCAGAATAAGTTCAAATACTAAAAGTCTTTTATACAGTCAGTGGACCTCTCATGACCGTCATAGCATGACATGAAAAATAAAAGCTAATTTTGGTGAGTATGAATAAAAGTAGAGACAGATGAAGAGGAGATTGTATATCATAATGCAAATAAGTGTAATGGTTATGCTGCTTTTGTTCTTTACTGAAAATTCATTGGAGGATAAAGTTTATTAAAATTGAAGCTTGAATTTTGATGAGTGCGATACTTTGTATTTGCCATTTTGTGTGTGTATTGTATGTGTTGCACATACGTCTATCTAGTAGTGTTCATATTGTTTCCCTTTAAAGCAATAGCAAACCAAACAACATTTACAGGCATTGTGTACCTCTGATGTCATAAATATTACATAGAACTATTATGAAAGAGATAACACATGGCTGTAAAAAAGATGCAAAATAAGTTCATCTTCTATTCATTCATCTTCTATACCTGCTCATTCCTCATTAGGGTCGCAGGGGTCTGCTGGAGCCAATCCCAGCACATTACAGGTGAGAGGCAGGGATACACCCCAGATGGTCGCCAGCCAATCGTGGGGCACACACACCATTCACTCACACATTCACACCTATGGGCAATTTAGAGTCGCCAATTAACCTCAGCATGTTTTTGGACTGTGGGAGGAAGCCGGAGTCAGTCAGTCAGTCATCTTCTATACCTGCGTATTCCTCATTAGGGTCGCAGGGGTCTGCTGGAGCCATACGGTGAGAGGCAGGGATACACCCCAGATGGTCGCCAGCCAATCGTGGGGCACACACACCATTCACTAACACATTCACACCTACGAGCAATTTAGAGTTGTCAATTAACCTCAGCATGTTTTTGGACTGTGGGAGGAAGCCGGAGTACCCGATGAAAACCCACGCAGACACGAGGAGAACATGCAAACTCCACACAGAAAGATCCCAGACCAAAGACGTCTTGAACCTGCGACCTTAGTTTTAGTCAGAGTTTCATTATTTTAGTAGAAGAAAATCAACTAGTATTTCAAAACACAGGCTCCTCTAAAACACTTTAGTTTTAAAATGAGTCAGAGTTGTAATAATAATAATAATAATAATAATAATAATAATAATAATAATAATAATAGCCTACCAACCATTAGGCTGCTTTCTTGTGTTACTTTCATGAAAATGAATGTTTTGCCTTGCTTTCACCCTGAGATCCTACTTTTCCACTACTGTTTGAGACACTGGTTCTGTTTTTATCTGTGCAACACTTCCTCATCCTCTGTCATCCACAGCTCACTGCACAATGAGTAATCAGAAAAAGATCTCCTGTTTAGCTGCCTTCTCTCTTTCCCTTACAAATGATTGCGTGTATCTTTTCCATTAAATATTCAGAGTGTAACTTGCCTTGGTGAGAGTGCCCTTTTTTCCATCAGACTGCATTAATGTCTACACTTTTTTATTCCAGAGAATATTACAAACCTACCAAACAATGTTTTTTTTAAGTTTCTATAACCAATATAAAACAGCAAAAAGCCATCTGAGCTAATAAAAGTGTTCTGTGGGTCTAACTTACATCAATGTATTATATAGAGTGTTTTATACTGAAGCTAATTGCCCCTGATTTGATAATATCAACTATAATATCTGGTATCTAGCAGGTCAGACAGATCGACATGTTGCATTCATCATTCCTCAGAGAAAAAACGTGTTTATATTTTAAAAAGAGAAAATGAACTGCCCCCCTCCATATCTCATAGCATCTCATACTATCTGTCTCTCTCTCTGGTGTTACTTCTCGGTTTGGTTCCAGCGACTTTCATTCATGCCTCTGGGATCAGTTTCGAGTGTCACTTCACAGAGTCATCAAACAATTAGTAAGGCAGTAAGTAGCTGAGAATAGACAAGCAGTAACTTGAGTGCCTGGCACGTCAGATCGAAAGGGAAGCAGCCGCTAACTAGCCTATTTTCATGTATTTTTTTTACAATAAACTAATAATTATCAAATTACTGCTCTGTCTGCTGGTCTATTTATTATTTCAATACCTGTGGAATACAAACTCTATAAACTGTAAATTTAGTCAGTAAGTAAAAGAAAAAGCAGGGAAGACTTTTAGTGCAGATGTGTATGTTATGATGACTTTAAAAAAGGATATTGGAGTCTAGAGGATGTATCAGTGACTTTAGGGAACAATGCTATATCAGGTATTTATACTTAATACCAATAGATGTTGATAAAGCACTTGACAGCCACTTAATTCCTGATCCTACGCTCTTTGGTTTGTGAAGTACTACATGCCTGCTTTTGGTAGGGATTGGTGGTAGAGTTTCAGGTGATCCTGGGCCAAGGCACACAGCTCATCCACATTATCTTCTCCTGCTGTCATCTGCAATCTTCTCTCCCAGTTACGCACCTGTAGTGCACAAAGGCCGCAATCATTCCACAAGAAAGTAACAGAGGAAAAGCTTAACTTGATAAATCCTAGGAACAGCATTGAATTGAATATATATATACATATATATATATATATATATATATATATATATATATATATATATATATATATATATATATATATATATATATATATATATATATATGTCTACAAAATTGAACTGATCTGATGTGTGCATATTAAGTAAGTAATGAAATTATGCACTATTTTCCCATGTCAACAAAGAATTTCAACATACATAAAATACATTCATGGTGATATCGAAAGGTTAAACTTTTTACCATATTCATATGAGAAAGAAAGTTTACTTCTATTGCCAGGTGTTTAAAATGTTTGTATAAAATGACTAATTTATTATCATTTATAGCAGGAAAACTGAAAAATGGGCTTGGGGTTTAATGAGTAGTGATGTAAAGTACATATTATTTCACTAAAATACAACCAGACATATTATCTCATATCAAACCTACAGTAGATAAGTTTAATAAAAATGTGATCTTTAAAATAACAAACAATGTTGTCTTCTGAACAGATTTGTATTTGATCAGTTCACCCACTTTAATCACAAGACTGTTTTACCTCTTCCCCATCTGTGACCAATATGTGAAAACTACTGTATCAAAGTTGTGAGTTGCAACATCAGAATCATTGTCCTGTTCATACATAATGATAAGATATAGATCAGATCTCTAGTTTACTGAATACTGAACAGGAATAATAACTTAAAATATGAAACACAAAGAAAGAAAGATGTCAGAGAAACTAGACTGTAAACAGAAAAAACAAATTCATTCTGATTATTACCTCCAAAATATGTTCAGTCTCTATTTCCAGGCAACTGGCTGATGCAAAGTGCTTCTTATACCAAGTCGTCTCAGTGACATCCTGAAAGAAATAGTACCCTGGTTCCACTGAAAATATTTTTGTTTTATTATTTTCCACTCATATGCATGGAGAGGTGAGTCAATAAATCAGTAAATAAAATAAAGTGTGAGATTATTCATACAAAGAGTATGTGTTTTTCATTCTTAGTCAAGGAATAATTGCAGTTCTTTAAAAGCAGAAACACCCACCACCACATCCAGGCTGACCAACACAAGATACTTTTACTGTGGAAGTTAAACCGGCACTCCGTCACTGTCAAGAGGGTGCTGACTTGTAAATAAAGGATGAGCAAGGTCGATGGCAGTGATTCTGGCAGCGTAGAGTGCTCTTAAATCTTTCATCCTGACCTTTGCGTCCAGGTCCCCTGCGGGTTTGTGTGGACAGTCCAGAGAGTGTGACCCCAGCTCTGACAGTTCCATCACACGATCACAGCCTTTGTTAAAAAACAAAAAAAAACAAAAAAAAACAATGAATCTCTCAGATACTAAAGTTATTCTTCTCTCTTGATATAAGATTGTATACTCCAGTTAAATAATACATTTCTGAGGTTTAATCTGGTGATTGTGTCTTTTTTTACAGGGCAAATAGAGTTGCCAGTTTAATTACCAGCTCTGTAGAATTGCTTCTCTTACAAATACAGGAAATAGTGATAATGGAGTTGCAACAATTAATTTTTAACTGTAAGCAAGAAGTCAACTGCATGTTGTTCTGGTGCCAGTTTTCAGGGTTGTTCTTTTGTCTAAAACTAAATTACTCATCTGACTGAGCAGGAGGAAGCCTGCTGGATACAATGGTCTGATGCTAAGCCCCTTCAGCCCAGGACAGCTGATATATGAGGTTAGGTAATAATATCCCCCAAGCTACAGCAACGTAATCATTGTTCACAGTGACATGTTACATGTAAATGGAGGGTGCACCTAAAGTAGGGGGACAGAAATAGTGGAGACAGAAATAATTCAATTAAAATCCTAATGGTAGAGCATCCAGCAGGGTTGTTTGTTATAATAAACCCAGATGCTTTTGGATTTATTGTGATCTGGATGACTGAGATTCTTAACAAATTTAATGGTGGAACCAAAGTCATTTAAGATTATTCTTTTATTACTTTGACATTTATGGACTTGAGGAGTTAAAGCTATTAAAGCTATTAACTTTCTCCTTTTTATATCAAATGTTTTCTTGCTAAGGTTGAAGTGGACAAGATTGTAGTTCTATGGCTTGACCTTTAAATTATCAAATAGGAGCTTTAATTGCCTCCACTGCACAATTTTTCTGCCATGGGAAAAATGTTTTTGAGGAGCTATGATGCCAAGCTGTACCTCGGTAAGTAAAGAAGCACTTGACCCGAGCAGCAGACATGTTCCTGTCCAGGTCCACTTCTATGACCTCCCAGCCGTCTCCTAGAGGACAATCGGTAAATGGGTTGACTTTTGATCTTCGGGTCAGCATCTCGATATAAGGCCTTGAGAAGATGTGCTTTGGGTCACTGCAAATCAATCGGAAAAGTCATTAGAAAGCGGTGTGTACATAGTCTCAGACCTTTGAAACTGTGCTGTCCTAAAAAAAAAGGAAAACAAAAGCAATCCAAATCAATACACCTGTAGTGGACAAAGCCTGCAATCATTCCACAAGAAAGAAACTGAGGCAAAATTTAACCCGGTAAAATCATAAAAACCCTTAATATGATGGAAACATTGCATGAGAAAATCTTGGCTACAATCGTTTTTTATTATCTGTAGTAAAACACAATGTTAATATTACAGTGTCAATATATATTGTCAATATCCACAGCATCAATACAAACAAAACATCAATACAAAAAATTGTTTAGTATAATATCAGTAGTAGGGCTGCAACTAACCACTGTTTTGATATTTAATGTTGATTTGTGTGATTATTTAATTGAGTCCTCTATAGTCTCTGTTTTAAATATCTTGCAAAATATATTCTTTATGTTCGGTAATAATCCTCAGTGAGATTTCTATGATTTTATTGACAAGTAAGTGATCTTTGAACTCTGATCTTATTAATCATTGAACTTTGCATTGAAGATAATTTAGATTATTTCAAGTATTTTTTTCCTGCTTTGGGTCAGTTTTGTCTCGCTTAAAGTTTTGAACAAAGTGTTTTTATCTGCAGTAAAACACAATGTTAGATTGTTGTTTCCAATATTCTATCTTCAGTTGCTTTGTCACAACATTAATTGATTCTGACACTACTGTAGTCACCTCACATGTAGATTTCTTTTGATACCAGGTTTAAGTACAATAATCTTTGCGGTTGTAGAAATAGTCAATATTAGTCCAGTAATTTTAAGTCAAAATGGAAGTCAACCACCAACACATTGCAAACAATGCAAACTCAACTGATATCTTATATCTTAAACAGGTCCTCAGTGATGGAAAAAAGACCCAAAGAATCACAGTAGGGGAAAGTTTATAAAAAGACCAAAATATATCCTGTTTGTCTCAAGTCTCACCTGTGGTTGAGAGACACAGGCCTATAAAAAGCACTGAGAGATACTGGACATTCATAGTCCAGCTGCTGCTTCCCATCAGTGAAGATCACGGCCATGGGAAGCAGTTTTCGAGTCACCACCACTGTGTACACCTGGCAGAGATAGAGAGGCATCAGCTTTAGTTACCACTGGGAAAAATAGTAATAAGTAGAAGTAGCAGGACAGTCTATCCTTATGAAACCTAAAATCACCCAAATTTTTGCTTATTAATTAGGAACCATAGGCAAACTAAAAGTGTGTGTGAGGCTTTAAAATGTAAGATTAATGTGGGATTGTAGGTATGAGGTAACAACTAGATGAGGCTGTGAAGATTTATATCTTTTAAATTGCTATTTTAACAATTTACTGCATTGATCGAACACACATACAAGCTTTATCCAACCTGTGAATTACTGCCATCTGCTGAACAAACTGTGATCTCCACCACAGTGTCGCCAAAATTCAGTGGGACTGGTTGTGAGCTTTCTGTCCCGTTCACTGTAACTTTGATGTTTTTGTCTGGCACCTTAGGGAGCAGGGTCACAGCATTACAATGAAAGGTGACATTACCTGGGAGAGGAAAACAGAAATCAGACACATCAATAAAACCAGAGACATCACTAAAAGTATTTGATCTAATATTTAAATTTAGATTATATTTAAATAACTGGCTGGCATTCAGAAATTGTTTTCTTTTTTGTTTCTGTACATTTTATGAAGCCAAAATAAATACCACCAAGAGACATAATTACATTAAGATTTTAATTAAACTTCGGCAGAACACAATACAGTTCATGAAGTTTGTACTCACTATTGTATTCATAGATTTTGGTAGAAAATGCAGGTTGAAGAGGAAAATCTCCTTCCAAAGACAGATGACTGAGCTCTGCAATCTTTGCAGATAGTTTGATGATTTCCACACAGTATTTCTTTAAAGTTCCATCTTCAGCTACCACCTCAATATCTACCCTGTTCACCCCATCATTCAGTTGAACAGTACTGGAGCCATCGCCAAAGAGCTGAAATATAAAAACGTACACTAATGAGGTTATATTTGAATTATATGCTACATAAAATACAAATATTTATTTTAAGTACTTACAATATTGTATGATGCCCCACAGTCACTAGTAATCAGATCCAGAGTCACCTTGTTGACATTACTCTCCACTGTCATTGTGTAATCTGTAATTTCTGGAGTGAAAGCTGGCTGCAGCTTCCCACCGGAGATGGAAAGCTTCTCCAGGTCACAGTTGTCCATGGCTCAAGCCGCTTTAGCTGCTGGTTTAGTTGTGTTTGGCTTCGACAATGTGGGTGACCTGAGTCCTAAATGCCTCTGACATCCAAGCACACTCAGCTTCACGCAGTTACCATAGCAACGTGAAAACGTCAACTGCCTTCACATATTAAGTTAAACTTATATTAAGCTAACTGTGTCTTAAAAACATTTTCCCTGACGACATCCACATGTTGTTATTGGGTGTTTCTGTTTAGTTTTTATATAAAATCAGATATTTCACAAAAAGTAACGTTAGCTATATCAATAAATATAGAAAACACATTTCCATGTACTCGTTAACTAAGAAAGAAATATTTTTTTTTGCTATTACAACGTTTCATTTGAATATAAAAATATTGAAAAATTCGTTTTAAGTAGCTAAAACATGTTTTTAACAGCTAACTAGGCGGAAGTCCTCCTGGCGGTAGGCGGCAGTAAAGAGAGCGCAGAAGAAGAGCTGCGTTGTTTTGTGTCGTCATTTCCGGTCGGCTACAGCGTGTCGCGTGGAGCAAAACGGTAAAACAGAAACAGATGAATATTGTGAAATTTAATTGTCAAATGAACTGTTTATTACAATTTAATCATTCAGCGTTTGCTTCAGGCCTTTATATCCACTGATGTAAATGTTCGTAAGATGCGTCAGCTACGTTACTAGCTAACGTTAGCTCACGTTGGTACCTGACATAAGCTTTTTATTGTCACCTGTAGTGTAGCTAACGTTAAAGGGATAAATACACACAGCCATGCTACAATAACGCAGCTAATGTTACACGAAGGCATGACTGTATGAACTGCTTTACAGGAAAATGGCAGCCGACAGCACAAATGAGGACTACCCACACGAGATAGACGAGCAGCTCACAGGCTTCGACTCATCAGCTACTGCTGTCAAAACCATGTTGGAGAAGCTGATGTCGATGCCCAGAAACGAGCTGATGCAAAAGGTACCGGGCTGAGGGGACATTTTACTGGGAATACGGCAGGAAGGCAAGCCCTGTCTGGCAAAGGTTTCATACCAACATAGAGTTCCAAGAGATTAGCTGTCAATAACTTAACCTATTAGTCATATTGAGTCATTTGTTAGTAGAAACATACAGCTTTGAATTCTAGAGGGGCTCTTATTTGGGGGGTTAACAGTCACTCCCAGTTTGCCTCAGCTTAAAGCTCCCAGAAGAAATGATCAACTCAACTTTAGAAGTTGGAAAGAAGAAAGGAGGAGCATGTTCATTGAACAGGATAATTGAATATGTCACAAATTAAATTGCATTTAGGAATGCACATTCACATAGAAGAGTCCAAGCCGACCAAAATTATACTCCTTCCGTGCCCTTATAGTAAAAAATAACAGAAACAGTCAGGATGATTGTCTGGTATGTTGGCACAGACAGATTTTCTTCATATCAGACTTCAGATGCCGTCTGTGTGTAAGGATCCTGCTGTTTTTTGGGTGAGGGTTGCACGAGACAGATTGACAAGCTACAAGTCTCTGATTATAAACAGATTGACTGTACAATATTGGGAAGAAAATAAAATAGAGCAATACATTTGATATCTTTAAAAAATGTCTCTGAGGGCGTTTTCAAACCTTGAAACTTGTTTGCTCCGTTCCAGATCATTAATGGGTTTGAAAACTTGGTGCTTTTTCCTCTCAGTTCAATTTCTTTTCCCACGGAAAAATATCCACCCACACCAAAATAATGCTCCTCCTGCTGTTTTTCGGGTGAGGTTTGTATGAGACAGATTGACAGGCTACATTTCCCTGATTGGAAACAGACTAGCTTCAACACACAATGAATCAACAGTTCCATATTGTAAAAAAGAACACATACGAAATATTTTTGATATCTCAAAAAAAACCTATCTCAAAGGGCATATCTAAACCTGTCATTCTCTGGCTAGTTGCCCCTGTATTTATTGTGTTGAGGGAGCAAGGAGCTCATTTCACCACCAGCAGGTGACAGGATTTTACTCAAATCACAAATATGATAAGATGTATTTTCCACGTAATTTAAAGCATGTATTTAAAAAAAATCTTAAAACATACAATGATTAAAAAAAAAAACAAAAAAAAACAGATATGATATGCTTCAGTATCTAAGAATCTATTGAGTAGGTCAGTTTAGTGTGTACAATGTTTGTGATTAAAAAAATATATAAATGATATAATTATTTACAATTATACATATGGTCCTAACCTATTTAAATCTGCTTTATTGACAGTTGGATCCTTTAGATCAAGCCAAACTGGACCTGATGTCTGCCTACACCCTCAATTCATTATTCTGGAGTAAGTTTTTTGCTTTGTTTCTATATTCTGTGCTTAAAGGAATATAAATGTAAGGCATCATACCTTGATGAAACGGTGTGCCTTGGCTATTTGAGGGAATTCATTCCCCCTTTTTAAAGAACAGTATTGATTTTTTTTTTTTTACACAGATTTTAATATATCTCATTTGTCCTTGTTTGCAGTGTACTTGATCACACAAGGAATAAATCCCAGAGAACATGGAATCAAACAGGAACTGGTATGTGTGTCCTTGGCATCCTTGTTATGTTTCTATATTTCTATTTATTGTCTAATGCCCCTGCAACCCTTCTGTGTTCTTCAGGAGCGAATAAGGACATACATGAACAAAGTGAAGGAGATCACAGACAAGAAGAAAGCTGCCCGTCTGGATAAGGGGGCTGCTGCACGATTTCTCAGGAATGCCCTCTATGAACCAGAAGAAAAAGATTCTAGAAAAAAAGCAGCATCCAAGAAAGCAGCAGAAACATCCAACACCCCACCGCTAAAACGGACCAAGCAGAGCTGAAGTAAAAGAGGCACCGCACAGTTTGGTCCTGTTGCAGTTGGTTCTGCTTTTTGGGGCAAAAGACATTGGACTTGACGCATTTGCTCACAATGCTACTTCGAAGGCTGTGTGACAGAGTATCAAGCATTGTGTTAATTTGGGTGGCTCAGCAGTCAGGATCAGAAGCTGGAGTCCGAACTTTGCTCAGCAGCAGACAGCCGTCTATAATGCATCAGTCCGGGTTTGCTGCACATTTTTCTGGACTCTGACTTCAGCACAGTTCTGTAATATTTTTGTTGCTTTTTATTTTGCTACTGAATTGTTGGTTATATCTGTAGATTCAAATAACTGTTAACAATACTGCTTCATTTAGAAAATTAATTTGTTCCAATTACCTACTGAAATGTCATTTAAGACCACATTATTCCTTCTTTTAGATAAACATGAAATTTTACCTGCTCTCTATTTTGAAAGTGATACTATGATCCAAAAGATGTTTTATGCAGTACATGCTTTACAGGAATGAAGTGTCCTAAGATAGTGTTTGGTATTTGTATTACTTTTTGAATGATTTATGCATAATAATACTCATCAAACATTTTTTTTCCTGTTGCAATATGTTGTGCCCCCCCCCCCCCCCCAAAAAAAAAAAAAAAATGAGTGATTTAATTCATATGTAATATAGTCATTTTTCACGTCACAGTTGGAAAGCAGGTGTAAAAATTAAAATGAATGATGTTTGAATTCTATTTAGGTTATTCTATTCTATGTATTCTAGGTGAGCGTTTTCTAGCTGTGAAATGGTCTGTTGGCCCCTTTTCTGTTTGTGATCACATCCCAGGAGCAGGTGCTACTAATTATTACAAACTAACCTGTAGCCTGGTTTGCTTAAATGACCATTGACTTGGCAACCAGTACAGTCCAAGTTGAAAATGACCTTTGTGTTTGGCCCTATGACTGCGTGATTAATACAAACGAGCAGCATTAAATTCTATCGGCAATAGAAACTTCTGGGTCGTTTGACTGATGCATCCTCGCTCCTGATAGACATTTTCAAATTACCTTCGTTTCCAGACTATATAGAACATATAGAACAGAATATATGCTCCAGCAGCTACATTTAGGAAAGAAAATAAATGGGTACAATATACAAGCCGCGTCTGAATCAGTGGAAGAGTTTGTAAACCAGGTGCCTTTTCCACTTGGTTTGGTTTCTTTTCACATAGGAAAATCCAAGCCGACCAAAATAATCCTCCTTCCACACTCTTATATAATTCTTCCTTTTTTGACACACTCAACTGCCTTTAACTTAAAAGCTTCATTATATGCATTTTCTTTTATTTCCCTCATTTTCCAAATTTGTGCATGAAAACTTACTTTGCAGAAACTGCTGGTCTCATAATGTCTGTCTTACTCTCGTTCTGTCTCTAATGCAGCATTTGGTTCCACATTTGCTTTCGTTGCCGTGAACTGCTTTCTTCACTCACTTTTCTGGCCTCTGACCTTTCCTGCTGGAAACTGCCACTTAAAGGTGGGGGATATGGACTGGCCATAGAGATAGCTTTAGAAGGTCCTCTAGTGGCTGTTAGCTGTAAAAACCCATATTTTAGCCGCTTTATTGTATAGGCTGCAGGTTTCAAAGCATGGGGAAAAAGTTGTGCCTTATAATCTGGAAATTACGGTATTCCCTCGGTGAATGATACATGGTGTTACAAAAATCATGCAGGTTTGACTTTTTTTTTCAATCTAACTATGCCTACCCTGAGATGCAGCGGTGTATCTCACAGTGCCTTTGTACTAATCTTATTATTGTCTAATCCTAATATTACGATATACAATATTATTATGGGTGGGAAACAAAACAATGCAATGCAAAGCAGTGAAAAAAAGAAAGATAATATTCTTTCTTAAAAAATAAGCTTTTCAAGTATTATGAGGTTTGGCTTTTCACTTTTGAATTATTTCTTATTTCTTCGTCTTAACACATAACTAAGAATGACTATAACCTTATGTTCCTACTTGACCTGTAAAGAATGTATATATATATATATATATATATATATATATATATATATATGGATCTCTATAGAAGAAACTGAAGAGGTAAAGTTGAAAGTTTAGGAATGAAGTATGGGATGATTTACCCTTGTGAAAGTAGGAATTATCTGGTGAAATAAAAATAATGATCCAGTTAATGTATGTGTAAACTGGTAAATACAATTCAAGCAAAGCACTACTCACCCAAAGACCCAATCAGTGTAATAATTTGGACAGACCCATGTGTGGGTCTTTTGATTGCCAAATGGCCTCTGCAGCCATCATGTATACAGTGTAGTTCAGCTGCATGGCTGCACAGTGTGAGTGTATTCTGTAATTAGACTTCACTTTATACAAAAAAACTATATCGCTTTTGATAGACACCCATACTGCTTCCTTTTTGTAATTCCCTCTGGACAGCAGAGATCTTAATCTTAATGTACCCACAAGTCACTCCATCCCTCTAATCAAGCCCAGGAAACAGTGAGGCAGTGAGTTAGATTCTCAGGAATGTATCTTTTCATTCTTTTCATCATCTTTCCTTCTCTTATCCTCCCTGCAGCAGCGTCCAAGAATGACATTTGTTTAGCCAAACCACCCTACTCCATCCTTTTACTTTTTCCACCGAGTTGTTGTTTCTGACTCTGTTCAAAGACATGTGTCAAACTTTGCCTGATGAACTGCCCCGTCTGCATATTGGAAAAATATGGATTTTTCCACTTCCACCCCCCCCCCCCCCCCCCCCCCCCCCTCCTCCGTAATGTTCGCCTTCCTATGTCCTCTTCCCCACATGTGCTCAGTATAAAAGAGTTAGGTCACTGCGTGAGCAAATTTGAACAAACAAACTCTTATGTTGAAATCGTGCGCCCTAACAAGCTCCAAACCGGGCTTTGTCCCGCAGTTGTTTATTTATGCTGTTTGTGAGCAGCCTGCGGTGAGGAAGTTTATACTATACAGAGTGAAAGGCATCAGACCAAATGACCTTGTCAGGCCAGAAGGGGGTAGAAGAAGCCTTCCTCCCAGACTTCTCCGTCTTCAGAAAGATTTGAGGCACGCTGACAACACGCTGCGTTAACCTGCTTGCAGGAACAAATTGATTCAACACATCTGCTTAAATCACCTAATTCGAGATGCAGTCACAGGAAGGTCAACTTCTGTAAATAAGATGCAATAAACAGATTAGACTAAGTTGATGTTGAAATACATCATGGTTAAACAGTGGTTCCAAATAGTTGTTCTAAACCATTTCCATTTACTCCAGACCTCACTCGTCATGGCACTTCTGGCATTTCATCCTGCTGTTGTTAACAAATCATGGAAAACTCCTGGAACAAATAAAAGACATTGAATTATCCAATATGATATTCATTCTTGATAATAGAATGATAGTTTTAAAATAATATCTGTTTTCTTAGTTTATTCTACCTAATTTTCTAGTATTTGTTAGTGTTTTTTTTCTTTATAACATTTTTAGTTATGTAACTGTATTTTTGATTTATTTTATTTTAGTTTCTTTCTCTTCTTATTTCAGGTAATGCTCTTATGTTGCCTTAGATCCCAGAAAGACTAGCGGGGCACCAACTTTATAATAAACAAATAAATAAAACAAAACAATCCTTTTCATCATCTGTCAGTTATTTTCTCAGATAGTCATTTGGTGTGTAAAACGTCAGAAAATGATAGTCACTGTTTCACCAAGTGCAAGCTAAAATGTTTTGTTTGCTCAGTCCACAACCCAAAGATATTCACTTTAATGAATATCTTATAGAACAATAAACAAACCAGAAAATATTCACATTTAAGAAGCTGAAACCAGATCGTTTTTTTCTTGAAATGACTCAAAAAAAGAAAAGAAAAACATACTTTTATCTCATGCAGAAATAAAGAATAGTTAAAGGTCCCATGCTGATTTTAATAGCTTTTTGAATAGAAGAAGGTCTATGCGTTATATAAATACTATACTATATATAAATCCTATGTTTCAATACATTTAATCCACAAAGCCATTCAAATCAGCCATTCAGAGGATTAACAATATTAATTACACCTCTACACTCTACACCTGTTCTATCTAGAGCTCCAGAGAGAAGTGAGAGGTGTAAAATTATATTTAGATGATCTTCAGCATCAGAAATATGTCTTTAGTGATATCACAGCTTCAAATAAAACACAGGAAAAGTATAAAATATGGGACCTTTATGAAAACTAAAAAAACACTGGTTATTTTTGTCTTGGACATATTCTATGTACTTGTGTTTATTTTCCAACCGTACAGCAATAAAAATGTTATAGCATTGTGTGTGTGTGGATTTGTGTGTGTTGGTCAGAAATCACACGCAGTTTCACAGCAGGGAGAAAGAAAATCTGTCATCTTATTTTTAGAGGGTAATCCTATGTCTGGGTGATGATTTATGATTTATAACGTTGACGGAGTGAATCAGCCACAGACTCACAGACTTAAAAACAATTGATCTGAGCCGAGACTGCTGGGGAAAGACAAGGAAATATGAATCCCACTGGAACAAGCTTTCCTTTGAATAAGTGAGTGAAATAAAGAGTGAGTGAAGGACAGACATTTGCTGCTTTATTCTGTCTGACACGCCAGGAATTCCATGCAGTCATTTGTGCCACTTCCTATTCACCTTGGCCCGGCTGACAGAGCCGCTGATTAATCATGATAACAATGTTTTTCTTTTATTTAGCCCTCACCTCACAGCGCCAGGACAAATTAGTTTTTCAAGAGTCAGCAGGTGAGCCTGAAGGTTGGACCACCAGAAACTGGCCTCAGATTGTTTTAATTTCTTTTTTTAACCCTTTACATGTCGATTTTGCACTTTGTTTGTCATTTTGAGGTACAATGATTCATTTCTGACAGAGAAAGATACTGGTCGACTTACAGTTCTAGTAGATTCCAGTGAATGCGTTAGGTTGTCCATATTCTAGCTTTTTTGTAGCCTCATTTTTAAATTAAACACATCTTCCTTTGTTAAGGATTTTTTTTTATACAATTTTATACAAAGGGGTAGGCGCTCCCTTAGTGGTGTCATCCATTTCCCCCCCTTATTTTTTAAATGAAAATTAAATTAAATTAAATGCATATAACTGTCTATATTTTCCTCTCTCATATTTAATATCAAATCTCTGTCAACTTAAGTGACTGTAAGTCTTTAGTAGATGCTTATTAACATTATTATGCTTTTTTGTTAAATGCTTGGAATGCTATAATGAACAATTATAGTAAACTTTATGTTCCTAAGCATCTATGAAGTATTTCATAAAGGTTCTTATATGTTAAATTTTCACTTGGTTTTTTGTTGCTTCAGTAAGATTGAAACAAACTTTATTGGGCATTTATTAGGAGTTTTGCAGATCGAAAGTCTAAACAGTGCTTTAAAAATGATCATTAGCTTTAATAAGGAATTGTTCAGTTTGATACAAACTGTTATTTGGTACAAAGGTTATTATAGGTTCATTTTTTTCAAAATCACAGCAATTAGTTACAAAAAAAATAACAGGAGCCACAGCACCTGGATAGTTTCACCAAAAATGAACATGAAGCTCTAATGAACCTTTTCCTTCCTCCTTTGCATTTTCTCTTTTTAATTCTCCCCCTTTTCTTTCTCCCCCCACTACTGTACATCCCAGTGGGATTTTGGCCCTTATAAGAAATGTGATGCAATTCTGAAAACATGCACAGAGCGAGGCCTTGAACCCTCCTTGCTAAACACATCACATCATCATCACACTTCATTGAGTTTCCATCCTTTACATTACCTTACTCCCGCCGGTGTGTTTAATCTACAGAGGGAAAAAAAAATCCACGCAGAAATAACCCTTGGAGAAGGAGCTATAGGGTTGGCCTGTCATCTATCAGGCTTAAAATGAACTATTAGTAATGAAAACACCAAATTGTTTTGGTGAGAATCAACCCTGGGTGTTGAAGGTTACAGGTTTCGTGGCTTCAAATCTTGAGAAACGTGTTGTCTTTATGAGTAAATGCAGTCCTTCACCTTCAAGGGTCAAGGATTGAAGTTTGAATTGTGAAGTAGGAAATAGCTGCCAATGGCCTTTTAATGGATAAATCAGGTTTTGCAAATGAAACATCCACATGAAATGCAGATTGTGCCTCCTCTTCCCCCATGTGCAGACCAGCTTTATGATGATGTCACTCCTGTGCTGCCGCCTCTGTGGCCGTTTGAAGACCTCATCTATTACCGCGGCCCACTGTTTACCTCTGGCGTGGACGCTCAGAACTAAACAGTCCATATGGCGGCAATGTGAAATCAGGGCCTTTTCCCCTTTTAAACCATGCAGGGCTTCTGATGAGCCGCAGGATAACCGTCCACTCATCAAAGAGCTGAATCTCTGAATCCTTTACACACACACACCCACACACACACACACCCACACACACACATACACACACACACTCAGGCAGCTGCGAGCACGCCGTGGAAGCGGGGAGAAACGCTTACCATCACACATGCTGGGGGACGTACAAAGACACACAGAGAAAAGGGCTCACACGTGCATGCACGCACACTCGAGAGTGGATTGGAGGTGTGTAATGGATTGGATCCCCCTCATAATTCCTGGGACAGCGTTGTCTTCGAGGTCCGCACAGAGGCGGATGAGACCACAGCTGTTTGGACATAAATTTCCAGAGGAATGCCTTAAGACAGAGCCTTCAGCATAAAGAGCATGACTGTAGATTCCTCTCCAGATGACAAATGATTGCCCTAAGGACTCTTGTGTGTGTGTGTCTGTGTGTGTGTGCGTGTGTGTGCGTGTGTGTGTGTGTGTGTGTGTGTGTGTGTGTGTGTGTGTGTGTGCGTGTGTATGTGTTTGCATGTACTTATGTGAAAACTTTTTTTTTTCATGCAGGCATGTGCAAGGTCACTACATGCTTTCTGTCTATGTTTTTCTCATGCACAAGCGTGTGTGTACCTTTGAAAAGAAGACGTACATGTGCATTTGTGCACACGCATGTCGAGGAGAAGGATGAAATGGCGTGCAGACAGGAGCGGGTCCCCTCTGTTGTATCAGGAACACTCAACAGCTGGGGAAGGAGAGGAGGGCAGCTGGCCAGGCCTCATAAAAAGGCAGTCCAAATCTCACGTTCCTCTCCATACAGTAGCTAATGCTGGAGTCATGTTATCATACAAGTGTGCAGGTTTACAAGAATATTTGGGACAGATTAGGTTGCCCGCAGCTTGTAGTACGTGGTACAGTTTCACTAACTAGGAACATTGTCAGACTTATTTCGCCCCGAAACGATAAGTCTTCGGGGCTACATGGATATTTACTACAGTTTTCACTCTGTCTTTGAGATTTACTGTAAAATCTTTAGCCACTGGCGCTGAAATGCTGGGAATCCATCCCCATGTTGTGCATGCTGAAAGACACTATGGAAAAAGAGCGTTAATTAAAAACATACATTTCCAGCATTAATTTAAACCTTTTTTTAGCTTTCATGATATGAGCATTTGGCACACACGTGCACCAGATGAAACACACGTTTGGTGTCTGGGTTTAAATGAATCTAATGCATGCGTGGAACCGTCCCAAAATGCAGCTATTGTTGAATTGCCAGAATGATGAGCATACTGTGTTCAGATTTCATGGATGCACTGTGAAACATGAACAGAGGGTTAGTAGTTGAGCTGTATCGAATAACATTTTCCGAGCATTGCGAGAATATACGCAGGGCTGTCCAAATTGCAAATGGGGTTGCATGTGCTTGTTGAGTTTTTACGGGGCTCCTGAGCGAATGAACAACAAAACGAGCTCGCGGACAGCATCTCCTGTCTCTCGTCAGTATTCCTCGAACGAGACGAACCCGCTGCAAATGGACAGCCGGGGTGCCTCCTATCCTCGCTGCACACCTAGTTTCCTCTCTCCCTCGATAAAATAAAGGGGTTTATTGCACATCAATAACCCCTCTCATCCCTCTTTCCTCTTACATCCAGAGCCCAGGTTTACAGCCAGCATGGGGCGGAAGGCTGCAGGCCTTGATGTGAGAGAGCCCGGGGCTAACGGTAGCGCTGGGTACTGTAAAGTGATGAAGGGCCTCCGCTTTTTACGATGATGTGAATGATGTAGCCTGAGAGAGTAAAAAGAGCTTGTGAGAGCAGTAGCGTGTCCATATACTGTACATGACTGGACTGCGGCGGAACTGGATGGATTATATGCCCTGCTACTAAATATTTACACCACATTTAAGACTTTTCAGATGCTATTATCCCAAATGATGTGCTGTGGGTACAACGTCAGCTAAACTTGCAAATGAGCAATATTACATGGAGTCAATAATGAGGAAAAAGTAATTCATTTAAATCCCGTAAAAGAGACTTCAGCAAAATATCAGTATCAACTGAAGCTGGGTTTTGCTTTTTTAACCTGTTAATGTCCACAGTGGAATTTAAAAAATTACTAGCTGAGAAAGAACAAATCCAATGAAATTGTTCAAATCAGTTAAAGTATGAGGCTATGTCGCATGTTTTTTTCTTGCCACACTAATTTTAGTGGTTAGTCACTATAAGTTACTTATTTTAACAAAATGGTGCTAATTTAACACAAAAATACTAATAGAAATACAAGTTCCTATGATCAAATGTTCAAAAAATGTATTTAAAAAAATAATTTACAAAATTATTATTATTAATTATGAAAAAATATTTTCCAACATGTTTAGTGCAAAATAATGACTTTACCATTCCATTTTTATGGGATTCATGGCTATGGCTGTATTCTGATGAACTAATGTCCTTTGCTCCTAGTAGTTAGTCATTTATGGGTGAATAGAATAAAGGCAATAAAATCGTTTTGAACATCCGCCAAAGACAAATATCGAAATTAAATTAATATTGCGTTAATCTCAAATTACTTAAACAATGCTAGACGAAAAGCATGTATGATCAATATGCAGCAGTAAAAAATCTGTTTAGTAAATAATATTGGAACCAGTGGAAAATAGACAGTAATATCACTGGAGTTACATGATTCAAACCTACAACTTTATGTCTTTAAGTACACGTCTTGTGATTAACAAAGATTTAACAAGGTGAATCTATATGAGACAATAGTTTTCTTTTTTATTAACTCCATCTGTACAGCTGATTTCTTTTTAAAAAGTAACCCAAATAATTGATAAATTCAGGGTGTTTTTTTGATTGCTGGCAAAACCCATTTTGTCTTTTTATTCAGGGACAATTTCCCTAAAACAAACTATAGAACTGTCACATGAAGGTTCAAAGTATGATGAAGATTAGTTGCGAGCAGCCACAGGAGGGCAGTCCAACACAGCAGCACAGGCCTGCTCACTGGTTAGGCTTGAGTGGCAAGCTGAGGTTTGCTTTTTCCTCCTACCGCAGAGCAGATCGGAGGAGATTAGCCCTCGCTTTGCCAGTAATCACCCTTATCACACGAGAAAACGACAACAATACAGGGAGTTTAATGACAGAAGTAATTGTTGTGGAAGTCCCACGTTATGCTGCGGTGGCGTGATGAATGACAGCTGCAATGCACCGCGCTGTGAGGAGATTGCTGCTGCATGGTCGTTATTTAAACCCATTTGTTATGGTTGCAACTATGGGGCTACTTTTGCTGAAGGGAAGTAGGGAGAGGAGAATGAAGAAAAAAGTTTAGTTTAGTTTTTTTTTTCTGAATGAAAAGTTTTCATTGATAAAAAATTTGTGAGTTTGCGTTTAATTAGGTTGCAATTGTCCTTGTGCTTTGCTGTCCAGATAAAGGCACATACAAGCACATACATTAGCCTAGGTCTAAGTTTATACTGTAAAAGATGCAACACTTCACAAAATAATCATGTTTCCATTCATAAAATAGACATTGTATTTACAGTAGCTTACAGGCTTATTGGCTTTTGTAACTACATTGTACTCTAAATTATCTTTTCATTACTGTAAATCTGCATGAAAGGTATAATCAAAATGTATTGAGAAGAAAATAAAAACTTGAATGACAGTTGATATAAGACTTTCAATAAATGTGTGTGGTGGCTCTAACCAGGGAAATTTACAAAAATGTGAAAAAAATTAATAAAAAAAAAAAATCTCAATGTTCATGCTGCAGGCTGTACGGGCTAATCATGATCTAATACACAACCCCTGCATGCTTGGATTAACATCAATTGGCTGTTTTCTCTGCTGTATTTGGCTGTGTGCTTACCCATATACTGTAGTTGTGTATTTTTGTATAGTACTGCATGTACTGAATGTGTGTGTGTTTATAGTTTATAGTTTTATTAGGATCCCCGTTAGCTATTCTTCATGGGATCTAGTATGTGTGTATGTGTGTGCGTATGTGTGTGTGTGTGTGCGAGGCAGAGATTACAGTGCTTTTCTGTGGAGGTTTGGAATGCTTCATACCGAGACAGCTGCAGTCTAGACTGTCACTCTCGCGACACTTTATCGCTTCAGGCCTAAAAGACAAATAAGGAGGAGCACCCAGATATGCAGCCTCATCTGATAAGGGAGGTGGTAAGAGGATCTACTGATGACTTCTCCAAACTAGCATGAAAAGGCAGCTCTGGTGTCTGATACAGCGAGCAACGTCAAAGGCTTTTTGGACAGGCGCTGACTGACGAACATGAGCTGTCCCACCTCGTAATGTATGAATGTATGCATGTACACATTTATATGTGTGTGACAGCAAGAATGTTTTAACATGAAATTTCACACTTTTCCGAGACCATCCGTGTAACAGGACACATGTACGGCCGTATCTTTATTGTGAATCTGACGTCTTTTATTTACATCGTAAAAACTGATACCTTGCTGTGAAGCGCGAGAGCAAATCTGCAAAGTTACAAAGTGATTTATTTGATGTGACTGCTGTAAGCTGTGAGAAACTTTCCAAAGCAGCCGGGGCAGAAATTGCCTGGTCGTACGGTAATGTCAGAGGGCCGCTCCGTCCTATTATGGCAAATCGAAGCAGAATGTGTCATTAGCTAATCGAGGGCCAGTTTCTCCTCTTTTCAAAACACCAGACAGAGGGCAGCCTCTGTCCCTGATGCTCGAGTCTTCAAAGGCCCCATTATACTTCAATGGAGGGTAAACAGCGGCTCCCAAAAATGACGGTCTCCAAAGTTTAAAGCAACATCGTTTATCACCCTGCCAGCCACTGCAGGTGTGACCCCATTCCCACAGCCTCATCGACAGCCTGGGCCAAGGGGGAAAGTAATGCCTCTGTGTATGTGCATGGATGTGTGTTCCCGTGTATATCGCTTTATTTACCTTTTTCACAGTTTACACAGTCATGTAGAGAGTGGATGTGTCTCTGTGGGATTTTTGAGATGCAGGAAGGGGCACAAGTTCAACTTTGACCCAGACGTGCGTCAAATGGACAAATTATGGACAATATGGCATTTTTATGATGGAAAAATTGAAACATATCCTTTATATTGAAATTAAAACTGTCCCACAAGTCTCCTTCATTATACAACGCTTTAGTCCACAAACATATTTGGCCAAATGATGATGAATGATGCCACAGTTAGCCTCTGGATTTTATTTTGTACAGCATGCAGTATTTATGCTGTGTTTGGTTATTCAGCAAATATTTAAATGGCCCATAGTGTCGGTGAAATTGATACCTTTTTGATTATAAAAAGGTCCTATAATAATATGTTGTTTCAGAAATGCTCAATCCACAGAGAAATGCACACAGCTTGTATTAGGAAACTGTCCCCTAAAATAAGCTCTCGGGATGTCTGTGAAGTTGTGATGTCACAGATATAGAGTCACCACCCACCTCCCCATTCACAGCCAATCAACTCAGCCAATCAAGGGAGGGGCTCATTAATATTAATGAGAATGATACAAAAAGACACCTGTTCTTTCTAATGATCCAGAAAGAAGCTTGAGAAAGCCGATGTAAAACTATATTGAGATGATTTTGGTCTTGATATATCGAGATAGAGATAACTGAACATAAAATTAAACCCAGGAAAAGTATGAAATATGGGATGTTCAAAACGTTGGCATTGAGAGGTTGGCACAGATACCAGTCTGTACTGATGTTAGGAAGGAAGTCAAGCCAGCTTTCATCCAGATTGTTTGTCATTAACTTTTCCTCCATTCCTATATCTGTACATACATACCTTATAAATACTATGATAACATGGTATTTCTCAGTAGGGTTCAGAGTATTACATTTAAAATCCATTTTTTAAAGTAAGTGTACAGACTGAGGATTATTGTGACCTTGAAGATTAACGGAAGGATGTCGAGTGTGTGTAAAAGAGTGTGTGTGTGTGTGTGTGTGTGTGTGTGTGTGTGTGTATGTGTTTAACAATATATTGAAAGTCAACTAGGCATCAACTGTCTTTACTATAAACACCACATTCATACAATTCTGTGCATTCACACCTGTGAGCAGCTCTGCTCAGTCTTGTACCGTCACACATGAAGCAGCTTCACAGGAGCGGTTGAGTTTGAGCCACCTGGCATTCACAGGCATCATTTTATTGGATGAATCTGATCTATGCATGACAGCCCTCATTTAACCCGAGTCATTGAAAACCTGACAGTTAATTCCAGTGCTCATTGTGACACTTCCACACGTTCATTGTGAGAAATTGTTCATGCTTTCTTTTTTTAACCGACTAAAAGGATACCTTTGTATTATTCTTGTTTTCAATAGATGTCAATCGGGGAAACTTGCAAGTCTCTTCAACACCATTTGTCTTTGTATGTTTTGCTCAGGGGCTCTGCACTGTTACTCATTCACCTTCCACATTTTCCCAGATGGTTCAAGGATTGAACCGGTGACATTTTAGATGTTACAGTGCTTCCTCTGTAGCTAACATCTAAAATGTGTCCAAATGCCAGCTGACTACAGCTGTGCTCTCGTCTGTGTGCGTATTTGTGTGTGTGTAAGTGACACCGTCTTTATCTGTGCGTGTATGCATTCTCAAATGCATATCCTCGGTTCAGTTTAATTAACAGGGGCCATGTGAACAGATCCCACCGGGGTCAAGGTGATTGCAGCGGCAGAGCAGGTGGAAAATCGGTGAGAGCGTATCGACCACTGGTCAAACACAGCCACTATTGATTGACATGTTTACAGTGGAAGTGTGTTTAACAGTGGAGTTCATGTGTTGGCCACACATTAGGTACAGATACTCACAGAGAAGTAGTACCAATGTAAAAAAAAATACACAATACACCTTTGTTCTCTGTTCCAAAGGATTCTTTTATCCCATTTAAGCTATTTTTTTTCCTCAAAGATTTCATGCATATAATTATATCAGTTACTGTCACTAACAATCATGTTATGTATTTATTTTTTTGTACTCTTTTCTTTGCAGAAAATAGTATTTTAATGGCTATTATAGTTGCTTCTTGCACAAATATTCCCATAAACAAAAATCTATTTATCCCATGTACATAATTATTTTTGGGGGGATTATACTAGAGACTTGAATGATTAAATAGATATATACATGTCAGGGTTGGAAATCATAATGATCTGAACAACAAACATGAAATTAATTCTTTCTATGAGGGTTTGTCTTCACCAGATTCTTAGGAGAAAGGGGCAGGAAGTTGATGAAATATATGAGAGGAAGCACCTGGAAATTTAATTTTTTTGCTTAAAATGTAAAAAGTTGTCTATGATCATGTCATGAAAAAAGCTGTATGAGCAATAGATTTTTTATTTTAAGTTCAAAATGATAGTCATAGACTTAAAGTCTCACAGGCTTCAGTGAGTTAAACAAGTATTCATGATGCAAATATGACTTTTTACTCACTTGAATGAGAAAATGTCTCCAAACCTTTGGTACTGTACATATGTGTGTGAATATTGTGTGTTAAATATGGTCAATGCTGGCACCACGATTCACTACATCCAATATTAATACAACATGAATAGTCGTGTGCCTTGATATTAACTTGCCCAGCTCTCTCCATGACCACGGCTCTGATCCTCTCTGGGATTCATGACCCTTCCAGGTAAGAAAAGGTTGCTGATGCAAAGATGGTGCTACTTCTCATCATTTTACATTGCTCGACAAATCCAATGTGGGCTGCGGTGGCGAAAAACACCTGAATGGCCCTTTGATCACTGCATGGTCTCTGGACATTGGGAGAAATACACAGACAATGAGGTAAAATTGGGAGAGAGAAGGAGATTAAACAAGGGTGAGAGACAGAGACAGGAATAGAGACAGACTAGGGAGTAGATTAAGTAGCCTTGAAAAGGCTGGCTTCCCCACACACACACATAACCCCCCTGTGAAAACACAAGCTAATTATTAAGAAAACAAAGGGGGAACCGCAGTGACGTGCCAACGCACACAGATCCCCGGCAGAGTAATTGTGCATGAGCTATTTGGGCTGAAAACAGCACGATTGGGTGCTCTTCCTCAGCACAGCCAAGCAGAATGAACAACATCTGTTCCCTGGGACGGGGTTTGAAAACAAGCACAAGGAACGATTCTCTGTTTTTACTGCTATTCAACAGAGGCTGACGAAACACTATAGTTATTGGATTTAAGAATTCTTTTTTCCCCCTTTTTAATTCAGCTGCTTCAAAACAATGAAGAAGACTATTTCCTGGGTTTTCCGTTTCCCCTTTGCTACATGCTAAAGCTAATGTCACCAGAGGTCATTAGCAAAAAGCAGTCGTTCTGCTATAAAGGGATCCTATCATCAGCAGGAAGGGCCAAAGCTCATAAAAGCTTGGCGTAATAACAATGCTATCACTCCCAATGAGGCTCAGAACTTGGACAGGGTTAGCAGGGGCTGAAAAAAAAAGAAACCCTCAGTGTTTTTGAATAGGCACTGGCTGTTTTTGTATTGCTTTCTTTCATGCATGATTAAGTTATACAATCTAAGAGGCTTTTTGCGCGTCCCCTGTGCTTTTTCAATCTTTACACAGTATCAAAATGATCTCTTGTCCTACACAGCTGAGCATATTACTTCCAATCTCACTCTGCATTTTAAGCGGTGAGGGAAGTGTCGCTGGGAATTTGATAATACTCAGCAGCGCAGTGGATGCCTTGGTGGAGAGCCATGTTTTGAATTGGTTCTGAAGCCGCAGCATTAACCTTAGCGAGACGCCGAGAGCACGGTTCCATTTGATTTCTGACGGAGTCAAAACAATTGATGTCAGCTCATGAGAGATGGTGGTAATCGCCGCTCAAAAGGCTCATTGTTTTTATTATCGGACCAGGCTTTCTTGAGTTAGCATGCGGCGAGCTGGGGACGCTGGGATTAGTTTCGGTGGAGTTTGTCGAGCCTCTACTTCTTGTTTTTGCAGCGAGCGTCTTGTTTTCATCCATCCCATTGTATCCTTTCTTCTGCAAAGCGTTTCGCGTCCAACCTGTTTTCTGAGAGCACTTTTAAAAAGAACTTGACTCAACTCGACTTGACAGTGATTGAGAATGACAGAAGGTCTTAATACTGTATCGAGGGGTCATCTTGGCGGCCGGGGGGGAAGGTTTCAAATGGCAATTGTGGTAGTGTGACTGTCTGCCTCTCTCTCCCCTAAAGACACCAGTTAACTCCTCACTGCGTGTCCTAATGGAAACTATGCCAGACTGTTCAGTTGTGTGTGTGTGTATATGTGTGTGTGCTTAGTGTGTGTGTATACACACTGTGACGCCTGTGTGAGTTGGAAAGAAAGCTGCCTATCACACTGTTGCTGATGAACTATGTTAAGTGCACCAGCGTGCCCTGTTCTCAGAGACCTGCAATCTCCAGACACACCACATTCCTCCTAAACATGCTCTGTTTGTTTAAGTCATATGCACATGCACGCACACACACACACACACACACACACACATGCTCTGCATATACACATAAAAATATGCATGCATGCTCAGTTAATGCACACATATATTTATAATCGCAGCCGCCATTCACATAGAAAATGCTTATATACTTTTGACACTCAAAAGTTCATTCATACACATATGGACACACCCACAAACACTTTTAAACTTGCACACATTTTGGCCTCGTACAACTCTGATTATATGATATGGCAACAATTAGGTGTAATAGCCAAAGATAATAACAGCAATTTTTATACTTACGGGAATGATTAAACGCCGGTGAAATATGCAGTGAATTATGTTTTAAGTAGCATGTGGTGGTTTGTTTGTGTGTTTTATTTTAGCATGTGTTTTCTTTATCGTCTCAAGTGTCAGTAAGTCTGCCAAATGCTCTCAGCTTTATGGACAAATAAAAGCACTTTGAGCGAACTTTTGCTAATTACGTGTAAATCACGACGCAACAAAATTACAAAGCAGAATGCGTGGATACTCTCGCTACATTAAACTTTATAGATCAATTTTTTTAGGAAGTTCAACTCGATTTAGCTCCACTTTGATTTAAGCGCTGCCTGTCAAAAAGTAAACAGATTTGTAATAAAATGCAACTGACGTAAAGCCAGATAAGGAAGGGCACAGTGAATAAGAAATTGTTTATTTTAAGATAAGAATGGAAGAAATGTGGGAAAAAGAGTTCTACCTCATTCATCAACAACAGGAGTCTGTTGTTTTGATCATAAAACTGGACACACCTGCTAAAGGAAAACATTCACCAAGTCATTAGATTAGAGATGTTGGATCACTGCTACGATAGATACAGACACATATGTGCAAAGACATTTGGGTTGACTGAAAAAACAAGACAGTATTTGATGAATATGATATTGTTAAATAATAGGAACATTGGTTTCAACTCTTACATCATACATACATAAAAATATTAAATGAGGTTTAGATCTACTGCACTCCTGTCTATATCGGTGGTTACACATTCATTAATGCAGCTTTACTTTCATATGAAATAGCTCAGAAATACAGCGTGCATAAGATTCCCTTATGGTAGTAATACATTACTAAGTGTAATTACTGCTTTGAAATACACTCTGTTTGACATGATGAAGGTCATAATGTGTATCATAACGCCCCAGAGTACATTACCATCAGTGAACATTCAAGATGTGCATAATCAGATAAAGCACATATTTTAAGCTATTTTAACAAGATATGATAAAAATCAATTTGTTATTCATGACAAATGACTGTTCATGGGGGCATAAATTAAAACAAACACACATATACTGTATATATATATGTTTTTAATATATTTTTATTTCTTCTTCAGGACCTGGCTGTGTTTCTGACTCGTATCTGACCCTACCAGGTTGTATGTGGTTTTGTCTATAAGGTGATTCTTACAGGAGGGGCTCGCTGTTGCAAAGTGTGTTAACCTAACCCCAACACACTTCCAAGGCCACAGCAGGAGAGTTGAGTAATAATTTATGATGAGGGTGTGAGACCACCCAAAGACTGGGGCCCCCTCACAGCTGCTAACCATGATTGCACAGGGCAACACACACACACACACACACACACACACACACACACACACACACACACACACACACACACACACACACACACACACACATACACACACAAACACAAACTCCACACACCTGTATAGATACAAGTGTATATTTTTAAACATGCGTGTACACACACACACACAATCTCACATATACAAATACACACCTGTACAGTATTTGAAATTGATCGGGTCACATTTTCAAACACAAGTCTAAGGCAAATCAACTGAACAGCGAACATGTCACTATGCAAATATTTCTGTTTCATATTAGGAAAAACAACCTGCATATTTGTGGTATACCTTCCCACATGCAGCTGAAAAATGTCAGCAGGTTGGATGCATCATCACAGCACATGTAATTAATGATCATTAACTGGGGCTGCCTTCCATAGGCAAATAAGACAAATTGGTGAGCAGACTACATAGTGACGTAACTTCTACCTAATGAAGTGTAGCCATTAATATTGTAATTAAGTACACCTGTGCATCTTCTTCATACTACGTTGAAATGTCTGTTGTGTTGTGAATCTCTAAAAACTGTAAGAAGTAGGGATTTAAGCGAGTTCCATAAGCTTCATGGTGTCTTTTCTGACTGGCTAAACAGTGTTATAGACACTTTGCAATAAAAGCTCAACATTACGAGGATATTCAAGAACGCAGGCCTTGTCTAGCATCGCCCGGAGCATTTAATACTGAGCAAAAAAAATGAAAAAAAAATGAAAAATGCATAATATCCATTATGAATACTTGTAAAACTGGTCCCACTCCTACAGCCTACTTACCACAGCAGAGGCTCAAAAAATGTGCCTGAATAAGCTTGTATAAGAAGCATTGACTTAGATGTAAGCCTTTAACAAGCGAGCTTACACACAGCTCACCCTGGCACACACACATTACACAAGAACAACCAGAGGTAAGTTTCTGCTTTGCAAATGATAGCTCTGCTGGCCCATGGAAAAAAAAAGAAAAAGAAAAAAAAAGGCTCATCTCTGTATTGTGGAATCCAATCGCTCCTGTGATAGAATCCCCAGAGAGTTCACCTGCTTCTATTCAATCCGGTAGGTTCCTGGAGACAAGGGATCATATCTGCTGGGAGAGGGACAGGGATTAACTTTTCCCAAAAGAAAAAGACAGGGACCGGCAGCTTAGATGACTCTTTTCTTGAAAACCAACTCGTTTTGGCTCCAGGCACCCTTCTCATCCTCTTATCCTCTCCTTCTCTATCGCTCCCATCTTCTGTCCCTCAGGACGGCATTGAAGGGAGCGCGGTGGAAAAAAAAACCCTTGCATGTAATTGGAGTGATATTGTGTCTGTGCAGGTGTGCAGAGGGAGCATGTGTTGCCTGTGTGTGGTGTGTATGTGTGGACGCTTTCAATAACACGTTTGAATGTTATTGTGTCAACCTGCAGGTATTTTCACCTGTTTGTAGGAGTATAATTAAGCCTCTGTTGCATCTATTTTAAGGTTTGTCCTTTTTGCCTGAGAACATCCCTGTATAAAAATGAGGAGTGTGGAATGTGTATCTGTGGAGCCCTGTGTTTGTCTGTGTGTGTGTGTGTGTGTGTTCCAAGTCAAGGGAGTCTTTGATCCTCTAAGAGCCTGGTGAGATAGGAGCTGCAATATCTGCCAGTGCTGTATTCCCTGAAAGGTCAGTGGGGAGGTGGAGGTGGATGGAAGGGCTGGCCTGTTGTTCCCCCTGGGCCAGACTTCAGTCTGTACAGCATGTCTACTCCTCTTTTACAAATCCACCCAGACCATAGTGCCTGTACGCCTGAGGTGGCCCACCAGTGGAAACGTGTCAGGGTTCTCCGGTGCGGTTGGAACTGGGTTACAAGGTGACGGATCAGAGCAGTAGGTTGGTGCACTCTGGGGTTTGTTTAGCTTTTGAGTTCACACCCTCCTTTTTTGTCCCCGTGGGATTTAACGGTCTCTTATCATTTTACGATATCAGTAGCTTCTGCGTGTTGGCAGGGATTGGTGCCTTTGTGCGACTTCAAATATTTCTACACCGCGACACCTGCTGGTAAATCTCAACAAGCGCAAAAAATCATCATTTTTTTCTTTTTGTCCCTTTATCTTTTTCTTGTTTTTTTCATTTTAACCACAAGACAGTTTCTATTTATGTACAAATTCATTCCGGTTTGTGAAAATTCTGAACAAGAATGCTCTTGTTGCCGAGCAGTGACAAGTATGGCAGAATAACAGTAGGGCCGCCTTACCTTTATAGGCCGTTCTGAAACCACCCACCCTTACAAAAAAGTGTCAGTGCGTCATCTTCTTCATTAGAGTAGACTACTGTACATTGACCACAGTGGCTTTATTTGATAAAGTCACTGTGGAGGGGAGTGCCAATTTTTTTAAATTCATATGCTTATAAGTAGGGCACGATTTGTTAATAAACCAGAGGGCGGGTGATTTTGAAAAAAAATCTTTGTTTAGAAAAAATACTAAACAGTGGGCCAAAGGTAGGCTATAGACAAGGCATGAGAATTTTTTTTTTACCTTATTTAGTCTAGATAATGTAGGCAGTAAGCCTATTTTGAACATGAACTGATCTGCATTTACACAATAGCCTAACATTTCCAACAATTATTTTCCAATATTTAACAGAAAGAAAGAAATATGAAATAGCACAATGTGCTGTCATTTTTTGTGGTTAATCTGGTAGTAGGCTGTACAATAAAATAAAATGTATGATTTAATCATAGGTAATTATTATTACCTAGGTAGGTATTATTTCAATATATGTCTCCCATGTGTCAGTATTTTTTTTCATTTGAATACCATTGACATACAAAAAATATTTGTAAATATTATTGTGTTTCATAGTGTAGATTTAAACCTCTATACCGAACAATATTGACAATTATTGACAAGCATTGGGTTATTTTAAAATGATACAGTCAATTCACTTGGAAATATGCACAAAGGTAACCAGGGACATGTATGACAGGAAAGCAGTGGAGTTTTCAGGGAAAAAAAATTAAATTATTTTTTAATTATTTTTTAAAATCTGCCTCATTGGTGAGAGTGTGTTTATTAGCTGTGATTTTGGCATTGGATTATTTTAAAATGGCTCAATTAATTAGAAGGTCGCAGGTTCAAGACCTCCTTGGTCCTGGGTCTGGGACCTTTCTGTGTGGAGTTTGCATGTTCTCCCCGTGTCTGTGTGGGTTTTCACCAGGTACTCCAGCTTCCTCCCACAGTCCAAAAACATGCTCAGGTTAATTGGCAACTCTAAATTGCCCATAGGTGTGAGTGTGTGAGTGAATGGTGTGTGTGCCCCACGATTGGCTGGTGACCATCTGGGGTGTATCCCTGCCTCTCGCCAGTAACGCGCTGGGATAGGCTCCAGCAGACCCCTGCGACCCTAATGAGGAATAAGCAGGTATAGAAAATGACTGACTGACTTAAAATCTGCCTCATTTGTGATAGTGTGCATATTACCTGTGAGTTTAGCAAACGATTATTTTAAAATGGAAGAGTCAAGCAATTTATAATTATCCACAGACATACTCAGGGCCATCTAAAACAAGAATGCAGTGGTGTTTGCTGAAAACAAATAGATATTTTTTAATACAAATCTAATCAAAACCTGCCTCATTAGCTATACAGTGTGTATTGTTTATGATTTCAGCATGGGATTATTTTAAACTGGTACAGAGAATTGCCTTCAAATTATTCACATAGACACTCAGGTTATCAGCATTAAAAACAGAGTTTAGGTGTCATGTTACTCTAGTACAGCTACATCCAGGTTAGATCGATCAAGTCAACAATTTTAAGTCTGGTATAATCAGATTACAAAGAATTAAATACAGCCTTTTCAACTCAATGGAATCTCTAACATTTTAGGAAGTGTTAGGACATATAAACTGAATGGTTAAATTATATTTTGAGGGTAGACCATGATACTGTAAAATTTTGGCTTAAAAACAATATCAGCTTTCATAATTAATGTTACCACCTGAATATGCGGGATATTAGTTAGTGTTGCTTACCACTGACTAGCTATAAGCTGTCAAAAATATTGGTTAGTCTTTTCTACCCAAAGTGAAAGAAACTATTAAAACTTAATTTTCTTACCAAGATTTGTATTGTACTAAAAATGCATTCCTGCAATGGTGGTCAAATACATCATATTTAGAAAATGCAGGGAATTTATTATTGATCTATAGTAAATCCTTAAAATATAGATTTCTGCTATGTAGATGATTAATTATTGTTTTATTGTGTCATCACAGAACAAAAAAGGCAAACGTATACAAAGATTGAAACAATGAAAGCTTATTTATTTTTATTCTGTACTATATCTATGTAGTTCATCTCAATGGTGATACCACTGATAAGCACATTTTTAAATCTCTATCAACCTCTGCTGACTCCTCGCCGGCTCCCCTCTATTGTTTTAGTGTAGGATTGGCTCAGCTCCAGCAAACCAATTCAGGGTCGTTCCTCTTATTGAATTTCATCCAGAAGCGATATCATAATCACAAAAGACTGACTGCTACCTAGGGGGCTCAGATGAACTCGTTCAGCCATGATTCAATGACTCACACATTTCCCCCTCTGTGTGAGTCTCACTTTGATTTCTACTCTCTCCTCCCACCTTCCTTTGTAGCTGCCTTTCGTTACAGCCCCCTCTTTGCTGCTTTCCTGAAGGCCTGTCCGGGCATCCTATTCAGAAAAAAAGATAAGCTCTATTTCATTTTCAAAGCTTCTTGTAACTGTATTTTAGTTTTTATACCAGTAAAGGTTTCATTTTTATGCCAATTTCATGCAAACTGAAGAAAACTATTGCAGTAGATTAAGTGATCAGTAAAAATATCAAAATGCCTGAAAACTAGCTATAAATTGAGCCTAAGTATTCACAGAGTGCAGGAGAGTTTGATTGATACGTCAGTTAAAGATGGAGAATGCATACATTTTGCCAACTGGATAGATATATAATTGATATTCAATCAGGGTCCATGAATGAACTGAATTGAAATGAAATACCACATTCTTTTTTTCTTTCTATAATGTATTTTCTGCAGAATTTCCACCTTCATTTTAGTTCAAGGAATATTATTAGGCAGAATGTTTAGTTTAACCCATTTAAGCCTATGAGCATTTAAATCTATGACTGTCATTTTATACTTAAAATATAAAATCAAAATGTTACTCATACAACTGTATTGCCTTTTTCAAGGTTTTAAAAAGGTTTTAAGCGAATTCAATAAGTGTCAATTCCAAGTGCTTCCTGTTATATGTTGTGTCACCTTCCTCCTTGTTCCTTCCAAGAACAAGAACAAACTCTCCCAGAAAGAGGTTGTTTTATTTAGATTTTTATGATTTTCAAGTCTGTAAAATAATTCCCCAAAAAAGTATTTTGTACATGGGATGAATAGATTTTTGTTTATGGGAATATTTGTGCAAACAGCAACTCTAATAGCAATTAAAATGCTATTTTCTGCAAAGAGAGAATACAAAATGGAAAAAAATAGATACATAACATGATTGTTAGTGACTCAACTGATTTATTATTATTATATATGCATTATATGCATGAATTAAAAAAAGTCTGGGCTTAAATGGGTTAATCATAGTTTTATGAATTTTTCATATTAAATGTTAAGATTAGTGAACAGTAACATTTTGTATTGATACGTTTGTTATTACAAAAATAGGCCCAGTTGTGTGTGTGTACGTGGCATATGTGGTTGTCTGTATTTGATAAACAGCTGTTTATATGTGTCTATGGACTATGACACACATTTATTTTTCTCACATTCTAAGAGTGATTCATCTTAATACAGTTCCAAAGTTTATAGCGTAACTTATCTTGACCCTTCTCTTTCACTCATCATGTAGCAGGGAGTTTATTTTCTCTTTTCTGTGCTCCGATTAGCGCTAGCTAATTGATCCAAGTTGAAGAGAGACGTTGAGAAGAGTAATGTTTTGGCCTCTGTGACCTCTGAATGATTCCAGCAAACATTGCTGGATCATGTGTCCCGCCGGTCAAATGGCATGACATGAAAATACGACTGACCAACTCCATGCTTGTTTATGGATATGGGTTTGTAGGCCTGCCTTGAAATGTGAGTGTTCCTGCCAGAATATGTGGATACCTACAGTATTTGTATCTGCAGTGCAGTGCAGTGGGCTCTGTGGCTGGCACGTTGTGAGTGTCCTGTCACAACTTTCCAGAGCTATGCTGGCATATTTTTCCCCATGAAGTTCACAATGTGTTTTAGATTTTACAGTTTGTTTTCAGTGCTTTGATTTGCTTCTGCCTCAGGTTTCTGAACCATTACATGCATGTAGCAACATGAACATGAAACTGTGTTTTTTAAAATGAATGTATGTGTTTGTACTGATATTCTCCCATATCAGTTATGTGATAGGTACTATTTTTGCATTTTGAACATCAGTGGACCAAAAATATCAACCCTATTACCATAATGGGGGTATTTATTGCACACAAATGTATTAATTTGACCTTTATTAAGATAAAGTTTTCCCATTTATCTGAATGTTACTAACATGAGCATAAAGAAGAGGAGGAATAAGGGTTAATTACAGCTTCTGATAAAACAAATACTATATTGAAATATTGAGAATGGTATACTAAACGATTTAGTTTAAAATAAATAAATAATTAATAATTTAGTTTAAAATAAATAAAATAATGAAATAAAACTTGCCTTATTCAATATCTTGGACCAGGACTTGGTCTGTTTTCTATCACAAAAGAACATCTGTTCAGGTTATAATCCATGAGATGAGTTGTCTTACCCACAATAGATTCTCTTATTTACAATGTGAACATTATTAGCTTAATGATACCTTGACATTTATGCAAGAAACTGTGTGTGTATGTGTGTGTGTGTCTGTGTTTGCACGCACAGGAGTAAATCTTGTAAGTCCGTACTCATACCAACCATGTCCGGCTTAAATCTGTCTTCTCCCCTCTACTGCCTCTTCACAGGAAGCTGTCATCTGCCTCTTTGGTGCTAACTAATGACGGCCAAGCAGCTTGCCATATCCCTCCCAGCTGCAACCCCCAAGCTTTGGGTTTCACCCCCTGTATGGTCTCCTCATCCACTGTGTCTGCTACTCCTCTTGTATTATTTAGTCTCATGAAGGTTGAAGCTTATACACACACACACACACACACACACACACACACACACACACACACACAATGGCATGAACATGTTATGTCAATAAGTGTTTTACAGGACCTAAGGCCTGGTCCTAATAAAGGTGACCTAGGCAACCACCTGGTTCTTTTTAATGGGGGTGCCAATATAACAATCACAATTTCTTTGACCCATCAGATTATGTGACCCGAACAGGAGTTTCTGCAGATTTGCTACCAAAAATGTTATTATAATACTTTATTGGCATGCTTTATTTGATAGCTGTCAACATCATGGTGCCCCCTTTGTATTTATATGGATGGGGTCACAGAAATTGATGGCTGTGGTTTATATAAAAAAAGGCTAAAGTGTTGAGGGAATTTAGTAGGTGAGGTGTTTGTGAAGCTGTCTCCAAATGGGCACCAAGTATGTTAATGCTGGCCCTGCAGGGCCTGTATTTAAGACATCTGAAATCCCTCCTAGGATCAATCTGAAAGTTTAACTAGGACTTAAATTACTTTATTCATACCCTCAGGGTACAACTTTTAGGTGTGACTCAGCACTGCTTAGTCTCCTGCTTTTGAGTGTATGAGTTAGATTGTAAATATACTTTTGTTTGCTTTGACACTGTTGTTTGTGCAGTCACATGGCCTGTAGAAGTACAGACACATTGTTATTCAGAAGTTTTCCTATTTCTGTTATTGCTCAAAATCCAAAGAGTGGGCACAGTTTTATGGATGGAGTAGTTAAATCCTGTCCAAAAGACATAATTAGTCATAACAAGTTTTAATAGAGTATCTTTCAACAGCAATAGTGCTGCAACTAATTTCTATTTTCATTTAATATTAATCTGTTCATAATTATTAAAATCAATGTTAATTACTTTAACTACTACTACTTTCTATATCCCAACTATCATTCCAAATCCCAAAGATACTCTGTTTACTACAACAGAATACTATATATATATATATATATATATATATATATATGTACCGGTATATATATAGTTATTCTTAAAAAATAATCTCAAATTGATTAAGTCTATTCTGAAAATTGTTAATAATTTAATCAAATCAATTAAATCAATCAATAATTTTGTGTCAACAATGGTAACAGAATGACCAACTCATTGTTGCAGCTCTGATCAAGAGATCTGTATTTCACATGATCACCAGAATTCACATGATCAAATCCAGTCACACCTTTCAGACAACACTTCTCTGAGATTCTTGACACTGTATGAGCTGAGAAGTGTATCAATTACAGAATAAAGTCATGTCACAATACATTTACTCCATTTCTAAGGATGTTACTATGTAAAAAGTTGTAGATACCTGGGATGGAAAAGTGACAAAGTATGATTTTTAAATTTCCATAAGTAATGGAGGAGAAAAGAGGCTGGGCCATTTTCATGTTTGTCTGTGATAAATTCTAATCAGGCAGTGTTTGATGGTGTGCACACATACCATTATTGTGTGTGGTGTGTGTATGTGTGTGTGTGTGAGAGAGAGTTCAGTCATTAAATATTCATCAGAGAGCGTCATTGTTTTTGGAGGACTACATATGGGGTAATTAGAGCAATAGTTTATATCTACATAAACAACTGCCTTCTGGTGCAGAGGGACTGAGCTTTAATGTCAAACAGACTGGGACAGAAGCACTCTGTGTGTGTGTGTGCGTGTGTGTGTGTGTGAGTGTCTGTGTGTGTGTGCGCGTGTGTGTGTGTATGCGTGTGTGTATGTGTGTGTGTCTGTGTGTGTCTTTCTGCATATTTGTCAGTAAGTGGTGGATGAATATATGAGCTGTATGAATGCATGCACATGCGTATGTTGTATGTTTGTAATGTGAAACAGGCAATGTCAGTGTAATAATTTACATCTGTGTATGTGTGGTTTTCTATGTGTGTGTGTGTGTGTGTGCCATGTTAAATGTGAAACAGACAGTGGCAATGCCTCAGTGGCACAGAGGGAAAGGCGTGACCATCCAAACTGCCCCCTGGAGAACACGAGAATCCATCCCCAGCCACCGGTTATTGTGTGTGAGCGTGTGTATGTGTATGCAGCTGCAGGCGATATGAAAGGTCAGGTGGTACATTAGTTGGATTCTTAACGCTGAAGAACACACTGAATAATTGGGCCTGCTTCTGATGATCAGGAAGTTGCCTGCATCATGGCATCCAATTAAAATTTCAATCACTCAGTGGAACATTTGACTCATATTCCACTTTCAGCTAGTCCAGATTCTTTCAACTGTGACAACAATCTGTCTCTAATCTTAAAGGTACAGTGTACATTGTTAAGATTTCAGTTTTTGCAGTGCAATTCTTATTGTGATTGAATTATACAACAATTAAAACATCTTATTCCACTGGCAGATCAGTTATCTTATTTCAAGGTTCTTTTTTTATTTGGGTCAATTTGGTTTAAGAAGAGCAAGACCAACAATTTCTTAAAAAAAAATAAAATTGACTAAAATCAAGAAAAATAATTTAAATGAGCTCAATTATTTGCCAGTAGAATAAGCTAAATCTGTATTGTAATTGTAATAATTGTACCAAAAACAATATTTTTTCACCTGATGGGATTTCAGTTGTTGCAGTGTGTTGTGTTTTTCAGTAGCCCAGAATGGACAAATCAAACAAATGTTCTACGGGTGTTTTTTTTTTTTCCTGTCGGGCTACTCTGTTGGTTGCAATCTGTCACTGGCCACTAGATACATCCAGAAACTGTGCACTTTATCTTTGAGCAAATGGTTTATATTCTATCCATACTGGTGATACTATTTATGTATATTATATACAGTACTGTTCAAAAGTTTGGGGTCACCCAGATAATTTATTATTTTCCATGAACATACTAAATTATTATTATGCCTCTATACACCTATATAGGTATTGCACCAAAAAAAATTGCAGCTAGAATAGTCATTTACCACATTAACAATGTAAAAGTGCATTTATGATTAGTTTAAATTTATCTTCCTTGAAAAAAACAGTGCTTTTCTTTTAAAAATAAGGACATTTCTACGTGACACCAACATTTTGAATGGTAGTGTAAATATAATATAGTGTAAATTTGTTTATGGGGATGATATTGATCTTTGATCCTAATTGGCAGACACCAAACCATTTTCAATGCTTGCAGTTCAAGACCATAATACCTTTGTCTAGCTATCCATGGGAATGAGTTAAATAAAAAAAAAAAAAAACAACTTAATTGAACACAGAAACACAAGCTGCATTGCCTCCATTGTGTTTTTTGTTTTAGTTATTTTCTACTGAATTTCACTTGCCTCGCTCTCTCTCTTAAGATTAGCGGTATCATTGTGTTGGCGAGCCTCCCTCAGCAGCCCCCTCCGCCCTCCACCCGGCCTGCGGCAGTGTTGAGGTGGATGATGAAGTGATGTTTCTGATCTGCGGTGGTGAAGGTCAGCTCTCCCTTGTGTGTGTTGTCATCCAGTCGGTCTACCACAGAATTAGGTATTTGAGGGCCTGAAGAGTGGCTCAGAGTGCTATGTGCTGTTGTGAGTAACTTCTTTGGCAGACATGGACACCATTATTTATGTGCACATGCATACACTTGTGGTTCTATTTCTTTTTATATTTTTGTAAATGTACCATGTTTAGAGATGATGGTTTTAGAATATATAGTATTCCTGTGTTTATCTTACGTCTACAGACATGCTTTAACCACACTGAATTTAAATGTCCGCTGGATTGCTTCCTACACATTCCTGTAGGATTTGGGAATGTGCATTAGTTGTGTGCTAGTTGTAGTATGTTGTGTGTATGAGAGCGCGTGTGCGTGTGTGTGTCCTATGAATGCATTGACATTTACCTTTGCCATCACATCCACAAACACCTCCCAAGGCCCTTTTCATTGGCTCCCACTGCCCTCCATGAAAAAGTACAAAACTACCGTTCTCCGTTTGGGAAAATCCCACCACAGCAGCATTGTCATTGGCAATTCATGGCTTTGCAAAAATCTTTAGACAATAGGCAGAGTGGGTGTTTCTTTGCATCGTTAATCTTTTGGTGCACGCTTTGTTTATGGGTGGCAACTTGACCACTACAAATTTGATTAAAACTGGGAAAGTGAGTGAAAGAGAAGAAAGCGCGAGAGGGGGAAATGATGTAGTTCAGACAATAAATCAAAGCAAAAGTGGAGTTTTCATTTTGTCGTAAAAGTCGACGGGGCTGCGGTCTTGGGGTGAATACATGCAGTTCATCTATTTTATTATGTTACAGCACTCTCTATCTTAGCTCTCTCACACTCCTCCACTTTATGTTCTCTCCATTATTTCATTTACCGCCCAGCTTACGCTTTGCCATTATTCTTGTTTTGTCCTTTTGACTTTCTAATTCTTTAAAACTGCAATCCACAAAGATGAATAAAGCCATTTCGGTTTTATTGTGCAGCCACAAACTTGCAGCTGTATTATCATTCCATAATCAGTTGAGTCATTTTTTTAAGTGTCTTAATGAAAATAAATTAAATATACTAATCAGTTCAAATATTTTCAGTAATTTATATGCATAAACTTCACTGACACAGTTTTGTTTCACTCAATTACATTTAAACCTGCATTATAGCAAAATAAGCAGCCTGGGTTAACCTTTTGTACACTTTCTGTCTTGCATCAAATAGAAGAAGGAAGCTAACGAGTGGTGAACATAGTATGTAACAGAATTATACAATTGGCTCAAAACTAATGTAATAATTAGTTAGGGTGTAAAATCAAATTGTTTCTCATAGGATTTGCATTCTATCTTTAAATCTTTTAAAACTGCCTGCTCCCTTTCTTTCTCTGCCACTTTCTCTCTCATCTTACCAGGACAGTAACAGGTGAGCAGAAGCTTCCTCGCCCCAGGCAGACTTACCTCGCCCAGAGTCAGACCAGAGCGAGCCCAAGGCCAGAGGCACACAGGAGAGTGGAAGCAAGAGGAGAAGTGATCCTTGGCTGGAAATGTGAGTTGAGAAAGAGAAAGCTAAAATGAGGGAAAAAAAGAAGGCTTGAAATTATACATGCAAAACATTAGACTTCTTTTTAAACTTTTGGGGGAGGAAAAAATGTGATCAAATTGAATCACTTTGTCGATATGTAATCAAATTACCTATGGACAAAGTGGTAATGTAAAAAGACTTCACTGGCAGGTGTGATGAAGAATAGTATTATTATTTTTATAATTATTTATATATATTATTGGTTAAACAAAGATGCCAAATATATTATGGCTCTGGCTCCTCAAATTTGCTGAAAAGGAATTTTGAAGACATCCCTGTGTTCTCTGAGAAAAAGTTAATTGCATTTCCAACTTGTTTTAATATCTCATTAAATGATTGATCAACAGTAATGATGACTAATTGATTATTAGTTAATTAAACTAATTAAGAAAATAATCTACAGTCCTCAAATCATTGTTAGCTGAAACCCTATTTTCAGCCCACGTATACAGGTTGATGCATGATGTGTCTGCACCTGTGTATTCTGTGTATATTAAGATTCATATTGTGGCTCTGAAAAGACTTTTCAGTGACTTTCCATAGTGAAATGTGTGTGAGTCCCTGACTAAAAATATCATTCTGTATGGTTTTCTAAAGAAATACCTACAGCTAATGTAATACATGTGTAAAGCTGATTGTTAAATATTCTCTTTAGTATTCCTGTCCTGTTTTTTTAAAATCTCTGTTTCTCTGAAATTTGCTGTCTGGAGTGTCCTTAAAATTACACGAGAGGAAACCATATTTCCACACAGCCCATTTATGCATCTGCGAGTTGTGTTTGTCTGTCTGCACAGCATACATGAATGTAATAATAATGTAGATTATGAAAACAGCCTACACACACACACACAGTGATGATCCAAGCCGAGAGTTTTCATGCCAGAGGAAACATTAGATCTCACCAGCTGACCAGTCACCAATCAGGTCATCTGCTTCTTACCAGACACACACACACACCACACACACACACACACACACACATACACACACACACACACACACACACACACACACACACACACACACACACACACACACACACACACACACACACTTGAACACATGTAAATATGTACACTGCAAACACACACATACACACACACTCACTCACACACACCCTCAGGCATACAGTGGCTACAGCGAGCCCACATCCACCTATGAGCACACACATAAACACATAAACTACGGACATTAACAATATTCCCACATACCCTGCACATACAGAATGCAGTGTGTGTGCCTACATACCTTGCATGCTTTACTACACCTGTGCAGGCATACACACACACACACACACACACACACACACACACACACACACACACACACACACACACACACTCATATCAGTATAATATGCTTTTTGAGCAGCCCTCTGTGAGTCTGAAGGCCACCAGGGAGCTCAGCATGGCTAAATGGCTGCTAGTAACAACCAGTACACTGTCAGCATGCAAACCTTAGGGACCTCATTATTTAGAATAACACTGCATTGTACATATATGAGATATAAATAGGACCTGTTTAGTTTCTCCACCCTGGTGCTGAAAATTCACTTGAATAAAGCAAGTAGCAGTGATCGAGCAGCATCGACGTTGACATAATTATCAAGAGGGACTTCAAATGTCGTAACAGTAGTATTAAAAGCAGAATGCACTACTAAACTGTACAAATAGCTATCAAAGATGTTACGACTTGAAGCAAAGGCTGTGTGCTTTTGCCGCTGATCCTGGAGGCACCCTTGTTCTTCTGTGCTGGTTACTGTAGGCCTTTCAGAAACTGTGCTTCAGATTCAGACTGACTTAAAATGCCAAATACAATATAAATGCAGGGACCTGTCTCAGTGACATGGTTTCAGAGTTCCACAGCACCCAAATGACACACATGGTACAAGGAAAAATCGGCCTCACAGACTGTATGAAGTTTCACATTGGTGAACTGCATCATAAATTTTACTGACTGCTTTTCTCTTCATCCTGAAACACTGTTTTGACTATGCAAAACAATGGGTGAAATTCAAGCACCACATAAGTCACATAAAACCAAAGAGCTGGTTTCTCGGCATTGCTTTTCTCTGTGTTTCGCTTCCAAGTCTGACCAGAGTTCTGGGTCTGATTTCAATCTCTAGATACTTTTGCAGTGGCCAGGGCTTTCAGTGTCGGGGGGGGGGGGGAGAAAAAAAAAGCTAAATACTGTACAAAAAAACATTGCAAGACGTAATCAGATATGCCACATGACATTTTCTTCCCCCGCGTTCGAAAGTGCACTCACTCTCACACACACAGACACTCGCACAAAGACAGAAAAGCACTCACGTGCACACGTATGGATGCGGACACAAAGTACACTCCAGCGGTTTCACATAAAGTGCACACAGAGAGAAATGCACGTGTACTATAACACACACACAACCTCGTACACTGTCTGCCTGCTTAACAGAGAGTCACAGCCTTTTTCCGCAGACAATCCTTCACTGTTTCCTCCAGTCTCCTAATTGGCTTTACGCAGACCCAGCTCACAGACCTGAGTCAGAAACAATTAAAAACTCCATTTATTTTGCTGCAGAGAGCACATGGGCTCTCACAGTGTGTGTGTGTGTGTGTGTGTCTACTCAGATCAGCCCTCATCATCTGTGTGTGATTTTAAACTTCAGACCGTTTTCCATATTTATTTGAACGTGGTCCGACTTGAAAGGTTTGTGGACTGAACAGTAAAAAGAGCTTTTTGATCACACAAATAATCCGTAACTCGTCTAATGTTATCTTTTAAATAAATATATGAATCAGAAAATATTAGCTTTCCGAGTAGCTTGTTTATTGTTTGAGTTTTCTGAGGTTTGAATTGACTACTAAGAAAACACTTTTGCTTTTACATCATCATCATCAGTGATTCAAAGGCCTGGGATTTCAAAAGGGGGCCTGACAGAGGTAATAACCATATTTGACTAATAAATAAACCCCCACCATCTCCATCCTAACATATAGGAACATACCATTGAATTGGAGTGGAGCTTTCCAGACAGGTTTTCCCTAACAACCACTTTTAGAACATACCATAAATGTATACATGACCACACACTGTAGCAATGAAAGATTTAAAAAAAGATGACAAAATCTTGGTTTTACCCATGTAACCAAATCCAGCATATGGAAATAGATGCTTATCAGAGTCCATTTGGTTTGTATTTGTAACACGGGTGGTAGCGGGCTAATTTAATGGCAGGGGTGGATCTAAAATAGGATGTGGCATCACTCGAATCTGAGCTTTTGAGATTAAGCTGTCAGCATTACAGCAGCGGTGGCAATCAGAGCCTTTAGTGCACCTTCTGGATTCAGCCATGTCACTTTGTAAAATGGAGCATGAAGCCCACGTGAACCTTAAAACAAGTAAGTGATACCTGTCAGACTAGATGATGTCACCAGTCACCATCTTAGAAGAGGACATCCAATTGGCGACAACATTATTTGCATTGAACAACTTTAAACAATATAGTTAATGCTTGTTTTTTCAACAGGCTTAGAACATGCAAACCGTGCAGACAAAAAGAAGATGAAGACATATTGGAGTAAGAAAAGAAACTAACATCGACATAGATAAAGTAAAGTCGGCATGTGTGTGTATATATATATGTGTGTCTATAATATATGAGGTGTGTGTGAAGATGAGCCTTTGCGTGTCTGGAGCCACAGCAGGTGCAGTGCATCTCTGGAGTGCCGTGGCCTGATGGGTGGGTGGTATCTTTCGCCCCTCATCATCTCAGCTTTCTCCACCTCTCCTCCCTGTCGATATAAATAAAAACAGACAAGTAGCCGCAGAGCAACAGGGGGCCAATGGAGCAAAGAGACAAGCTTTTGGGTGACAGCAAGGGGCTTGAGAGGTGTTAGTTAGAGATTCTCTGCAGTTATCTAAGGACAGTCCAGCACAACTGCAACCCATTCTGATCACACATGTTAAACCCAGTGACTGTTTACAAAATCTTATTCTTAAATGACATACTTTATATAAATAGTTTATGAAGTCTTACATGTTTTATCCCAATATGTGGTTTGATTAGTCCTCACACTGAAATAATGTGTGTTGGCCTTTTAGTTTGTTTGGTCAAGGTTAAGCAAACATAATACTTGGTAATGGTTAGGGGAATGTTCATAGTCATGATTAAAGGGAAAGAAACCAACTTTGAATGTTGGCAGGAGACAGGACCCAAACCCCATGACCAAAATCAAACACTTTATGACTAGTCCGCCCATCTCAATGACGCATTTTTCTGTGAATGTTACAATACTCCCTTCAGCTGTTTGAACAACACTGTAGAGTGTTATGAGAAAGTCAGACTCTGCTGTTTTTTTTTTCTGGGAGACACTCTCTGCATTTTTATATCAAGAAATTATAATAAAATCTAAAGGAAAAAATTTGGTTCCCCCCATAATCCCCAGGTTAACTTCCAGCCAAGGACCTTTGTTTTATGCATAGCCTGTATAAATAATAGATATAGTCACCTGCCATCCCTCAATGGTTTGTGGACTCCTGTTTTGAAGCTTCGAGTTTGGCACTTAGGCTGCCGCCGTCTTGCTTTTTGGAACGAGAAATGTCTCTCTTGTAACTCTTTGGATGAGAGTGTGGAGCTGGGTGGGAGCTGCACCTCGCAGACAGCTAGCGGCAGCCACCTGTCTCTCACACAGCAATATTTGGCACTTCCATGTTGGCTTAACTTTTCAGCCCTGGATGATGCCACCTAGTTTCATACCCATACCTCTTCCCTTGATTCCTGTCTGCCAATTCACTATCAACTCTTGACTTTTTTGTTGCTTTTTTCACTTGCCACCTATTTGAAAGAAAAAGGTCATTCATTCATTAATTAATTCATTCAGTCATCAACTCTCCAAAGACATACATTTGAATGACAACTTCGAATATGTGACGAGTATGTAATAGTTAGAATAGACAAACCATGGTTCCAAAAGCAGAAACAGCAGGTAGGTTAAAAAAAAACAAACCAAAACAAAACAAAACAAAACAGTTTACTGGTTGAATTAGGTCTTAAAGGTTTAGAAAGCAGGTCAAAACTCAGGCAAATAAACTGGATAACAGCATATTTTGTATATCTCTTCCAGGTAGGAAGAGGTATACAAAAGCGTAAAGGCAACATAAAGGTAATATATATTTCTATCTTTCCACTAGAAAAAACAAGGGCTGGTTGCTTATTAGTAAGTGGGTGACCTGTGATTTGTGACCAGTGGGCAGGTAAGGAATATGTAGCAGCAAGACTAAAGGCACCTTTAGAATCTGCGACAGAGACTGATTGTGCATATTTATTGCATGTGACATTGTTACACCTGTAATAAAATTTGGTCACAACCTTTGTCAGATGCACAAAATCAATTTGAAACATGTCAGATCGTTCACTGAGGTGAATCCAAACGTTACAATCTAAATAGAAAGAGAGGCAGAGTCACGCCAGCTCATGTGCAGTAATGTCACACATCATCTAAATAACATAACACAAAACTTCTTGTGTTTGTTTTTCTGGCTGTGTTGTTTATTCATTTTCTTTTTTGCACATAGCTATTTCTTCTCCCAGCCTCCATGATGATGCCAGATGTGGCTGCAGATGTGGCCCTTTCATTACCTACTAAACATTAGATCACTGATTGCATTAACTGTATTGTGTAATGTGCTTGTTGTGGGCTGGGAAATGATTCCTTCAAAGAAATGAAGACATATTTTACTCTGCTCCACCCCTACCCCACCCCAGCAACCTCCACTTCGCCTGTGGGAGTCCTGTTATAAATTGTTAGAGACCGGCAAAATCCCCTTTTTCCAGTCCTCCACCTCACATATCTCCCACCATCTCCACTCCTCCTTCCACCTCCTTTTCCCTTCTCTTCCTCCCTGTCAGCCTCCTCCGTCTTCTCCAGTAATGGATTACATGTCTCCACTCAGCCTTTCCTGTCCTCTGTGAATCATGGGGCCGAAGCCAAGGTTGGACTTTGGGGGCGGGTGGGAACTCCAGCAAACCGAGGGGAAACTGCAGATATTGGGTTACTGTGTTCTTAGCTCCAGATATGATGTAGTGAGTGTGAGCGCTGGTGCATAGTGGGGCCTTTCAGCATCCACACATTCACTATAGGGTGAGGTTGATGTGGAAATATGGATCTGTGGCAAGAGAGAGAAGGAGAGACGAAAGGCTGATGCTAGGAGGAATCAAGTGGGGAATACCAACACTGCTACTATATTTTTTCTGGACTGCGAAGTGCTTAAAGTATATTGGTATAGAATTTTACCAACCTAAGAATCCATCTTTATCTATTGCATGACTTGTCTATTTTCTAACAAAAGTGTTATATTTTTCTACTGCTGAAAACGCAACTCATACTATTTGAATAAGTGCTCTATAATACAATCACATAGCTGTTTTTACTGTAGATACATTATAGGATATACAGGTTGAAATCCAAATATTAAAAACCTCAAAACAGCAAAAAATGTGAAAACAGAAACACTGTATTGGATAATTGGATGGCAACCTAATTAAGAACTGAAACGATACAGTGTCAAATGGTGAACAACAGCAAACGTCGTATGACATTAATTCTGAGTGTTGGTTATTTGGCATGACATAAAATGTAACACAATATAATTAACATCAGAGCTCCTCATCATGTCAACTGCTAATTATTTGCTTTGTCTATGTGCCCTTAGTTGTGTTTGCAGCAGGTGCCTGTGGTCAAGAGGGACAGCGGGACTCTGTTGGCTTTGTTCCGTCTTTGGCTTGGGCCACACACGTCAAGCCCAAAGCTAGATGCAGTGGTGGATTTGTTGGGCAGCGGTGAAATACTATTACAGAGGAGTGAGGACAGCATTGAAAGCTAGCGTAGCTGTAGTTCATCGACAAACATCTTAACTCCCCTTTTTCATCCCTGTAAATCAGATAGGTTGGGGGCTTAAATGCCTGATGCAGCCAAGGGACACACCAGTCAGACGTTGTTGGGGAGGTGTGTGTGTATGTGCGTGTGTGTCGGGTGGGTGGGGGGAGTTAGCGAGCGGGTTGAGAAGAAAGATAGAGTTGTTCCATTACACCAAATTCCCACACTGAGCCTGTATAGTGCATTATGAAAATATGAAAACTTTAATTTTCCACTTGAATACTGAACCACTTTTGCATCCAAAGATGACAACAGCTTCTAGTGTCTGAACAAACATCACTGCACCTCAGTCACTCACAGTAAAGACTTTGTCCTGCTCATGAGTGTGCTTTATTAAGACTGAATACAATGGAACCTGATTATTGTTTCTTTTACATTTGAGGAAGAAAAGAATCAGAAGAAGCTTTTATGTGGAGCTAAGTTGTACACACATTCAGTATGAGACACTGCAACAATATGCACAAATTATCTGTCATGACCAAATCAAAGTCACACACGATCACACACAAAGTATGTGACAGGTGATCAAATTACCTCAGCTGAATAAATGTGGACAATCCCAGTGTTGTTTTATCAAGGTGTATGTGACCTACAGACACTCACCTTGCTGCAAAAAAGCAGAGAAGCAGTTTTACACAGTATGAAAATGATGAGTATTTGTACAGGTGGTGACACATCGAAGATCTCAAATCCTTCACATAGTCTAAGGGTCCATTTGTCTTCTGCAGTCAGGTATTTTATTTGTAGGGAAAGGACGTTTGACAAAAATGAAGAATTTTATACACAAAGTTGGACAAATACAAATTCAGTGCATTTTTAGGTTTGAGTTATTTTTCCTGCAACCTGCTTGAATCTGTTTCTCTAAACCTATATATATTATAGATTGTTTTTTGTCTTCCTTTTTATTACTTACAGTATACTTGCAATCAAATTAATATAATCTAGAGCTGAAAATGACATTTATTTTATTATTGATGAATCTGGTGATTATTTTCTTGATTGTTTTATCTAAAAATAAAATTAAAAACATTAAAATTATCAATCACAGTTTCCTAATTCCCAAGGTGGTGTCTTTCTTGTCTTGTCCAGCCAACGACCCAAAACCCAAAGAAATTCAAACTATCATCTTATATCATACTATCACAATAGTAGTTTTAAATAATATTTATCTTTTGATTGACTTCTTAAGCCAATCTAATATAATCTTCATTAAATCAAATATGGCACCCTCTGGAGATCTTATAGTCAGAAATTCCATCAGTAGAATAATATTACAAACTTTATGAACAGTTTTATTACAGTTTTTATAAGACAGACATTAACCCCCTCCCTTACACAGTGATCCATCCATTTCAGCTATTGAAAGGGGTTTGGCATTAAAGCGAAGTCCATTTGGCCGGGTTTATATCTCACATTCATAAATTGTAGAGGAGTTTCTTGCTGTCAGTTTAGTATGTATTTTAAGGCAAAAGAAAGCCAAAATAATCATGTTAATATCATTGTTAATGTGCTGCAAGCAGTGCACTGGGTCAAAGTGACATCAGCTTATGCAAGATTTAGAATTTTACTCTAGAGTCCAATCTAAATTTCATCAGTATAATTATAATTTATTATAATATATAATTATATTTATATAATAATTTTATTAGATATATTCTTTAGTTAGATAGCGAGAGCAGACAAAATGTGCTCTGCAGTGGTCTAAACAGAACATGTTGTCCAGAGTTTGCACAAAAAAATTGTGAAAATAGAGATCTTTAAATGATTATCATTTCATTTGCATGTTATTTTTATAAATGTATTACTGATCATTTTCACCTAATAATTACTAATTACTTTTCTTTGTGATCCACACAGAAAGTAGGATAGCCACTATTCTGTATTGTGTAACCCAACTCATATCCTTGTTAATCACAGCAACTTATACATGCATATTACTGTGACACCATGGCCAGTGACCCCATGCACTGATGACCCATTCTGTAGCTAACATCCTAAATTTAATTTGCCGCCTGTATGTGAGTCATTCTTAATTCCACACCAGTTTGCTTTTTGACTCATCCAGCTCTGTGAAGGTTGTCTGTTCTCTTGCTTGGAATTAATGAAACTCACCACGTTCCTTCCCGACTTCAAATGGACTGAAACTGTCTGAAGTGCCAAAACCTCTGTAACACGAGTCCTTAATGAGCTCAGAGTTGCCATTTTCACCCGACTCCCCAATATTTATTACCTGTGGAACATGTGAAATAATTAGTTGACTTTCACAGCAGGAGTAAGCACAGTCTTTTCATCAGAGAGGTTTATGGCTCGCATCAATGGCCTGCAGCCATAGCAAACCACACATGTCTTTAGAGATCATAGAGCCTGGTAAAGGACATACCGTATGAGAAGTGGCCAATTTAACATAAGACAGTACATTATTATGTGCATGATAAGGAGGTTTTCATAGGAAGCTGCATTTGATAATGCAAAAGTTACTGCTGCATTTTGTATCTCTACTGATATAATTGTTATATATGATATAACTAGGTTATTAATATGATATCAGTATGTGAGCAGCATGTTACTGTTGTAGCTGCTGGATCCCTTTTACACAGCCTGTTTAAGGTGGTATTTCTGTGTCATTATCCTGTCTCATGGTTCCATGTGAAAGCTGGAGTCAGAGTTGTCATGTCTATAGACCAGGAAGGGAGGTTGTCATATTGTGTTATGCCATCTGTTTTATGACAAGTAAAGTCAAGTCAAATCAGTGTTTTTGTATAGAAGAAAATCACAGTTTCGAAAATCACAGATTCACCCCAATGGGTTTAGAGTTTGTACAAGGAAAAAAAACCCTAAAAAAATTTAATGGGGACAAAAAAGCAGAAGAAACCTCAGAAAGGGTTAAAAGGACAGACATGATGTTACTCAAACACACAAAAGTACTTCAAAATTGCACTTAAGGACAGTACTTGAGTACATATATTTAGTTACTTCCCACCATTGTACAGAAAGCATTTTATAAGATGATAATAATGGTTATTCTTCTCTGTAACACATTGGTGAAAAAATGTAATTAGCTGTAAAATAGAAAATAAATGGTGGTTGCAGGTAGAAGTTGAAATACAGTAATCTTATTGCTCTGCTATCTGACAAATAATGTTACCACATAATACCCCCTACAGTAGAGGGAAAGGATTGTCATTTTGATGTATTATATGATATATTATTTGATAGATCATATTTTTTTAGGATTTTGAACCATGGTAAACATCAATCAAAATCATCCTTTGATTTTTTTTTCGAGATATTATTTGTATTCAAAAGCAGCAGCAGACAGAAAAGAGGAGAAACAGAGGTGCAAATCAAGTGGAGGCCCTCTCATAGCCTACAGTGTGCATAAAAACTAGGGGCGGAACACTATCATGTTAATTACAATTAATTGATTACAAAGAAAACATCACGTTAAAAATATTAACACATTTTTATCACAGATTATACTGAATGGAAGCACCAACCCTTTGATACTATCTATATGCAAAACATGTCAAAGTGAGCACAGAAACTCTGGAGCTGTTGGTGTTGGTTCTGGTTCTGGCTCGGGTTTGGTTCTGGTCCGAGTACAAACAAGCAGCCCAAACCCAAACAAAAGACTGGCTTTATGAGGAAGAAAATGAATAAGGCAACAACAGAAACACTGACACATTTCCTAGGATTGTTGTGCTAAAGATAGTGACTAAAACTAATTTAAATTAATTATTGCAAAGCCTGTAATTAAATGGATTAATTTTCTCAAGTCTCACCCCTAAAAAAACATGTGAGAGCATCAAAATAAAAGCAAAAAGGTTTTTCAGTAACTTCAGAAGGCTGTAAAGTGGCATGGTAATGAATTGCATTCTCCAACTTTACTTTCTTTCACAAAGGCATGCTGCACCTTTACGAGGCACTCACTTTCTCTCCTTCATTTCCCAGATTAACTGGCCTGCACGTAAAATTCTTGGCTTGATGTCAATGACTCTGTAAAATAAATGAAATCAACTAAATTGAGTTGGATTTGCAACATCTGTCCTCTACAAAATGGACAAATAAAAACTCTGCTGGAGTGCATTTGCATTTCTACAAATTGTCCTGCACACTCTTCAATATTAAAAGTGAGTAGCTTGTAAATTAACTAAAAAGTACCGGAACAAATACATTAACAGTTTAACAGTTTAGCTAATACTTTCATGCAGGGTGACCTACAGTGCAGCTGGATTCTTACAATTTTGGAATTTACTTACAGGAAATACACTGTCAAGGAAAAAATGTTTTACTTTAAAGCAAAATATTATCTATAAGATCTTATCTTCATCCACATTAACTTTATATCAAATATCCACAACATTCTGTGATGAATGAGTGAACAAATTCAGCTTCTCAGTTTTGGGATTCCCCTTCGACCTCCATGGTCTTCATACATTTTTATGGTGAAGAATGGGCAGTGTGTGAAGCCCTGATGTTTCCTATATGCCGCAACCGGTTAAACGGACAGATGTGTTACTGTAGTAAATGAGGTGTTGAGGGAAGAAAGCCTTTATGTCCCTCTCTACCCTCCTCCTCTTCTTCCACCGCTGACACATTAGAGCCTCCTCGCTCACAGCTCTTGCACTAGATGGTCTTGCTGTCATCAATCTTTAATACCCTTTTTTCCCTTATTGTCTGTACACACTGGTGGATAACATGTCTGAAGGTGAAATTTAGTTTATGTAGAGGTAGTACACCTATGAAATTACAAAGTCATTTAGATAGTTTCATATTGTGTGCTGTGATTGTTTTTTCATACAAAAACATATACAACAATGGCTAATTAGGCCAAGATGTTCTTCATCAAACACAATCACATCAAAGGGTTGTGGAAGGATGGAAATCTCATTTTTCTCTCTTTGCTATCACAGGACTGCAGACTAACTTTTTGCACTGGTTGCACTGGTGCAAACTTTCTATCTTAGGTGCACCAGCACAAAAGTTAGGTACACCCAAATTTTTTGAACATTTCACGTATCGCATTTAACATCAGAGTTTTATAGGTTCACGTTTTAAATTATTGTTGATATAGTCAATATTGAGTCGTTTAACTACCAATCTGGTAAACATAAAGGTCTTTATTTGAAACAGTGCAAGACCGGCAACACATTTTTTTTAGAAAGTTGGAAATGAAAAAGAAACAGTGAAAAGTACATTTAACAACTTTAAATTATAGTTAAGCAAGTATTTGTAAAGAACAATAACTTTTTAATCTCTAAAATGTTAAGTAACTTTGTTATAGACAGGCAGGCCATTAAATATACTTTGCTACATTTATGCAATATTTTTAACAGATGCTCAAAGGTAGTTTCTGTAAAGTTCATTTAGTAATAACTTTTTACTATCTTGTATAAGTTGTACTTTAAACTTACCATCCACTCCAATAACTGCTGCAATTAAATGCTAGGCTTTGTGTCTCCTGCCATTGTCCTTATAAAAAGGATCCGTCATAAATAATCTTTTGTTTTTCCACTTCCACAATGAGTCTCTTGTTGTCCATGGTAACAGGCTATTGTAAGACCCTCTGTCCAAACGACTTCTGCCACCGGATATGACATAACATTGATGTAGCATGTTTGATATATGATCAGCGCATTGGGTTTTATTTTGAAAGGAAGTTTTATACTGAAAATGTATCTGCCTTCCTGTCTGGTGCAATCTGCTGACCTGAGATTGACGTGTTATAGAAATGGGCTCAATGTGCTACAGCCCTTCACTGTCTCTGATTGGTTTAGACCATGCCCTGGTTCAAATGTATGTGTGTTGTTGAACCACAGCAAATAGTATAGAAGCAAGGAAACATTTAGTCTCAGATAGGCTTTTTTTGGACAAAAATTTGGTCCATTGAAACCATTCAGAGTCATTGAAAAATTTGGTTGCATATGTGACCAAATCGGTTTCAATCTGGAGCCCTGTATCAATAAAGACTTTATAGGCGGACAAGCTACATGTTTTCCAAATTTCGTAGTTCTTCAGAAAATGAATCAACATTAAGTTCTTTACTCAGCACATCTGTTATGATGTGATCATCTTTTGGAGAGCAAAACTCCTGCACTCATTAACACAAAACTCTGGACCTGCCTGATATGGGAGGTGAGGTATTCCATTCAAAAATATTTTATTAGAAGACGTACTAATTTGGCAATTTAGTTTGTCTTTTGTCCCTAACCCCCCTGTGAAGAATTATGGATGTGCTTAAAACCTGCCTCCTCTCATAAACCCGCTCTTTACTAGCCAAAAGTGCGACCTTCAAGCTCGGATATAAAGAGGATAAATGTTCCCAATGTTCTGGTGTGAGTGTGAATTCTGTTTGATTGAAACAAGGTGGTACACTCCTGATTTAACCCCCTGAAAGGCGTGTCATTCCAAATGCTCTCCTAATTTGACTAATCAGAGTCTGGCCTGTCACAATGGCCTCCAAAGCCAGAACAGCCGGAGAAATATGTGCCTTGACTGGCCTAATGACATTTTACACATAATAAACTTACTCTCGGACACCATTTACCGCTACAGGGAGCTGGTCTGAGAATTTGACACGACTTTTACAAGGCCCAGGGTAGTTGCTTTTTTCTGAACCGCTTTTTGCCTGTGGTGAAAATAACGTTTGTGATTAAAACCTTTGTGCAAGAGAACTGTCAATGTAGCAAATTTAGATGATTAAATAGAATACTGATAAAACTTTTCACTTTTTCTTAGGTTTTACTTTTAGCCTTTGTGTTGCTCATGTTAAGTAATGTATTTTTTATATTATTATTATTATATATATTTTTTTTTTACAGTATAACTAACTTATGTATAAATAATACATAAGTAGTCTCTGAAAAATACTGAAAGAAATAAAGGTGTTGAGGGGAAATAGCCAATACAGGTGGAATTTTACTTTAGATTTTGTGATGAAGTCTAAGATTCCAGTCTATTGCAGCTTAAACTGTAACTGTAATGATGATCTTATTGACAGAGAGCATGCAAACTGCAGATGGAGGAAGAGAGAAAGAGTGAAAGTGACAGAGGGAAAAAATTGAGTACACAGGAAAATTGACCCCCCAAAAAGCTGCCATTGTCGATGATGGATTCCTCCCTAATCGAAACAGTTTGCCCAGTCGCCCAGCTGGGCTTCATGTGCTTTTGATTACTCTCCGCCATTTAGTTCCACAAAATTACATGCTGCCTAATGGCCTTTTAATGGTTATAGGTTTCTCTGCTCTTTAATGAGCCTGCACCAGTTGGTTGCTAATGCCCTATGGAAATTTGGCAAACGTCCAGTGTGGTTAAGTATATTTCCCTCCAGTTTACAACTTTGTTTGTGTGGAATCACAAACAAGGAGGCTGGGTGTGAGCTGCGGAAATGCGGCTCCTGCTTCTCCTGTTGGCTTGTTTTGTTTTAGTGTGGAGGCAAGCCGCACGGCTCTATGATTATGCTATTAGGCGTTTCATTGTTTGCACTCTCATGTTGCTGTGATTCTCCTGAGGTGATAATGTGGCAACATCTTCCACACATGCAGCATGCAACACAACACACGTGGCTGAAAGACAGTGTGTTAAGGTAACAGAATAGAAAAGGCACGTCAATGCCAAACATGTCTCGTGTCTCCTTTTTCTAAAAGATATGTACAATGGGAGCCTCTCAGGCACCTTGGTGGATCAAGTGGTCAAGGTGAGAGTTAACTCACCGAACTGCCCTCAATCATTGCCATGGTCATTACCGATGTTTGTGTGGTTTTATCTCTACGGCACGTCTGTTCTGGTGTCCTTATGTGTGCAAACGTGTATCTGTGTGTGTTTGTGTCTTTAATGGGGACGTTAGCAGCTGCTTTTTGATGAGTGTCTGTTTACAGGACCTAATTAAGCAGAAAACGGCCACACATCTCCCCTGCTAAGGCACGACCCCAAACAGATGGCCTGAGGACCCATGAGGCCGTCTGACACCTTGCCCGCCCTGGATGGTCACTCAGCAGCCAGTCTAAAAGAAAAAAAAAAGGGAAAAAACAAAAGGCCAGTACCACTGTCATCGCCATCCCACTTTAAACAAGATCATTATCAAACCAAAGTTTCCATCTGATAAAAAGCAGTTTGCTAAACGAGTAGAGAGATTGACACATGGGTAGATTATTAGATATATTTCAGTTCAACCAGTTTCTGTAAACATATCAATCTGATATGATTAACACTTGCCTGGGCTTTGGGTTAGAACATATTGTGCATATTTCCACAGAAAGGTTATAAGAAAACGTCTGGTTTCTGTCTTTTGCCATTCGCTCATCTCTTGGGGTTATTCCCCTCTTTAAGCCCTTCTTCAGGATTTGACAGGTCTTGGGCAAAAACAAACTGCCCAAATGCCTCGAGGAGGAACTCTGGGATACGTCTTCTGCTTTGTTATTCTTCATATTGCTTTATCTGTCTGGAGTCTGACAGAGGCTTACCTGAGGGGACGTGCAGGACTTCTGCCGACACTAAACGGATCACAGCTCGCTACACGCCTGGGTTGATGAAGACATCACCACATAGCTATGTGCAGGGAGAGATGACTCCCCGGGCCCGCAGGCACCATCATGTTCTAAAGAGTTTTAACTATTACAATGGTGAATGAAGAGCCACTCATGGACTGTAGTTAACTCTTCTTATGCTTTGTTGGGTACACAACCAATGTTTTATTACTGCAGCCACTACGACTGCTACTGTTTCTTGTAACTAGCACCACTTGTGCTACAGTACAACTACTACTACCACCTAGGTACTTAGTCAATGTGTAATTTGTCTGGTGAAAACAAATCCGTTGAGTCACGACTTCAGTTCAGTTCTTTGGTCTAGGTGAGTCATCACCATCTGTGGAAATGTCTGCAGGTCCTTAACAGATTGGATGTCATCACGTATTTGGACTGTTCTTGCATCATAGCTCTAAGAAGGGAGTACTCTGGAACCCCACTGTGTGTGTGCGTGCGTGTGTGTGTGTGTGTAAAAGGAAGGTGTAACAGTACTCTAGAGGGCAGCAAGAGACCATGTAGGATGTTGTGATATTTTTTGAGATGGGTGGGCAAAGCTGGCTGAGGGTTGTATGAGGGTGGCACTTTTCTTTTTCATCTTGCCTTTTGTACCAGCTTTGATGTATTCATACGAAAACGAGTTGTAAAAACAACTCGTGGGCAAAAAAAAAACGCCCCGCAGAGAACCAGGAGTTAACGACGTGACAGACATTTTGGGGGTTGGCATCTAGCATGGCCAATGAAATGTTTACTACTAAATTAAATCAGTTATAATTCCATCCTATAATGCATCTCAGTTTTTTAATTTACATTTTTTTTATAGTTTTTGTAGTCACCAAAGCATACACCAAAACAAGAGGTAATAGTTGTGCATGTAGGCCTTTGTCGGGTCAATCCATAGATCAGATGTGATAAACAGGATGACATGCCATGCTAGTCCAGGAGAATCACCTTCATGCAGTTTTATGTCGATGATAAGAGCTGAACTCTATTACGGGATTGTCCCCTGTCATCACAGTCCCAGAGTAGACTGAGGAAAGCTAGAAACCCGACTCTGCTGTTTGTGAGTCCAGAGACGAACAAGCAGGATTAGTCCAGGAATGACAAGGCCGCCGAACAGTGTGAGCCCGCGCAAACAGTCTTTGAGTCCCTATCCCCTGCCGACAACATGCTATGTTTTAACATTTAGCATAGTCTATATATGCAATAAATCACTGTATCAAAGAGGCATGGAATGACACAGGGTGATCCCGACCCTTGTCAGTGATCTCCTGTCAGATGCAGCTTGCTAAGAGGGCATGCAAAGCTAATGGCACATGACCATATGCTTGTTGTAATGGAAAATGGGTTGTTGGGGCGTCACTGGACAGTTATTGTTGCAGATTTTTTTAAGAAATCCTATTATATACATGAGTAACAGCTGATAATTGCCTTTCATGGTCAATCAAGTGACATATTCTGATTGAAAAAATGAAGTCACAGACTGCACCATAAACTGAAAAACACTGCATATGTGTGAAGTAGTCATTGCCCTCTTCATTGCTCCTTAGTATGGCATGGATATACTCAGCAAAACAATATGACTCTAAATGATCATGGAAATATTATGCTGAAGCTTTTTGTGAATTACTTGGCTTGCTGATTGTTATTTGGATGCAATAGCTAACAGCTAATAGTTATTTTGGTGAGATAGAGAGCAGGCGAGCGAGGGAGACAGCTGAGTGGGAGAGACAGAAGCCTGTAGTTACTGATTATAACGACCAATGCAAGCAGCGCTCTGACCGTTTCCTGGATTTGTTTTGCCTTTCTGTGTATTTCGGTGCCAAGCGCAGCAGCACGGCGCACAGGTGGGAGGGGAGGAACAAACAGGTTGGGGGGGTTATTCAGATGAAGCAGAGCAAAGCGAGTTGTCGGTGTTGCTGTGCTGAGAATAGATGTCTCAGAACCACGTCTTTTCTCTGGCATGTCACTGATTTATCAGCAAATTCTTTCAGCAAACACACAAATTACAGAATAATGCTTGCAAATATAAATAAAGCATATTATGTACATACACAATATGTAAAATTTAGCAGCCAGTAACAGGATCTAGTGGAACAGACTTGGCAGGAATGGAATACAATATTCACATATATGTTTTAATTAGTATATAATCAATCAAAATAAGAATTGTAAAAATGGTTGTTTTTTACATTTTTCATTAGGTTCTCTTACATGTTGGTGTTGGTTGCAATCTGCAAAAAAAACAATGCGTTGGGTGTCTCTCTCCACTTGCTACTGTTGCACTAGGACTCTCACAGGTGTAAAAGACTACATAACTGACTATATTTGGGAGAAAAACACGCCAGTGACATGTTGAGAATGACGTCAGGGGTTTGGCAAATAGTAATAGTAAATAGGGTGATGATCAGTGTGTAAATGTCACTAGTTTTAGGAGCTGCACAGGGATTTTAATTTATTTGGTTTTATTACCTATCAGAAAGACAAGATGGCCCTTGTGCTGCCAAATCCACTCGACTTGCCCAAACAGCCCCTTGACCTTTTACAACCGAGTTTACTGCATGGAAGACCTAGCCATACAGCCCATAGAGCCCACAGTAGCCCATAACTTGACATATAATAAGCATATGCCCTGTCAAAGGCCACTCTGGGGCCATGTTCTGCATCTTTAGGATTCAAGCTATAACACTTGACAGAGCCAGAATAATAAGGAAAAAATATCTAAATCTAAAGAGATATTAGTACAATAAAGTTATTTTATGTCTGGTTTCTTTCCTTGCTGTCACTTACACACAATGTAAACAGTTACATACTGTAGGCAAAACAGTGATATTACTGCTGCAGTGGACATCGTCCCTGCTGAGAATCTATTACAGTTGCACACAGTCAAACCCACACGCAATCTTCATTTCATTTTGAGGGAACAAATTGAGCAGAGTCAAGCAGAACAATGAAATTATGTCATATATTTATTCACACACATGCACGTTAGGCATATGAATAAAGAGCAAATAAGACAGATTTAATTTCAGGAACATCAGTGCACAGCAGCACATTTCTTGCATACACTTTATATTATGTCGGGACTCTCTTATTAAATAATGGATCTTAGCAGCCCCAAACTCTGATTGTATGTCTTTTTTTGATTTGATTTGATAAGTTGCCTGCCTAAATTTAGATTCCTTGTAATCAAATCCTCCTAATCTTGTTACGTACTTGAAGATGAGTCGAGCTTTCATCTTATGACCAGCTATCCAACTCTTAAAGCTAATATTAGTTTCCTTGTGTTGACGGCTTCCTTTTAGACTCCAAATAAAGCTGTTAGTATGATGGCTTAAAAAGCTTGTTTGACAGTTGAAATAAGCTTGATTACATAGAGTCATTTATTTATTTAGTAAATATTTTGAAAAAAGAACTCAATTTTACTTTATTTAAAGGTACAGTGCATAAGAGTTTGTGACATATGAGAAAATAATATTCATAGGTATGTTTTAATTAGTATTATTCAATCAAAACAAGATTTGTGCTTTTATTACCATAGAATGATCTGTTTTATCTGCACGAGGGGTCAGTTTCCCATCCACCATGTTTGGTTGCAAACTACAATGTCTCCACTAGATGCCGCCACTAAAAACTACACCCTACCTTTAAAGATGTCATTAGACTAAATGTGCTCTGTGCTGAAATATCTTGCTAGGAAAAATTATTTTTTATTAGTTTTTTGACCTGCACTGTGCTACTTTTCAATAAAACATTACTAACTCTGTATGTGTGACAGTGTGATGTCGTGAAACACATAATACTTTTAGAAAGCGTGACAAACGCATGCTATCTGAAAGTGACACCTTGTGTTTTAAGAGTGTATCCTTATTTAGTAAGATGCTTTCCGTGTTGGCTTTATGGGGCTGAATGCTGTCTGTCTGAATCACCCCTTTTAGTAAGAAGGGCCATTAACAGCTAATACTATCCAGTACTAAACTGTGCAGGAGGTAATGAAACCTTGGAGCCACGACACTTATCTCCCTCTGCAGTTACAGCTCCAACATGGCTGCCAACCCGGCGTCATATAGCCTGAGAGGAGATCAAGCCAGTGTGAAATATCAGCGTCTCAGTCTGTGCTCGTACATAGCAGTGCCTTTTGAACGCCGCCATCTTGTAATTCAGCAGACACAGGTATGCCTGGCACTGTGTCCCATCATACCAGGGAGTGTAGTGGGTACACTTATACCTATTTGTCTTCCAACACATGGAAAGTAAAGTTGACATAGTGACAGAAGTCACAGCAGTCTCTCTGCAGGGTCAGCGCTCTAGGCGGATGAGTAAAGTGATGAGTGACAGTGTAATAATAACAATATTAATACATCTTTACACAGCACATACAGGATCTAAAACAGGAGGACAAGAAGAATGTAAACTCTGTAACAGAAGCAGTTGTGTCACAAATGTCAGATGAATAACATGTGGGTGCTCTTAGGTCCAAAACCAGCACTGACCAGATAAAACTGGTGGCTGCTTGTTAGATGATCTGAAGGGAGGTTTATCACCATACTATGAAAGCATAAGCATATTTACAGTATGATATGCTGTATCCCAAAAACATGCTTAGAATGGCTTCCATGACCAGCTGATGATGTTCTTGTAAATCTTACAGATTTTCCTGGTCTGTGTTTTTATGTTTTCTGCTGGTCAGCCAGCAATGACATAGCTGTGAAACTATACACCAGTATTAAAGGGGACATATTATGCATATTTACAGGTCTATATATTTAATTTTGGGCTTTACTGGAAAATCTCTGCATGATTTACACTTAAAGAAATCCTTATTTTAACTGACTCTGAAACACACCATTGTAGCTCATGTTTCTTTAAGCTGCTGCTAGGTAACTTTCCCTATCTTCTGCTATGTAGCTACTTAGCAAGGTAGGTTACGCTATGTCACTACGATCCGCACTCAAGAATGCGCCGACTAGTGCATGTAATGCACTACATTTTTGTACACTGCATAGTGTGAATGCACTTATGTACTTAAAATATTAAGTGTAAGTGCAGAAGTATACGATTTGTGATACAGCATCAGTGTTATGTTCATTTTTATGTCTATTAAGCCTATTTAGACCTTTGATGGAGTTTAAAATTAAGAAAAAAGGTGCCTTGCAAATTATGAAACAATACCACCACTCAGTCATTTTGATCAGAAAAATCACAAATAAATTTTAAAGACCTGGTGAGATGGACTTTTTCTCAATTTTTTTTCTTGAAATGTCAACTTCTCAGACATATCCGTCTGAATCTGATCTGAAATATGAGAGCAATGTGATCAACTCAAAAGCTACAGAATATACGTCCATTTATAGGCATGAGTGGAGAGCAAAGGCATTCAGGGCAGGATGATTCAAGGATTTTGACTTACAGGAGCTTTACGTACCATGACCTCAAATCTTTTAACTTTGACCATATTTAGCATAGGTATGAAATCAACGTCATACACAATGAAAACCCTTTTAAGCTCTTAACAACTCTACTGATAAGTCAACATATGAATAACCCTAACCCATGCAGGCCCACTGACTTTTAAGTGGTTAAAACAACTAAGACCATAAAAAGAAAAGTTATGTCAGTGTCTGTTAAGTGATTTCTGATGGATTTCATACCAGGCAGAGCCAGGGGGAAACTTTTGTCCCAAGTTTAAGGCTCTAATTAGCCATTATTAAAAATTAATACAAAATATTAGTGATGCAGAAATAACAGGATTTTCTCTTTCAGCAACATCCTTGTATCTGCTAAAAAAGGATTTTTTATATTTTAGGTATAAAGACAGTTTAGGTCCTGATTCTGTAGTTTTGCCTTCTTGATTGTCCGTTTTAAAATGGAAGTGTAACTTTTTGTAGTTTTTTAAAAACTTTACAAATTTTTAAATTTCAGATTAGTATTATGTCATAGCTATAGTGATATTTACAGTAATTTAAATAGATATTTTTATTACAGCATTTAAAACAATTAGAATTTATTTTTCATTGAATAAGGGAAAACCCTGAAGATGAGAATAAGAGGATCTTGAGAAACCAAAGTCTAAGTGAAACAGGTTGCAAGCAGTATTCAGTAGTGAAATAAATGTCATATATTAGTGTCATGATTCATCAATCCACACAGCCTGCACAATTTGACAGATTAAAACTCTGTAACATTAAAAGAGGTTTTCATGTCAGCATAGCCCTGCTGGCTCAGCTCTCTGACTGGTCAGAGGAGGTGTTAAAGAGGCAAAAGGCAGATCTGTGCTAGCGTGAGTTACATGAGCTCTGGTACTTAGAGTGGCTGAGGATTTGGCTGTAAGTAGGAGCAGAGTGATCAGGCGAAAGGGGCTGATGACTCAAGATGGATTTGTGACACAGAAAGAAATAGTTCGTGAACATCGCCTTAGGTGTTAGTTGAGGATTCCAACACTTTCAGGGACCTGACTTAAAAACTCACAACACTTGAGGAGAATTTTATTATTGGAATTTTAAACACTTGCGTTTTGATGTTACTTTGCTTCTGTGAGCGTGCTGTGTCATTGGAAATTAATAATGTAAAAGAAAGACAGGAGTACACTAATTTTAAGACATTTTTTTTATTGGATATGACAAGAGCTGATGCATAATCAAATCAAGATTAATCTAGATGTAAAATTCATGAAGAATTGTGACATTAATTTCACACTCATCCTGAATTTCGGGTGTAAAATTTAAAGATTAAGTTTTTGCCAGGGTGAAGAACAATAACCATTGAATTTTGAACACAAAAATGGTAAGCAGTTAATTAGTTTCTATTATGTTGAAGGCACAACGATCTGCATGATTGCACACGATTGCACCAGTATAAGAAAATATTGCACTTATTGGAATATATTATGTCAACTGTGGAATGCGCTTCCCATAAATCATTTGTCAAATTGTGCGGCCAGTACCGCTATGTTGTTTTCTCTTATGTTCTATTAGTAATGTTTCTGAAGTCAGTTCTTTTCTTTGGCTCATCCTGCTGCCCAGATTCCCTGTTCATTCAGTAACTGCTGTTCTGAACAACTCGTTTACATCACTTTTAAGATAGTAGCAAAGTGATTGCTGCGTTTTACAGAAATAATGCCGTCATTGTTTAAAATATCATAAGCGTCAGAGGAGGCAGAGCTTAAGCACATCTGTTTGCCACATCAGCTGTCAGTTTTGTAGAGGCTCCTTCAACAGTTTCATTATTATGTACTGCACTTTGGCAGAAGGTGACAGCAAGACAGGTGGCAGGAAGCACTTTCAAAAATTAGTGATAAAATCATCAGGTCTCACTCTTTAACACGCAGATACACACGCACACATGCAAACACCAGTTGCAACACATGCTGATCGCTGCTCACGGGGTGTCAGTGTCTCCCAGCCTACAGTTTGCATGTCTAAAATAGGCGCCTGCACAGCTGGGGCTGCAGAAATAGAGAGAGAGAGAGAGAGAGAGAGAGAGAGAGAGAGAAGCAGATTACCAGCAAGTTCCAGTTTTGCAAAGCGCTCATACCAAAGCTGGCCTGTGCAGTTGTCATGCTTCATGTGGCGTCTTCCTGGACCGACCCAGGCACTGACCGTGCTAAACGTTCCCTGGCAGCGATCAAGGCCGGATGCTGGCCCAGTTGTCAAGGGCAGGAGTTGGCCTGCGTAAGACAATGTTGCACCTGTCTAATTGTTATGTACAGTCAATCCCTTTGATCCACACGTGCTGTTGTTACAACTTAAACAGAAACTCCAGAGCAACTCCGATTGAGTAATTAATTCGGATGTCGTCTAATGAAAGATTTGGCCCTCATACGGGTGTCCCACTGGGAGGCAGTGCACGCTGTAGTTTAACTAGGGGGCTACCTTTACTGGAATGAGTGAAGAATTCGTAATTATAGGTTATAAGTTAATTTAAAAAACAAAAGGGAATTACATGTGTTTTTACAACAAGGCTCGTCCTCCCTGAAATTTGAGCAATAACTCATGAATTAATAACTAATGAAAACATAATTTTCATTATGTTGAAAATACAACAATCCGTTATTGAAAAAAAAAATATAAATAATTAAGATGGATACATTTTCTACCTTGTTCCATTCAGGCTAAAACCAAAAGCAATGTCTGTCCTTCCCTTAATTTTGTATCATTTCCTTTTGAGAATTCCATTATTCCCACTGTGCTTGAGTGAAGCTTCTAATCACTGAGTTAAACACTGTATCAGTGTTCATTTAACCCAGAGTGTGATGGGGGGAAAAAGGGGTTTTGACACTTTACATTTTCCACTACAGATGTGATATAATTTAGCAGGTCGCCTCAACAAAGGAGACATTTTGTTTGAGTTCAAGAAACTACAATGGAACAATTAAAATAAATCTTGAGTTGAACTTCCATTAACCTCAGCTGGGTTTGGGTGTCAGCTCTCCTGGCCCCGAGGACGGAGGCTCTTCATTTGATTTATTTCATCCTCCTCTTTGCCTGAGCTAAAAAAAAAGTAAGGGAAAAATACATATTTTCACTAGAAATACTGTAGATGAAACCCACGCCGCTTTTGTGATGGAGAGAAATCTTTAAAACTTCCATTAGTTTATGCTATAAATCTCCCAACAAGAGATTAAATCAGCAGCAGCTGGGGAATAGTTGTTTTGGTAGCTTTTGCTCTTTCAAATGACAAAAAAAAGAAGTAGCAGCCCAAAGTTTAGATCTCTAGATTCCACTGTGAGTGGCAGAACTGAACTCCTTTCAATCACAGTTCAAAGCATCTTTTCTGCTCTGAAACAATGTTTTTGTAGAGCTGCATTCGTCATTCAGCTCATATATCTTTCTAAAGTAATTTGGGTATGTCCACTTTGTAGAAAAATGGGAAACTCCATTTAATATTTTTAAAGCAACTATAAATTTACATTATATAAACTTGTGTATAGATCAAAACATATGGGATGTACATTGATGATAATGAGAATGACGTATGTTTAAAATGAACTTTTCATATAAACACAGTGGTCTAAATCACTAAGTGGCTACAGCAGATAAGAGTTTCTCCCAGTCTGTAAAAGAGATGTTTTAATTCAACCTGTTTGCACAAAAGATAATAACAATATGTAAGATGTAAGAAATGGTTGCTACTAAAAAAATGAAACTAAAAATCAAATCTGTTCAAAGAAGAGAATGCATTTAAAACACTACATTTAAGCACAGCACAGTTCACAGTTTGGATCGCAGTACATAATTTAAGGCTAAGTGCTTTTAACACACAGCAGTTCAAACAGTTATTTCCTGACGCCACTGAAAGCCACCATAGTACAAAGTTGCTTAGTTCAAATTAAAGTGAAAACCATAAAAACATGATGGCTTTTCACCTTCCGGTGATCACTAAGAGAAATTGAAAACAAATGTCACTCTACATAAGATTGCCAGCTAAATGTCTAAAGGGCAAATGTGAAATGTAGTTCATCCACCTTTTTATACGTCTATATCAGTGCTTAAATCAACTGTGTTTATGTTGGGAAGGCCACACTGATGTGGTCAGAGTTGAGTCTTTTGGGAAGTTGGCTCCTGTGATTGCTGCGTACTGATGTAAACTCTGCTCTGTCGGGTCATGTTTCATCCCCTGAAGGCCAAACAGGTCTGTGTTGAAACAGATAAACACTCGCATGCCGACACACAACATGGAGGAGCACACGACTTAGACACAGAGGGGCATGCACAGCTCTCGTACACACACACGCATCCATGTGTACATAAACAGACACTGACCATGCAGAAAGAAACGTGGTGCTGGTCACGTCATCAGTTAGTTTCTAATTTAGGGAAGTGGAGGAGAACATAAATGAGTGTGTTTGAAAGTGCATTCCCAGGCAAAAATAACGAATTCTTTTTATTTATTTTTATTTTATAGAATCCCCTTAGCCCCCTTGACAAATCAGCTATTCCTCTTCCTCGGGTCCACACAAAACATGTAGCAATAAGAAGAGACAATCAGAACAAAAGACAAAGGCAACAAATGACACAATAAGAAAAATACAGTATATAAAAAAGAAAAAAAGAAATGTACTTATTGTACATTTCATGTACATGTTATTGTACTTGCTTATCAGCCTTTTTCCTGCAGATTGTAAATCGTGCTATAATCTTGAATCCTAATATATATTTTACAGATCTGAGTTGTTAATATATTCATTGGGTATTAATATACCTAAATCAAAAATCACAACCACAGAGAGCTCCCACCCACAGAAGCAGGATCTCATTCCTAAAAAGTGAAATGTGCTCACATTTCCTCAATCCCTTAAATGAGTGGAATTTAAAGGTTGAAATCCTAAGAATTTTGGTGATTATGTTGACAACTTTTAGCTTATTTTGGCTTATGCGTTTCAATATAACCTATTTCAAAATTAGTCACAGTTTATTTAATGACATCGCCCATCAAAAATGCTGCCTCTAAAACAGCTTTGAACATTCCGAATCCCCAAAACATTTTCCCAAGAAAATACATCAGATAATCTTGGTGAAACAAACTAAACCTTGTGTCTTCAGTGTTACGCCTTAAGCACTTCTAACCGAAACTGGGTTCAACTTCCAGCATAAATTCCTAATGTTAATCTGTCTGATAATTGTGCCACTCCAGGTTTTATGTTTACTTTGGAAACTGTTGCAGAGACCAAAGCCTCACAAATCATCATTAATAATTCTTCCAGCCTAGAAAACAGCACAGATCTACTTACCTCATATGTGAACTCCCACTGAAATATAATGTGTGGTGTGTGTGTGTGTGTGTGTGTGTGTGTATGTGTCCAGTTGAAGTGTGCAGTGAGAATGCAATAACCCACAGATGCAGAGTAATGGAATTACATTTCATCACAATTATTCAAAGATGCAAATGAAGCAGTGAATCAACATTTCCTGCAGGGCAATAGTAACAAAATTATTGCTTGTAGTTTAATAGCAATGCTGACACTTCTGAAACTTCTGCCACTACTAATCAAGATCTCAGAGTGTTTATTCTCTCTGAACTATGACCACAACCACTACCTTTAGTTGCCTAATATTTACCAAACCCACTGTTAAATTTATACTAATACTAATTCTAATTGGGCGACACGGTGGAGCAGGGGTTAGCGCTGTTGCCTCACAGCAAGAAGGTCGCAGGTTCAAGACCTCCTTGGTCCTGGGTCTGGGACCTTTCTGTGTGGAGTTTGCATGTTCTCCCCGTGTCTGTGTGGGTTTTCACCGGGTACTCCGGCTTCCTCCCACAGTCCAAAAACATGCTCAGGTTAATTGGCAACTCTAAATTGCCCATAGGTGTGAGTGTGTGAGTGAATGGTGTGTGTGCCCCACGATTGGCTGGCGACCATCTGGGGTGTATCCCTGCCTCTCGCCGTAACGCGCTGGGATAGGCTCCAGCAGACCCCTGTGACCCTAATGAGGAATAAGCAGGTATAGAAAATGACTGACTGACTGACTAATAATAATAACGATATTCATAGGATAATTCTTCCTTAATAAAACATAAACAAAGATGATGATGAAGTTATCAGAAGTGGATATTGTAGGAAAAGCCATTAAGATATTGCTTGTGATCATTTTAGTATTATTTATTTATTTATTTTATTCACCTTACTTTGTCTTGTCTATAACAAACACGCATTGTCCTGCAGTAGATTTTCCTTCTTAGATTAGCATTTATACCAATTGTTTTATTTATTTAGGCATTGATACAATGATTTTGCATTTGAATTTTCTACAAGCAAATTAGAGGAAATATTTGTGTAAATTTACTGCACGTTGGTTAGATTCCTGAGTATGATGTCACTATTGCTGCTGTTGCTGCTGCTATGTTTGTTAGTGCTACTGTTGCTGCCACACCTGAGTGTCAAATGTGGTACGTGTGCAGTTTGGTATTTGTCATGTGAGAGGGGAAGCACACAGTTATTTGGGTGTATGATCTGCCCTTGGCTGCTGAAATATGTAGGCTGCAACATACTTGTCATGCAGTAATGTGTGGATATAAAGATAACTGTTGGGGGAAACATTAATGGCATGCATGTCAATGTATCATTATGTTGCAAGGCTTAAGCCAGTACAGTAAGGTAAAGGCAATGTTTCATTTTTCTACTCCAAAAGAGTTGGAGCAAATCCTGCTGGTGGTGTTGTATCACCGTTGCTCCTTTCATCTAAAATACGACAGACGAGTTCTCACTCAGTTAAGAAAAAAAATGTACTGCGAGGGTCATTTAAAGTGTGCATTTTTGCATATCAGTGCATTTACATGATTTACAGCCATGGCCTTGCTTCGTCTCTGATGTTTTCGGATGGAAATAAGTGGTCGGAGGGCAGCGTGAGATTTAGTGGCTTTAACTTGGGTGCTTTAGCACTTACCCCTCGTTTGTCACAGAAAAGCCTGGCTGCGGCAGTCACAGAAACTGTCTCCCCTCGAATTTAGCAACACAATTTACCTTTGCCACTTTGCATGCGGAGTATATTCGTCACTTTAATCTGGGTGCCGCGCGTTTATCTTCCTTCAGTCGTCTTAATGCAAACGGCCGTCGGCTGAGGCAGTCCGTCAGCTCATAGCTGCATTAGAGCTCTAACGAGAATTAGGCACATTCTTCACTGAGATGCATGGGCACACGTGCACATTTGCACGTACAAAAAAACACATCTTGACCATTTCACACATGCTTGCATGCACTCACTGACACACAAACGTATACATAAATACTGACACACTCATGAAACATTTAGCAATAACTTTTATCTAATGCAGCCACGGTAGAGAAGAGCCATGCACTTACCATTATGCTGATCTTACAGCAAAAAAATGATCAGTTTCTTTCTTGACTGTGATACTCACATTCAACCTCTTCTGAAATAAATGGTAACCTAGAACCTGTGCTTAGACAAGAACATGTGGCCAAGGATCGCTCAAAATATGGACATCTTAGGTGTTGGTGGTGACTAGTATTTTTAGAAAATTAGCTTTAGCTTCCTAATAAAGATTTGTGTGTATTTTAGTGTACATGTCGCACAATTAATTCAATTACACAATAAATATAATTGTTATCTGTTACAGCTGCTGAGAAAAAAAACAATATGTAAATAAATTACATCAGAAAATATTATTTTTGGTAAAAAGTGTACATATCCAGCATATTACAATAATTCTGAGCTTTGCATCTCTTCAGTGTGCAGGAATGCCTTTTGGCATATTTCCAGGCAGGGGCCCCGTTCATCTGTATGAGAGTTGCTCAGTGGTGCATGAAGCCCCCCCCCCCAAAAAAGCCACTTCCTGCTGTAAAGAAACACACAGAATAATGCATGCGCACCAGAGACTTCTGCCGAGTACTTCCGGGTTAGCCCTCCGGCTAACTTGAACCAAGCAAAAGTAATTCAATCGTATCGCTTATCTCAGCTTTTCCAAATGTTATTGGACCAAATGGATAGTATTCTGATAGTGAAACACTTCATGGAGGTTGCGATACTCAGAAAAAAAAATATTCACAGCTGCTTCTTTTCCCATGATTTTTTGTGGGAAAAAAACGCTTTTTGGGCCCAATAGCATCACATGACGGACGCCATAGTTGGCCACAAGTAAAGTTGGCTTCAAAGCTCAGCACTGTTCCTGTATCCAGATCTTATTATACATCCATGGTCTAGACAGGTTCCGTTCTTTTGGCAGTATGCATTCACATTTTGGGCCTCGTTTTTGATTTTTGATTTGTCTCAGCATGGAGTTGACCTGAATGTGGACTTGGTTTGAGGTTATGGTTCCATTTTTTTCCCTTTACTGCAGTCTATTGGTTTGTGATCTACATACTTGTGATTTGTTTTGGCGGTTGCGCTATAAAATCAAAACATTCCAATCTTGATTCAAGTTATATTGAAGAATTTTTAATAAAAGTTTGACAGTAATCAGTGTTGAGCACCATTGTGAGGTTCACACTGCCTGGTTTAAATTTACTTTTTTTAGGACTTTTCAGCTTCATTGCTTAATATTTTTGTTAGAAACTTCATCAAAAAGTGATCCAATGTTGTAGGTTTGATGAAGTAATTAACATAGTTGCATTATTTCTTCCATTTTTAACAAAGTAACTAGTAATCTGTAACCATTACTTTTCAATATCAACTCTCCAAGCACCTAGAAACCTTTGAAATCATTTTGCCAACACATGTATTTCACATCTGTAAATTTCAACCTCTAAATCCCGCCGTGCCTGTGCTGATATGGTGTGTCTGCCATGTTTCACAAGGTACCGAGGGCTCTACAACCAGGACAGGCTTCTCCACTGATTACACTGTCTCCTACTCTTTCTACTTCCTGTCTGGGACAAGGAGTGATGAATTTTACCAGCTTGTACATCACATAAATCAACTGAGAAGCCCAGACAGTGGGACTAGCGCTAGACAACCTCTGTCCGGACAGCGCCTGGAGTACTTACAGCGAGGAAAAATCATGTGACTCAGGGTTAAAGAACCATGCTGTAAATTTGCGGCATATGCCTTCCTTTGCTTGTGAAGTCGGAAGGGAGTTTCAGACACTCAACCTTTTTAATCACACATGCTTAGGCCAGTCATTTCCAGTGTAATTTAGGGTTTAAAGTGGAGGAAAACACATTGTCCGACCTGGTACCGAGTGCTTTTGTCCATAAAAGAGCAGCAGTGTCCCTTTAAGAGCTATTAGGTTTGTTCGTGCTAGCCTTGATCAAGCGCCTTTTTGGGCAGGTGCAGCAAGTGAGCCAGGGCTGGAACAGCTGCGATGGGATCAAGGGAGGGGGGAGACGGACGAGAGAAGAGGAGAGAGAGGGGTTTCTTCTGAGCTGCTGCCATATCATGTACATCTCCCATAAATCTTTGTCCCTAGGACAGAGAGAGCAGCTAGCGTTTGCATTTCATCTGCTGGCTTTCTCTCCATTCTGCCTTTCCTCCCCCACCTCTCCCCTAGTGCTGTTTATTTTCAGCCCTCCACATACTCTGAAGGCCTGTGAAGTAATTATTTCATAAAGTTACACCTCTGCTGTCACAGATGACCACAGTTGGCCCACACTTAAAAGCCTGAGCCAGTGATTAACGTTTTGAAGGCAGGTGGCCAGGGAGAATAACATGGCTACCTTTAATTTGTAAAAGTACCTTCTGCATGTCAAGTAGGTGGAGAGGGGACCGAGGGCGTCACACGCAGGAACATTGTACTTCGTCTCTTTCTATGTCAATCAATTCATTATTATTTCCTTCATGTTAGGAAATGAAGATCTGAGTTTTCTAAGTTGTGTAGATCTGAAGCTGAAATTTTGGAGAGGTAGTATGTAAATGTCTATAATTAATACACACACACACACACACACACACATATATATATATATATATATATATATATATATATATATATATATATATATATATATATGTAAATTTGAAGTACTTACTTAAGTTTTTCCTTTTCTATGATGTTTTATGCTTCCACTCCACTATATTTCAGAAGAAAATCTTGCATTTTCTACTCCCTGACATTGCCATTTCCAGTCTGGAAAATTGCCACATTTGCCAGATTGGAATTTTACATAAAATAATATATCTCTAAATAACAACTGTTGCTTAAATTGTCAGCTCTTTTCCTGAAAAACATGTTGTCTACATTGTGTACAAATAAAGTGCTAAATAAAGATTATTACTATTATTACTATATTATTATTATATTATTATTAAACATAAGATGCACTACTATTACTAATAATCTACCCAAAGTATCCAAATATTATGCATTGATGAACTACAACAATCTTACATGTATTTGTTGTACATGTATTAAATGTAAAAAACAACTATTATAATACAATAATATTACACTCTAATTATTATTTAATATGCATAACTATACATTTTACATATTTTATTTAAGCAGTTTTTACATACATTTTGCTGATAATACTTCTGCATTTTTACTTGAGTAACATTTGAACATTTGAATTTGTGCCTTTTACTTGTATATATAGTCATATACAACAAGGTGGTGAAACAAAACTAAAATAAATGCATCTACATGTGTGTAAAAAGCTTGAGGAGTGATACATGCTTTCCATTTGTGGATACTGCAGGCTTCTTTTGGGTTTGTCTACTAACAGACTCTACCTGATATACATAATACATCGTTTTTATCTCCCCTGTCATGTCTTTATGCCTTAAGCGAACGGTTACATGAGCGCCAGTTGCACATACTGTAGTTAAAGATTATGGAAAGCATAATTTTTCCTCTGTAACTCATATGTGATAGGCCGATACATAAATGTGGGAGGCAGAGTTTAAAATGAATCATAATCTTGAGCTATCTTATCTTACTTTACTTTCAGGCTCTTTCAAATTGAATAACCACCCCACCTAACAACTGTGGTGCAGGAAAAATAAATCATACATAGTAACAACAAATGCAGGCACTGGTTTCATGTTAAAAGTTGTTGTGTTTTAGCTTTAAGATCTGACCTGCTTATGTCTTAATGATACGGATCACTGCAGTTGGACTGTTATCACTGGAAACTGTCCAAACATGAGTTCAGTCTTGGGTCATACAGTATTAATGCCTATTAATATGTTGTATGGAGATCTATTGCAGAATTAACAAAATAAATCAATTAATTAAAAATTTTGTCTTAGGTATTACCTAAATACAAATATAATATTAGATATCTGTGATATTTAAATATAAAATATAATAATCCTTTTTGAGTGTTTTCATAGACATGTGTGTGTGAGAATTGTCCCAACAGGGAGTTTCAGGTTGTTTTCGACTGTCTGCTTCCTCTTGGTGCAAAGTTGTGCTGATTTACACACTTGCAGATAAAAGCCTGTCACAACCACCCATCTTAAATCATATGCCTCCACAGAACAGCAATGTGTGCGTGCGTGCCTGTGTGTGTGTGTGTGTGTGTGTGTGCACGTGGATGTGCATGTGTGTGAGCGGTATAGAGGGTGAGAGGCCATGGGTTTTAGATAGAAAGGATTTGTATAGGAGCCCAGAGAAAATACATATATAGGTGCTAATAACTGCAGCTACAGAAAACCATAGTCTCACACATGCCCACATGCTCGTCAGGGTACATTCACCCAGATCATAAAAGTGCAGAGACACAAGGGCGTAGTCAGGCCCATCATGATTTTCAGAAGTTATAAATAGTAGAAAAGCTAATAAACATTTATGGAGCAGCCGTAAATTGTTTGCAGTGTAAACGCTTGACAATAAGTTCTGTTATCCCCACAATGTCATTTGAATGCCTTTACTAGTGAGGCCATAACTCACCCGCCCCCCTTTGTGATTTCAACCAGTTGTCCCATTGGCCACGGTTCCAGGGTTGGCCAATCAGGTGACGCGACCGGGCCAGGTGTAACGCAGCAGGTGCCCTCTCGATGGCATTATGACCCCTGGTCATTAAATTAACTGTGTGAAGTGTGAAACAAAAGAGAAGGAAAACCTCATAGTCTCTTAAATATGTCAGTGTTATGGGTGGGAATGTTTGCGTACATTCGTATAACAGAGATTATTATTGTCACAGAATAGTTGAGGCCTTGGGAACAAGACTATTCACTATGTGGGAAGAGAATTAATGTAGTATGAAATGCTACAAAAAGGAGAACAGCGTCACTTTCAATTTGAAAATAATACTCTAAATGTGTTTGTACTTTTTCATTTCATTACATTTTTAAGTCAAGTTAATGTTGACAAATAAATATACAAGGTCATCTGAAATGTTCTGGTGTCATGTATATGTATATGTAGAGTTTGGGGGTTTTTGAGTAATTGGATTGGAGAAAGTTTTATTTAGCCAAGGAGTTGTAAAATTACTCTGAACCATAAAACATGTATAATTGACTTCACAGATGTTTGTAAAACGATGAAAATGTGAATGTTTTCCCACTGGAGCAGTGATAATATATTTGTATGATGATGTAGATTATCCATAAGTGAAAAGATGATCTTCTATGACATAGTGATTGATTGCAACAAAGTAAATCAATTCAATTTAATTAAAGAAAAAACAAAACTTAGATTCATAGCTGTGTATAATATTTAAACAATATTTTTTTTTAAGTATTTAGAATTGTATGTATATATACGTATAGCAGAATAGCAGACATATCCTTTAGAAATTCCAATTTGCTTCAGTGTCCTCTAGTATGTTCAGCAGCAATGGATGATGGGATTGTTCTCTAGCTGCTGCACCAGTCCTGAGCAGTGATGGAGTGTGTTATGTTTTAAAAGCTAATTAGCGTCACTCTCATTATCAGGAGCCATCAATCTCAGGCTCAGTAAATAACCAAAATGGACCAAATAACCAAGTTTGGCTGATGATGGTGGATGTAGCCTTTGTTGCTAATGGCGGTCATTAACCTCTCAATGGCTAAATAATAGCATCTTAATTAATTAGTTTCAAAGGGAAAGTTTGTAGTAGAATTTAATTATATTAATGGGGGGGAGGCCACAAGGTGCACAGCAAGAGGATTGGCAAACATATATACAGATGTAAACTCAGATGTGATTATATTATTCACTGAGTGTGCATGTGTGTGGTTGCATATGTGATTCTGCTATGATCGTGCACGTATGTATATGGGGACACAACACTCTTTAATGTTAAGCTGTGGTCCATTTCTGTCAGTCGTCAGGCTGTAAAGGATTATTTATTATCCTAAAATATAATATGGCCACAATTTCAATTGTAATAATGGTCAATTCTCATAAAAAAATTCAATGTACAGATGATGATTCTTATTTATCTGCACAAAAAGCAATTTAAAATTTTTTATTTTTTTTATTTTTTAACATCCTGTAATGAAAAATATAAAGGTATTACTGCTTATTTGTACCTTTTCAAACAATGACCTCTGACCTCTAAAGTGCTGTCTCCACTATACTCTTTGTCAAGGACCAGGTTTTGTAGTTCACCTGCATGTATTTTATTGAAATAAAGGAATATATACAGATTGTTTTCAGGTGTGTGTTGTATGATGTAACACAAATTGCAAAAGTGAATCACCCATTTTTGAAATTGTAACTTAGAAAATGCAAACTCACAATTACGTTGTCTTAACATCAAACTCAGATAAAGACACAGTCCTTTATTCCAGTTTAACTAGGTTGGTTCTGCACAGTCAGAGGTTTCCAGTCCTTTTTTGCAGGTGATGCTCCAATCCAGAGAGATTTGCAACGAGAGTCACAGCAGATTAGAGCCTGTCTTAGAGCAGAACATTTTATGAGCACCGCCTGCTGTGGTTTACTATTCCTGTCGCTCTGCTGCCGGCCAGATAAAGACGCCCTAATTCAGCCCCAGTCCACACTCTCTGAACCCCACACATCCTGATTCACTTTCTATATCCGCTGCTCTTATGCTAACCATTTTACTCTTCTTTATATCTTCTTCTACTTCTTCCTCTGCTCATCCTTTTTTTTAAAATCCTCCTTCCTCCCCCTCCTCCTCTCCTTCCTCCTCCCTTCTCCGGATATAAGTACAGCCAGATCTATTACCAGGCCCTGCGGATATACAGAGACAAAATGAGAGACTTTGATTTTCTAATACCATTAGACTATATATTATGTGAGTATGTGTGTGTGTGTGTGTGTTTGGGTGGAGTGAGTGTGGAGATCCGATGGAGGACTCAATAAGAGAAGAAGAGCTGAGATTTATTAGTGGACACTAGTCCAAAATCAATCAGGTGATTGAATCAGGATATTATTGGTCGTAAATTAGAGAGTTGTTTATGTCAGAAAGGGGAGGGGGGTTGGGGGGGTGGAGGCTGAGTGCAGAACAAGGAACAGCAAGGTAAGCTAGTTGGTGAGCTTCTGATTCTTTATGTCATGACCAATACATGGCCCTGGTAGTCAGGCTTGCTGTGATGCCTTTTTCAGTGACACAGAACCATTTTTGATATTGTAGGTAGTGCAGCGTGCACTTTCTTGTCCCTGTTCATTTAATTTCTTCATCTTTGTCAAATCAAGAACAAACCACCAAAGTTAATGAAGTAGAGTGGAGTAGGAAATGGTTGTTAATGAATTGGATTGTCAAATAACAGCAAAAAAGAAGCAAAAAAACACACACACACATGTCATCAATCAGCTTCTACCTTTTATGCAACAGGATGATCGATGAATGAATATTCTTAATGTTCATTTTCCCAATGTTTTACATGTCCTTCACTGTCTGTCTCATTAATGTTAATGCTGATTGGAACAACTGTAAATAAGAGTGGTGACTGTATTGTTGTGACATCACAACTTCACTGAAGCCCTGATGGCCAATTTGAAGGCACAGTTTCTGAATAAATACTGAATTCATCTAACACCTCGACCTTCTTATAATTCAAAAGCAATTAACACATTTTACGATATATATATTAGTATTAAAATGATACCTTTATACTTGTAGTTTTGCAATAATAATATTTGTATGATAAATATTAGCATACAAAAACTCCTAAATCTACATGATTAACTGCTAAACTTGCAGACTAATGATAAATTTTGATATTACTTGTCTAAGTGCCCACGGCCAAATTCATGACACACACTAAGCCGACAGCGTGTGACTTTTAGTCAGTCAGCACATCCGTTCCCATGAAAAAGAGAAATGTCCGTGGTCCAGGACTCCCGACACAGTTCACAGTTGAAACAACATCTAATAAAAAAGAAGAGCGGCGATATAAAGATAAGGCCTCGTAAATATATATGGGCCAAGGGGCTGATAAAGAGACGAGGGAGGAAGAGGATGGTGGTGCAGCCAGAGATGTTTACAGACTGACAAACCCGCAGAGGGTAGGGACTGTCAGACAGGTGGACACTGACACACGGATGCTTCCCTTCCACCTGGAATTAACACGAATCTTGTATCCAGATTAAATCTGGTTCCCATGGACTTGAAGTGAATTATATTTACACTTGGCTTTACAACATATACACTAACACATGATTTTGTTTCCTTCACCAAAACACAGATACCGTAGTTATGCCATCACTTCCTCACACAGCACACGTTAATCATGTAAATATGTGACTTGTTGAAATGTGTTTATCTACCTGTAGCCACATGGTATTAATCTGTCTGACACAACCCCCAGAAATGGTTTAAACCAGTGGTTCTCAAAGTGGGGCCTGGGGAAGCCCCAGGGGTCCTCAAGGGGGTGGCAGGGGGTCCTAAGAAAAGAGGGGAATAATTTATTTTCATTCTAATTATTTTATAATGATATTATTTAAACACAAGTAAAAACACACTCTTAGTCAACTATAAAGAACTGGACTGCTAATTTAGCACTTTATACATTTTATCCATTTGGATTTTATCCATTTGTTATGTGCATATATAACAATGTAAGGAGAAGAGGCTGAAAGCTCTTCTACATTATGTTAGTGTGTCATTTTTTAATCTATTACATAAGCTGCCTGTTTTTTGCTTGTACTTGTTTGTGACAAATAAAAATCAAATCAAATTAATTCCACCCATAAGTAACACAATAACAGAATGTAGGATCATTTGTATGGAGGACATAATCTAAAAATACATGTTATTTGTATATATTATTTAATTTAAACTATATATTTAATATTATTTGTGTATTATTTAATGTTTGCACATTCATTTATTTTATTTCAAATTGTGCTTTCCATTCTAATTTGATAACTGAATAATCATTTCAGTAATATTTAAGCAAAAAAAGTATCAGCTTCTTAAATGGGATGATTTATTGCCTTTTTTGTGGAAACAATGATAACTTTAATATCTTTTGTTTTGGGACTGTTAATCAGAGGAAACATATCTAATTGAAAATGCAATGTTTTTGAAGAATTTAACAGATATTTTATAATCTGTAATTTGCCTGGTAGATAATGCCACATTTGAGGAGAGTTTGATGAGGATGTTGCTTTATTTTAAGGGGTCACAAGACAAAAATGATGCTAACATCTGATATAGATACATGACATTAATCAATTACTGACATTGTACTCACATTAATTTGACCTTTTAATAATATTTAAAATCTATGTCATAGTAAAAACATATAATTTGAAAAATTGTAGTCGTAAAGAAACAATAAACATGTGATTAATGCAGTATTCCAAAGCAAATGTAAATATGAGCTACTTTGTGCTCATACCATAAATGACCCAAAAATACCCCTTGTTGTTATTTGAGATCAGGTGGTAATTTGGGACAGGAGATTAATTCCTTATTGACCAAAAACTTGCTCAGAATTATTTTATTAAACCAGTATGACTACTATATAACTTCCATTTTCCAGTAGTCATATTACAGTACTGAAGTTAAATTGCACTTGAGCCATGGTGATTGGGTGTTTTTTTAATGTCATTTCAGCATAACAGTGATATGGTCAGGACTGAGGCACTTGTGAAAAAAAAGGTGAAGAAAACGTGCAGCGTCTTCTTCTGTGATTTTTGTTTTTTTAAATAAACTAGATTCAACATTTATTTGGAACCAATGTTTATTTATCCAAATATACACCTTCCATTTGTGTTTGAATGGGATCCTGCAGTTAACTGAAACTCAACTATTATTTGGTAATTTACAGTATCTGGCAACCTTAAAGGCGACCTCTGCCCTCATCCTGCTGAGCAGATACAAATAACGTAAATGTGCGTGAAAAGCTGTAAAAGATCAACAAGAACAATGATTGAATGGGAAAAGCTGTAGGAGTAGCATGTCATGTTAGGCGTTCATGTTTGTGTTAAATGAACATGACATTATCTCAAAAATGGTCAAATAAATTAAATGTTTGCATCACACTATTCTGCTGACAGTTGTTTTATGTTTATCAGGTTTCAGATTATGGAGCAAAATTAAATGATATTGTATGAGGAAGGCAATGCATTCAACACATTTGTTAGACCCTGAGGATACACACGGAGAAACACTTAATGTAAGCGTAAGATTTACAACATTTTTGGAAAGAACTTCACGGGGTACCTTTAATCATCATGACATCCTTGCTTCATGAATCATATCCACAATGAACAGTAGGTTCAGGTTACTGCAGTATATAAATTATATAGCTGTAGCGATTGGTTTCCCAGAACTGTTGTTGTTTTGAGCTGCTCACTCTACCAGACACAGTTTAACATGTGTAGCATCACGTCTATTTTTGATGTCTAAACATTCCGACACTTTTCATCGTCTTATGTGGCAAACCTCATCATCTGGCACGCAAAGTGAGTTAAAGCAAACCATCAATGGTGTTTGCAAATACTATTTGAACCAGGTCTGGCTCTCATTTTGAAATTCCCATGGATCTTTCAGATGCTGGGAAACGTCATTTTCTCTCCATCAATAGAGAAGGAAACAGATTATTATTATAGCAACAATTTTCCAAGAGTGTTTGAACCCTTCTCTGCTTCCCTCCTTTTTCCTCTCCGTCTGTCTGTCTGTCTTTACACTAATGCACTTTCTTCCCTCATATGCCTGTTTATGTTTTTTTTTTCATAATCCTTTTAAGTCTCTTTTTTCCTCTCCCCTTACCTCAGTTTCTCCCTTTTTTCCTCTTTACATTGACGTAATCATCTCTTAAACCTTGAAAACCACCAATCCCTCTCCAGATTTTTCTTTTTCTTGTACATGTGCCTAGTCGTTCGATGGCCAGATGTTTCAATGAAAATATCTTGTCAAAGATTAAAAAAAACAAAACACAATGAGCCATTTTTCTTCATCACAAATCAAAGTGTTTTTTTTTTTTTTTTCTTATGGATATTATGTATCTTGTAACCATAGTGCCATACACAGTGCTGTTATGCTAAAAGATTGAGCATCTTATAATTAGCTTTTTCATTGAGGTTAGATTTTTACGGCTTGTTTTAGTATCTGGGGCATAAATTCCACCGGAGTTTGGGGGACATATCATTCATGTTTGGTCAGTCCTCAGATTCTGAAATGTGAATTGGGCTGCTGATTGTAACACTCTTACTTAAAAAAAACAGCCAACCTATATGGTTCTAATATATTTTGGTGTCTGGGGATGCAGACGTGTTTCACACATTACATACTGAATAAGCAACAGACCATTTATACTAGTGCAGTGCCTGTAGGAAGTATAGTATGTATTCCTATAGAGAAGTGGACGTTTAAGTAGATTTTTCATGTCTGTTAGGTGATAGTGCTGGGATTTCCTGAGGGTCTGTGAACGCGTCTTGGAGTAAGACAGCTATAGCCCACAGTAGCCTGTGTTAGTGTAAGGAATAAAGTAGCAGCTAAACCAGCTAACATCTTGGCTGCACGATAAGTGCAGAAAGAAACGGGACAACGGACCTTTGAATTGTAACAAAAGTGCTGGGAAGCAACATGAAACAACACGAAGGACCATGTAGGACACTGTGATACAGAGCTTTACACTGTAACAAAATAGCTGCTGCAGAATAATGGATGTGATAGGTAAATCTATGGAATTTTAACTTTTTTTAAAGATTTTTTGTGGCATAGATGCCTTTATTATACAGTAGCCAGACAGGCGGTGATGGGAGAGAGAGGGGGAAGACATACAGCAAATAAATACTCAAACCGGGATCAGCTGCTTAAGAGCAGGGCTCTATATGGCAAGTGCTCTATCCCTAGACCAACACGGTGTGCCAGGGAGTTTAACTTTTAATGATAATAATGATATTTTGAAAATCTATCCCAAAGAATTCCACAAAAAACAATATACACCATTAGATATGTCTGAAAGCTGAGGTTGATCTGTCAAACAGTCTGAGATACGTGAGCCACAGACACACAGATGCTTCTTGCTTTTATAGATAGATAAAATGCCAACATCAGTGGTTAAAGGCATGAAGTGTGTTAGAAGAACATGAGAAGGTAGAAGGTGTCTAGTATAACCAGTTCATAAAAAACGACAGATGAGACTAAAAAACCTTCATTCTTAGTGCTCTTGGCCAAAAGTATAAGGACACTTAAACATTAGAAGTGATTGTTGACTCTCGTTCTGAAACAAGCAGCATTATTATGCTGTAATAACAGCCTCCTTTGGATCAGACTTTCCATGAGATCTAACATTTCCTCTTCCTAAAGGGGGTTTGAGGTCATGTATCTCTGCAGGTCAATCTCGTTCTTCAAGACCAAACAGAAAAAACATTTCCTAATGGACTTAGCAGTGCCATGTTGAAAGAGCAAAGGGCCTTTTCTAAAGTGTCACACAATGGTCTAAAATGAAAAGTAACAATTAAAAAAATTATATTAACATGTTTCTGTGCATTTTTGCAAAAAATAAAGCAATTATTCATAGAATAGAGGTCTTGTACTTCCACTAATGACTAATGTCTGTTTGTGTAATTCCTTCCATCTTTTTCTGTCCTTCTATCTCCTTCTTCCTCCATCACCCTGGCCCACCCCGTTCCTTCCTGCCAACCACACTCCCACGATCTTTCCTCCCTTACTCTGCCCCTCCTCGTCTCCTCCCCTCCCCCCTCTCTCTCTGTTACCGTTCCTCTTTTCTTTCCCTCTATATTCTTGCTGTCCCCTCCCACCCCCCTCCCTCCCTCCCTCCCTCCTTCCTTCCTCATTTCCTCTCTTCTCCACCTCCCCTCCCTCCTTACTTTGCCCTCCCTCTCTCCATCTGCAACCAGGCTTTATCAGTCACAGTAGGGTTATTTGTCTATCAGTTACAAGAGCTCGTCTTTGCCAAGAATGAGATAACAGAGGATGAAACCATGTGGTGGTCCTCTTCCTCTCATTTTTGTCTGTTCTCCCTCTTTCAAAACTCCTTATCTTCCCCCCGCTTCCTCCGTCGTAATTTTGTCTCCATTTCTCCTTGTTTGAAAGGCCACACACACACACACTCACACACACACACACACACATTCATATTCTCCTCTCTTCTTCTGCTCTGTCTTCTGTTTGTGTTCATTAGCGCAGTGCAGCAGGCATGGGTCTGGTCGGGGCCTGAATAGAAGAACACTGGTCTGGCACAGTGCCTGGCATTGGCCCTGGTCTTGTACATCACACACACACACACACACACACACACACACACACACACACACACACACACACACACACACACACACAAGAAAGATGCATTGCATGTGTGCACATACACGTCACACAAAAAGTTGTACACGCCAGCAGGTACATATGGAAGAAACACAAAACGTGCGTACGAGCACAGGCGGGCACATATGTGCAGAAATCAAACCCCCTGCACACTCTCACGTGCACACCCATGCGCACGCACAGGCCTCCCATCCATCCATCTCAGCTTCTTGATTAGATTAGGCATTATTAATGGAGGGACTGTGAGCCAAGCAGACAGCGGGGTCACACCGAGTTTAATTCCATTCTCAGATAACTTCATTTGGCCTGATGCGATTGTTATTGCCCCGGTGCTAGATGTTTATAGGAAACAATAGCCCCCATAACACATCCAGACATCCTATTTAAAGAGGGTCAGCCAGGGGCATTGGATACAGCAGCTCCTCTTCCTGCTGCGCTGAGTCCAGCATCGTGCCTGATTTAAAGGGCTGGCCATTTCCCATGCTAGGGAAAAGAGGATTAACCGGCGTATTGAAATGTATTACTGTAGCCGGACGGGCACCGCACACACCGTCAAACGTGCGCTTCCCTTTTGCATACGGGTAGGCGAGCGAAAAAGCAAAAGGGAACAGGCGCTGGAATTCCATGATAACCCCTCAAAGTGGCTTTTCAGCGAGCAGTAAATCTAGTTTTTATTGGTTCGTCACAGGGCCCTCTCTTACAAAGAATAAACATTAAGCATAGATAGCACAAATTTATTATGTGCAGTCGTCGACAAGGTGAATAAAGCTGTCAGAGGGAGAGTGACAGAGGGGGAAAAGAGATTGATATGTGCGCCGCATCAGAGAAGGGAGTGTAATTAAACTGGCAGAGTGAAGGATTTTAGTTGAGCAACAGTGTTATAATATTTTATGTCTAAAAGAGATGCTATAAATGAATGGATAGATAGATAGATAGATAGATAGATAGATAGATAGATAGATGTGAGGATTTGCATTGAAACCCTCATTTTGACTGTAGGAGAAGTCATGAGAAGTGAATATTCATTAAGCATAATTCAAAAAAACACGCTGGTGCAGGGAATGATGACAAACCACAATCGCTTTTTTTTTTTCTTTATTTTTTAAGTCCACCACCAGCGACCACACTATTTGACTCACCACATAGAAGTGCAGGGAGACGGTGCCCTCAGAAACATCCAAAGGCTAAACCGACTTGTGTATGTTACTGCCCCCAAATTGATTTCCACCCATTTAAAGTGAATAAGCGAGAGCGCGGCACATCAAATGAGCCGCTCTCTTCGTTTCAAAAACGCAGACCACATTAATGGGAGCCGGGTTTCATGTTGAAACATTACTGCCCGCGGAGCTCCATTCCTTGGTTTTCATTTAGAAATTTTTACGCCATGTCACGTTATTGTTACGGCCCCTGACGTTTCCGTCATCACCTCATCAGAGCTGAGGCAATTCCTTTCGGTATGGAGCTGGTGGGGGGGAGGGAGGGAAAACAATGAAAAAGGATTGGAACGGGTCCAAGAGCTGTTAGAAGAAAGCTTATCATGTATCGTATTGCTGCTCTGCAGTCCTGTTAGTGTTAGCGTGCTGCTGATGGACCGTTCTGTGCGGGTGGGTTGGTCAGCGCAGAGCCAGAATGGAGGCCCCCGCAGATCCAGTTTCCCTGTGATGGATGGGTTTGGCTGGAAACTGTCGGTGGAGCTATGACCCTGTTGATTGCATGCATGTTTCATGGGGTGATGCTGTGGATTGAGGCTACAGCTCCCCTCTCACCCGAAACCTGCAGTGTCCTCTCCACGCTTCCTTTCTTTCACCGATACAATCAGAAAAGCTTTAATTGCCAAGTATAATAAATGTGGAGGAATTCTCACCAAAAGTTCCATGACAAATAGTAATGCACATGTTACAGGGTCAAGGGGACACCAGCAGTGTAACAGCAGCAGAAAATACAAATCAATTCAAGACAAACCTTTTGTTACATTAAATTTAATTTTATCATGCTAATTTCTTGATCCTAGAATTTTCTAAATAATATATTCAATGCTAGTATTAATACTACGAATTAATTATAGTAGTTAGTGTTAATAATAGCATTAGATACTACATTAAATGCTTAAGAATGTTAAGGCTTATAAATCATTAATAAAACATTGTTTTCACTTTAGATCCTGTAGCTGTAAAGAGCAAATTAACTTTTAATAAATGAAAAATAAAGTATGTTTCAATCTTAATAAAGCAACAAAAATCTAAAACTCAGTAAATGTATTTGTACTGCTTCTATGAACAATTATCAGAAAATAAGCGTTTATTAATGAATCATTGTTTAGCTTGTTACACATTGTTATACAGATTCCCATAAGTTCTTAGAAAATGTTTTATAATACAATAATGGTGTTCATAATGTTGTTAGTAATTATTACCATAATTAAAGCTGTTCCTTGTCTTTAAATGTGTACATAGATGCATCAGTTTATATGTAGTGTTGGTGCTGCTCACCCTTTCAGACATTATATTCATTCATATTTTGGCTACTTTCAATGTTATACAAAAAGACCTACAATCCAAAACATCTGTTTCACTCCCTCTTTTATCAATAATGTATTACAGCCAACCACACCTTAGTGTAGTTGGCTGTAACACATTTCCTTACAGTTCCTCTCTTTCTTTAATACTCATGTATGACAGAACCTTTATGCAAAGTATTGTAACAAGAAGCAGACAGCAGAGACTACAAAAGTTTGTGCTCTCAAAACAGGTGCAAGTACCACATCTAGCATCATTTAGCTGCTTGTGCATTTGCGCCTGACGATAAATAAAGTGATTCTGGCTCTGAGATCCATGCAGCGATACAGAAAGGAGGGAACGAGAGCTCCAGTTTCTCTTCACACCTGGTGCTAGCTAGCAGCAGTGCCCAACCCTCTGAGCGCCACGGGAGACCAGACTCACCGCGGACCGTACAAGCTGTTGGAAAACCCTAGGTGGCCATAATGAGAACGTAGTGTAATGTATCACACTGCCGGCACTATTGGAACTAGAGGCATGCTGGGCTTGCAGCAGACGGACGGAAATTTAATCACTGACTTAAGGGCTATTCTCAAAAGTTTTAGTCCTCTTTTTAAAATGGAGAGGAACTTCATAGTAGTGCAACAATTTAGAGCTATGGCTCGCAAGCATTTTTATGGTCATAATGATCCACCTGTGTTATCAGACTTGGTTATTAGGTGGCTTTGATTAAGACTCTGTCAAATCGACCTGCAGGAAATTACTGAGTGGTGACTAATTGAAACATAAGTGAACTTCACAGAGAGCATAGCAGTAAAAGCAAAGACTTTTTTATTCTTCTTTTTTTTGCCAAGTTCAGCTTGATATGAAGAAAAGTTTTACATTATTTAGTCCTAAAGTGTGAAAGTCTTTTAAATTTCTTTTTAACCTACCGTTGTGTTTAAAGCTACAATAATATCCATTTTCTGAAAAACAAAATACTATTAAAGGATGGTTCCCCTGTTCATATTTTGTTGTAATACCAGGAGAGTGCTCTACATATCTCCAGTTGCAATGATCTGAGAATTCTCACTTTCATGCCAGCAATCATTTTTAACAGTAGGTGTAAATCTCAAATTACATCTTTATTCAGGAGCTTCATTCGCATCAAGAAGGGAAACTGAGAGTTTATATCTTCAGTGTTTTAGATAGGAGATAAGGGATATACTAAACTTGCACTGGTAATAAAAATCATTGCAACATAGACTAAACTGTACACATACATTTATTTTCAGAGAAACCCGACTGTAGATGAAAATTACACACTAAGCTGTTATTTTCAGCTGTTTGCCAGTGTCCCCTCAGCTAGCAGCTTGATCAGATATCGAGCGATTTCGATACAGCCTATACTTTTACGTACAGTCCGCCACAATTGATGGTTGTTTTCCAATCAGGGGCCATAAAGCTGTCATCATCAGTCCGGGCTGCCAGAGGTCTCTTCCTACTTCCCTCTATTTAGGTACAGCCTGCAGTTTGTGTGCAAAACAAACAGCTGATAACTAAATCCAGATAAAGGAGCGGCGTTATAAACTGAGAGGGAAGTCGATAATGACACTCAGGGTTTCTAGAGTGATATGCTGCAGTGGTGTGTACACTACTGGGAGTGGAGATGATCCGGACATGGCACTCATTACAAGTCAGGAGATGAAGAGGGTAGTGTTTGGTGTGTGTTAGGGAGAAATGTCTCTATACATAAGGTAGTTATTGAGAACCGGAATCACTTGCATTCATTCATGTATTGTGTATATGTGTATGTATGTATGTACAGTATTTATATGCTATATTTGCATTTATGCACTGTATAAATATAAATATTTATTATGTGCATGCAGATGTGTGATGCATGTGTGCATCCATGCACATGTGCAGTATATAATTGTATGTGTGTGTGTGTGTGTTAGAGAGAGGTCTAATGTCTCTGTATGCAAGGGGCTGAGGAGGAGTCTCAGCCTAAGTGGCAGGCTGAATATATAATGGAGTAGCCATGCTGGGGTGAATAATTCATATCTGGAAGGGAGCTCAGATGAGGATATCCAACATTTTCATATATTAATTTATTGCATGACAGATGAAGGCTAAAATATGTTAGAGTGCTTTATTAGCTGCAGATCTATGTGACTAGCAGGCCTTTGTTTCAGTGAGGTTATTGCTCGTTTGGCAGGTAACTGGCATTTTTCTTCTTATTCTCCGTGGATCAGACCCAGGATCACTTTATTCTGATCAGGTGTAAATCTGTGTGAAGAGTATTCCTCTTTTTTATCAGTGCATTATGTCATCTATTTTTTTAAAGAAATAAAATAGGCAGGATATCTGTCATATATTCATCTTTTTCCCATTGCCCCTCTATCATATACAACTCTGGGAATAAGTGCGTAACATATAACAAGGAATGTGTATCTATGATCTAGTCTATAAAGTGGATTTTTAAGTGATGTAACTAACTTTTTAAGTTCTTCTTATATTTGTATGATTATTACTTTACCATAAAACTGTTATTTCTGTATCATTGTAGGGAACTTCAAAGAGTGACACAATATCACAAATGTTTTTGCATCATTATTGATGTTTAAAGTTTTGAGAAGACAAACAAGAGATTTAAGAGACAAGAGCTTTTGATGGTATCCGATGGAGACTGGTTTCTAGTTGACCTGTCTGCAAAATTAAGTTACAACACAATGACAATAAGTATTTGCATTGCTGAAGTGTCCTTGAGCAACACATATTTGATGCATTTTTGGTCTTATTTGCCAAGATGTTTATGCAAATTATGGTCTTGTGTTACTCAGCCAGGTTCAATCTTGATTATGTATTATAGACTAGGCCTGAACAATCTATCATTTTAGATTGAAAACTGTGATTCCAAGTGACGCGATATTGACATTGTCAAAGCTGGGATTTTTTTTTTTTTTGCCATTTCTGAACCCAGGTTTTGTTTTCATCAACTATTTTACACTTGTATGCTGCCTCCCTACCATCCTGCCAAGCTCACCAATCAGAAGCAGCATATTGCCCAAGGAGGACAGGTCATGTATTCTGGAGTCCAATCAGTGTGAGCTGGTCATCAATTTCTAAAATGACTTCAGTGGAACTAGAAGCTGAGTCAGGGGTTTTAAACCCAAAGAAAAACAGCTCGTCAGTCATTTGGTGGTATTTTGGGTTTGAGGCGACAGACAAACAGGTGCTGTGCAAAGTGTGTCTTGCTAAAGAGGTAGACTTATGTCATTTATTGTTTTAATGGTATGATGTAAGTTTCTGTGATGTTTGTAAATGTTGTTGTACACTGAAACTTAATTTTAAAGAAAATCATGAATGACATTGAAATCGCAATATGTGACATAAAAAATCACATTTCATTTTTATCTTTAAATCGTTCAGCCTGAGTATAGACATACAAATTAGATGCATGTATGTAGGTATATTTAATGCTCCCTGTCTTTGTGGCTTCCTGATTTGCTCAGTATGGTGATTGGCTAACTTTAATTGCTTAACTTAAGCTAATCCATACCTACCAGCAAGCACTATAGATGGATTTTTAAGTTTGATTCCCACTGTGCCCATCTCTGGCAAAATGCCAATGGGAAAGACTCTGAACACTTAACTTGCTCTCCTCGGCTCAGACGTCTCTAGTTTAATGTGTTCATGTCTATCAGATGGGTATGTGAACAAAACAAATTCCTAATTACCCTCTGTGGAGTTAGGTGATCAAGTACTCTAAGAAAATCTCCTCCATGCACACTGTAAGGCTCTTTATGGAGACATGTTATGTGCAAATCCATTGCTTTGGAATGGAGAAAAACAGCATTAGCCCAGAATGAGAAGGCATGAATATTGCATCAGAGCTTTGTTATGCTCAGCCTCTCGTCTCTCTTAATGGTGCACTTTACCAAGTAGCTTTATCCATTAAATGAGTGTGCTTAATGTGAGTGTATGTGCATGAGGGATAGTGTTCTGTGTGTGTGTGTGTGTGTGTGTGTGTGTATGTGTGGGGGGCAAAAACAGAGCTTTTATTTATGTGGATAAGTGAGTATGCATGTGTCCATGTATGTCCATGTGCATGGTTTTTTGGGGAAAGGCAGAACCTTTATTTATGTGGATAAGTGAGTATGCATGTGTGTCCATGTCCGTGTTTCCGTGTGTGTGAGAGTCTATGAAGACATTTTTGTACCTTTCTTTTGTGAAACTGATGGAAACTGGCCAAAAAGTGACCTGATATATTGTTAAACCTTAAAACGAGCGATTTAAAAAAAAAAAAAAAAGCACCACTATTGATTTCAGGAAAACCATAAAAAGAAAAGAAACCCAGGGTGGAAATGTTCCACACGGTGTCACCTGTGTGGAACGTTGTGCAGTGGGCTCGGCATCGACTGGACTTGTGAAGAATCAACAAGATAATTCTCTGTGCTTATCTTCTAAGATAACACTGATGGCTGTTTGTTTAACTTCTACAGTGACCTCCTTCTTCGTTGTTGCGTCTCCTTTTCTTTTCCACTCTTGCCTCTTTCCCTTGTGATCAAGGTTGGGAAACTCAATACCCCCGGTGTGCTCTGTTTTCACCTGGTCGTCACGGTAACCCCAAAACACGGGGCAGTCGTGAATGAAATTCCTGTGTGTCATCAATCACTGGCCGACAAAGGAGGGATTGTTGTGGTCTTTGAGTGACGCGGGGGGAATGTGCTGGCTGAGGTTGAGGCAGGGAGCCTTGTGCGGTCTGGACCGGCAGACCCTGAGCTGAGACCTGGATGTTTACACTGCTCTCCTCACACTGGCACTGATTCAGGTGCTGTTCAGAAAGAGAGAGAGAGATAGACAGAGAGAAAGAGAGATAGAGAGAGAATTAATGAATTAATTGGAATTAATGAATCTAGGCATTGTTTAAAAAATTTCAAAGATTTCATGCATATAATTATCAGTTGAGGCACTTACAATCACGTTATGTATACTTTTCTTTTCCAGTTTGTACTCTTTATTTGCAGAAAATTGAATTTTAACGGCTATTATAGTTTGAACAAAAATGCCCATAAACAAAAATCAATTCATCTATCATTTACAAAATCTTTTGGGGAATTATTGTAGAGATTTGAATGAATAAATAGATATATACAAGTAGCAGGAAGTTGATGACATCATATGAGAAGGAGCATTTGGAAACTTAATTGTTAAACTACTTTAAATGTAAAAAATTATCTACTATCATATCAGGAAAAAAAGCTGTGTGACTATCATTTTATTTTTTTTTATTTTAAATATAAAATTACAGTCATAGACTTAAAGGCTCACAGGCTTCAATGGGTTAAAATACCTATTTCCTGCACAGCCATGTACATGTGTGTAAAATGTGTATAAAAATTGTTGTAACAGAATGGACATAGGTTCAGAAAATGTCATTTGAAGAATTAATAATTAAACCCTGAAATTGACATCCGTCATTCCTGCTTTCAGAGGGGAATTCTGTATTTAAGGCTGTAGGAAATTTACAGTTGAGGATCAGCTGGGTCCATTCTTGTCTAGTAATTTTTGATGGGAGCCTTCAGCACTGTTAATAATCAAACTGACATCAAAAAGTAGGTCTTATATTAATTCTGCAGCTACAGTTTAAACTAAAACACTATCTGTGTGTACAGTCAAGTTTTCAAGTCAAGCTAACTCTTTAACAACTGCATTACGCATTATCTTCGTCTAAATCCACGTGGGCTTTTTCAGTAGAATTGGTCAGTTTCTGCAGCCTCAACAGGAAATAAAATTAATTCCATGCCTGATTTTGTCCAGTCACAACAACGTGTTTTATACCATGTGTTTTATTCAAATATTATGCTGTATAAAGTGTTACCACATTACTTTGTTGCAGCCAATTATTACTTAACTTGTGTGATAGCAGCAGGTGTGATCGCTTTGTGATCAAACTGTTGCACCTTCAGGCTTCTTCTTTAATCCATACAACTTCCAATCTGTAAATCTCCTCTCCCAGCCCACAGGCTCATTACACTGTCAACACAACAGTGCTCGTCTCTGGCTAATCATCCATGCATCCTAAACCCAGTCATTAGCATGTATGAATGCTAACAAGGCTATCAGGAAGGATTGCCATGAGCCATAATCCCCCTTAGCCTTCCCACTCGCTAACACTGGGAATCTGGTTCACATTTGTACTGCTTGTTGATCTGATGTGGAACGTTTGGGTTCAAATATGGGAGGAAGTAGGGGGGCTTTGAGATCAAAAAGCACTAGCCCTAAAAAGGAGGTTGATATTTTGAGTATTTTAGTTTTGTCAGTGAAACTAAAATTATTTATAGCATGACAGAGTTTATGTCTCACAATGGTATTCTGTGCCCAGGTTGCAGTTTGAGGAAAAATAAAAAAGACCTTCTTCAATGCTTTTCTTTCACTCGTCATCTGTATTGTCTGTTGTTTATTGTATGTGTATTGGTGAAACAGTTTTTAGTGTTGTTGTGACTTTTTAAATTCAAGTAGACCAAGGAATAGATACAGCATGTAACTTCCCATGAAACCGCAAATTGTTGTTATTGCATTTCAGTTCATGTACGGATTACATACCCAAATGTGTTCTCTGGTTTTTAAGCAAAGCTAAACTAATTGTGTCCAGCTCCGTACACCGTTGGAGGATTGATACCGATCTTAACAATGAACCATCAGTGAAAAAAGCGAAGAAATGTTTTCACAAAAAATGTTAAAATAATCCTTCAAGTGAAACCTGAGTGACGCTGATGAGGAATCCAACAGCACCAACAGCCTCTATGTGTTTGCTTGCCTCTCGCTGCTAATTACTGCACAAGAACCAGTTACTCCTGCTATACTGAATGAACTCAAAAAAACAGACAGGGCCGGAGAGGATGTATTGCACCAGTGCAGCGTGGTATCAGTCAGTGCTCTTTGTCTTGCAACAACAGTGACCTTTCCTCTCAGCGCATTGTTGTTCTAAAGTTCACGGTCAATTTAAAGGCTCTGAGCTCCATTTCCTCTATTTCCTTCATAATACACCACAAAGAATAAGGGTCAGCACCTGCACTGTTTTACTCCTGTACCTGCTTATCTGAACTTCGACACAAATACTGTGCATGCATTATCAGTGCGAGTGCACATGCATGCACAAAACACACACGTGCTCCTGCCGTGTGTGCGCACGCACACACACACAGCGGCTTTTTTTCCTGCAAAGACTTACGTATGTTGTCAACAGTAGCCTGGTGACATCTCTCCTCTTCTTCTCTTCTTCTGATTTACAGAAGCCAATATGTTCAGGCTTCCCTGTCGTCCGCAGCGGGACGTCTAGCCCTGACAGTAAATCTCTATCAGCAATACTCCTCCATATGGCTGCATGAAAATTTTATTGTGGAGAGCCTGAGGCTAAAGGGATAGCTGGTGGAAGAAAGTGTGTGTCTGTGCGTGTGTGTGAAAGAGAGAGACAGAAAGAGCAAAATAGAGTTTTGGGTTCGGTTGGCATTAGTAGTGGTGGGGAGTTTCTTGTCACAAGGGTGCTGTTGGTGTGTCTGTCTGCAGTACTACAGTATGTATTTAATGTAATGTACGTTAACTAAGTGTAAATGTATATAAAACCAGGTCGTAGGATTTATGACTTAGTTTAATGCCATTTATTGCCTTGAAGGAGATTTGGTTTGCAAGACTCGCACTGAAACGTGCCAAAGAGATGATACACTGGACCTTGTTTAACAGACTGCAAAGTGTGTGTGTGTGTGTGTGTGCAATGCCATGTTTGATTTTTATTTATTATTTATTTATTTATAAAATAAATGTCAAAATTAAATATACTTTTATATTATATTATCTACATTCTATTACATTGGTTTAAACAATTTTTATGCAAGTAATAATAATGATGATGAGTAAGTGATGCAGTTCTTTTACAATTAATTTACCTCAAATATCTCAAATTGTCCACATTGATGAACTGAAAGATTAAAATGTTCTCATATAGATTAATGATTAAAAACATGTAGTATAATACAGTAATAATATAAATCAATTTGTATAATATTTTTGTAGTGCTTTTATTAATACTTTGATTTTCTGATAATAATTTTCCTTAAATAAGATTTTCAATTCCACTTATTATACTTGTTATTAACTATTTTTTGATGACAGTTTTTCTACTATTACTCAAATAAAGAATCTGGTTGTATCTGCAAATAATAACCTTCCAGACACAGATGATAGCAAGCAGGAACGTTTCCCACACAAAGGCATATAAGATGGCATCTGTTAAGTTTTTACTGAAAATTGCACGGTACTGTTTTTGAATACCCTTCCAAAGACTGTCTACACTTATCGGTATTTGTTGTCTGCTGTGTTGCACTCCACCCATCTGGTCTTATGAGTGAAGTTGAGTAAAACAAACAGAGAAATTACTTTGGAAGTTCTATTATGACTCACGCGGCGCTGCAACACAATCACCTGCAGCTACTTAGGAAGGCCAGCGGGTTTGGACACGTTGCCCTGCCATCGCTCACACCGTGCGATGCCTTCATTAAATGGAGCAGAATGGAGTAAAGAGAGTGACTCACTCAGACCTGATCTTTGCTGTGCTGGGAGCTTCCAAGTGCTGCACAACAGGCCGCTGCTCTCGGGCTTCAGGAAGAGCAGCCACACTAGAGGTCACTGTTGTAGTTCCAGAGGAAGAAACAGGGAGCAGTGAGAGCAGGACGTGAACCATAAATTCACTTCTTCACTCCGAATTGTTTCATTTTATAAATTGTTGAAGCCATGTAACATTTGTCTTTGCGTGTAAAGTACAAGGCTGTCCATTCTTAATTAGGACACACGGTGCTGAACACAGCGTGGGCTTTACCTTTAATGTCTTAATTCCTGCTCCGATACATTCTTATGTAATGCTGCTACGACATGCATTACCTTCTCTATTTTCACTCCAAAAAAACTTCACTCATGCTCTCGCATTGTGTCGCTTCCCGGCAGCGAGGGGAGAGGAGGGTCTTTAATATTTCAGATGAATATGGAGGAAATGTGATGCATTATGTGGCACTCATAAATATACAATACATCACTCTAATATGTCCTTTCTCTATTGCTGTGTGTGTGTACTACAGGAATTTCCTTTTGTTTTAACCTTAACCAAAAAGTAAACAAAATCTCAATACTTTCTTCATTTATTAGAATATTTCACATGCTTTTAGGTTCATTCTCACAAATCACGTCTGAACTGTAAACACCATGGTCCTGCTCCACGTGACCCAATTCTTGCACCTTTAAACAGGAGTTCTTAAAGAAATAATGGCCATAAAGATTATTCATTATTCAGATATTATCCACCTTCCGAGTTGTGACTGGTTGGCTGTGAACTACATCACCTGTGATTAATCATTCATGGGTTCCATCTGTGTCCTGGACATTACAGTCAGCAGCAGACTCCAGGGCTCTATAATAGTGGGTGAAACAGGGATTGAGGGACACACTCTTTACATCCATAAATGAGGGACATATTTGTGGGGGGGGAGACAGGAAAATATGCTTCATATATTTTATACTATAAGAACCTCATGACTCTCATTATGCAGTCACTGTGGATCCAGGCAACAAAATGTCTATAAGAATCCTGAAAGCCTTTGAGTGTGTCTGGATATAGTGGTTGAGAATTAAGTCGATGTCCCATAATAGTTGCTATTTTATTCTGTTCAGTTGCAGGTCAGATTATCAAGGCAAGCTGTAAAAATTGCCAGTTCAGGTTTTGTGAGGACAATCTCTCAGCATTAGACCACCGGGGCCTCCCTATACTGTAATTTTTCATGACAGCGGTGGTCAGGGGTTGTTTTGGTTTTGGTTGCATATCCTTCATCAGGTTTTGGTCACAGTTTGGTTTCAGAGGAGATTTTTGGATCGAAACCGAAGACCTGCAAATGATTTGGGGAGAATCCCTGAGGATCATTTGAGAATCTAATAGATAAAAGTAATAATTCTAAGCATTTGTCTTTCTTCTTTCTTTATGTTTTGGCAGGAGAAGTCACCACGTTTGGTTTTTATATTCCATTATTACTGTAGCTGTGGCGGCAGTTTCCTTGCTGACCCGACAATGCTGAATGAAAACGGGAATATGGGAAAAATCACGGATCACATAAAAACGCAGATGCAGGCATGCACACGCACGAACACGCACGAACACGCACGAACACGCACGAACACGCACGGAGCGTTACACACACATACGAATGGAGTCTCACATGGATGCACACACACACACACACACACACACACACATGCACTGAGCTGCAGTTCTGTGCTTGATTGTCTTACCATCAGTCATTCTACCAAGTGGTAATTGAAAACACATCTCCCCCAGCCCCTGGCACCCATTACAAATAAGACACACTGGGGCTTTCTCCACACAACACAAAGCATAATAACAAATAGAGTCAGATCGACCAACAGAGAAAGAGAAGCATGCTGTAGTTTTTGGCACAACATGAAGAGAACACGCTCCCAGTGATTGGTGGAGGGCCAAATCCATTTTTCCAAAAAGGGGAAAAAGAAATATATATTTCCCTGACAAACAGACGCAGCACTTGTCCTGGGCTGATTCATTAATCGTCATATTCTGAGCTCAACTCTTTGGAAAGACAGTCTATTAGTTCCGGATGTCTTCTTATCCTCCAGAAATTTTAAACATGAAGCAGGGGAAAAGTCAGATGGACACCGGGATTGTTGAGAAATGCAAAGAACTGCAAAGAACATATTAATGCAGTGGCACACAGATACACAAACTCTTTTAATGTGTGATATATTATTGAGATCTAAAAGGTTGTGTATGTTTAAAACAAGAGGCACAGTCTGCCTGTGTTGTAACATAATTTAATCTTGTTTCCACTATGAATCAACTTTTAAGAATTTCCAAGGAACCGGTGTCTCTTGGGAGAAGATAGAGTAAGATAGAACGCTGGGCTAGAATCAAGAAAAAATATTTTGAAGAAACTGATTTGTGCTGGAAACAGGTTGAAATAATGACATGGATTATATTTCACTTATTTTAGGAGTGTGTATAAAAAAATAAAAAATAAAAAAAGTAAAACAACCTAAATAATTGTTTGAAATTGTCTCAATCACAAATGGACTGTGAATGATCATGCATCACTTCCACACATGCACACACATATTAATGCACTCACTCATGCAGGCACACACACACACAGAAGACAACAGGTCCCTAATGCTTATCACATGTAAAACTTATTAAAATGCATCGCGTTTGTCATGACCTGGAGGTACAAGAGTAAACGACAGGAGACTTAATTGGCAGCTGAGAACGATAACACCTGCGAACAGCCCGCGTCTTATCCATGTGGTCGGGCTGCATTCTCCGCACACACACACACACACACACACACACACACACACACACACACACACACACAATGCCATTCAAAACAAAGGCTGATCAGTGAAGCAGAAGAAAAGTGAGAGGCGGAGGTGGTGGGGGTGTGTATGTGTGTGTGTGTGTGTGTGTGTGTGTGTGTGTGTGTGTGTGTGTGTGTGTGTGTGTGTGTGTGTGTGTGTGTGTGCAGAGGAGAAAAAAAAAGGCGAGGCTGACAACTAATGATTGATGTTCGCCCATCACGCTAGGCCTGACACTCATCCCTCTCCCTCACTCCATTTGCAACAAAGTCACCAGTGTGTGTATGTGTGTGTGTGTGTGTGTGTGTACGTGGATGGATGGATGTTTTCCAGTGTGTGTGTGTTCCAGACTAAAACCCATTCAATCAATAAAGTGAGGCTCTCTGAATCATAGGGCAATAGCCAGATTGCTGACTAGACAGAAGAAGAGGCGTAGGAGAGCACATTTCACATGTAGATTAAAATCCCGGCATGGTAACCTTTAGCGTGGGCTGTGTGTGGGTGAGGAGGGTGTGTGCAGGGTGGAGGGGGGAGGCATGTAAACAGGCCTTATATGTCAAGGTGGCATGTGTGACACGGGACAGGCATTTTTCAATACTATTGATAAGAGAAAACCACCTTCAGGGTGAGTTGGTCACATGTTGAAGGACGGTGTAATTAGATGTGCTAGAAGTGCACAGAAAAAAAAAAGAAAATCTTTAAAAACCTGAAATAAACCCGGAGGCCATGTGCAAGAATCGGAAACAGCAGATATGTCTTGATGAATGTCTTTCACTAACTTCCTCTTTGGGTTGTTTTAGAATTCGTTTAATGCTTAAATTCTCTCACACACAAATGCACAGTATAATATCTTCTGTAATTTTATATCTATTGTTGCCATCAACTCTGATTTGTATCTGATTTTCTGCAGAGGATTTGGATCTTATCTTCTGATTTGGATCTTATCCACTAAGGTGTTCTTAAATTTTTCTTATCAATAGATAATTATGCTACATGCAGATATTCAATGTTATGAAAACCTTATTGTACATTCAATGCACTCAACCTTGAGTGTGCAGCCTTTTCCTCTGTCACACATGATGATTCCAGCAGCAACAGCAAATTTTTCTGAAATAAACGTTAGAACTTCACTGAAAGAAAATGAAATCTTAGCAGGTAAAAATATCTTGTTTTTGGTACAATTAGTCCAATATTGAGTAGAATTATATAATTCCACTCGCAGATAATTTAGCTTATTTCAAGTTTTTTTTTTTTCTCCTGATTTGGGGCAATTTGGTCTTGTTAAAAAAAACAAACAAGATGAACATTTTCTTTAAATGATTTTTTTTTATTAAAATTGACTAAAATCAAGAAATAACTTAAAATAAGCTAAATTTTCTGTCAGTGGAGTGAAACAATTTTACTCAATATTGTACCGAAAACAAGATATTTTTACCTGTTAAGATTTCAGTTTTTAATCTTAATCGTGGTGGAGAAAGTACTAATATCCTTTACTGTAGTAAAAGTAGAAGTCGAAAAATACTCAATTAAATTATTATATTGCAGTGTTTTTACCTATTCCAATACAAGTCCTGAATTCAAAATATCACTTTAGTAAAAGTACAGATGTTTTATCAACAAAATATACTTAAAGTATCAGTTTCTCATTATGTAGACTGTGTTATATTTTTATTAGTGTATTATATAATTTGTTTTTATTACTAATGAATACAAGTGAGAGCATTTTAATCTTGTAAATTCTCAATGCAGAGCCAGTTTTAGCTACTGTAATGGATTAATAATAGGACATACTGGACCATCTTATATTATATATGTATGTCATATCTTTATTTATACATTTACACAGTGCATAACAAATTTAAACACATTTAGAAAAAATAACAATTTGAAGTAAGTATTATAGTATATTTTTTGTCATCCAGCATCTGAAAAGTCACTAAAGCTGTAAAATAATTTTGGGCGTCTAGAAAGTACAACATTTCTGTAGAGGAGTGAAAGAATAAGTAGCAGAAATTTAAATCTTAATAAATATATCTAGTTATTTTCCACCACTGGTTGTTAGTACTGACGTGTTCATCAGACAAAAGGAAAGTTGAAACTCCTCTTTAACATTAAATCCCAGGATGCAGAAAGTGCACAGCCTGATGATTAGAGGCAAAAAATTAGTCCAAAACTAAGATGAAAGTCTCCACAAATCTTATTATTTATTACTTTGAAAGCACTCTATAAATACTGCTGACCTGTCATAATGGTCTCCTCATGGGTCTGCAGTTCTGTAGGGTCACATCTGATTCATGACATGTTGGATTAGTTGCATCACTGCTATCTTAAAAATAACCCACTGACACCAGTGAAACCTCCCTTAGTTCATCATTAATCCACAATCCTAACTCATTTTCTTGACAATTTGTATTTCCAAGTGATAAGGTAACAACCCATACAGACACACAGCATTTTACCATATTTGTATCGTACCTTTGCTACTTGTTCGGTCAAACGCTGAATAAATCATTGCGTCGTTCTTTATACATAAAAGGAAAGGGTTCACACATGCAGGGGAACAGAGTGTGTTTACAGGGGAACAATAAATTCCTTTAATGTAAAGTCTGCGGCTAACGGCTAATGTCACCCTGGACATTTAACACCATCTTCTTTTTCTGAGACACTGTATATTATCTGCAGGGCTGAAGCCTCCATTTTGGATCTGATGTCTCCCCTGTTTCTACTACAGCCTCGCTGACACTCACAAACTCAACAAAAAAACTCGTCTGTTTAAGAAACTAAACGTGTAGTGAATTCCCATGCTGCCGGCAGGCCCCCCGGTTCCTTGTGCAAACTTCCAACACAAGAATCTTCAAACGAAGTCGTACGTATCTGCATCTCGCTCTCAGCTAAGAAAACATGGGGGCAAGGTCTTGATGGAAATGTTTCATTTCTTTTCCCTCCCAACAGATGCTAAATGAGCAGCGCAGATCTCTCGATTTGCATCTTTAGTTGCTTTGTTGATCTGATAACACATATTTGCATTTGGAAACAGCTCATGTAATTTGACTGGGGACTCCCAATTTGCCTTTGAGGAGGACTCTGCTGCAAACATCGCTTCGCTGAGTGCTGGCATTCCGACCCTTTTGCCTCCTTCTTTGGCATGCAGGGTGTTTGTGAGTGGAGAATGGAGAAAGGGTGTATATTAGTGAACATAACAAAGTATTATCATCCTATTGGCTACTCTAAGCGTGAGAATGTTGCTCTGCTGTTCATGTGAGCCTCTTAACACCTCTTGTATCTGTCATACTTTGTCAGAGCCAGAATATGAAATTACTAAAACTAAGCTCTGGGCCTGGATCGCATTCTGGCTCTAAACAAGGATTTGTGTTTGTTCTAGTATTTGTTTAGTTAGCAAATAACCTCTCACGGATAGAAAGACAACAAAAATACTTCAAAGTTAAGAATCCGGCCAGTTTAGAAATCATCCTTAGGGCCAAGATTGGACAAAGGCAAAGGTTAAGGTTGGGAATTTAGCTTTTGTATGTGTTTTGTGAGTATGTTGTAATGGACAATATCCTTCCATAACTAGCCTGGGTATACCCATCCTTCCTTCAAATTCACTTAACTCTGCAATTCAGTCTGGACACTAAGGACCCAAGGGTGTAAGCAAGATGATGACAAAGCAACTTTGTTGATAACTAGATCCAACATGGAGGTAATTTATGTTTCGATGCAGACTTAGAAAGAGTTCTAAGTCATTTTAACCCCAAGTTTATTTTGAAAAGTGAGCAACTTTTAGCACTAAATTATTTCATTAACAATTTTATCAGTGAGCATATTTGATATGATTGGCTATAAGCTCATTTGATAGACATTTGTAGGTCAATAAAATGCACATCCAATATGAACAAATGAACGGATGGTTCCCAGACCTCATGCTCTCTGCTGTTAGCCAGGCGAGTCTAAATCAACCTTGTTTAATGTAATACTCATCTACAACTGTGTTTCCACATGCTGTGAATCCAGGACATGAAAGCCCTTCCATTCGCAGTTTGAGGCACTTTTTGCCTGGAGGAAAAATAAAAGCACAGGGGAAGGGAATGCGTGCAGCAAGAAATATAATTTTGTTTTGAACAAACAGCAGAAAGTCTGGGTACTTACTGTAGTAAGCATGGCCTGTAAACAGAAAACAAAAAAAGGAAAGACTGAAACTCCATAAATAGAAAATCCAGAGACCGAAATAATAACAGTTTGCAGATTGTCATTTCATAGCAACAAATATTGTTGTGTCCAATGCAGGCCATGTAACACTCCACATTGTTCTAGTTAAAAGGAACTTTTCCTTACAAACACAAGAACCACATCCAGGCTCTGTGTACTGTGGCCTCTTTCCTTTTGCCATCAGGCTTAAATGAGAGCCAGATGATCCGGAGTACAAAGACAGACCATCATTAGCTACTTACCATCAGTGTGCAGGCACAGGCAAACCCAGCATGACCCTAAAAAGGTCACAATAACCAGTGTGTGTGTGTGTGTGAGTGTGTGTGTGGCTTTGGAACACTCAGGAGCTCTGGGACCTCCACCCCACAGGAGATGGTCAGCTGGCAGGTGCTTGTGTCTTCTGTGTGTATGGTTGATCTGCTCTGCACATTGCTGAGGGAACCCCTTGGCCTCAGCAGTCCTGCTTTCCTGTGCATTTTCCATGGTGTGTTTCTCCATTGAAACTGTGTGTGTGTGTGTGTGTGTGTGTGTGTGTGTGTGTGTGTGTGTGTGTGTGTGTGTGTGTGTGTGTGTGTGTGTGTGTGTGTGTGTGTGTGTGTCCAACAGCTGGAGTTCCACTCAGCTGGCCTCTCTTTATGCAGTCCTGCTTCAAATAATGAACTGTGTCTCTGCACAGCGGGATCCATTTTAACTCAAGAGCACACATCTTACCACTTGAGCACCCGGCTAACACGTTGAGGTTCCCCTTCTCTACAACAAAGCTACGGCTAACTCCACAATTAGCGCTCCGTCCTTGAAGACGAGCCGGTGTTCTATCCTGGCATAAATGTGATTTGCAGCCTCTTTCCCCTCAAACTTTTACAATACCAGTCGGCCAATAACAAAGTGCGTATTAGAAAGCTAATAGCCAGCCTCCCCGCATCTGCTGCTCCTTTTTTTTTTTTTTTTTTTCCTCAGGGGAAGATTTGGCACCTCACTGTAAAGCCCAGCAACAAAATTACCTCAGCCTAAACCTGTCAACAGACCATTACAGCCCACGCTGACTATTACGGGCTGGGGAAAAAAGGGCCAAAGCCATCGTAGCGCAAAGGTGTTGGCAGATATGGGCCGGAGGAATGTGGCAACCGGGATATTTGTTGGCTGCGCGCAAGAGAGTCTCGCTTCTCAAAACACGGCAAAGTCTGCAGACCCTTATCAGCACGCTTAATAAAGCGTGATGATACCAGGATATCAATACGGGATCAGTTTGGATGGAGAAGATTTTAAAACCCTCCGATAATCCAGGGTTTGAACGGTGTACACGACATGGAATTTTAGAAAGTTGCGTTGACTGCAGAGCTTTCAGTGGGCTAATAAATCCTTCACAAGAGGTGTTTCTTTCTGTTACTCCCTCCATTCCAAAGCAATGATTTATATTATAATAACAAAACTCTGGTAGACACCTCCTTACTCCTTATCACCATTACGTCTGGGTGACTTTGACCTTTATATGACTTATTTTTCTAGGATAGACGTTCCAGCGATTAACTAGTTGTAAATTACTTGGATAAGAGTGTCAACTATAAATGTAAGTTTTGTCTCAGGTGAGTGAAATCATTTTAGCCCCCTGGAAATCACCAAATTTGGTGGATTGTTGTTTTTACCAAAAGTAATATATGATCCCAATGTTAATACAGTACAAATCCAACAAACAAAGCAAAGTGTTACCCTGTGTTCCCTGACATCTAAATCCAACTCTAATCACTCACAGTCCAATGATTCACCTTCTTTTTGTGAAATCCAGAGAAAGACTTTCTGTTGGTAAAAGCAGTAGATGACTAAACATCAAAAGTCAATAGTTGTATTTGCTTCAGTTTATTTTGATGCCTATTTTTGAAGAATTCAACTACAAAAATTCAAGCGGGAAAAAAATCCTAAATTTCCCCCAAAAAGTTTTTACGCTTATTTGCTTTGACAGAAAAAGTTAATGGTCTATAACCGATAAATTCTGATGTGGTGAATAATTAACTCAAGTGACATTAATCACTTGATTCCACTGTTCGCGTTTTCACAGATCCTATAATACCGTAAATTACTGAATAACAGCCAGGGTGTTTATTTGTTTCAATCACTTAACAGATCAGGCATTTATTTGAGACCAGGCGATAGATGTAATAGATAGGAGATTAATACCTTCTTGACAGCAAAACTGGAAAAATAAGGAAATTAACTCTAATTCTTATATTAAACCAGTATGACTACTCTATGACTACTCTATAACTTACATACATAACTCACATAACATATATAACCACAAAAAGTTGAAATGGTGAGAAACAACTAAGTAATATTACCTGAGAGGGTAAAAAGGCGAAGAAAAACATGCAAAGTAAAGAGTTTACATTGTTTCCTTGATTTTTTTTTTAAATAAATGAGACTGCATATTTAGAACCAGCAGTTCTCAATAATATACACCTGCACTCGGACCCAGCGGTCAATTGAAACTCTGCTTTTATTTGGTAATTTACAGTAATAGCAGCATAAAACATGCTCAATACTCACCATCATCAGAGAACAATTACAACTTGCCCAATTGAAACAAATTCTATTCAATCTCACAGTTTTCCTCTCGCAGTCTCTACTTCTTCTCCCCCTGTTTTTAACAGAATTATCTTCTCATCAAAACTACAGTTTGCACATTTGCAAAACACACCTAATCTGTATTTTCTTTCTTTTTTTGCAAGTTTGATTATAATTTGCTTGACAAGTAGATGGAAACACAACTAATAACAGCAAAACGGCATCATGATTAATACGTGGCTCCAGGCAGTCAACCGGAGCAAAAAAATGTGCAAGAATGTGTCTAAACAACCAAAATAAACGACGACTTCTTGCTTCTTTTTTCCTTTTTTTTGCAGTAACACTGTGAACTCTTCACTTTGCCCCATCATGCTCATGGGCTTTCCATCACTGTCCTCCGTGCAGGGAGTAGGGGAATTTAGCAACCCCCCCCCAAACACTCCTCCCCCTCCAGGAGGGGAAGGCAGTCATACCTGGGGGCCCATGAATGGAGCCCTCAGGTAAAGCGCTGTTGAAACAAATCTAAAGCTGCCTAATGACACGCACCGTGAAACTCTTCACAGGTCATTTACGCTGCTGACAGGCTGCTGCTGCAGAGCTGCACACCTCCTCTCCCTATGTGTGTGTGTGTGTGTGACAGACATGAGAGGGACATAGATATACAAACAGTGGGAGAGAGATAGATTGTGAGATTTAGAGAGTAAGGACGAGTGGAAAAAAGGAGCCGGCGTATGTGTGATATGTATTAGTCATACCCTGGGAGGTTATCTGTGAGCTGTGAAAACAGTGTTTAGACTTTCTGCAGCATGGCCTCACAGCATGGGAAAGCGATTAGAGATGCTATCTCCAATGGCTGCGCTGCACTTGGGTTAAAGAGGCAACAGCCACCTCAGGTCATATTTCTATAGATGTTTAATTTATGTCCTCTGTTCTTGGGAGTGTGTTCCGCGGAACGGCAGATGCCCTTGGAAATTTCTTTTGGCTCATTTTAATCTACTACAAATCCATCGGTCATCCAGCACACTTGTATGCCTTCAGGTCTCATTACTCCTCACTTCCGCCACTTCGACCCCAAACTGGGGTAAGTGCAGAAAGAAATTTGAAAAAAAAAAGGGAGCTGGGGAATAATTGCTGGTCTTCCAGGTCTGGTTTCCTAGTACAGTGTAGATTTGTAGAATAACAAAATCACAACACACAGACAGACTTTTAGTAGTTTAGTAAAGACTTTTTTTTTCTTTTCTGGAACAACCATAAGAAAAGTGCAATCCTTTTCAAGGCAAGATGACTCCATAATAAATCTGAAATGAAATAACCCGTTTGGAGTGTAGTGATTCAACCAAATTCTATTTGGTAAAGCAGACTGAACTTTTAATTCCTCTCACAGTTATTGGTAGAGAATCCTCTTTTCCTTTGAACTAATTTATTTTGGGATACTCATTAAAACAGCAGCCAGAAGCAGAGTAAATGGGATGCGGTTACAGTGGCTAAATGAGATCAATCTTCTAAATTCCAGTTTGACTGTTCCTTCATGGATGCTGACTTTTTAACTCCCAACAAATCATTTTACAGTGGTGGGTGATGAATTAATTATCATATTATTATTTTTGTAAAAGCAAAACTTTTTGGGAATTTGGAATGTCAGATTTTCTGTTGCTCAATTTGAATATCATTTTCAAGCTTCATTTAGTTAATAGTTATAATATGCATACATTATCTTGTGCATGCAGTGATCTATAGTAATAACACCTGAAGCTTTTATAGTTAGTGATGATCAAATCATTTGTTTTACAAAATGTTCATTATTCTTGAAAATTAATTAATTAATTCTATCCCTAATGACTACACTGTATCTTTAAAAAGGCAGAAATAGGCTTCAGGTAGGTTCTGGGTCATATACTGTATGTTTTACTAAAAATCAGCTTCTTTTAAAGCATGGAGACATACCTCTCTGTTCCCAGAGTCAGAACTATACATGGAGAAGCAATTCAGTTTCTATTCCATACAGATCTGGAACAAACTCCCAGAGAACTACAGATCTGCTGCAACTCTCACTGTTTTTAATTATGAGCTGAAGATTTCCTGTTTGCTGCTGCCTGTTGATGATGTTGTTTTTAAATTATTTTTCACTGCACTGTAACTTTGTTTTTGTTTTAATGTGTGTTGCTAATGTGTGTTAATTTTTGATTTCTCCCTTTTAATCAACTGTTATCTCGCTTTTTTATTTAAATTCTTGTTGTTTTAATCTTATTTAATTATAATTAAGTTTTAATTTATGATTTTTCTTATTTTATAATTTTAAATTTGTGGTTTTTCCACTTTTAATAAACTATTTTTAAATTGTATCTTGATGCTTTTTATGTTTTATTATTATTTTATGCACTTTGAATTACCGTGTTGTTGAAATGCTATACAAATAAACTGGCCTTGCCCTACCTTACCTGCCCAGAGGAAGTTGGGATTTTTTTTTTTCATCATTTCACAAATCAGTGCATGTGAGGGAGCAGGACACATTGTTTTGATTCATGATGAAATCCTCTTTTCACTGAAAACGCTGGCACTAGGAAGTCAAAGGTCAGGCTCAGCACAGAACAACAGCCCCTAAACCGTCATGCCATGAGTAGACCTTCCTCAATAAACATTACTGAGTAATATATAATGTATAACTTGAGTTTCATATATAACCTGCATGTACCATAAAGTGTATAAGGTTACATGGACCTTGGAGTTTGTGCTTCAGTATGATTTTCATCAGAAAAACGTCCAAATTGTAGCCCTTTCCAACAATATTATTGTTGAACATAGATCGTAACATTGTGTATTTACTGTAGTTGCTGAATTAAGTCCTTCGGTCCAAACTTTCCCTGTGTCCATCACATATTCTCCTTTTCCTCCTAAATTGTTACCACACCATCCCAGACCCTTTCCCAATGTCAATTAACGTCTCCGCACATCAGTTTCAAGCTGCAAATTCTCCTCGTCCAAAAAAGAAAACATTCACATAAGAAAGGACAGTTTTAACAGGTGCCATGGTAACATAATCGTCACTGCGGCAATTACTGCCTTATGCCTGACTAACAGCCATAAATCATTCTCTCTCCACAAAGAGGACGTTGTGGCGCTCCACTCCCATCCAATAATCAGAAATTGCTTCATGTATGGCGTGACGAGTGGGCGCTGAAACAGCCCATTCTTCTGTTTGGCGGACGATATTTCTCTCTCTATGGCGACATTACAGAGATCCTTCAGCGAGCGTGATATTGTACCTGCTCGACACCTGTTAGCTTTAGCCAAGGGTTTCATCAGATAGTTGAAATAAATACTAGTCATCATCATAACCATAATCATAGTCATAAAAACCAGGATCCTTTATGCTGTTGCCAAATTGCCCTGCCATCAGATTTACAGTCGGACTGGGCGGGGAAACAGACAGGGCATGGAGGAGGATGGGGCCTATTACGTGCTCAGAATGGGATAAATATTCGAATATACACACCTGCACACCACTTTTCTCTCACACACACACGCACAGGCATGCACACATGCACGCACACACACCTGGGAACTCTCACGGACAAGTAATAGCTGGGGATGGGCCTGAAGGAGGAACACTGAGGAATTCTCTCGGGATTACAAAGACGAACATTGTCCTGCCCTCACACACGGTGCAGCAGGTGAGTAGCGTGATAAGGGGCCAGAGAACAAATTAGCCCTCATATTAAAATAATCCCTCATGTCTAATAACAATAATATGCTCGACGCTGAAGCTATTGCACACTCACAATGGTCTTCCTCTTCAGGCAGCAGCTTGTTGAAAACAGATTTGAGTGTTTGCGAAATTGGCTCATCATATCTACTCGACCTGTCAACGGTCTTGAAATAGACAGGGGTTAGAGGAATGGATGCCAGTAACTGCTGTAAGGAAGCAGCCTGTGTACACTCAAAATCCCAAGCAGCTGCTTGATACACAAGTAGATCTAATGATGCAGCAAAAAGACACCTACACAGTGTTTTTAAAGGGGTACTGCACCGTGCCTACAGTTCAGTTAAAGGTGCACTCATACTCCTATTACATACGGAAATAAACGCGTCCATTTCATACCCATATGTGTTCTTCACGTTGACCTAGATGCTACGCTACAAAGCCACTGGAGGCCGGTTCATTGTAATAATAATATACCCAAGCAGGGTCATAGCCAGGATTTTTTAAATACAGCCGTCAACCTTCTATTCTTGTATGAGGTTCACTATGTCTTGTCTATGCCTTCTTTATATTACTAATGACTAGGGAAGCAAAGGGGTGGAAAATTTCTGGTAAATTTACAGAATCCTTTCATTGGAGATTAAGCTGTGAAATTTTGGAAATATTCAACGTTTTGCACCTAACTGATACTGGGAGTGCTGGACTGTGTTTTTGCTGAGTTTGATGAGGGAAACCAAGAAATACCATTCGCCATGCAGTAGGAGCTGAGCAGCTTTGCTCTGCTGGTCTGGAAACAGCTGGTATCAAAAAAGCCCAAAACTAAAGCACCTATTATTATGTCTATGGAAGTCTGGCGGTGGGTGAATTTAAAAAGTTAAATAAATATGTTGAATTATCCCTCTAAATCTGTCTGTTTTAGCCAAGATTATGCTACAATATATTTTATATTTCCTGTTAAGGACCAACCTTCAATTTTGTAAATTATGGATTTATTCTTATTTATTCCCATATATTCCTGTTCATTCCCAAATATTCCCATTAATTCTCATGGGAAGTTTCCATCTTTGAAAATTCCTGGAATTTTGCAAACCAACTAATGGCAGTTTTCCTTTGTCAGATATATAAAAGATTCAAATTTTACTTGATGGTTTCAACGGTAAACGTCTGTCTTCATCAGAGTGTGACATATTTTTTTATCAGCTGATGTTATAGTCGTGATATAAAAATCCACCACATACACAGATGATGGAGACATACAAATAAAAATCTACAGGAAGCTGACAGACAGATCAGTATCTTCTCTGGATGGTTGGCTGTATCCACAATGGGTCACAGCAATGTGCTACTGTACATTAGAGGAGTCACCGAAAGAGTCATGAAAAAATATTAAATCCCTGCACAGGTAAAATCACACAAAGCTACAATAGCTACAGTTAAGGATAAAATCTATCAACACAAAAATGAAACATCATATACAAAATACTATGTCAGTCTTGTAATAAAACATCAAGAAGGAAGACGTTTCATCACACAAAAGAAAGGAGCATAAAAAGAGCAATAAAGACCAGCAAGAAAACCTGAAATCAGCCATAACAGACCACTGTAAAAGGGAAAACCACATCATGGACTGGGACAAAGCAAGAATCATAAAAGAAGACAATCGACACTACGGCTGGATTAAAGAGGTGATTGAAATAAGAAAGCCTGAGGACGATGAACAGGGACGAGGGAGACTACGTGCTTTCACACACCTGGAGTCGTCCTGAGGAGCCAGACTGACAGCAGGAGGTGTGGCCACCTGTCAGCACTGACAGGAGGGTCACACCTCTGTAACAACAGCTGCTAAAAACATGTCACCAACAAGCTTGTCTTCTGTGACACTCTGAAGAATATGGAAGTTTACCGTCAAAACATGTCAGGTAAAAACAAAATCTTTTACGTCTGTGATAGGAAAACAGTCATTAGTCAACATTATATATATATATATATATATATATTACTAAGTTACTGCCATGTTTAATCACATTATTTACTACCTATATCCATCCAAACTCATAGCCTATTATTGATGGATAATTCATACTTTAACTGAATATGACTATTACGATTATATTATGACTATATTAAAATATTCGTATTCATTTCATGTTCTTTCACATTTTATCCAAGGCTACATTTTCAGTAGGTTACAGGCTCCATTGGCTATCTGCTGCATGCATCTGTAGCTACTTCACGATTTTTCTCATTCTCTGGTCGTCCTCTGCCGTTTCTTGCTGGAAGAAATGATAACTTTGATTAATGATGCAGCCTCTTATGTTGCATCCTCTCATTCATTCATATGCTTTCTAAAGGATGTTTACTTTCACTTCTAATGAGTCAAATAGAAGAGCATCCATGTCACGTGAGACTGCGTTGATATCTTGATGATTAGGTGCTTCCTGAACTTTTTTTCCTGGATTTTCAGCTGTGCATTAAGATTTTTACTTGCTGAAATGTAGCCTAAGGGGAAGAATTTATATGAAACGAAACTTAAAACGAAACAAAAAAATACAGAGGTCATGACCTCGTCCACATTCGTAAGCTTTCAGAAAATGGCACAAACATGCATATAATGAACCAGAGTCCATCTGTATCCATTTCTAATGTTTAGCATAAATGAGCCCTTACTGGTGTTTGTCACAAAGGTTCGATCCTGGAGCCGGCGAAAGCTGCAGGTGAGTGAACTGTCAATCACAGTGGTCAGTTAACAACTTCAGGGCAGACATCAAATAAGGAGCAAGGATGGAATTGAGCGATCAAGACAATAACTCATTGAAAACACAACTGTGATGTCATCTCATCTCATTTTGGGGTTCAGACATCAGAAGGATGGGTGGGTCTATCAAGAGAGTATCCAGCTGCATTATGGGAAACGAAGGGTCCTGAGTTTATGGAATTAATTTATAAACTGGGGCTAAAACATGGACATTTCAGATGATTGTTTTTTGTTTCTTTTAAATCAGACATTGAAGTAGTAGGTGTTTTTACTACATTGACAGTTTCGATTGACATCTACAGGCTTCCTCTCAAGTCGACTGCCAGCTGTGACGGGATCTGTCAGATCCGTCGGGCTGGCCACGCCCCACTGTCGTGTGATTCCTCTGGAGCAGAGAACCAGGTGTCTGAAAGCATGTACGCCTCCTTAATCCAGAGTGCACATGCCAGTCAAAACTGTCAAGGCAATAAAAACATCTACTGTGTCAATGTCTGATTAAAAGAAAAACAATCATTTAAACAAAGAAGACAAATTAACTTGGTTAAACTATTACAAGGATAGTTCAGACACTGCTACTTCAATTAGAGCCATTCTTCTAAAAATGAGTCCCCCAACTTTATGACTTACTAATATTAATGAGCCACAAAAAGACCTGTTCTTTCACAAGCTCCTGTTATTGGGGATATCGCAACTTCAAATAACATCCAGGAAAAGTTGGTAAAAAAAAGAAAGAAAAATATGTCAATAACAAGTAAACTATTGCATGAAAAAGCTAAAGAATATAAAATGTAGTTTAGCAGCCACAATTCAAGTATTTCTTTATTTGTTCATACCAGGTACAAACATCAAAGAAGGTAAATTGGGAGAAAGTTTACAGGGTCATTATGTAGTTGGAGTAGCAGCGCTGGAATCACATTATGACCTAGGAAGGCACGTTTTACTGTTCTTGGTTTCACATTTCTTCAAAGGTGCAGAACACAGCTGTAAAATGTGACTACAGAGCAGGGCCAAGACTTTATATCCCCCATTCTGACTTGTGCAAAACTGAATGGATACAAAAAATGTGACATGCACAAGCGAAACGTGAAGGAAAAAGAAACAAACAAACAAAAACAACAAACAAACAAACAAAAAGCTGAGCTGCACATCTAAATCGACTGAAATGTGGCAGGCACATGACATAAAATAAAACATACAATACATATAATCTTGTTACATTTATAGATTGGCCCTAAACAATTTTTTTGTGTTACAATAGTGTCTCAATTAACTACTGCTAGAATAATAATCTTTTTGATTATAAATGTATGAAAATCATACAAATCAATAAGAACTTGCAGACTCATCATTAGCTTTATCAAACACATACAGGTCAAAATACAGCCGTTACTGTCAGTGTTCACTGTAAACTGGTGACATCCGTTTCTTGCTGAATCAGATCAAGACTAAAATAAGCAACATAATGTGTTTGCTGTCACTCAAATTGCAAGTTGAGAAGTAACACTGAAATTGAGTCATTTACATTTAAGTCGCAGTTAAATATGTGCAGAAGCTGAAACAATGATACCAGAGTTGGTCTACATCATGAAATTACTTCAAAATCAAAATGTGAAGGGTATTTTTTTACTGCTTCCCGCAGCTTCAGATCTAAAAGTTGCAATGCAAAAAAAACCTGCTTCTTGTACATAAGTGTTTACATTAACAGTAAAACGTCCAGCTGCAGCTGTAAGAACAAGAAGACATTTTCTGTGCAGAGTGATCCAAAATGTAATCTAATACCCAACTATAACTAATACAAGCAGCCTCCTAATAAGGTGTCTGAACCTCTGGTAATGGAATGATGAGTTTTGTTAAGGTTTTTTAAGATGTGATAATATCCTTTCAGTCAGGATGGAGCTACTTCATGGTTTTGATGTGTTCTGCATTCGCAGTCTCCTCCTGGCCAACGCTTCCTGTTTCTTCCTCTCAATCTCAGCTGCAGAGCATTTCCCCGTCATCTGGCTGGTTACAAAAACTGGAAAGAAGGAAAAGTGAGAAAAGTGAAATGGAAACACTGAACAAGGCTTGCTAGGAAAATACTGAGACAGCAAGGAGAGAAGAGGAAATCGGCTCTAAATCAGAAGTTGCGTGTTGTTCTGATGATCTTAGGCAACTGAGTTTTAATTTGTTAACATAGAAATATTGCTTCTATAACTAGGAACAGTGGGCTGCCATGGTGAATGTCATTTGGAAATACAAGAACCCATCCCTCTGTGTGCAGAAAATAAAAAAATAAAATAAAAATCAGTCTGCAATTCATTGGCAATGAAGCTTCCTGAGGTTTGGACTCTTGACAGCATCACAAATTAAAGCCATGGCGCTATGTTTACTTGCTTTGGGGAAGAATTGTTCATGTGCAGATGCACTGAACTGTCAATGATTATAGGAACAACATGTGACATCTGTTTTACTTGTGAGTTTTCATTTCAATATCCAGTCTTACAGCATGGTACTGAGGACAGTAGATGAAATAAATGAACTGCATGATACCAAAATAAGTATTTACCACCAGGAGGAAAAGCACTGAACTTTGTCTTGATGAGAATTCTGTTTTGAATGTATATTGTCTATAAAAGACTTTCCTCCTCTTTAGTTTTCTTTTATCTATTCATACATTTTCTTCTAACCTTATCTTGCAACCCAGGACCCAGCACTTGACTTTATTATTCAAATGTCTCATTTTGTAAAATTGTAAAAACAGGGTTTTATTTAAAATCCTGATATCACTAACAAGATTTAATTGTGGTTTTAAGAATCAAAAATCATCTCAATATAGTTTTAAATCTCCACTTTGGACTAGAGAAAGAACAGGTCATATTGTGTCAGCAAAGTTAAAATTACCACCCCTCAAGTTTCTAAACAATGGCTGTGTCCGTTTCTCTGTGGACTGAGCATGGGAAACATGGGACAGTATTTATATAGAACATCAACCTTATTATAATCAAAAAGCTATTGCATAGCATTGCCATATGGCAACAATTGCTTTGGCTCAATATTACTAAAAAGCAGTTATATAAAATCCATGTTTTACTGTTTAGTTGTAAAAGTTCTGTCTTTTACTTTGAAGGACAAAAAAATAATTACATAATTTTACATGGACTGATAAAAATCTTCTGAACCTCCGGGCACATTTGTTGTAGTGAACCTAAATACTGCAGTGCATTCTGTGCCAAAATCAGAAAGGGTAGAGCCCTTTCTGATTTTGGCCAAGAATGACAAAATTTGCATGGTGTTTTTATGGGTGTTGTGATGGCAATGGTAATATCATTAACAACATCCATTTGTGAAGGTTTTGAAGTATTACTTAAAGTGGCCTAAATAAAAGACAGCCTTCGGTTGTGATGCTCACATGTGCATGAGCAAAAGGGATTGGCAAACAGGAAATTCTGGTCCTCATAAATTGTATATCCGTCAAAAATAAAAGCTCCCTTTTTTACACTTTCTATGTAAAAACATAGATTTTACACTACTATTCAAAGGTTTGGAGTCACCCAGACACTTTTGGATTTTTATGAACTTTCATTTAGCACCAGTCAGTCATTTTTTATACCTGCTTATTCCTCATTAGGGTCACAGGGGTCTGCTGGAGCCAATCCCAGCCCGTTACGGCGAGAGGCAGGGATACACCCCAGATGGTCGCCAGCCTATCATGCCTATCATTCACTCACACACTCACACCTATGGGCAATTTAGAGTCTCTAATTAACCTCAGCATGTTTTTGGACTGTGGGAGGAAGCCGGAGTACCCGGTGAAAACCCACGCAGACACAGGGAGAACATGCAAACTCCACACAGAAAGGTCCCAGACCCAGGACCAAGGAGGTCTTGAACCTGCGACCTTCTTGCTGTGAGGCAACAGCGCTAACCCCTGCACCACCGTGTTGCCCTCATTTAGCACTTGTAAAATGAATAGAAAATATAGTCAAGACATTGACAAGGTTAAAAATAATGATTTGTATTTGAAATAATTTTCCCTTCAAACTTTGCTTTCATCAAAGGAAGGTCAGATTTGTAGCTTCTCTAACAGCTAAACTGTTTTCAGCTGTGCTAACATGGGTTTTCTAATCATCCATTAGCCTTCTGACACAATGAGCAAACACATTGTACCATTAGAACACTGGAGTGATAGTTGCTAGAATAGTCATTTACCACATTAACAATGTATAGAGTGTATATCTGATTTAGTTATCTTCATTGAAAAAGACAGTGCTTTTCTTTTAAAAATAAGGACATTTCTACGTGACCCCAAATTTTCGAATGGTAGTGTATATCACAGCTTTTTGAAAAAAAATTAAGATAAAGTAATCATTGCCATATAGCAACACCATGCAAGGGTTAAGATAAGTTACATTATCCTCCTTTATGTTGCTTGCTCTGATGTAGCTCCAATACAGCTCAACCGCCAGTAGCAGACTCACCTTTGCTGCTAATAACTGCTGAGTCAGACACATGTCTCTTGAAGGCTGTATGATGGGACCTGGAGTTCTGTGCTGGTCTGGCTGTCACCACATGAGGCTTCACAGCCTGGAAAGTTCCAGAGGAGTCCTTGAATGTGCCGGGGCTCACGTGGCTTCCTGGGAGACTCTGAGACATCGCTCCGCCGTTGGTGCCTTTCATGGGAACGTTCCATCCCTGGTAGCTCACGGTATTACAGCTAGTCCCTGGTAATGAGTTAGAACGAACAAAAGAGCACGCCGACTGCCTGTCAGCGCTGGCACCGGCGCTCGCCGACCAGGCCGCGTCGATTGGCAAAGGTGCGGTGGTTTTCCGCTGTCTGTCTACGGCTGCGTCTTGCTTTTCTTGGCGGCTGCCGGGGCTCGCTCGCAGTGGCTGGCTGCTGGAGATCCTCTCCACACGGTCGCATACCTGGTAGAGCAGTGCGTCGTCATCCCCATCATCCCATAAGCTGTCTGAAATGTCTTTCACAGAGTCTGCAGCAGCGTAAGCCCCCTCCTGATCGCTGGTGATGCTGCCAGGTCGAGGGGTAGACAGTGTTTCTGTGGCAGCAGAGTTTCGCTCAGACATCTGTAATTTAGGTTGTTGAACAGTGAAGCCGGACTTGGAAACCTGTTTGGCAGCCATCTGGGGCTGGAAGTGAGGGTTGGGTTCTAACTTGAAAGTGCTTCGGTTGGTAGTCTTTGGTTTGGGACACAATTCCTGGAGGCCGCTGTGGCTTGGCTTCAAGTGCGAGTGTGAAACTTGATGTGATGAGTGTGTGCGTGCAGTTGGCTCACGCACGGAGGTGCACTGTGTAGTGTTTGTCTTAGTGTCAGCCTGCAGCGGGGGTTTAGGGTGGGTGTCGTGTTGCCTATCAGGACTCCGGGTCATTGCCAGCACAAGAGAGTCATTAAGCAGGTCGTCATTCTCCCAGTCATCATCGAAGTCATCACAATTGCCAGCGCTGTAACCACATGGTCCCGTTCCTTCACCAGGACGTACGGTGGAGCCAGACTCCTCAGCTGACTCCAGCTCTGATTGTCGGGGTTCAGCTGCAGTTAAAATCACAGACTTGTCTTTTATTTCCTGTGAGGAGGCAGGTGTCAGGGCACCCTGGCTCAGCCGGCCGCTGATGTTTTGAGTGGAGCTATCGAACAGAGCGTGCAGCTCCGCCTCCACCTGATCTGACGAGGATGGAAATTTTAGACTCCTCACCTTGCTGGAGAATGACGTTGGCTTTGTGTTGGAGGTGCTCACAGGTTCATTGAGGTGATTGTTGACTGTGATGAGCTGTTCTGAAGTCTCCTGGTCTTGCTGCATGTTCTCATCAAACTGCCTGGCCAGTTTCTTGAGGTCCTCCACGCTGCTCTGCCTGTAGGGAGGTACAAATAAGGAAAAATAATCAAAGCTTCAAGAAACAGGGAAAAAACAGGAGCACTCAATACTAATTAAGAATAATTTAATGCTATGAGTCAAACTGAGGGATGGAGCTTGCATTTACTTAGGGCTGCTCTATTATGGAAAGGATCATTGTCATTATTTTGGTCAATATTACTTTCTCTCTCGCTGTGAGAATGTATTGTGCATCTCTTTCAGAAATTGTGTAAAGAAAAATGGCAAATAAATTGTTTCAAATTGAATATATGAAATTGGAGATAGTTTGACAAAGAAATCAAAATCACAATCAAAATGTGATTAATTGCACAGCCTTACATATACTGTTTGTTAATATGGAGAATAAAATCACATCAGGGTCAATATATTGATTACATACCGAGATGACTTCTTCCTGGCCCTCGGCTTTGGGATCTCTGGTGTGCAGGAGACGGCGCTGTCACCTATCCACTGCAGCAGAGGGGATTCAGTTCCTTTCGGCTTCACATCCTGTGGAATATATCAACGGAATAATTTTACTTAAAAATACGTGCTACACTATATAATATGAACAGCGTATGAGAGACAGCACTGTTTCATGTTCAATTTTATAAATATTTAAATTCAACTGTTTCAGAGGAAGCTTAGGAAGCAACTGACCTTTGGAGCGATACGGTTGACAATATCTGATATTTCCACAACTCCATTGTTCCTGAGCCCCGAGCCTAAAAATGCAAAATTACGAGTAATTGATATCGGACTACAAAACATGACACATATGACAAGATGACGATCTTTTTGCTGAGTACTGGTGTTGCTTACCTGCGTTGGGAGATGTGGAATCCCAGAAAATGTCTTGTGAAGCTTCCACATCACCGGGAGAATCTCCATTACTCAAACCAGGATATCTGCTGCAGCCTCGGTGCTGAGGACTCCGCAAGTCTATGTAAGTCAAACACAAGAATGACATTATGACAGCTGCATGAAGACGCACTGTGTTATTAGTGTCACTGTGAATTGTGGCTCAGGTGCTTTTACACTGATTGACAGGTGAGTGTAAAACTGTCATTTCTTGGAATGACATTTGTAAAATCAAATGTTTCAGGTAATCAGCATTAGTTTCCGGCAGCTTTAGTAGTACAAGGGTGAATTCAGTACTTATGATGCCACTGTATGATGCCATGTACTTATGAATATGATGCCATTAAAGACAAATGCATCAGGTTTATCTAAGATCGATCCCTTTTATGATTGACTCAATATGGTTAATAAAACATCAGAAAACGGTGAAAACACACATCACTATATCCTGGAGAGCAAGGAGGTGTCCTCAAATATCTTAATATTTTCAACCAAATAATTAAAAGAGAAAAGAAAAATATTTTGAGCAAGAATAGCATAACATCCCAAACCTAAGCAAATTTGGGAAATGTGCTGCTTAAAAATTGAAATAAATGATTTTATATTATTATTTTAGTAGCAAAGTCCTTTTTCTTTGTTACTACACCTCCACCAGAGCTCAACAGGGAAACACAAAGAGGAGATTTAGTGCAGGAAATGTGTCAGACATCCACTGGATATGACTCAGTCAGACTACTGGAGCCTCACATTAGCTTCAGATAAACCTTTAAATACATTTCGGCACTAAAAGATGTAGATTTTGGCCCCCGTCACTTCCATTGAAAGGATCTTTAAATATTCAGGATGAAAACAGTGAGAAAAGGTGTTTATATGGGCACCGGACTGTTGTTTCAGAGACATGTTTCTCACTACATCATGTTGTTTCTTGCAATAGTTGGAGGCGTTTACTGTGCAGTGAATGAAGAATAACATCACTTTTATCCCCTAATGTTCACCTCTACTTCTTCAGGCTAACTTAAACCATAAATGGCCCAAATATTTAACCTGGAGTCCCCAGTTTGACAGTCAGCAGCAGCGTGTTACCTCCTCTGCCTCCTCACCTTTACACATGGCTGCTGTTGTGCTGTTCCCCGTGTTTTCTTGTGTTTTGTTGGGCCACAGTTTTCTCCAGTGTTCACCGAACTGCGACATGCTGCTGTGACACCGCTTCGGCTGCTTCTGCTACTCATGCTGCTGCTCGCGGCTCCGTCGGTGCGCGACAGGTCGCCACGTCGCGTTTTCTTCCACAGTCTCTTCGCGTTAAAGCGAGAAGAATTTGTTGTGTTTTTGTATTTTCGCTCCCGATTCATTCGGGGAAAACCGCCATGTTTGCTGCTGACGTCAGCGATCTACGGCTACCTGGAAGGTTTTTTTTGAGCGCAGCTCGTTTTCAGCGGAACCTCGTTTAAAATGGCGTGGAATAAGTACCAACACAGCAAAACAATACTAAGTATTGCAATAAATCCTCGTAAGTAAAGTAGCCTATTAGCAGCCCATTACTAAATGTCCTTTAGTAAAGCTTTGAACCCTTTGATTGATATATCGTTAGCCTCATAGCATAGTTGCCTCTGTCAATGTTTTTGGAAAACAATAAAAAACACAATTTGTATAAATCAGACTGGTATTTATTGCTATTTTTATTGACATTTTAAAAGTGAATTCAGCCAGATGTGTGAACAAATATACAAAAAGAAATAGACCCATTATCAATTGTCTAAGAAATAAAACATGCATTTTACACATTTTACATAAATGTGAACTACACTCACCGGCCACTTTATTAGGTCCACCATGCTAGTAACAGGTTGGACCCCCTTTTGCCTTCAGAACTGCCTCAATTCTTCGTGGCATAGATTCAACAAGGTGCTGGAAGCATTCCTCAGAGAGTTTGGTCCATATTGACATGATGGCATCACACAGTTGGTGCAGATTTGTCGGCTGCACATCCATGATGCAAATCTCCCGTTCCACCACATCACAAAGATGCTCTATTGGATTGAGATCTGGTGACTGTGGAGGCCATTTGAGTACAGTGAACTCATTGTCATGTTCAAGAAACCAGTCTGAGATGATTCCAGCTTTATGACATGGTGCATTATCCTGCTGAAAGTAGCCATCAGAAGTTGGGTACATTGTGGTCATAAAGGGATGGACATGGTCAGCAACAATACTCAGGTAGGCTGTGGCGTTGCAACGATGCTCAATTGGTACCAAGGGGCCCAAAGAGTGCCAAGAAAATATTCCCCACACCATTACACCACCACCACCAGCCTGAACCGTTGATACAAGGCAGGATGGATCCATGCTTTCATGTTGTTGACACCAAATTCTGACCCTACCATCCGAATGTCGCAGCAGAAATCGTGACTCATCAGACCAGGCAGCGTTTCCAATCTTTTATTGTTCAATTTCGATGAGCTTTTGCAAATTGTAGCCTCAGTTTCCTGTTCTTAGCTGAAAGGAGTGGCACCCGGCGTGGTCTTCTGCTGCTGTAGCCCATCTGCCTCAAAGTTGGACATACTGTGAGTTCAGAGATGCTCTTCTGCCTACCTTGGTTGTAACGGGTGGTTATTTGAGTCACTGTTGCCTTTCTATCAGCTCCAACCAGTCTGGCCATTCTCCTCTGACCTCTGGCATCAACAAGGCATTTCCGCCCACAGAACTGCCGCTCACTGGATATTTTTTCTTTTTCGGACCATTCTCTGTAAACCCTAGAGATGGTTGTGCGTGAAAATCCCAGTAGATCAGCAGTTTCTGAAATACTCAGACCAGCCCTTCTGGCACCAACAACCATGCCACGTTCAAAGTCACTCAAATCACCTTCTTCCCCATACTGATGCTCGGTTTGAACTGCAGGAGATTGTCTTGACCATGTCTACATGCCTAAATGCACTGAGTTGCCGTCTAATTGGCTGATTTGAATGGTTGTGAATGGGTGCTGACTGAATAGTTGTCACATCACAACTTCACAGAAATCCTGGCTAGACATGGCACGGTATTTATATATCACCCCAACCTTCTTATATTCAAAAAGCTATTAAAATATTGCTTTCCACAATATGGGACCTTTAACATTTACACTAAGTTACATTATCCTCCTCTTTGCTGCATGCTCTAGTGTCACTCTAATACAGCTCAAATTCCAAAGGCAGACTCATCTTTGCTCCTAATAACTGCTGAGTCAGACACATGTCTCTTGAAGGCTGTGTGATGGGACCTGGAGTTCTGTGCTGGTCTGGCTGTCACCACATGAGGCTTCACAGCCTGGAAAATCCCTAAAGTGACCCTATCCAATCATATCATACACATATATGTTGCTGTGTTTCTGTTTTTGATTTCATTTATTTATCTAATTTAAATGTTACTAAATGTTTTAATTATTACTAATCATTACTTTGCTCATCATATTGCACAATTGAAGGAACTGACAGGAACATATTTCACTGTGATTACGCAGTAATTGCATGTGATGAATTGGTGATAGATTGGTGGCCCAAAGGGTCAGCAGATAAATGTGAGGGGACGTGAGATGATTAATGGAAGAGTAAAGACAAAAAAAAAATGTTCTGACTCACAAATCCCTTTTCACATTTTCGATTCTTCCTGTGATTATTAGAGCAATATGGGATCATTTGAACATGTATTGAAATAAAATCATAGAATACGTTTAAAGGGAAATCTCTTTTGGGTGGAGCTGTTAACAATTTATAGACATGTGAAACCACTGGTTTCATTTTGAACAATGTGGTGCATTTAAAAAGCTTCTTATAGCCATTCTCAAGTCTGTGTCTAAAAATTAACTATTAATTGTCAGATAAATGTTGTAGAAAGTAGAAATATGTACCTCAAAACACCAGCCAGTATTTGAGTAAATGTGCTTCCCAGATACTTCCCACCACTGTGTCTCAAAGTTTCCCTTTTATGGTCTGTGAATTAAATCATAAGTAAAGAAACTGTCAATACATCGTAACATTTCCCAAAAATGTAATTTCATACAATAAAAGTTAGTTCATGAATGTGCCACATACTTTATTCAGAAGATGATGTGAAAAAAACGCTGAGAGTCGTCACCACAGGAACCAGAGGGATTAGTTTAATGGTTTTGGTCTGTAGCTCTAGAAATCATCTTAAATATTGTAAATATTCACAGTTTGCTCACATTGTGTTAAGTAAAGGGTGATGCTGACCTGGGGATGCTGCTGGTCAGACCCTGCTTGAAATGTCCATCTGGGACATTTTTTTGTGCTAATATGGTAATACAGTTGTGAAGCAGTCTGGAGGGTACTGAATTACAGAGTGGAAAACCAGACAGGAAATGTTTTTTGAGGTAAACATGAAAAAATAAAATAAAATAAATAAAACGTGTCTCATCATATCAGTTTCTGGAAACATCCCCATTCTCTGAAAGAAAATAAAACATCCTCACTGTTTTTTTCATTTTAAAGCAGCAACAAAATGGGGGAAGCAAATCCACATGTATGCTCCCAGATTCAGCCCCTCATCTAGGATCTCTGTAAAATACAGACAGTAGATCTGATACTGTGTTACTCATGACTTGGCTGGTTGGAAGCAGCAGTAAATATTATGGCAGAGAGCCTGGTATGACCAGTGAGGTCCATCCATTTGTTTGCTGCGTAATAGTTATCAGGCTGTGTTGGTCCTAAAGTGTGTTTGTATGTTGAAGCCTTGTTGTGGTGATTGTTGCTGGTGTGGAATTGCATGCCTACTGTCAAATAAATCCATCATATATGTATATTTTTTAACAACAAACTTCCAGGCACACATTCCACATTGTTGCAAAAAAAATGCCACAAAAAGCATTTTTTCATCACTACAATTTTTATTTGTGACAGAATATCTCAGAACCAAGCCGGAAAAGGGTTATTTTTCAGATTTTTTTTATATTCCTTTCACTGGCTCTCACAGTTTTTATATTACAAAAACATCCATCTATCTCCTGAACACTTCGTGCTATTGCAATTACATTTGGAGACAAGATTAGATTTCTTGCAATGGTTTGGAGGGATTTACTGTGCAGTGAATGAAGAATAAGATCACATTTATCCCAGAGTGTATCCCAGTATTTTATCCCAGTGTTTATACCACCAGTCACTTTTATTAGAAGTCTGAGTAGCTTTATCTACAGACTATTTAACTTACACTTCTCTTGGCTTCATTTTGTTCTTCACCTTGGATTAGTCATAACCTTTCCAGCATATTGAAACAAGTTTCTAATAATAATAATAATAATTAAAAGGAAGTATTCATTCAGTGATACACACATCTTTCTCTGTTATGCTTAATACATTTCTCATACAATGACATTCCTGTTTTACACCAGAAAATTCAGAAAAAAAAGTGTTCTTGCCTATTTTGGTGTTCAGTCAGAATCAGATGAGTCAGGTCTATGATTTAGTTTTGGACTCAGCTAAAGCTCCTTGGTAATATCATCCCTTAGAACTATATTTGGCATTTTGCTGAGTGAACTTCCAAAAAATTGGCTTTTGCAAGTGTGTTTCAAATGAATGCTGGGTTACTGACATGTGGGTCGATGATTCCAGATAATTCCTTGTGTTGTTGAAACTAGTCCATGTTTCTACCGTCATCACCCTCTTATCTGTGAAAGCTGAAGAAAGGAGGTACATGATAAATGTTACTGTTATTCATTTAATTGTGTCATGCATACACTCACACAAACACACACACACACACACACACACACACACACACACACACACACACACACACACACACACACACACACAGTTATGACTCATTTGGTCAACAAAGGTAACCTTTGTAACTTCTTACTTATTTTTAGAAGGAAACAACATTTTTGACATGATTTGTGAAGACTTCGTGTTTCAAATGACTTGTAGGCAGGATGTGTTTTCTCTTACCTTATGAAAAATACTTATTTCACCAGAGGTCAGAGGTCAGGTTAGTCATGGAAAGATTTGTAATACTTAATCACCCTATTATTGTGAATTTTAACATGTGCATGCATGGATATTTCCTGAAATTAGTGGGTGAAATCATTTTGCTTTGTTTTTCTTATTATCATTATGTGATGCAACATTAATTTACCATCTCTTTGTATTGGGAAGATGAAGTCAAATAAATTATGAACAAAAAGAAAATTACAAATGCAAAGAACTGAAGATGTGGGATTGTTCACCATTTCTGGCATTCTCCAAAGCAATTTCCAGAATAAAGCACTAGATGGTGCTTGTATACCTCCTTGGTATTTGGTATGTGTGTGTGTATGTGTGTGTATGTGTGTGTATGTGTATGTGTGTGTGTGTGTGTGTGTGTGTGTAAGAAGAGAGAGAGAGGGAGAGTGAAAGAAAGAGAGAGACAGAGAGAGACAGAGAAAGTGAAAGGCAGATAGTAGGTGAACCCAGTGTAGACTGGATGCACAGAGTTTGGGTTAGAAAACGTTTTACTGAAGGCAATAAACACACACACACACACACACACACACACACACACACACACATACGAAAGCTGCTGTGAATTACTATTCTTGATTACACTTGATTCTGCTTTGATTGTTTTCATTTGGAAGCAGTTTATCAATATAGAGAACTGGGGAAGCCAATCAACTGTATTTCTTTGATTGAAAGCCAGAATCTGTTATGAACAGACGACCTGCAGTCAGAGCCTCCACTTCCCTGGTTAAAGCATAATTCTTGTTTCATCAAAACATCAGCAAATATTTAGCCACTGCTAAATATAAATGCATGGGTGCTAAGGGCATCTACAACATGTGTCATATTTTGGGCAAACTTGTTTATATTTAGTGAACATGTGAAGGTGTTTTTTGCATAGAAGAAATATGAAGGGGGGACATATAGGTGTCCCCAAATCCTCCAAGGTAATATGAAGAATCAGTTTTCCTGAACTCACTGCAAAAACTGAAATCTTAACAGGTGAAAATATCTTGTTTTTGAATACACTTAGTCCAATATTGAGTCGAATTATTAGTCCACTGGCAGATAATTTATTTCTTGATTTTGGTCAATTTAATATATTTTTTATGAAAATGTTAGTCTTGATTTTTTGTTTGTTTTTTTTTTGTTTCTGACCCAATCAGGAAAAAATAAAATAAAATGAAATAAGATAAATTATCTGCCAGTGGAATAAGATGATTGTCTCTCAATATTAGACTAACTGTATCAAAACAAGATATTTTCACCTGTTAAGATTTCTGTTTTTGCAGTGCTGAATGTCATATTGGATAAAATACATATTCAACCATATATGTATGGTCATTATTATATATTTTTAAAAGAAGATATTGAAAATACAGGAATATAAAACTGAAAAAAATACACTTCCTTGAATTTTAAAAGCTAGAACCTGTGAATCTTTACAATTTTACTTAAACAATTGTTCATTCTTCATTCCTTCTTCATATATTATTGTTATATTTTAAAAATCAATTTATTTCACATTAGTGTAAAAGTGTAAAAGAAAATAATCAACTGTCACTAATGTGTTAGCATACTGTATAGTAAAAACACAACAGTACAACATCCCTTCCCTTTACCACCATGTGTCCAAATAAATAAAACACACAAAGTACGCCATGATGCCACACACACACACACACACACACACACACACACACACACACACACACACACACACACACACACACATACACACACTCATTGAATCCTGCAGGCCGTTATCATTTCAGTGGCATAGCTGTTGTCAATGTTAAAGAGGTTAACTGGAACCGCCAGTATGGATGTAAGCGATTTAATCAACAGTTAGCTACGTTTCATGCCTCCCTTTAATGCATTCAGCTAATCTTGGGGGTATCCCCATTGCTCTGTCAAGCGAGCTGTGTCATATCACGCTGCCACGCAAATCCACGCCCGGGGGGCGCCGTCTCCTGCCCATCTAAAAGTCACCATAACACCCTCTGTCACACTGAATGTTAGCATTACTCAGAAGTGATAGTTAGACCACTGAATAAAGGGCACGGATGTGTCAGTTTCAATTTGAATATAGGGCATCAGCCCTCCGCTGCCTTGTGTTTTTCCCAATCTGTCCTCCTCCTCGTCTACAGGCACTTTCAAGCCATGTCACAGTAGAAAAAAAAATGCCAAAGGCTGCACACTGTAGGAAGGGAGAGGAAGAACAGTTTAGCCTGGATTCTCCAAGCTAGCTTGTCCCTTTCCCAGAAGCCCGTCTCTTCACCTAACTACCTACCGCCTTCTTCTATTTATTGGTTACGCCTCGGTTGTTTAGAAGCAATTAAGGAGCTAATTGTGGAGATTTCTGAGGACTGGGTATTATAGTAAAAAGTAAAGAGCTAATGGCTAATTGCCCAAGCAGGTGCTAGTGTTTATGAAGGAGGAGCGAAGATGCCGGGGGATCTACCAGGCGTAGACAGCGATGAGTACAAGGAGGTGTTTGCACGTGTGTGTGTGTGTGGTGTGTGTGTGGTGTGTGTGTGGTGTGTGTGTGTGTGTGTGTGTGTGTGTGGGGGGGGGGGGGGGGGGGGGGGCTGTCATCATTGCTGTGGATCCTGGGGATGGTTCACACTGGGCAGATGCCAGGTGAGTGAGACAAACAGGAGAATATGAAGCTCAACTCAGAACAGTGTCTGAATAAATAATCATCACCTCTGATGGCCTCCGGTGATGTATCTCCAAGGAGTCCATTGTGTCTTCCATGTTTTCCTATGTGAAGAGTATATCCCAGTGTTTATACCACCCCCCGCCATCCTCCCTCACCCACCCCCCTGTGGGCTAGCACTGCCTCATGGATGACAGTTAGCATGTGGCAGAGCTCTCTGAAGTGGAAGGGATCCAGGATGCCGGGTTTCTGTGCCAACTTCAGCAAGCCGGGACTTCACCCACTAGACGGCGTCTGCCAATGGCTGGGACTGTGAATGAAAGCGTTTGAAACAATGTCTGGTTCTGCAGTGTCAGATCCATGGGCTTCGGCGGTGCTTAGATGCAGCCTAAGGTGGTTTGGCGTTTCTATCTGAAAGAATCCCAGTAGGCCTTTTGGTCACATGGGGTGAAATGGAAGCGCTAAAGGGCGTCCAACTGTGCTCTCAACCAGCAGTGGATAGTTTATATGAAGGACTTCAAAGCAGGGCAGTTGTGAGCAAGTCAAACATTTACTGAACACATTTTCAGTTCCTGATGTTCTGAATGTGCTGGTAAAGAACAGTTTTTTTAAGATAGTTGGATTCCAAACTATAAAATCATGGAATGGGTTTTATCAGTAGGTTGAATGTCAGTAAAACTCCTGTCAAAATGTCATCTTCCAATGCTATGATAAAAACAAGTTTACATTGTCAACTCTGTCCATTTAACTAACAATCTAACCATCCACCTAAACCTTGTCTTTCTGTGAAGGAAGTGAATTTAATAGGAGCTTCATCTGAAATACGTTACCATGTCCATGAGTCTGAATTACTACAGTCGTTAGATGGTGTTACTTACCAATAGTTGATAACAGACTACAACATCTTCTGAACTGACTAACCCATATGTACGAGGACGATTTAATCATGTTATCGAGTAAGAATATTGGAAGCAGATGCACCAACTGCATGTTGAACTTAGATATTCAGGAAAACCTATATATTTGATGTCCTACTCAGCAGGTAGGCTGTTTTAGTTAAAAAAAATAAATAAATAAATAAAAATCCTGTGTAAAACTCCTCAACCCAAAACCCAAAGACAAAGACATTGATGGTACCATCCAAACTATTTGATTGACGGTTGATCTCTTGGGCAATGATAATCTTAGCAACAAGGATCAAGGATGGGGTTGAAAAAAAAATCTCAGCGTTAAGCAATACCTTTATTTTAAAATTTTAATCCTTTTTATTAGGCTAACCTCTAAAACTTAATATCTGTAATGAAATAACATAATTTTAGTATATCCAATTAACCTCTGTCTCGACCCCCTTAGGGCTTCACTTAACATAGATTCAGCTAAGGTTGTCTTGACTGCAGCTCTGCTCCACTCGAGGTGTTACGGTGTTTAGGTGCAAGACCTTTCTGTCATGATCTCAGCACTGGAAAAACAGAATTATACGGCTATATTATGGTAAAGCCTCATCAGTATGCGCTGGAAGATATCGTGTAACATGTGAAGGAAATGCCAAAGAGGAAACCATTTTAACAGAATTAAGACACAGTGGCAGCCATGGAGGAAGGCTAAAGCAAAGGGAGCACAGAGGGGTGTCTACATACAGCAGCAGCAGCAGCAGCAGCAGCAGCCTACTTTGACTGCTCATTTATTCTGTTTATAATAGCAAAGCCGATGATAAATGTCCCACAGAGTGCACATGTGCTAAAATATTCATCAATTGGAGGCCCCCTAATTTGCGGAGGAGGAAAACCAATAAATTCAGATGTGAGCTGCAGTCATGTTATATTTATATGAATATGCAAGACCATGGGTGGGACATTAAGAATAATCTGGCATGTATGTGCTTTTAACCAATTCTAATGTTCCCGTGTTAGACGGAGATGTGTGAGAGGAAGGTGAGAAGGTGGGAAACAAAGTGGGCTCTCATGCAGGGCCCTGACAGAAATTCAACCGCTATTTCTCTAATGATGTTTCTAAATTTTCATGTGCAATGTCGATAAAAAAAAAAAAACAGAAGATACTACTGCGAAAAAAAAAAATTAATATGCATGATCCACTCTGATTAAAGGAAAAGTGGACGACCGCTCTTTCTCTTCATTTTGATTTGCAGCCATGAAACTGCCCCTCAGCATTTTGGTTGTGGTGATTTGTCATTATTGTGGCAAAGGATCCTTTTTTCCCCTTCCAAACCACATGATTTCAAATATTACTTGATTAATCCATTTTCCGCAGAACAGCAGTGATTTTTTTTTCTGCACTGGCCGCTTGCAGGTTTTTCTAATTTGTCCTCTCTTCCTCCTGCTGTATCTTCTGTCCTTATCGCTATTTCCCCACTGCATTCTTTGTCTTGCTCTCTTCCACTCTTTTTCTCCCTGCGTGTTTTTCTCACCCTTTCTGCTCAGGTGTGCGGGAGCCCAGAGGAGAAGGAGGAGGAAGAGAGTGTGTGTGTGTGGGGGGGATTCCTCCAGTCACACACCCTGCAGAGCCACTCTCTCCTGGGGTAGGGATGACAGGAAGTCAGCCAGATGGCACAGAGCAGGTCTGCAGCATGTGACCTCCTCTCCGGAGAGGCAGGAAGCAAGGAGGAGAGGAGGGGGGGTGAAGTTAAGCAAAGGAGGTGAGGAGATAGAGGAAAGATGTGAGGAGTGGAGTCGACTGAATGTCTCATATATCAGTGTTAGTGGTTGTTCAACCCATAAGATCACGAGCATTAAGATTGTGATTTATTGTAAAGTATATTATTTTACCGCTAGTAAATAATATTTCAATAGAAATACATTTTATATATATTCATGAATGAAATAAAACAGTTATTCAGCTTGTAGGCAGTTGATGAAAACTTTTACATTTGGTTTTCTGATCACTCAGTGTCTGGCAGGTCTGATTTGGTAAAAATAAGTTGAGCTGGAACTGAAATAAAAAAAAAAAAAAACGATGCAATAGTTAAAAGATAACATTCGGGATATATTTACTATAATTTTAAATTATTCCTTGAAAAGACCAAAACCAATAATGAATCTTACGAAGGGTGGCACAGGGCTTAGCCCTGTAGCCTCACAGCAAAAAGGTTGCAGGTTCTGGGACCTTTCTGTGTGGAGTTTGCATGAAATTGAATCTTACAAACAAGTAGCATAGCCAAAACCTGATAAAGGTTCTTCCTCTGTGACATAGATGCCCATTGTCATCTAAAATCTCAATTAATGCATAAAATGCTCCCCAGCACACTAAATCTGTATTATTCCACAGCTAAAAATAGTTCCCAACAAATACACTATTTACTCTATTTTGAGTAATGTGCTTAAAACTACAGTACCAATATATTAAAGGCCCAATATGCAATGTTTCCAGATTAAAATGTCAAAAAAATGACCGAATCTAGCTACATATTTTTAGAGATTATACAGAGATTTATTATTATTATTATTATTATAAATAATAATAGTAGATTCCATTTATATAGCGCTTTTCTAGGTACCAAAGTCACATTACCCACAAACACATTATGAAATCACCAAATGAGTACATAAGCATTGGAGAAACACAGATTTTTAATGTGAAACCTCTTTATCCAGTGTTTTTACTGGTTTGAATCACTGAGTCTGTTTGTTTTGGAGAGGGATGAGGATAATTTGGTTCCCGTTAAAAAAGATGATGAACACTGAAGGAAGAAAATTACATATTGTAGGTTTAACATCTCTTCACTCACTCTTTATAGGAACAAATGGGTTTGGCACTGAGAGAAAGAGTGTGTGTAGTTACTTTTGGATTTTTTTATTGCAAACCAAATATAGAATAGCAGCCTCAACCTATAGACCAACACAGTTTAAAAAACACTTACATGGTTAATCCACAAGGGATTTCTCTGAAGTGTAGTGCAAAATATAAAGAAAGATAAAGATACACTATTTAAAGGCAGTTACAACTACATATACACTACATGCTGGAGAGAAAAATATACAGTTTAAACAATACAGGAACTTAATGTGATTATTTACTCAAGAGAATGGTTGTGATTCTTACAAAACTATCACAGATGTGTAGAAGTCTCCCTGCTTCAAGCAGATGGAAAAAAAATCCTATAACTGGAATCATCAAAAGGTAATTTGCATCTAGTGCTACATGTCACATACTCTAAATTCAATCAAATGTACAGTAAAACGTCCAGTTTGGTGACCTGGAAAAGACACCGCTCCATTTCCACCAGCTGGGAAGTCACATCACAAGTTTGCGTCTCCAATTTGGTACAGACGTCCACAGCGTAAAGGGGGAAAAAAATAAATTGACAAATTTCCCCACTTATTATTACTAACATTCCCATGCATACACAGATTTGCTCATCATATTGTACAAACTTCCATTTCATGCACAACTCCCAGTCTGCCCCCACTCCCTACCCCGCCCCCGCTCCCTCTGCTCCCCTACTACTGCCTGGGGTATTCCTTTGATCTAAATTTGGCCTCAGTAGAAGTCTTGTACACAGTCATTTTCATATGGAGGCTTTGAACACACTGATGGAGGGCCCGTCGCCGCTGCACTCACTTTTATCCTCTGAGCCTCTTTCCCTCGGAACCCAATGAGCATATGGCAAACACCCCTCACCAGAGTTCCCTAAAACAGGGGGGACCGCCCACTCCTAACATCTCCTATTCCCCCAATCCTTCCATCAGTCTGGATTCAAAGATGTTGGAAATTAGTTACACTGGTGTAGCTGTGACAGTAATGCTTACGAGGCAAAGTTTATTTTAATAGGCTCAGGAGGCTTTTAAAATATCAGAGTGTCAGCGGACCTGAAAAATGAGCAAGATAAAGATAAATGCAGTAAATTGATATCTTGATCTCACCCACCTGCTCTGCTTTCTCCTGAACCAGGTTCTATGTAGGCGGCCATCCAAGTGAACCAACAGATGACATCTCAGAGTTGCAATATCCATTTTTGCAATATTAAATATCTTCCATATCTGAGGGGAAAACTGGATTCACCCCTCTGATTTTTTTTTTTCATCTCCGTAAGCATGTTCCGGGACGTGAAGATCACCTTTCTAACTCTGGTGTTTCACTTTGCTGAAACAGAAACCTGCCCATTGTTTGCTAACAGAGAGCCACAGTCTTTTGGTCTCCTCATCTCGAACCGAGGAGCCGTCATCTGCTGCCAAAACGTCCGTCAAGAGACAACGACCAAAGCAGATCCACTGTAAAAGAGCTGTTGCAAAAGGGCTCCGACTGAATGAATACCTTTTAACAAAAAAAAAAAAAAAAAAAAAAAACAATGTTCCTCTGATGCTGAAGGAGAGCTCAGTCTGAGAACTGTGCTGCTCTGGTGAAGGTTTGTGTACTTGTGACAAGGATCTGACAGCCACCACTCACATAAATTAGTTAAGGCTTAATATTCACCTTTAATGAATGTCATTGGAAGTCATTTGGAGATGTAAAGACCATTTTAATCGTGGAGCCACAGTATTTTGTGCCAACAATAAACAAATATGAGATTTTATATTCCCCTCAAATGAACAGAATCAACAATTGAAAAAACAATAAACTATTAATTACAATTAAAAGGTAATTAAAACTGTCTAGACGCCCAATTTATTTACTTGCTTTCCGGGGGGATAAAGATTGTAATCTTTTCATTGTTTAATCTGTTCCTTGTGAGGGCTGTTACACCATGAACAAAAATACATGTACTCCGGAAGGGAAACAGCGTTTATCTGATTACCATTTTTTAAATGTTTACATGTAGAACCGCTGCTGGGGTTGTTTTCATGCTTTTATCTTAAATACATTCTTTCCAGATTGTTCAGCCCTAGAAACTGGTAATTACCATATATTATCACCTCCACAAGCTCCACCACTAGGGTTGCCATGTTTAAGGTAATTATATCACTCCCAAGTTGTGTGTAGAATCACTTAACACGAGAAGTAGCTCAGTTTTGACACAAACATAGAAATCGTTAAAATCTTCCCTTCGGCCTCTGGAACACAGCTGATGATATTCTAAAAAACACATGAACATGTTTGATTTATTGTCTGGTCAGCATTGCTTTGATTTGACATTCTACATAATAGAAAGAGATGCACTTGACAACAATCCGAGGTTTGTACAAGTGGTGGCGGGGGGACGTTTTAGTAATGTTACTAATTTTTGTTCTCGTGATAAAATTAACACTATTTGCGATCAATAATCCCACTGGACCTCATTCTGGCTTTCAAATCATAGGATAACAAATATCTATTCTACTGACCATGGGTGCTTGGTTGTATTTTAAAATGAGGGAGAACATTTGGAAACATATATATCATTATAATTGGGGGTACTGTCCCCCAGTAATTAGTAAAAAATAGTCATTTAAAACAAATTTCCCACATTTTTATGTCATCTATTTCATATTTGAAACAAGCTCATGTAAATGACAGTTTTACAACACATCAAGTAATTTCTGCTGGAATGATTTTTATGTTCTTATAATGAACTAGCCAATTAATAAAACTTTTGAGGTTTAAGGTTTTACTACTAGAAGAACTGCCTTAGTGTTTCTTACCCTTTTGATATTTGGAGTGCTTGAGTGAAGAGCATCTGCATTTAATTATTCTTATCAGAGCACTTAGCCTGCTGTTTTCACATCACAATATGATTTGGATAAACCCAGTGCAACAATGTTACACCTCAGGCTTTTATTCCAAATATTTACAAGGCCATCTCATTAGAAAACAGATGCGTATCTCTGGTTTGGATGATGAAGACATGGAACTGTGTTGGTGTTAATGTGTATGAACCCTAAAATATGATGTCCAAGTCATCACAGATCGGTCTTTAATTCCGGTTTATTGGTCTTGATGTGAAAATGTTTGAGAATGAAATGAAACACTAAAACTTCATCTATTCTTAAAATGTAATTCATCTATACCCTGAGCCTTTTTTTGGATTTTTTTGGGATTGTAAGCACCACAGCCATGTTGAGACACATCAGACGCTTTCCTTGCACCACAGAAACCATTATCATTCCAGTGCTTACTCTATACCATTCCATGTTTGGTCCTGTCTGTTTCTATCACACCAGCTGTTGGGTTATTTATAAATGTGGTAGCTGATCTAAATGAGCTCATAATAAGGCAGCAGTGCTTTTCAGGAGGCATCCACTCCCTCTTATCCATCCATCCATCCATCCATCCATCCATCCATCCTGCTTTTTCACCTATCACCCTTTTTTACCCATACATTTTTCAGCTTCTGAACCACACCAACATGGCACTTATCTGGAGATTTGTCAAACCGGATAAGCAAGTAGAAAGATTTGAAAATATCAGATTGAGTAGATTTGTGTAGTGACCCCAATCTGGATCTTTCTCAGATTCATGATTTCAAAGTGCAGTTTGTGCATGTTCACAAAGTGTTGGTTATGGATCAGGCCAGGTCAGACTAGTAAATGCAGGGATTTGAAATTTTGCTTATCGGCCACTACTGGCCAGGCATGGTATCGCAGGCTTTTAGGCAGATCGTATTCCTGTTGAGGTCTCTGTGTAGTCTGAGATATTTATCGATTTAAAAATATTCTGTTAAAACAAATCTAGACAAGCGTAGCTGGGGCCTCAAGACAAGCAGGAGATAAAGGGAGGACTTGACTTCACTGAATGACGGAAATATTTTCTACAATTGAAGCAGCTCGCTATCTGACCCCATAAAGGCCAGACCCAGGGTCCAATCAGAGCTCAACACAGATACACACACGCACATGCACACACAGAAGGTGTCATTGGGGCAAAGGCTCAGCTTAAAAAACCCAGACAGCTTTTAATTGGCTGCAGCCTGTTACCTCACCTACTGTCATCAGGCTGCTGACATGTTAAAACATCAGCCTGCTCCTCTTCAAAGAGAACAACACAGCTAAGCTACTGTTGTGGCTCCAACCAACAGCAGAGGAATTGTTTGTATGTTTTCTCTTAGCTTCAGCAGCCGCCCCCCCAGCAAACAGCACCAGTACCACCATCTCCCTGGTGAGCACCCCTTCACCTCATGCTAATTTTCAACTTTCAAAGCTTGTAAACTTTATCTAATTATACACAAGTCGATAGACTCCCTCGCCCAGATTTTTGGCAGGTTGCGGTGTTAATTTATGAAAAACAAATCTGAAATATGCAGATGTCTTTTGTTTGAAGCAGCTGTTTGGTCCTGTTGCCAGGTTTCAATCAGGCGGTCTCTGGGGATGCTCGCATGTGCGATCTGTGGCCAAGGCCCCACGTTTGATGTCTGACAGGGATGGAGGGACAAGAGCAAGAGCGGGTGCTCACCCACAGCCAAACTCCTATTACAGGGTGTGTATGTGTGTTTACAATAACATAATATGGGAGAATTTCCAGATTATGTATAGACAGAATAATGAAAAATACCCCGTAGATGATCATTTCCTCAAAAATGGTAACTTTTTTTGTGAAAAGCAAGAAAGAAAGCTTTCATTGAGATATATTATATAGGTTTATGAACTTTTTTTTTTTCAACCACAAACGGTGAAACTCTTGCTTGTTTTTACCTTTTTTTAAAAGATCTAATCTACAATTAGCTATTAGATTCAGGTATTAGCTATATGCGAGTTTGTGTTTGTTCTCACTCTTTTTTTTACCATGACATGAATGTTTCCAAGTGATTTATAGAGGTAACAGGGAAGAATGAACTGTAATCTGCATCAAAAAATACACTACAAAATGGGCAATGAATTTTAGTCTTGTTTCAGTATTTTCAATACATTTTTACCTTTTTTTATTATATTTTTTTTAAACAAATTGCTTGTCCTTGTAATCTCTCACAGTGCCTGCTTCCTCAGAGGCAGACATCACAGCTGATTCATTCCGTAACAAAATACAGGAAGTGAAATCTGTGATAAACTCTCAAGGCTTAAGAGACATGAACAAGACACTAAGTTTTAACCATCAGGATGCCAAGGCTCATTTTCATCGGCCATGTTCTGACAAACGCTGTCAGCCGTATTCATTGCTAATTTATAGCGCTCATTAAGTGACGCAGAACACACAAAAAATTGTAGCAATTATCATTTATCTTGATATATTATTTACTAGGGATCATTTTCCTGCTTGGTTGGGGACTGGGCTGAAGGAGGAGGAGGGGAGGAGGAATAGCAGGAGGGGGGGTGAGGGAGGGAGGACCACAGGGGTTTGGAGACAGCTGGCACGAGAGCGGCAGTGAGAAATAGAAAGAGACAGGGAGAAGGAGAGAGGGAAGACAAGAAAGAGACAATGTGATGATAATCTTTGAAGTGATGAGCATTTTTATGACAAGTATTTATTGAAGGCTGCACCAGGGATGATTTTTATAGGAAGATATTGACCTAAATCTCAAAGAACAGTGAGCCCCACACTCTGTATTGGGACCTTGTAGATCTGTTCTCTATTTGTGTTAATATTTTGCTACTGATAGGAACACGTATGATCAAAATACAAGACAGCATGGAAGCTTCTCCACCCTGGGAAGGCTGACTCAACCTTTAATACATTTATTTGTCAATTTTTACACAGTTGACCAAACAAAATGATTCCAATTTGGGCTAACATAATATATGTGTCATATGTCTTGACTTCTTATTGACATCACCTAGCTATATATGATGCTGAATATGTATGAGAAGAAATGTGTCAGAAAGTCTCTGACTGGTCAGCTCAGCTTGCTGTGATTGATCATTACTGTCCCGTTTACACATCATGATCAAGAAGTACTCAGATCCTTGACCCAAGTTAAAGTATCAATACCCGAATGTAAAAATATTTCATTAAATCAACAGTCCTGCATTCATAATCCTAGTTACAGTCAAGTATAGAAAGATTACCACATAATTATCCTTAAAAGTGATATGTTAAACATCCCATCTCAAGGGGGGGTGGGGTTATTTGAAGTTTTGATACCTCTAACATAATATATTTTCAATTTAAAGAATTCAACTCAATGTATTTTAACAGTATTCTTTTAAATGCTCGAGCTCCAGAAAGCACAGCTCTTTTCTGATTGGCTGATTATTACTTGGAAAACTGAAAAAAGGTGGGTGCGACAGTGGGGGCAATTTGGCTGAGAACCTCTACAGGCAGAGGGAGATACTGCATGACATTACAAAATCAAGGAAGAACAGAAAAGTCATGAAATGTCTATGTTTCTAAATCCAGGCTGTGTGCATTTCTACATTTTTCTGTGTGTTTTTATATTACAAATAGACCTTATCTGCAGTAACAAGAAAGTGGCTATTTGCATGATATAGACCTTTAAATACATTTATTAGTTAATTTATAAGCAATATTTTAACTATTGTAGCTTGGTGGAGCTAATTTAAACTGCTTTATAAAGGCCTCAAGATAAATCTGAGGTGTCTTGATTTATTAGGTCAAAAAAACAAGAAACCACATAGTTCTCTAACATAAATATGGACACATTTTTTTCAAAGTATTTCTTCAATCCTTTATTATAAATATTGGAAAGTTTAACCTTTTGGGGCCTTGAAAGGTTAAATATTTGAAACCATGTGACAGAATATTTAGAAGGGAAATGTGTTTTTGGTGAAACTGTTAACAACTCTGACGTCATAAACAAAGATATAACTATATTGATTCTTTGTAAGGTGAATTTGGGAGCTCATTTTTAACAATGCAGTGTAATTTATAAGATAATTACTATGTTATAGTAATTAAAATGTAATGAATGCTGTAAAATGAATGCAATGGAGTAGAAATATCAAGTAACATAAAATAAACTCAATAAGGCTGACACTATCTTTTTGAATATTGAACATTTTGAATATTTTACTATCAATAATTTATTGCCACACTCATTTTGACATCAGTTTAATTGCCAAAGAACAGCCAAGGCTGTAAATAAAAGCCTCTACAGGCCTTTATGCTGCAATTACTATAACGCTTTGAGCCACTGGGTTTGGTCTGGAAGCAAATCTGCTGGGTTACTTTACCCTAGAAATCAGGAGGAGGGCACTTCCAGAGTAAACAGAGGTAAAGGTTTCAACATCTTTTTCCAACATCTTCCGTATAATCAAAGAGAAAACAAACAATGACAAGCAAAACTCTGAGGAGCTGAGACATCCTCCTTTCAACTTGGAAATGGTTTTCATTTTGAGAAACGTAAACAGTACCACTGGTGCGGTTTGGATCCTGACAGTCGGCTTGATTAATGGCTTAATCTGGATGTTACTTGTACTATGATATCTGTGTGTGTAAATGTTGTAAAGGTTGCTCTTTTAGAGTTATACACCACCAATTTCTGCTATGTTATAAACAACATTGCTTCTTGTGTCTGTGTTTTTCCTGTGAAGTCTTCGGAGGCTAATTACAGAAGAAATTTACCAATTGTCTTTATAAGTCGCAGAGCAGCAGATGAACACCCTGATACGTCTGTGGTGCCCTGATGGTTTCTTTTTTTTCTGCTCCTCATGACAGCAGAGCTGGCTGTTAGTTATAACAGTGTCACTGTGATGCTGCTGGAATTAACATTATGAATATTTTCCATCCCAGCCTTGTTTTCCCTCTCTATGCATCACTTACATTATTCACGTTCTTTTGGCCTTTCTTCTATCTGTATCTCCACCTTATCTCCTCCCACACCTTTTCTCAGTTAGAGTTATCTCTCTTTATTCCTATGCATCCCTTTCTCTAGAGGTGTGTTTATTTATTGCCTACATCTCTTCTACTTCTTTTCAATTTCCCTTGTCGTAGCTTTTCTCCTTTCTTTCTCTCATCTCTGTTCCGCACTTTCTCTCTCTCTTTCTCTCGCGCTCTCTCTGCATCTCCCCAAGTTTTTCCCTCTTTTGTGGCTCGTTGACAGATGCTTAATTGAATGATGGATGTCCCTTTATTATTCTCTAATTGAACTGCAGGCTCTGGGATTGGCTGGCACTTGTGCCGCTGGGCTCGTTTGATTGGTTGAACACATTGTGTCAAGGGTTTAGGGGCGGGGTGGCAGTTGGATAAGTGTGAGTGGCTGCTGGCAGCAGTGCCAGCCCTACTCTCCATCTGGCTTCTAACGCATGCACGCACGCACGCACACACACACACACACACACACACACACACACACACACACACACACACACACACACACACACACACACACACACACACACACACTGGAACTAGTGATGAGCAACCTACCCCCCACCACCCCAGCCTTTCTTCTCACCTCTCACACAGGGGAATGATGTGGGTGTTACAGAGTGCACATGCTCTTGTGAATCTTAATAAATTATGCAAATGCCACTGTTGCAGGGCCAAATATCAATTGTAATTTGTGATATTTTATAGTTTTTCTCCATCGGGCGCTGATGTCTTCCTCTTGCAGGCTAGCCTTTAGTACTTTCGTCCAGCCTGATGTCCCCCAGGCTCAACCACTTCAGCCCCAACGCCTCCATCTATTCTCCTCTTCCACCAAAGCAATCTCACATATGTACTCAAACACACACACACGTGCATTCAATCTCACACCCGAGCAAGGACACATACAGGCATTTAAAGATGCGGGAACACATGCAACCTGCATCGCAGGACACATAGACACGCATTAGAGTCACGAGCATACGGACACACACTGGTGGGTGTCTTGGACCGGCCCTGACCTGACAAGCGGACGATGAAGATTAATGCGTCCTCTCTGACTGACAGGCTGAGGAATTGAAGGGCAGAGGGCCTCATTAATCAAGGGCCTGACAGGTGCCATTCAGGCCCTCCAAACAATCGCAGCTCACACCACCCACACACACACACCCACACACACCCATTAAAACACAAACATAAGGCCGCACTAAAGCAAACCTACACACATTCTTCACTATCACAACTCTCATTCTCTCCTCCTTTTTTTCTACCGTTTCAGTTGAGTGGGTCGGTGTTAAGCACAAGCAGACTTAATCATGCACCACCAGAATTAAAACTCATTCCTCAGAGCCAGGCTGCCGGCGAGAAAATAAGAAAATCGATCGGGCGCTTGGCAGGGCTGCCTGTGTTCGCCGACTTACCGGTCTTTTCTGCTCTCATTTGTAGGGGCCCGAACTGGGCCAGGCTTTATGATCATTCATTATAATTTACCAGTAACGCCAAGTCCCAGGATCAATACTGGTCAAACATTAATGATTCATTCTCTAATTTACCCTTTATTTCCTTTCAGAGTCCTGTCCAGTAGGAGGGCGCATCTGTGTTGTCTTTGGTTAAACAACCTGATTTGTTTGATTTGATATTGTTTGAGCAGAGAATGGGTTTTCATGAAGCTAAAAGCTAAACGGTTCCCAATCCAGTTCATCTGTTAGGTCAAATTGTGTGGTGAAGATTATGGAATTTCATCCTGTGAGATTATTAAGACAAATTGTGCAAAAGCAAGTACATCTCAGCATTTACAGGTGATTTATTTTGTGTAACTAGGCAGTCACAAATTCAAAAACAGCTCCAGCTCCCATAGTAATTACTGAATCCTTAAAGTAAAACATTAACACCACAAACATTATTTGAGAAATTTATGTTTTAGTAATATCCAGGAATAGACTTCTGCCTTATTCTTAATAGTTAAGTATTAATAATAAAGAGGCACATTTTATCATTTCTGGTACCAGCAATAAAACCAAAGTCATTCCTCGGTATCTCTTTACCTGAATCTGAATGCTGCAGTGAGCCTGCATTAGTTTTTGGAGTCTACTTTTATTAGGTAATGGAACTTAATATCTCATGAGCTATTAATGGAAACCCAGCTTGAAATTAGTATTGTGTCAGAGAAATACGGGCATGTATCTTCATTAGGCGTCAGAGCAAGTCTTTTCATCTTCATTACAAGCGCTCTGCATCATTTCTCACTCTCTTATTACGCCTTTGTTTTTGTTAGGCGGTTGTTGCTGAATGCTCGTTATGCAGTGGGATGACGGTCAGCAGCGATAGTGGCAGGCAGGAAAACATAACTGTCATACAGATGTTGAATTGGCCCACTAATCTTCACGAGGAGTGTCCCATTCTATGATTAAGGTTCACCAATCTTCTTTTTTTTAGGTTAAATCAATAACAGCAGTGAAACTGACTTAATTTTACTCAGAAAGTGGGTGCTCAGATTTTTATTCTGCTTCAAATGGATTGGTAAAAAACCTATTGTTTAGCTCCAGTCTCAAAAAAAGCCTGATAGAGATGAGAGTGATATTAAGCAAATTGTGTTCAGATCATTCAGCACATAAGCTCTCTATCTCAGCGATGCAGACACGTACTTAATGACAGACAAGATCATTGACCTTTGGACTCTCTACTCACTGTAATATTAGTTGAAATGTCAAGACCTCCTGTAAAAAACTATGGAAATGTCTGTAGCTGGTGTTTCGACAGGACAAAATATTTCCCACAAGGTAAAAGAGACATTTTCATTTAAGCTTTTTTAAAAAAAAATACATGGACACATTAAGTTCCATAACACTGATGGTATCATCACATATATTACATAAAAATGTAGAAGCAGAAGTCTCATAATTTTAGAAATTAAACATAAAATATAACATATAACATATAAAAGCATAAAAATATTACACATTAAAAAACTATGCTGAGTATGCTAAGTAATATGTTGTGTAATATATTATTCAAACTACCACTCTCTGTGTGAGTAAATTCCTTAAATTTCCCCATTTTCAAAATGTCCCTTTCTTTCCAGCCTAAATGTATGACTGTAACAACTTAATCGCTCCTCATATCTGGAAGAACACAGACGATTTCTAGCCAAAGACCTCAAGGGCGTGCATCAGTGTAAGGCGGCCATTGCTTTTTACCATGGCGATTCATGGGGCCTCTATTTCCAGTTGTATTATCTTAATTGTCCTGGCAAGTATGTTCAGTGGTTATATTATCAATTTATGGCCCCTCTTGCCACCCCATTAATCCAGCAGTTAAAACACTGTAACCGGTGGCTCAAACTCTCTGCGAGAAGAGAATAAACCTGTCCCAGAATCGCTTGTGGCTCTAAAGGCACGATAGTGCTCCAGTAGAGGAAGGAGGAGGTACTGTATTTTTCTTAAACATTTTTCCTGCAGGTATCTTGCTGCAGACGTCCATTGGAGTTAAATTATTTTCATGCACAACTTTATCATTCTAGCTCTCATTTCGGATGACTGTGATATTGTGATGTTTCTGTCAGTGTGTTAGACACTAGGCAAAAAAACAAACACATTATTGCTTTAATCCATGTATATCCATGTATATCCATGTATATGGACAACTGAAGTGCTTGTAAACACATTACTCCCATTTAGACATCCATATAATGTGATTGGACTTTGGTTTTCTCTGGCATGTATACACCTTAATTGGAGTTAAACTAGATCATGCATGTTCTTATGCTCCACACCCCCAGGTTGGTGTATGACCCTGGAACAAAAACACCTAAACACCTAAAAAAGTTGGTTGTACAAAAAGAAGACAACCACAGTACCTTATCTGCACAATAAGTAAGACGTACATTACATATGAAATGAAAAAAAGATGCAATTGTCCATCTTGTTCAAAAATGTTGGCATTGTACTGCACCGCAGTTGTTTGTGTATAACTTGATGACTTAATAGGTCAGCCAGAAAGGTGCCATAATAACCCGTTGAAATGACACATATCACCACCTAGTGTCATGGGGGAGGACATGTGTCAGTCAGTATTATAGGTTTCTCTGTTGCATATGAACTGGGACAAGGACTGTAGTCTGATTAGACACCAAAGCTGAATTTTGAACATAGCTCGACTAAGCTGTGCACGTAAACATATTGAGTGTTTGGTGTCTGTTTCCAATAGGCCAGCTGTTGGGTTATTTATAAATGTGGCTGGTCCAAATGAGCTAGTAATTAGGCAGCAATGTTTTGAGGAGGCATTCATTACCAGCCATCCATCTGTCCATCCATCCATCCATTCATCCATCCATCCATCCATCCATCCTTCCATTTTGCCTTCACTTTCTCTCTCCCACTCCCTGTTGTCCCCTAACACACCAGGAGACAAGCGGTAGATAAAGGGAAGACTTGACATCTCTGAATAATTAAAAGGTTTTCTCCAATTGAAGCAGCTCGCTATCTGACCCCATAAAGGCCAGACACAGGGTCCAATCAGAGCTCAACACAGATACACACACGCACATGCACACACAGAAGGTGTCATTGGGGCAAAGGCTCAGCTTAAAAAACCCAGACAGCTTTTAATTGGCTGCAGCCTGTTACCTCACCTACTGTCATCAGGCTGCTGACATGTTAAAACATCAGCCTGCTCCTCTCCAAAGAGACAGCTAAGCTTCTGTTGTGGCTCCAACCAACAGCAGAGGAATTGTGTTTGTATGTTTTCTCTCAGTTTCAGCAGTGCCACCGCCTCCCTGTCATTGTAAAAGAAGGCAGCACTGTAAGCGTACCCCCTCCCTGGTGAGCACCCCTTCACCTCATGCTAATTTTCAACTTTCAAAGCTTGTAAACTTTATCTAATTATACACAAGTCGATAGACTCCCTCGCCCAGATTTTTGTCAGGTTGCAGTGTTAATTTATGAAAAACAAATCTGAAATATGCAGATGTCTTTTGTTTGAAGCAGCTGTTTGGTCCTGTTGCCAGGTTTCAATCAGGCGGTCTCTGGGGATGCTTGCATGTTTGTTTTTTTCCTAGGATGGCAAAGTCATGATCTGCCCTACTTTGCCTCTGATTGGCTGGTGGTCATTTCCTTCGTTAGTTGGGTTGGTTAGTTTTAGGCATGAGGTTAGTTAGGTTTAGGGTAGGAATGATAGTGTAAGCCAATCAGAGGCCGAGTAGGATGGATCAAGACTTCGTCATCCTAGGAAAAGAAGTAGCGTGACAGGGTTTGGTGCATGGATGAATTATAAGAGTGTTATAAGAGCTGGATGCAATATAAAACGCATTTTCACCACAGACCACAGAGGGGCTTAGGCTCTCTATGAGCTAAGCAGGAGAACCTTTACTGTGCATATTCAGTGGGCTGCTCACCTCTGGCCAGCTGTGGCTCTGTGATGCCCTACAAATCAAAGTGAGCTAGCCTTTGAGAGCTCCAATGATAAGGCAAGTCATCAACTAATAATATATATCAGGTTCTTCCTTCTCATTCATATGGTACCCATGACAATGGTGGGAATGTAACATGTTGGGTTTTGTAGCTTTATCAGAAATTATCTATATATTATATTATAATATATCCATGGAACACAGGGACAAAGCTTAAGAGCTGATCTATAATTAATATACAGTGTTTGTGTGTGTGTGTGTGTGTGTGTGTGTGTGTGTGTGTGTATATATATATATATATATATATACAATTTTTCTTTTTAAACAAATTGCTTGTCCTTGTAATCTCTCACAGTGCTTCCTTGCCTGCTTCCTCAGAGGCAGACATCACAGCGGATTAATTTCGTAAGAAAATACAGGAAGCAAGTGAAAGACGTAATAAACTCTCAAGGATTAAGAGACATGGAGAAGACACCAGGTTTTAACCATCAGGATGCCAAGGCTCATTTTCATCGGCCATGTTCTGACAAACGCTATCAGCCATATTCATTGCTAATTTATAGCGCTCATTAAGTGACGTGAAACACACAAAAAAATTGTAGCAATTATCATTTATCTTGATATATTATTTACTAGGGATCATTTTCCTGCTTGGTTGGGGACTGGGCTGAAGGAGGAGGAGGGGAGGAGGAATAGCAGGAGGGGGGGTGAGGGAGGGAGGACCACAGGGGTTTGGAGACAGCTGGCACAAGTGAGGAAGTGAGAAATGTAACTGTATCTCTTTACCTGAATCTGAATGCTGCAGTGAGCCTGCATTAGTTTTGGGAGTCTACTTTTATTAGGTAATGGAACTTAATATCTCATGAGCTATTAATGGAAACCCAGCTTGAAATTAGTATTGTGTCAGAGAAATACGGGCATGTATCTTCATTAGGCGTCAGAGCAAGTCTTTTCATCTTCATTACAAGCGCTCTGCATCATTTCTCACTCTCTTATTACGCCTTTGTTTTTGTTAGGCGGTTGTTGCTGAATGCTCGTTATGCAGTAGGATGACGGTCGAAAACATAACCGTCTCATACAGATGTTGAATCAGCCCACTAATCTAACGAGGAGTGTCCATTTCTATGATTAAGGTGCACCGGAGTCTTCTTTTTTCGGGTTTAATGTGAGTAAATACTGAGTGAAACTATTAATTTTACTCAGAAAGTGGGTGCTCAGATTTTTATTCTGCTTCAAATGGATTGGTGAAAAAAATCTATTGTGTAGCTCCAGTCTCAAAAAAAAAGCCTGATAGAGATGAGAGTGGTATTAAGCAAATTGTGTTCAGATCATTCAGCACATAAGCTCTCTATCTCAGCGATGCAGACACGTACTTAATGACAGACAAGATCATTGACCTTTGGACTCTCTACTCACTGTAATATTAGTTGAAATGTCAAGACCTCCTGTAATAAACTATGGAAATGTCTGTAGCTGGTGTTTCGATGGGACAAATTATTATTAGGAGGTAAAATAGACATTTTCTTTTAAGCTTTTTCAAAAAAAAAATTTACATGGATGCATTAAGTCCCATAACACTGATGGTATTATCACTTATACTACATAAAAATGTAATATGCCTTCTTCCTTGCGAAGTAAATCCCTTAAACTTCCATATTTTCTAAATGTCCTTCATGTATGACTGTAACAACTTAATCGCTCCTCATATCTGGAAGAACACCAACGATTTCTAGCCAAAGACCTCAAGGGCGTGCATCAGTGTAAGGCGGCCATTGCTCTTTACCATGGCGATTCATGGGGCCTCTATTTCCAGTTGTATTATCTTAATTGTCCTGGCAAGTATGTTCAGTGGTTATATTATTAATTTATGGCCCCTCTTGCCACCCCATTAATCCAGCAGTTAAAACACTGTAACCGGTGGCTCAAACTCTCTGCGAGAAGAGAATAAACCTGTCCCAGAATCGCTTGTGGCTCTAAAGGCACGATAGTGCTCCAGTAGAGGAAGGAGGAGGCATTTTTTCTTAAACATTTTCCTGCAGGTATCTTGCTGGAGATATCAACTGACATTAAACTATTGTATATTGAAAATGAGGCAATGTAGAAAATGATCTTCTTTTCATTGCACTGAAGAAGTTCTCATCATTTCTCAAGGTTATGTGGACACTTTGCAAGATACAGAAGAGAGAACAAACTGTTTCTCGACACAAATGCATCATAATCAGATGAATTGAATAGTAGAGCTGAACTGCAACCCCGGCAGTGTAAACACATCCTGTGAGATTATTTTCCAGCCACAAACCAGTGGTAAAAAATGTTTTGTTGTCCAAACAAAATAAACAGTTGTTCACTCTTGACCTTGGAACCATAATAAGTCAAGATCCACTTTCTTGCTTTTTCAAAACTTTCAATCACAATGATGAATGAGGTCATTCATATCCAGCACCAAAGACCATCCTTGAACAGAGGCAGGTTCTGATTACCCTAGAGCAGTAGTTCTCAAAGTGGGGTCCAAAGACCCACAGGGACCTTAAAAAAGGTTCCAGGGGGTCCCCAGCAAAAAGGGGAAATAAGCTAAGTTCACTATAATTCCATCTATAATCAAAAATGTACTTTGGTCTTTGGTTTCATACTATTTCGGTTGTAAAACGTGCAAAATCATTCCGATAGAAAAAGGTTGAGAAACAATTATTTAGATGATCAAATGTTATCAGATTCTTACTTGTACTAAAAAAAAAAAAAAAAATAATAATAATAATACCTCCTTGTAAAGCAGAATATTGTGATACTATGGACTAACTAATCAGTGCATGAATCCAAATAATAACCTTGATTTCCAGTTAACAGATGGTATTGAAATAGATTGAAAGATGAAGGCTTCTGACAGTCCTGTGTGTTGGGTAAACCTGTTGTGTGAAGCTATACGGCTGCTTCAGGTTAGAACTGTGAGAGACACCTCCTGTTGATGTTATATGCCAGAGGTCAAAGGTCCAATGGCTGATCCAATTACAGGCTTGTCATATACTCCACATGATCCACACGACTGGGAAGTCACCTGCTATTTCACCAAACACGTCCTCCGAGACTCCTCCAACAATCAGTGCAGGAAACTACACCTGTTCTAAGAAGGAAATCTAAAAGCAGAACTTGTAAAGAAAATTATTGATAGCCTTTACATACAAATAAAACATACCCACTGGATAATCTTACATATACATAGAAATCCAACTAAAAATAAGTTGACATTTTGGAAATACAAGATTTTCATTAAATAGCCATGATACATGAATACCGAACATGCAGTGTGTGTGTGTGTGTGTGTGTGTGTGTGTGTGTATTATCTATTTTGCCTCCATCTCTCTGCTGCCTCTTCGCATCTCCAGGCTGAAAACTGCACCAGTAGTAATTGCCTGACCTTTATGGCAGTGAGATAGTCTCATTAAGCCTGATGGATAATGATGGCGCCTCTCCATGCTACGTGAACCTTTGTGATAATGAAACAACAGAACAGCCCTGCTGCTCCACCAGGGGGTCAGGGGAGAAGGCTGATAACCCAGAGACAACAGCCCATTCCTGGCTAACGACAAGACCCAGAGCCCCCCGTAGTGTCACCCTTCTCCCTTACCATCCACATAGGGGATGGCGATGTCACGGTAATGCGCCGTCTCCGTTTTCACATTCCTGGATTTGATTTGAGACCTTGATGTTCCTGTGTTGGCGGATCTTCACAGTGGACAGTTGGGAAGTGAGAATGTTTACATGCCATTTAAAGGGGCACAGAGCTGTAGCTCATTTCCTGTCCTGATACCTTTTTCTGCAGTGGTGCTGCAATGTTCACCCATCACAATTCAGTTGTTTCAACACAACTTGATCAGGTTCAGACATCACAATTAATTCCTCAAAAACTTTTCGGTTTTTGATAGAATATGCCATAACAAAAACAAGGGCAAAACAGAAAACATATAACACAACACTCTAATCAAACAGGACGTTTCTTGTGTTAGATTTGCACCAAGATATACACATGAACTTAGCTCAAAAAAGGAAAAAAAAGATCATTGAGGCATGAGCAAAAAAATAACCCAGGACAGTCAGGCGTGTGTCAAACATAGCGTGTACAATATAGTCAGAGACAGTTCTGGGACGAGGTTTAATCAGCTGGTGTAACTAAAAACACCTGTGTTTGTGTACAGAGCTTCCAATGATTCACATTCATGTGACGGATCATCTGTCTCAGTCAATTTTAAAGTGTGTGATTGGTGGTTTCCATACTGTTCATTCACGGCTGCACCACACTGAGTGTAAACTGAAGCTGTAGCCTGCTATTCCCCTAACACTGCAACACAAAAGCTACAGTGCCTCCTAACAGTTACTAGGATTTGACGCCTGTCTCTAAATATATGTTTTTTTTGTTGTTGTTTTTTTTTGTTTAACGACCTATTCTTTGTCAGTTGTCAGCAAATGTCATTCATTGTCAAAATGGAACCAATTTTCTTAAGTTGTTTGTTTGCCTGAGGGAATGGTGGATCACTTTTTGGCATGTCTTCATGTTTTTGTAAGAGTCTGAAGCACATTATTAAAGTCCAAGAGTAAAACAGAAACTAGTTTAGCACTCTACACCAGCCCTATCATATTTTTTTCACACGTCCAGCTGTAGCCATGACACTCTGCAGACATTGTGTTTATGACCATCATGCTAAACTCTCATTCATTGTCACTAGAATGTGACAATTTAGTAGGTTATTGATATATATAAAAAACCCATATTGCATATATTGTGTGTTTTTATAGTTGAGGTTGTATACGCGATGTGCGATGTTTATTAATGTGGAAAGAGAGCTGTATAAAGGGGATTTAAATCTGCATGAATAAACAGCTCTTCTTGAGCATGACCTTAGCCAAGATGTGAAAGAGCATCAAAGTTACTTATCACACACACCCTTATTGAGAAATGAAACATGATATATGGGAGCAAACATCTCATTGTCTTCTGCAAGATTTGTAACGTCTGACATCAGCAGACGATTTAATGCACTTGTGTAACTGAACTGATGTGCAAACCTTCATTAAATAGAGCGAAAGACAACTAAAAACTTTCATTAAGTTTTAGCTTTTGATCATTAAACTCAGGCCTAATGCTGACTAAAATTAAAAGGAATAAACAGAGAGCCGGCACTCGTTCACCTGTTTATCCTGCATGATTCATCATGGTCGTGGCAACAAATCCTCTTATTGAATAGTGTGTTTATTTGAGTCTAAATTTGGATATTATTCGGTTTTGATGACAGCTGTATGTAATCATATGAAAACATGGTTAATTTTTGTCATTTTTAGTTTTATATTAGGTTTTAAAGCTGTTACATTTTTGGAAGTTGGCCCAAAAACACAAACATAAGTATTCACATTAGGGTGCTGAACGTGGGACTAAATGCTGCTTTAAAAAGATTCTAAAAAAGATGGAAATGAAATCCACCTTTTCTCCACTTCTACTCCACTCCACTGAATGTTTTTTATGTGTCGGAGGGGATCTGAGCTGCTATAAGGTCCTGTAGTTGAGGAGAGTTTGGTGGGTGGGTTAGTGGGGGGGTCGATAAGAGAGCAGATGTCCCAGTCAAGCAGCCAAAACCAGCAGGGGGTGCTGACACCCTGATAACCATGTGCTAACTCCCCTCCTCCTCCTCCTGCTCCTCCTGCTCCTCCTCCTCTCTGAATGTGGCTTGTGGTCCACAGCTTCTCTCCTGGCTCTGTGAATCTGTGGATGTTGAATCTTGCTGGCTAGTCGGAGTGTAAAGTGACTGCAGTGTGTTTAGTGTTGACACAGAACATACTGCTGAATGGCGCAAAACCCAACAAGAGCTAGAAAGCGGTAAAACTGCAAAGCACATTATTCAATTCTTTACCGTTTGACTTCTAATAAATTGTTCTCTACACGGACCAAACCATAAATTGGAGTAAGTATAATTAATAAGTAAAATATATGCACAGGATCAGATCGTGCACATTCTCATTGCATTAATCAGCTCTGTGATTTCTGTGAGGTTTTTTTTTTCAATTTTCTTTTAGTCCAGCAGAAAAAGATGTGAGTTCATGTTTATCGGTACAATTTGTTAAATGACATGTCTCACACTGTCCTCTGTTCATTGTTCAATTATTTATTAAATAATTGTTAATAAGACAAAATATCATAAATACATGTTTCATTAATTATGAACTAATAATTATTCATCTGAAATTGCCAATCTGCCAACTATTTTCCTGAATAATACTTTTATTATTATATACTTGGAATGCTCAAACATGCAGTCATTGCATTATGTATGCATGCATCATGTGAAGTGTAGAGGTTTAATATGATAACATACAGCTGATAATTAAAACTTATGTTTTTGTGAATATATATATATATATATATATATATATATATATATATATATATATATATACATATATATATATATAGTTGTGTGTGTGTGTGTGAGTATAAGCAAAACAATTACAGAAATACACTTTATGATAAAAAAACACATTTAGACTTATATTAAATATATTTCTTTTATAATAAAAAACTATTACAGACAACATGGAAAATGGGAAATCACAGCAACATTATTGTACATCTACCATATTAGTTTATTACCTATCAGAGTATATATATATCTAATTATATTTGATAAATCAAAGTATATCATTCAAGATTTTTTTTGTTTTCTTTTAAAAAAAATCCATCTTGCCACATCGACATATAAAAAGTGACCAGTGTTGTGGCAGGCAGAAGTATATTGATTATTATTTATTTTAGTAATATTCTACATACTATACTATATATTCTACCAGACTACTAGACTAATCATTTCTATGCATAAGCCTTTCATGATCAGTATTAATATAAATAGGTTTTGTCCCTGAGTAGTTTCAGTAATTTAAAGTCTTCGAATGATAAGATAATTTCATATTTGTGTACTTGTGTAGTAATATTAAAAGTTATGATAAATTATACAATCTATCTATTGATATATTATCACAATATTACATTTACGACTTAACTTTACTTGGAGATGTAAACTTCACAGTGACTGCTGCATTAGATGACAGTCGACATGCCTTTAATGTGATGAGTGGAATTTCCCCAGTCACACTTTTAGCTGTATTATTGTATAAAATATTATAGACAGTATAGGTGAGCTCATCTGAGGCCTATTGAAGCAGATTAGCTTCTCTAGCGAGGGTTATATGAGCAATATATTTATCATGTGAGGAGAAAAAAAAAATTGTGTGCTAAAATGAATCTTTAAGCAATTATGGCAAATTAGCAACAGGGGAATAAAAATAAGAATACATGTTTGTTACCCCGACTGTTTGCAGTGAAATTAAAATTAATTCGGTGCTTTTTTTTTTACCATGATTCTACCCTTTTCTAGAGTCAAAGAAAGGGCAAGCACAAACTGAAATGTGTCCTAAGATTATTTAGAGCACCTAGTAACATTTAATGACCTTTTATTTAGCTTTTTTTTTTTTTTTGCTTTATAGTCTTTTATTGAGATCCACAATAAAATGAACAAAAAAAATGTGACACCTTTTTATGCAACACATCCTCCGAATTTCACAACGTTTTTTAATCTTTAGCGTGGAGCTTCAATTTCCAGGACCATATCCTTAGAGAGAAAAATTGCTCGGTGGGGTTTTTTAATGCTGCATCATAGCATGAGCTCATGTAGTGCTGCTGTAAGGTGCTGGGGCCGTACAGTGAGTGCTGTGTGCTATGTGCCAGCTGTGGGAGTGGGTGGGCAGCCCGGAGCTCGAGCCAAACCAGGCAGGCTGGAGTGGATCAGCTCTGTGATACTGCAACCCCTGGGGCCTCACGCCCCAGGGAGGGGTCACAAGTTCAACCCTCTCGTCTGCTGGTCACACAGGAACACCGGGCCTCTCTCTTTGTGTGTGTGTGTGTGTGTGTGTGTGTTAAAAGGAGTATGTGTGTGACTAGGTAGCAATAAAGCAAAAAAAGAAAAACCCTACAGACGGGCATATATTGGATTACCACAACACTTTTTACTCATGATTAAAGACACAAGTCTGTGATGTGTTTTATTTATTCATTTTATTTCAAATCGCTGGCCTCAAGGCTCGCTGGTCCTGTTTGCGTTTCACATCATCTCCAATCTATTTCAACATAGCTGGGGTGTGTACATCATCACTCTGTTGAAATAGCTGCGTTACAAATAACCCCCTCCCCTCCTCCTCGAGTCCCCCCTCAGAGGACAGCATGTAAAACATATCAGGACCTCTGTATATGTATTCAGTCTCTCCTGAGGTGCAGGCAGCAGTGAGAACGCCATGAGGCGGCCACTTCTCAAAAAACCGTGACATCGGACAAACGCTTACGGGTTCAAGGCTGTCATCTGTCGCCCTCGCCCCAAACGCCGCCGCTGTTTGACTTTCACATGGAGGTGCTAAAAGGAGATTTAGAGCCGGGTAATCCCACTTTGGAAAGCGTCCATTCGGGAAATTGTGATACAGTAACTTGAGAGAAACACAAAGGCGTTTTGCGTTACAGGGCGACTCGGACGCCGAGGCAGTGAAAGATGTTATGAGTTTCTCCCCGCTGCCGCTTGATTAGCTGATAATGATTGATTCCAACTTGTACCTCGCTCTTACAGTTCTAACTATTGTGTGGAATGCACCACTGGACAAAGAAGTTTCCAGCGGTCGGGTTCACTGGTTTGTCTGTGATTTCAATAAAATTCAGCTAGTATGAGTTTGTGGTTTGTTTCTCTGTGGTCCGAATGCTTTGGATCAACTTTTATTCTACATTTTTTTTCGCCCTTTAATAACAATGCAGAGCTTCCACCACAATTCCTACAATCCAATTTAGTAGAGTTTTCTACTTGATTGATAACTTATTATGATTTTCTTTTATGCAGTTAATCCCTCTGATGTTGTACCAGGTTACAACAACCTCTGACCAATATTTACAAAACGACCCGGGCTTTTCTAGAACGCGCTGCCAACTCTCTTGAAGATAATGCATCATGGTATTAGTAGGAGTCTTTTTTAGCCTTGTCTCAACATGGACCACTGCTAGAACCAGACAGCTCCAGCTATCAATCCCTCACAACTGCTGCTCCTCTTAAGGGAAGAAACATGCTTACCAGAGGCACCTCCGCAGTGATAGATATCCACAATTCTTCACCGGCCAGACCTTTGCAAATAGAATACCCTGCTGTGCTAAAGAAAACAATGTGTTTCTGAGGAGCAAAATACAATCCATCACCGAGTCCGTTAGGACAGATAAATGGGAGTGAAGGAAGAAAGACAGGAGGCCGGCGAGTCGGGTGGGGGGTTATGGGGCTACCTGGTTTTCACATCAGAGACCTTTCGGAGGGGTAGGAGGGTTTGTGGTGTCTCAAAGGCCCACGAGCCGGGAGTCCAGCACAGAAAAGGACCAAGCCGTTCACACACAGCTTCCCCCTGTTGGTGAAATTCTAGCCAGGTTCAGCCACTGCCACGCCAGAGCCAGCTTTAATCAATCATCAGCTGCGGCTGAGGTGAGAGGAGGCATTCTGGGAGATTAATTGTGGTCCTTAATTCACGGCCTGATGTAAACAAGGTTGGGTTCTAGCTCTGTGTGATTAGTATGCAGCACAGGGGGTTATGGGTGTTTTTGTAGTTAAAGTGTTAGAGAGCAGATAAGCAAATAGCAGGTAGAATGCAAATGCACATTTAAAGGCTATTTTGATGTGAGAAAATAAAGGTTATATCTTTCAAAGCTCACTCACAATATCTATTTTTATTCATTATATTAAAGATTAACTCTCATATAGCTCCCAGAATGATTTTTATTTTTTTTTATCATGTACATAGTGAAGATTCAGGAGCTTTATTCACATGCACAGCAACACAGAAGACAATTGAAAAGAGTTGAGAGATAGTTGAAAATGATGAAATATATATGTACAATGTACATGATAAATCACACTGGGGATGCACTGACTGCAGAGGTTGATGAAGATTTAAGGTAAATTATTATGAAAATCCAGCTGAAAAACTTCTGTCGATAAAGGTCAAAGAAATTTCCAGACATGTAACTGCATCTTACGAAATGCACTTCTTTCTGCGTTGCAAAAACTAAAATCTCAACAGATGAAAATATCATGTTTTCAATATTGAGTAGAATTATTTCATTCTATAGGCAGATCATTTAGCTTACTTTTATTTAGCTTATTTTATTATCATTTAGCTTATTTTTTTCATGGTTTTAATCAATTTAATCTAGTCGTTAATCTTTTTTTTTTTTTTTTTTTTTAAAGAAAATGTTAGTCTTGTTTTCTTAACATCTTAACAAGACCAAATTGACCCAAATTAGGGGGAAAAGATAATATATATGCCAGTGGAATAAGATAATTCTATTCAATATGGACTAATTGTGCCAAAAACAAGACATTTCTGCACCTAAAGACTATAAACAATAATCTCAAAGAATGTACTTGATTTTTTTTTTTTTTTTGGGGGGGGGGGGGGGGGGGTTCTGAATCTCATTTTTTTTTTTTTTTGGTATAAAACAGCAGAGCTGGGGTGAAAATATACACAACTCACCATAAGTTATGGCTATTGTAAGAAACTCTTTTGGATGGATTTCATACATTTTTGGGGTATTAAATATTAAAGTAATGAAAATGGTGTTTCTTCACATTCATTGTTAGTAACATCAAAGGGAACTTTTTTGATTAAAATTCAGACCAAATAGGAAGAGCACTCATGTAAATAGCATTAACTCTAACTTATTTGGAGCAGTGTACATTCAAAATGGTCACTGTTAAGTAAGCTTAAAGGACTTAAGAACAGCATGAAAATTTAAATACAGGTCTCACTTTTGTGTTTCATGTTTTATCAGAAAAATGTCACAGTAAATCACATGAACAGCACAAGGACAAAACTTTCCGTCATTGTTTGACTTTTTTGATTAAAACTGGTATGTCCACTGTGGCCAGGAATAGTAGTTGTCATTCATTATCTCTTTCACCTGACGACCTCTGTATGGACAGCAGTACCCACTCCTGTCTTCCTACATTCGCCCTGAACAACCTCCCTTCTCATTTCCTGAGGGTGCCCCCCACCCATCCACCCCACCGAAAACATTACGCTAAGTTTTCTTTACACCGACCTGTAGGGACAGGCAAAGACACCTCAGTCATTACCCATGATAACTAATCTATTAATGTTGAATGATGGCCTCATTAAAAGGTTCAAATATAAGTCTAAGCTTATGTGTTAATGACATGTTAATGCTTCTGTCAATTATAAGCTGGGGTAATGACACCTGCAATGAGATGATATCGCTGGTTGAAGTCAAACTTGTAATTCCATCCCCCCGAGAGGTTAAGTGGAGTGTTGATCCTTGGGTGGGGAATGGAAGATGAATGGTTGGCTATGAGAGTATCAAGGAATCGTCATGGAAAGTTATTTGGAGAAATAGAAGTTTTAAGTAAGGTTAGGGAATGTTTTGGGAAAAGTATGACACATGGAGGCTTTTGAAATACTGTATTTATGTGTGTGTAAAAATGTTAAGCATGAAGATCATCATGAGGAGCACTACTCTGTTAGTGACAACAGTCACATCAGATCATCTGTGTCTCTGGACGAAGTCTGATGAAGTTTGTTAAGTCCAAAAAAAACACAAACGGTGATGTCACAGCAGCCTTTTGGACATCTTGGTTGGAGTTTACCTTTACATATTCTCAAAGCCTCCATAACAAAGAGATGTGGATCTTAAAAAATGTGGTCATTTACCAAGTGAGGAGGTTCTAATGATTTTCATTAATGAAAGATGCTATTGAGGTGCATTATGGGAAGTGTAGGATCCAGTGTTTTTACACTTTGACACATAAAAAATTAAATATCTCTCCTGAGTCCATTTTGAAAATTAATTTCATGGCCTGTCTGTTCCCAAACTAAATTACTAACTAAATTAACTTAAATTGTCAACTAAAAATTTGAAATTTATTCAACATTGCTTTGAACCAACTCTCACTCTTTCTTTATTTTATTCTTATCTTTATTTCTGTATATTTCTGTATGCCTTCTTTTGTTTTATTTCTATTTTTTGTATATTCTATTGCTGTTAACATACCTGTTCTCTGTATTTGTTGATTCTTTTATTTGTTTATAAAACAAACTTTAAGCAACATCTGCTGTATTAAAGCTGCTATATAAATAATAATTATTATTATTATTATTATTGTTTTTATTCATGAAATCTGCTTCATTAGTTTACATTTTTCTGATAGTTGAGAAAGATTATATTCTCATATGTGGGTTCAGAACATTCTCCTAGACTTGGTTCTAAAAATCAATTGAATTATATAAAAAAAGTACAAATTACAAAGTTTAAACAGGGTAGATTTCTTGGCATAGTTCTTGGCATCAATAGCCATGAATGCTGATGAAAGCTTTTTAATTCACTATCACGTCTTGGGTTTGCCTCAGATTTCATCAACAATTCTAGGGATGTATTGATATTTCTTTCTTTTTGAAGACTTTTGGAGATAAATGGTTTTAATTGGAGAGCAACAAAATGCTACAGTAGCGTTGGCACGTGGTACGAGAGGTCAATTAATCATCTCCAAAATAATTTCAGTAAAAAATATTTAAGATGCAATACAAAAATTGGAATAACGATTAAAGTTAAATGATTTAATATTTTGTGCATTTTTTTCTCTATATTTTGAAAAATCTGCATTAAGAAAAAATAAATGTCCCGTGGCTTTCCCTTCAACATTCAGATGCAATGTTATAGTCTCCTGCCGCATTTTGACCCAACGAGGTCCTGACAGCCGTGACTCAGACACGTTCCTTAAACAACCTCAGTTGAAGTTAAGCAGCGGAAGGAAAAGTAAAACCTGAAAAGTCCAAAGGGGATTTACTCTCATGGCAATTAACGTTAATGAAATGATTATTGGATTTGGATTCAGATGCATGTCAGGTGTTAAATCGTATCTGTAAAGGTATGGCACCATCCTGAGCCTCCCTGATGCAGGACGGTGTCGTGCATGTCATATGGCGTTCATATCATCAGCCGGTGCCAGCTGTGCGATCAGTGGGATTGATCTGCTGGCAGCAGGACCATATTCATCAGTCCTTGCTCTCTCTCCCTCTCTCTGAAAACCCTGCACTCTCCTCTTTTTCTCCTCTCTCCATCTTTTAAGCCCCTCTCCTCTCCACCTCTATGCCTCTATCTCTCTCTCTCCCTCGCTCATTGTTTTTTTTCTGGCCGGGCAGACCGTCTCAATGTGAAATCATGGTTAATGCGCCATGACAATCTGACACAACGCACAGTCCAGGCCCTGCTCCATCTGGTTTCAATTTAATTTGGTCAGAGAAGTGGGGGTGAGTGCGGTGGTGATGAAGGGATGGAGGGCGGATGAAGGGATGGAGGACTGGGTCGTTGTTGGGGGGGGGGACAAGATGAAAGCTTGGCGTGTTATTCATCGCAGAGTCGTCTCACCATCCTTCATTCTTCCCAAATTGTCTCCTCCCTTCCTTCTGCATTCTGCACTGGCTCCCCCCCAAAAAAGTTTAAAATGATAGCTTTTCAATCAAAGGTCTCCAAAAATATGTTAAAGATCTGTAAAGGGAAGAGGCCATGGGTTGGCTCATTAGAAAGAAGTATGTGTGTGCATTTGTGTGTGTGTGTGTGTGTGTGTGTGTGTGGTGTGTGTGTGTGTGTGTGTGTGTGATGGGGGGTGGTGATGTATCAGACCACGTTGAATGGACACAGGAGGGGCTTAGTCTTGGTGCAAAGAGTTAATGGGGACATCTTCTTGCAGTTTGCTCTCATCGGAGCAAGATGGAAGAAATGAGACCATTACTAAACGGTGGACCTGTTAAGAGCAATTTTCCTAATTATGGGGATGGAGCAATGTGTCAGTTGCCATGGCAGACGTGTCAGCCCATCGGGTTGGGGAGACGAAAAGTGTTAACTCTTTAATGTGACTAACTAACAGGCCCCGCTTAGGCCGAGCCTTAATGACTTAATGGAAGTAATGATCTAAGGAAAGCCATATGTGACACATATGGCTTTAACACATATTATGTGTTAATGTTGGAGGTGCAGCAGTGCAGCAGAATACTGTATGATGGGTTCACTGTCCTCATGCTGCACGGGGCAAGTAATAGTGTAGTAGTCTGTTCAAAAAGCTTAAAAGAAATGTTGGGCAATACACTTATAAAATTAGAAAATCAATACCACCATGACTTCCTGGAATCTCTGGTTGCCTGGCGCTGCGTCCAGCCAAGAAATAGTTTGACATAACCCCTTTGTGAAACCGCAACTTGTCATTTTCATTCATTTCACTTTTCAAGATGCAAGGTGTTCATTTTTTAGCTTTTAGAGGTTCCACATATTTTGCTGCCATCGGGCAGCGCCAAGCTAATCTCTCCCTTTTTCCAGTATGTGCTAAGCAAAAGTAAGCAGGTATTGAGCATGGAGTGGCATTGATTTTCTGATCTAACCCTCAGCAAGAACGTGAAATATTTTGCAAAATGTCTACTATTCATCTCAGAAATTAAATACATTCTTTGTACTTGAAAGAGAAACAGCACTGTAACATACGTCCTAACACTACTTGCTCGAATGAAAGTAAACAATATTCACTAGGTTTTAAAAGTCCCGTAAAATGTTAATTTACATTTTCATCTTGCATGTTTCTTTCTTTTTGTCAAACCAAACAGCCTTTCATCCAAACCAAGAAGTGAAATTTCAACATATGAAATTTTGAACACTGCAAAAGCTGAAATCTTATTAGGTGAAAATATCTTGTTTTGTGGACAATTAGTTCAACATTGAGTAGAATAATGTTATTCTACTGGCAGATAATTTTTCTTATTTCATAGTTTATTTTTAATTGAATATTTTTTTAAAGAAAATATTAGTTTTATTGTTATTTTGCTAAAACAAGAACAAATTGACCTAAATCAGTTTAAAAAAAAAAAAAAAGCTAAATTATCTGCCAGTGGAATAAGATAATTTTACTCAATATTGGACTGATTGTCCAAAAAACAAGATATCCTCACCTGTTAAAATTTCAGTATTGGTATCAGTATCTCTCATTATTAATAATCTAGTTAATTCCGGCCTGATTATTACCAAAAAGGGCCATTGCAACCGGTTTTTCCACCTTTTCCTGTCACAAAATAGAGATATAAGCAGACACTTAGTGTTAATTCAGTGTTAATTCACTCTCCTCATGAGTGAACATCAGACTAGACATCAGAGCCTTCAGAATTATTTCAGGCATGTTTGATTTTTATGACTCATCTGTACAAAGTTGTATGTGGTCTAATGATTTTAACTGTGAATAGATGACATATGAAGAGAAATCATCTTTTCAAGTTAGTCTTTCTTCTTGGGTTAATTCATGTGCTTCTTTCCATTCATTCACTAGTTGTTGTATCTTGCAGCCATTGAGTCCCTACCTAACCTCCAGCTCTTCACCTCCACATTCCACCAAATGGAGCGTCTGCTCAACGATCTGTTGGCTGAGACAGAAACTCTCTAAACCTTCTCCAGAGCCATGCCTGCTCCCTAAGGGTGAGGACTTGCACAGCATGCAGCTGTAGCAACAGCGCCTTGTTTCCTTATGGAGGTCAGGAATGCATGTATGTCTCTCCTTATCCCAGTGGAAGGAGATGGAATAGGCCGCAGAGATAGAGAGTAAGAGACAGAGAAAGGGCAGGATTCTCACCTCATCCATCACTCTTCATGCAGGGTCTGCCTCCTCGCCCCGACCCAGATTTACACACCAGCTATCCTATATGACTGTCTTTATGGACTGCTCCTCACCGTCAGCAAACGATAGCGAAGGGATCAGAGAACGCACCGGAAGAAATTAGTTCACGTCAGCTCTCATTTATGATGCGTTTAACTAGTAGGTGCTACGGAGAGGAGACGGATTTGCGCAGCTCCATATTTCTGCCTGACCCATTTCTCCCACTCCTAGTCAAATACACACGGCCATTTTCATCTAAGGTTATCGGGTCAATAAAACCTGGCGACCTTGGCCAATCATAAAACGGTCAATGCAGGAGAGCATAGATTGATTAAGTTCATAACTCGATTTGAGCTGCTTGGAGCCTGGACAATAAAAATCGGAATGAGTATAAATCTAATGCGAGGACATAATCCAAAGAAAATCAAAATGTAAAGTAGACGTTTTTAATGGCATCTTTTTTCATCATGAGAATGTGGCCTTTTGACTGGATGACTATTGATATCTTTGATCCACAACCAAAGGCTTTTCCATCAGTTTCACTAGATTGTTGGAGCGGGTAGTTTAAAGTGCTGGTATAGTTATATATCCTGTTAGTGTGTGGTTGGGGGGGGGGGGGGGGGGTCACATGACCTGTCTTATCACATGCTCTAATCAGATTTCCACAGCAGAGAAATCCACCAAAGTTATCAGCTAGGAGCAGTTGTTTAGTTTTAGGTTATAGGTTGTAAGTCGGCCAAATCAAGTCTATCCAAGCCACATGTTGGCAGTGCAGCCACATACTCCACATTATGCTCAACTAACCTTGGGCTCTGACTATTTCAACTTATTCAATTAATGAGGTCAAAAGTTGATGGCACTAATCCCTCCTAGTAATCATGCCTTCTTTAAGGATTTGAGATAAATATGCTTATGTCTGTGTGGCTTTATACATGTAAGTGGATAATATAACAAGGCTTTTAAAATACAAGTCAAGTCAAGTTTATTTGTATATTCCAAAATCACAAATCACAGAGTCGCCTCATGGGGCTTCATAGTTTGTATAGCATGAATCAAATGAGAAAATCTATCCATCCATTTTCTATACCTGTTTATTCCTCACTACTCACACCTATGGGCAATTTAGAGTCTCCAATTAACCTCAGCATGTTTTGGGGCTGTGGGAGGAAGCCAGAGAAAACCCACACAGACACAGGGAGAACATGCAAATTCCACATAGAAAGGACCTAATCCTTGAACCTGCGACCTTCACCACTAGTACTACCCACTGCCAACCTTAAATGAGAAAATATGCCCGAAAATAAAATTTTAACTGGAAAAAAGAAAAGTAAAAATGGAAGAAACATCAGGACGAGCAACAGAGGAAGGATCCTTCTTTCAGGATCCTATAGATGTTGTGTGTACGGGACGGATTAAAAGTAAACACATGTACAACATATCATTAAAGACGAAAGTTGAATTTAACTCCACTTCCACCAGCTACAATAGTAACATGCTGCTTAGACATTGAAGCTTTATATGAATATTATAATGTTGTCCTAGATAACAATATATCAGTCAGAGAAACAAACCATCACTTTTACTGCAATACTTTAATACTTTTACTTTTAATACCATATTAATATATTTTCATGCATGACTTTTAAAGTCAGGGTGATACAGTGGTGCAGGGGTTAGCGCTGTTGCCTCACAGCAAGAGGGTCGCAGATTCAAGACCTCCTTGGTCCTGGGTCTGGGACCTTTCTGTGTGGAGTTCGCATGTTCTTCCTCCCACAGTCCAAAAACATGCTGAGGTTAATTGGAGACTCCAAATTACCCATAGGTGTGAATGTGTGAGTGAATGGTGTGTGTGCCCCACGATAGGCTGGTGACCATCTGGGGTGTATCCCTGCCTTTCGCCATAATATGCTGGGATGGTTCCAGCAGACCCCTGTGACCCTAATGAGGAATAAGCGGGTATAGAAGATGACTGACTGACTGACTGACTTTTAAAGTATTTTACATTGCTTCATGTACACTTTTCCCTGAGTAAAGGATCTGACAACTTCTTCAACCACCGCCTCGTAAATATGGCTTCTTAAGATGATGAAACAGTCTGATTAACATGGTGAACATTACAGTAATTATTAAGACAAGTCACTTAGATCCGTGGCACTGCACTCACAGCAGTAATGACATGAAACCTGGATTTCAGTCAAAGGCAAATGCAGTGTGACATCTACTGTATCTCATTACAATTGTCTTCACTTCCATCGCTTATTGCTCAAACTAAGCGCAAGGGAATAAGCAGCCTCATAAAATGAGAGTTAGTAGCGGATAATCAATAATCTAGAACAGAATATACTGCAGCGCTGTTAACACACAGAATAAGACCTTATAATAACACATTTATTTGATAGGGTGTTTTGAGGTGTAGGTCTTGGCAGAGTGCACCATGGTGGCCTTGTACCCATATACCCACACTGACGGTGCCCATCATCCAACCTGGCAGATGGCTGGTAGCTTGAACAGCTTTCTGGTGTTTAATTATGATCATAATCAAGGGAAATAAAGATCAATTAAAGCGCAAGTGAAACTAATGAAACACGAGCGCCATGAGCAGCCGGACAGTTGTCCAAAAATGTTTCTCATAATAAATGCAAACTGCGTCCAGTGCTCGCCTTAGATAGCATTAGTATGAAGTGCTGGGTCGGACATAAAACACTGGTGTTGATGGCCTGTGTAAGGGAATATTTGTTTGATGTGAAAGCCAGTGTATTCCAGATTTATATTATAGTTATGATCTGCAACATTCACATATAAACAAATGCCCATTTTGCCCCTCTCTAAAGCTGATTGATATGACACAATAATGATTGCATGAATAAGGTGTGAGCAAGAGATGTAAAAAGATGCAGAAACCAGTGCAGAACAAAAGTCTATAAATAAATGTATTTAGCTGATGAGGCTATTATGACTTGAATAACAGGTGACGTTCCTTCTGTCAGACTCTTTTATAGAAGTCTTGAGATTCTCAGCTGCCCTCACTTTAAAAGAAGTTAACACATATTGTGCTATTTCTGTCCATTTACTCTTTAGAGATGGAAATAGCCGGAGCAGCATGTGGCTGTGCTGGCAACAGTTCAACCGCCTTTCACCGTCGTACTCCAAGACCGCACCGTCCGTCTGAGAGAGATGGAGAAGGAGCGAGAGGAGGAGACGGGAGGCATGAGGAGAGGTGAGGTAGACGGGACAGGCGGCGGGGTGGGGGTGGGGGAGGTGGAAGAAGGGGGAGGCCTGAGTAGACAGATGCCACCACTGCGGCCGTGGCATTGTGGGATATTAATAGTCCAGAGCCACATTGTGCCAACCTTATTGGAAATGTGAGCGCTGTCATGCTGCGCCGCCATCACACGCTAGCATCAAAATGAAATGAGTAGGGGTGTGATTAAAAAAAAAAAAAACAACCACTGTGGGGGAAGTGAAATGTTATTTTGCAATACAGGTTATAGAGTAATTCCAGGTCAAATCTTTTTTAGAAATTATGAATTAAATATGAAGTTCAATGGTTGTGCATAAAATAAATCCCATATTTATTTAATCCTAAAATTTGATGCCTCATTTTAAAGGGATGAGCAATTGAACTGCTGCCAATTCAAGGTTTGTATGTTAAAAGTAAACGTGGGCTTTAACAGAACGTGTAATAATATTATATGGATGGTGGATTAGACTTTTTGTGTGTCTCTGTGCCTGTGGAGCCCGTCTCGTTGTAGAATAAAACCTCCATCGCAGGAATTTACCAGAATCCTAAATATCCTGGATAGTGCAGCCAGCGAGGGGGGAAAAACACGTCTATTCATAATCCCTCAGCTACAGTGGCACCCTCCGCAATGATGAACAACTTAACAATATTATCCGCAAAAAAGGGGGGTAATTAGTGGCATTTCCTTTTCAAACCTGATGTACAGTAGTTCCACTGTTTTCTAAACGCACAGTGTTTCAGTTCAGAGTCGTAATGACATAATTCATCTTTTCAGAGACAGCAGACAACTGATTGAATCACGCTGGAGTGAAACCAAGCCTTCTGCAAGATCAGAAGAGGTATGTATAATTGTTATAGCCATTAAGCTCTGAGGCTGTATATACTGAGCATGCAAAATACACTCACATATGGCGTACACTGTAGGTTCTGTGCACAACTACCATGCACTGAAGCCATATGCTGCCGCCCCAGCTCGCCCACCTCAAAGCGCCGTGTGTCTGCAGGCTATTCATGTTCCATTACCAGACCGGCCAAAAATAACATTTTGACCTCACAGAAGTTTGCTTGAAAGACAACAAAGATAATAGCCCCTGAATAATCATGCCACATTTTGTGGCAATTGGGCGAGTGGTTGTTAAAATATCGTAAAGTGTTTGATGGATTGGTCAAAAGCAGGAGTAATGGAATTAGGCTTCAAACAGCCTTACAGTATATAGTCCTTTATCAGTCTCAAACCTCATATTACCTCATATTAAAGCGTTACTTACTTTCATCTGTGTTATAAAACGCTCATTTAGCCATTATATTTCAATCGCTTAAATTGCAAAAAAAAAAATTGCTCATGGGGCACAGATTGGGTTTTAACTGAGAACTGGACGGGACAGATTAAGAGACCCGAGCTGCTTTCTCCGGCTTCTGTTTAACTAAATAAAGCTTTCGTCTGGAGCTCTTTATTGTTTCTTTTCCAGCTCTCAGTATGTTATAAAAGCCGGTTTACATTCTGACATGGCAGTCCTCTGATGATGTCCCTCGCAGGACCCCTTACAGCAGTGCAGTATAACACATCAGCCCCTGCGCCGTTATCCCCACTACCCCTGAATAATTCAACCATGCACCACTACCCCTCACACACTGTTTGGAAAATGCAGTAATGAGAAAAGCTATAAAACGCCTCAATGGTCTTTGCTGCTGAAAAAAAGGGAAAAAAAAAACCTAGACCCCGTCTCAAATGAGAGACACCAAAGAAGATAGCTTACTGGGTGTTATTTTCCTGCAGATTTACAGTAAATGGGAGGGAGAGCGAAAGACCACAAAGAGAGGGAACTTCAAAAGGATGACCTGCATATTTTTACACAATTAGATATTTCTAATGTTACTTTTGAGGTGTGATGCTCAGCCGAGCGTCCTCTGGCAGCAACAAAGGAAGGGAATGTGTCGGAGTCTCTCATCCGGCGATTTCCAAGGTGTAAACATGAAACTGCTCGGGGAGGAATTATCTAGACGGGGGAAAACGTTGGCAGGAGTTCAGAGGAGGCTTTGTAAAGTAAACCAGATTTGTTCAGGGGTCTGTGATCAGTTTATTTTCCCAGTCCCCCAGTCTTTATGCTAAGGCCTTCTTGTAATTGTCCTCATGTTTCAACTAATTTCACATTTCCAGAGAGAGTGAGAGATGGATAAAAGGGGGAGAGGGAAGGAATTTTGCAGTTTTGATGGAGCAACACCCTCAGACTTTTATATTTCTGCTGATGTCATTTCAAACGGCTTTGGGAGCATTTAAGGGCGGCTCTACCGCAAACCCTCTTGGGTTTGAAGCACTTTTCTACCACTTTTTATAAAATCTTTTCATTGTTATTTTAGGATTTTAACGGATCATTCCTCATCTAAACTAATCCACTCCTAAACTAGTTAGTTTATTATCATCCATGTTTTCTTTTTTCCTTCAGCATGAATGGATTATCTCTGCTGGCTTCTGTCTGAGAAATTAAAAGAGAAACTTTCCATTTCCTCTCGATAGGCCAAAAATGGCCAAACAGCCATGAAAGTGCAGGCCGCCATGCGCCTTGAAAGCGGTCCAAGTGGAGCAACACACTACAGTGTCGCAAAACTTTTCAAGGTCTCCCATCTAATGTTTCCTTTGATAGTCTTTGGCCGGATTAGGGCACATAATGTGAAACCCAATGAGGCGTGCTCGCAGGTCCCATGCGCAGACAGGCCAACCTAAAACAGCGGCTCAGTCCACAGACATGATGTAACCGCTGCTAGAGCTGAACTCTTCCTCAGTGATGTGCAGCCTTTCATGTGTGAAGAACTTGGCTCGCAATGAAAGGACAACTGCAATTAACAGGTTTTTGGACAACACCTCTCTGATGATGTCATGTAGCGGCATCCCCAGAAAACTGGCAATATTTTGCGTTGCCAGTGACCCCAATCTGGGCCTCGAGCATTGCTGCATGCTAAGAAATGTTTAGTTCTCTCCTGAAGCAGTAAAAGCTACATAGAGCTCATCTTAAGATAAAACGTTTGATTTGTATTGTTGATTTGATTAGTAATTTGATGCCCATATGGATAAAAGAAGCATCACCTTGATAAAACGAGGACAAATGGTCAGGAGGGGCTGTTAGGTATGAAGGAGCAAGGTCTCAATGTAGCGAGTGTGATCAAATTAGCTTTTGTTATAACTGCAAATAAACTGTGGATGGCTCTGTCTAACATACTACTTTTGGCCTTGCTACTTTACATAATGGGCACAAGACTTTCTGTAATGACCTGAAAGTTGGCATAAGAAAGGAAAGTCTCCAGTCCTCCATCCAGTATCTAAAGGTGTAATTAGGAGTATTTTTATTAACTGGTGTGAAAAGAACTCGATTTTGTGATGCATAGTTAGTAGAAACAGAAAAGAGGTAGTAGAGGTTGCGATTCATGAACAAAACTAGAGATAAAAATGGAAAGATTTTCAGGAATTTGTTCCAAGTTTTAATTATTCTTTCATGTCAGCTAGTACTGAGCATGATTCTTCTGCAAAGACAGGTTGGAAACAGCTGATCATGTGATTGTCATTTGTAATGTCTTTACATCAAAACGTATTTGACCAAGCATATCTTACTTTCAACGCTTTTTTTTTTTTTTAAATGTGAGCATGAAACAATTTTCTTGCGAAATGGAGAAAGATTTTACTGCTTCCATCAAACTTTTGTAATGCAATACTTCAAAGCATGCATAAAAATGTTAAGGTGGGAACAAAATTGTTTCCGGTGTGTGTTTCCCTGTAAGTACACAGTTCAAATCTGTGTTCATCCAAGACATCTTTGGTTTACAGCAATCAGATATATTTGTCATTGCTGTGGTAGCAACTGTACAATCCATGGCATCTACTGTATCGTGTTATTAAAAGTGTAGTTTCGTGAAGGGACATTTGGCACAGAGCTGCTGTGGTGGACCTTAGTATTATCTGTTGTAGGCTAGATTTATCTATCGTATCACAATCCAAAACACTGTAATAATAATGTTGTGTAACTGTTTCTTCTTGGCTTGAATCGCGAATGTATTGCAACAACGTCTCCAAAGTGCACTTCATACTTGAGAGGTGGTTTTGAAATCAGGTCATCTCAAATCCTAGAAGACTCATTGATATCAAACTGCTGCACGTCTCCTATCATGATTTAGCTGGAGATGTTAAGCTGCAGGATGACTCGAGTGTAACACAAATGGGATGGGAGACACATTCGCTACCTGCCAAGCTAACCGACACATGAACGGCCTTCTTTAAAAAATGCTGTTTGCTTTTGCTCTTTTTGTCGCTGAATGAAAACAGCTCCTGTAGGGCGCTGGATAGAACTGAATGAATGTTTTATAAATACCATCACTCCTCACAATCAGTTAAATCCTTCAGGCAAACACACTTACCCTCAGTGATCTCGACTCAAACTCCAGGGATAGGAGCGAAGGAGGCGGGAGGGAGGATGCCTTTTGAAATCAAGAGGAGCTTCTCTGAACCATTACCCATCAGCCCCTCCACTCTCAGAGGGCTAATCCCAGGGGGAGAGTGGGCGTCCGTAGAGGATACGTTGTCTGGTACGCGTTAATGGGGGATTACACATGTTAACATCTATCTCACAGTGCGCTTGGCCAAAGGGGCTCTGCTATAGGGGTTTAGCATATGAATAAGGAATAAGGGGATGATTGAATAGAGGCTATGGTGAGAGTGAGAGCTGCCACTCGAGGTGGAGCGATGGGGGTAGAGTGATTAGAATGAGACACAAAGACCTTAAATCTCTTGTTGAGATGGAAGCGCTGGAAGGGAGATTGCTCTCAGCTCAATGATTTTCCCGACTTCATCTCTTCAAGTATTTCCGTTGGGAAAGGTGGATTTTATGATTGTTTGAAGAGGCGGATATTGAGATTGCTACTCTAGCTTTGCTATATATTAAAGTTGGTTAATAAAATTCTTTAAGAAGCAACAGGAATAATTAGCTAGCTTTACAAAACATACAATAGTTACCTCAAAAGCATTGGATAGAACACACATACCGTAAATTATCAAATAATAGCAGAGTTTCAATTAATCAATTAATCAATCCCCTTTAAACAGTGTATATTTTGATTAATAACGTCAGTTCTAAATAAAGGTAGAGTCTATTTTTTTCTTTTTAAAAAAAGACAATCATGACCATTTATGGTGCACATTTTTCTTCTTTGCCTTTTATTTTGCATGCACGTCACATCATTATTGTGCTCAAATGACATCAAAGAACACCCTCTCTGGTAATATTAATTGTCGATTGCCATGGTTACAGTGTGGCGAAAAAAAAGTACAACATTAAATTCAGACTTTCTGTCCTAAAACTTTCTGTCCCAAGATATAAACTCAGGAGAAGCAGCTGCTACTAACTACTTACTTTACTTTTGAAAAATGTAAGTTACATGATAGTCATGCTGATTTAATAAAATCATTTGAGTAAATTACCATATTTTTCCAGTTTTGCTGAGCAAGATTTATGTCAAGAAGGAATTAATTATCTGTTCGCAAATTACAGTCTGTTCTCAAATAAATGCCTCATATGTTTGTTAGTTTATGCTAATTAGCAATATTTCTTTTCACTACAATTGTGTTCAACTGGCAAGAAAAAACAAATGTGAAAAAACATCTTGTGCTAGTAAAGTCTGCACTTTATTCAACCTTTTGTACATATTTGAGCACAGATTTGCATTCTGGTGTTTTTATTTCTTTTATTTTTATAGAAAAAGGGTAAACACACAGCTTTTTCTGTATCTTTATCAATTATTTACAGTGGACTAGCCAGCATATTGCATTGCGGTGTGCACTCTGCTTCTTTTTTGTCTGTGGTCAGCGGCAAACCCTAATTATATCGTCCATAAGACAACGCTGACCGATGAATTTTAATTAACCCAACAGATCACCAAAACATGTGTTTAAATCTGGTCAAAATAGCGTGCAAGCACCGAATTACACCAGCTGCGGGGTATCTAAAAAAGAAAAAAAATAAACGTGGAATTGTGTTTTTTATTTATTATTCTGGGCTGAAAAGTTTATTTTCTGAAAACTCAGTGTATTCATTTTAGTTGTGTCCTGAGACCCGGCGAGGCATTGACATGCAGCGCAGACATCAGCAGAGCTCTCTGGGAGAGCGAGGTGTTTATTTCCTGAAGGTCAGGTCTTTTGTGTGGAGAAACTTCTTGCCAGATGAGATAGGGGAGTAAATTGCAGATCTATCATTCCCACCCTCCCTCTTTTCTCTCTCTCTTCCTTTTGTATTCCCTCCTTCCCGCGCCACCTTTCACTCTTCTTTTTCTCCTCTTTCTCTCTATGGCGCTCCCTTTCTCCTGCATGCTCACATTTTCATTCTACCCCCCAAAACCGCCTTCCTCCATTCTCTCTCTCTCTGTGCTCGCACTCTCTCCCCTCTCTCTCTGCCTCTCACACACTCTGTCTCTCCTCCTGTGTGTGAAATCAGTGGAGTAACCGTTGGCACTGTGTGTGATTTATGGCTCACTCGGAGCGGACCCTTATCAGGTGCAGGCAAGGCTCTCTGTGCTGCTGCCTGCGTCTGAATGACAATGGAGAACCAGTCACATTATGCTCCGCAGCCTCGCCCCTTGCATTCTGGACACTGCAGATTACATCTAGCTTCTTGATTTATGGACGCCATTTTGGCTCCTGAGAGGGACATGAAGGGGAGTTTAGAGGTGTTGGGGGATGTGGTTTCCAAGGCCAGCGTCTGCATTCGGCCAAACATAATTTTGAAGAGAACCTGGTGGAGGTGTTTTTTTTTTCTTTTTATATGTGCATGTGTATTTGTGTGTGCAGAATTTATGTGCTTGGATATGCGTGTGTGCACATGAATAGGAAGGTTTCATCTATCATTTTGTCAGGAGTTTAGGAGTTTTCCCGCACGGATATTGACACTGTCTGTTGTTGGAAGCAGCGTGCAAGCGTATCGGCATTAAAAACTCAGGATTAGAGCGAATAAAACTCTATCTTTATTCTCCAGTGACCTCCTGTGAGACAATGATGTTCCGTGAGAGAAAATAAATGAAAAGAAACCGGGGTGATCAAACATAAAAGGTGAGGCGACAGTTAGCCAACTACATTATCTCACGCTTATTCCCTGCTTCTATTCGTCCTCTAATTGAATCATTGCCATGTGCATCTCTGGAGATAAGATATGTTATTTGGGAGAATTATTTAAATAAAAAAAAAAAACTGTTAGCTAATGTAATTAACAGGAAATTATCACAGCTGCAGTTCTTTGTAGGAAAGAAGTAATTATGTAATCTAACACATTAAATGAGCAAAATGAGCATCACATCTCAGACTTAAACACAGCAGGCGTTTTGCATTCATTTAACTTAGAAGACCATTTTTATCACACGCGTATTGGGAAAAGACTTTGAAATGTCGCTGTAGGCTTTTGAGTATTTCTTGAGTCTTTTTCAGGGTTCAGCTGCATGTTTGCATTTTTCACAAAGATGTCATTTAATATGAGGAGAGAGGCAGCAAAATGAGAAAAAATGACACCTATCCCCCCAAAAGAACAGGCAGCACAAAAGCAAAACAAATCTCTCCATCTGTGCAGTATCTCCCTGCATATACTATATTTATATTCAATATTTAGTAGCAAGATAAATATAATAAAAAACAACTGTTACAGTCCTGAAATTGAAGGTTTGCTGGTCAAGGCAAGGCAATTTTATTTTATAGCACATTTCAACAACAAGGCAATTCAAAGTGCTTTACATAAAACATTAAAAGCATAAAACAAAAGCTGCAAAAGAAACATATTATGAAAAGATCATTTAAATACAATTAAAAACTGTCATTAAACAGTTAAGTGTTACAGTTTAGTGTAATAGATGAATAGTTATTTGATTTAATTAAAGGCAGTGGCAAACAAAAAGGTTTTATATAAGCCTTGATATAAAAAAAAAAAACTGCAGCAGGCCTCATGTTGGTGTATCCAGACAATGAAATCCTGGCTGCTCCAGAGGTTCTGCTTCCTCCTTGTATTCATATCTTGTGAAAACATGTGCCTCAAACAAATCCACCCAAATTCAGAAAATTAATTGAGCAGTTCACTAAGCATGGCTCACAAAATGCTACACTTTAAACACTCTCCACGTACCACACTGTAATACCTTTACAAAATCTGCTAATCAATACCATTTTTTCAGCTATAAGGGACCCTTAAAATCCTGTAGTTTTCTCCAAAATCAACAGTGTACTGTATAACCTAGTGTATAATCTATGTAACAATTCTGGTTGTGTTTACTGGCCTTGAACCAATGGTATTACACAACATTCAAAGATCTGTCTACGAAGCTGCACCTCTTGATGGACTGTCAGAGCCTTGTGGAGTAATCCGTACTGTGCTTCAACATGACATCATGGTGTGTGTATAAGGACCACAAAATGGTTAAGAAACAAGCTTATAAAGCAGATTTTGAAGTCACGCGATACTTATCTGACTGTTTTGTTTCATTAATTTCACCTTATAATCCAGTGCACCTCATGTGTGAAAATACACCCATTCATTGATATTGCACTTTATAATCCAGAGCACTTTATAGTCTGAAAAATATGGTATATTAGATCTATATTTGATGACAGAATGTCACTATTGTAAGTTTAAATGCGGGAAAAAGATTACATTTAAAGAAACAGGGTGTGGTTTTCGTGTGGCATCTAGTGGTGAGGTTGCAGGTTGCAGCCAACTGAGTGCCCTATGGACAGGAGAACCTATGGATCTTGCAGAGAGAGACCCCTTCATGTGGAAAAAAATATATGACTCTAAGGTAATAAAAACACAACTGCGAAATGCCACTAAACCTTATACACTGTACCTTTAAAAAGCATCAGAGCCTGAGAAACATTCACCCACATGACTGTAGATAAGGCGCTAAACGCTCAAGCTAAGCTAATAAAGCTTTAATGCATGCAAGCGACTGTGACCTTTCTCGTCTTCCCGCTCACGTCGCTTGGCGTTGCTTCTATTCTGCAACAGCTGTGAATAAAAGCAAATATACATGTAAATGTCATTCCCTAACAGTGAAGTTCCTTTTTCCTGTTTTCCCTGACCAGGCCTATAAAATGGCCGCCAATGTGGTCTCCAGTGGCAGGCAGCTCGCTGATAAATGTCTCCCTGAATACATTTCTACAGCGATGAAAACCAAAGACTTTTAGAGGAGGAGGTCTTGGAAAGGGCGCAGCTCGGCACAACCAAAAAGGGAGGAAGGTCTGGAAAGCCCTGAGTGTGTTTCCTCCTGTTCCAAAGGCAATAAGAGCTGTGGCTTAAAGTGGGTTTTCATAAAGACTGGTTGTTATGGTTCTTGCAGTTGCCAAGTGGCGAAGGGCTAAGTGGAGATAATGTGTCCTTGTAGCTCATCAGAATGTGGAAAGGCAATGTGGGCGGCGTGCTTAGTGGACAGATGGCCAAAAATCACATGTAACACAGTACAGAGCCACCCGCCCTGTGTTGACATGCCGGAGAATCCAAACAGTAGCTCAAATTATTAGTACATTCATATTTTGGTGTCATTATTTAACCTTTTTATGTCTGTGTAGCTTCATAACAAGAAAGTGTTCTGGATATTACTGTGGAAAGTTAAATAACCTGAAATGGTGAGTAAGATTAAGAGTAAGATTTTGCAAGCCTTCACTAAAGTCCCATTGTGCATATCGTATTCAGGTTTTGCATCCATTTTATTCAGGCTGTTGTAAGTGGCATATGGTATTTATCCATGAGCTAAAATATCAAATGAGTATCTAGGAGAACATCTATTATATATTTCTGTGTGTCTATGTGTGGATCTGAGAGCGAGTGGTGGCATCGTGGGTGGCGACCCATCCAAATCGAGCTGTGTGGATTCTTTTTTTGTACAAGTTGATTTCTTACATAGACATAGAATCTGACACATTTGCACTCCCTAAACCTAATTCCAACCCCTACCATTAAAACCAAGTCCCTCAAACAGCCCTTTGAAGAGGCGAGAACCAAAATAACCTTTCCAAAAACATCTTTATTCTGAAGGTTGAACTCAAGGTCCTCAAAAACATAGAAGTTTAACAGCACACACACACAAACAAACAAACCGGACAAGTGGAAGGGCACACGGAGAGTGCATACCTCTTCTGTCTGACATGCAAATATATTTCCAAAACTATTAGCCTTAACTTTAGAGAAGAGTGCTGTCAACTGGTCATTTAGCTATTAACATTCCATTAGCAGGAGCCATTAATAACCACCAAAACACTAAAACAAACATTGTGCACATTTCATAAGTAGGAGCCATCCCAGAATTTAACTGGTTCGTCGTTGGTCAATCCTACACCATACTGTTTCACCAAAATCACCAAAATCCACCCAGTAGTTTTTCCATAATCCTGTTCACAGATAAACAAAAAGACAAACAGCAAGGAAAACAATGGCTCCTTTGTGAAGGTAACCAGGTTTACAGATACACAAACACTCTCGCACACACACACACACACACACACACACACACACACACACACACACACACACACACACACACACACACACACACACACACTAAAGGGCACCAGGCAGGACTTGGAAGGGGTCCTGGACACTGTCATGGGTCCACACGTCAAATGAGCCAGGGAGCCAAACAACAACAATAACAACAGGAGTTGGAGCATATGGGTCTCTGTACCAGCTGAGAAGGGCCACCGAGGTCCCCAGTGTGAGTGTGTGAGTGTGTGTGTGCATGCGTGCCTGTCTGCGTGCGTGTGTGTGAGGGGGATGATAATTGAAGACTGGTGCCTAGAGAGAAGAGAGAAAGGAAAAAGTGTGGTTGAGACAAGGATAGAGCTAAAGCCTCTTCTCTAAGGTGCTCTCCATCCGATAGTTTTGGATGGATGTTCATATGTGTTCGAACATTGAAGTCACATCCAAAACTAATATAAACCGACACCAGCGTTCAAAAGACACGTGCATGCAGATTAGCTAAAGACATCACATCTGTTTCTGTTCTCAGAGTCCTTTGCTTATTTTGAACACATTTCAGTAAAGGTTTGTCCATTCCATTTCTGACTGAATTCATGCATCACAGTGGCTGTCTGTCTTTTCCTTCTTGTGACTCGTTTTTCATGCTGATGAATAATAACCAGAGCTGAAACAATTTGTCAAAAGTGTGATTAGTGGGTCAACAGAAAATGATTTGACAAAGATGTTAGTGATTGATAAATTGTTGCAGTCCAGCGTTTCTCTGTATTACATCATTGCAGGTTGAGGATGTCTAACTATTTTTCTGACATTTTATGGCGTAATAAATTAAATGATAAATCAAACCTAAATATTGTTATTTAAGACACCTGTTGAGCTACAATAGAAAATAAAGGCTTTTCTGCAGGCCATGTTCCACAAAGTCTTGAAGATTTACTGTCAACATCCTGTCTACAAACACAAATAACACAGCTACGCTTGTTAGAAACCAACAGACCTCTGTGATATTGCAGGGGAAAACCTCAACTGCTCAGAGCCTGAGAGACAAAGTCAAAAGACAGAGGAAGTGTGAGGGTGGAAGAGGAGGTGTAATGGGGCTGAACTCTGGGCAAACACTCCATGGCAGCAGATTAAGGAGGTGCAGAGCAGGGATTACCCACCATGAATAAAATAGTACCCGCTGGGCTGGTGTTTGTCTGCCTGCCTGCTCTGTACACACACCCCACAGCGAGCACTCACAGTAAAACACACACACACAGAGGCAAAAACAGGGCTACATATTGCACATATAAAGAAACAGATACACACAGAGAAGACAGCACGTACACACATAAAGTCCATATATACCGCGGCTCCAGAGACTTTCTCCATTCTGATTGGTGGGCAGGTGTCTATTAACACATTGTAATGGAGAGCAGGACGGATGCAGAGCTATTCTGTGTGTTTATGAAGTGATCATACCAGACCAGAGCAGATAATCTGTGAATTTTCCTGCATTAAAAGCAAGACTAAGATAGTCATCGTTCCAACGTTGGAGACGCGACAACTGACAGCTGCTATATTTCACACTTTCAAAAGAATCGCTGGCGAATCCCTCTCATTCCATTCAGCCAAATTAAAGAGGAGTTATTCACTGTTTGTGTCTGGTTCCACTTGGTAGTGAAAATATTCAACACAATAAAAAATAGTTAATATTAGCTTGTTTTCTATTAATCATGCATGACTACATGGCAAGCGATGGCGGGGGGGGGGGGGGGCAGCATCACGTACTGTTATTCAAACACTCACGATGAAGAGAAAACTATAAAGTTCAAAATCTTGCTATATAAGTCAGCTCCTACTAATTAGAGCTTTGATATCACTAACAAGATAAATCTGTGGTTTTAAGAACTAAAACAATGAGTTTTACCGACCACCTATCTCATGGTACTCGCTGGAGCTCATTTAAAGTTTCACCATAGGTTGAACATATTGAAACATGGGACAGTATTTTTACAGCATCTGGACATTCCTTATTTAAAATAAAGGAATTAAAATCTACAATATGGGACCCTTATTAATCAAACAAACATATATACATCTATTTAGTAATGTACAGACCCAACACTGAATAAATGCAACACCCAGAGGCCCTGTGCAGTAAATGCTCATACAATACGAAAACATACACATATAATTTCTGTATTTTCAGGCACATACACGTTAATATACTTTATGTATATATAAAGACATAGTTCTCACACACATTCACATACACACACACATGCATGCACACAGAGAGCTGCACAGTGTTAACCAAACATGTGCCAAAACACATAACATACACACTCAACCTCTTATTTCATCTGAAAGGCCCACTTGTAATGCTATCACTCTCAAAGTCAATTTTTGCACTTTTGCTCCAATAATCCCAATTACAGAGCTCATTCAAAATGATGGATAATGCCTCTCGTAGTGCCTCGCGAAAACAATTTGGCCGCTGTACTTGGGGGGGAAGGAGAGCTGCGCCACACACACATCATTTTTCAGCTTACATTTACAGGGCTCATAAGAGCGCGGGTTGTAAAGTGACTTCTGGGTGAGTTGATTTTGGCCAAAATGGGCTCTCGTTTTCCTGGAGAATATGGTCAAACACACACATGCACACACACACACACACACAAATACGCACACACACATAGAAGAAAAAGAGAGGAGAGGGGAACGATGGATTGGGGAGAGCAGTGGAGAAGAGGAATACAATAATAAGACATGAAGTAAAAAGAGAACTGGACATTTCTAAAATAAGGGACAGGCTCAGGAGTGAACTGTGAATAAAGATAATAAAAAGAAAGGAATGAAAAAAACCGACGAGACCCTTTAAGGATGCTGAACCACAATTGCAGACTGCAGGAGTCATAACTTAGATTGAACCTTTCAACACAAGGCTGGTGTGGTGTGTGCTACAGACAGGGCCTGTTACACCAGGTTCCTGTCGACATGACTACTGGGAGTATGTGGAGTAATTCCTGCTGCCGTGGGTTTGGGGTTTGGCACGTGGGGATGTTTCCACAGCACAAGGATGTTTTCATGTGATGTACGGCGTATCACACGTTTCACGTGACACCGTTCACTCTGTGGCTCTCTATGTCTGTCTGCTATAATTTTCCATCTAATTTTCAAGCGAATGCGAGTTAATGTACAAAACACTGTCAGCTGAAGCAAATCAATATGTTAATGAATGGAATATGAAAAGAAAATACGTGACCAAGAAGCCGGCGTGAGTGGCAAATTATGCCAATTAGGAAAAAAACAAACAAACAAGTGAAAACAGAGAGCAAAAATAGTCGCAACATGATTGATATTTTTATTAGGAAGTGTTGATTCCATTTCACAACTGATAAAGTATGCAAAATATGATGAAATAGAATTATAAGAAAACGACCTTGTGGAAAATTTGATAAAAAAATGTGATCATCATTTAAGACTTTAATGGCTGTCCTGTCATGTACTTGTAATTAATGTTTTTAATTAACTTTTATGCTATTATATAAAGCATAATATACCAGTAGGTTCCATAATTGTGTTCTTTACCTTGGTACGAAATGATAATACACATGTGAAGATCCTTATACTCAGACTTACTTCCATTCACTGTGTGAAATTCCTAATTAAGGATTCTTGACCAAAACATATTTAATAAATTCAGTGTGAAAACAGCATCTTCTTAAAACAAGATTAAACTTAACAAAATCAGTAGAAAAAAAAACTCAAAATAAGAAAAATGCCCTGCCCATGGAATAACATATTTGTGCTCAAAACCAAGACATTTTCACTTTTTCGCTTATGTTCTTGTCTTGCAATAGAGTCATAAAACAATAGAAAATGCATAAAGTGGATCTATTATTATTGATAGTACTGTGAGGGAACAATGTGGTTGTCACAATTTGGTGCAGCAGCAGTTAAGGCTTTACATAAAGCTTGGTGCTGTGTAGACTCTAATTCAATTCATCAAATCCTATATAGTTCTCCTTGCACCCTACTTTATGAAAGGTTTTCTCTTCCACCATCCACCCTCACTGTGAAAACTGAAGTCTTAACAAGTGAAAATATATTGGTCCAATTAGTTCAATATTGAGTACAATCATCTTATTTTCCTATCTTTCCCCTATATCTTATCTCTTTTTCCTGATTTGCGTCGATTGGGTCAGAAAAAGTTTTCTTAAAACATAAAAAAAGATTAAATCGACTAAAATCAAGAAAAAACTTAAATGTATATCTTCACCAGCTATGGTGTTTTGTACCAAACTGAAAAATAAGATGCAAGTTTGTATTTTACAGTAAAAAAAAATATTTTAATTAGTTTCTTGAGAGAATTACTTTCAGTCTTTACATGCAGAAACACTAGAGTACATTCCACATCTCCACATAGAGGTCATCACACTGCAAAAAGGAAATCTTAACAGGTGAAAATATCTTTTTTTTTGTGCAATTAGTCCAACATTGAGTAGAATTATCTTATTCTACCGGAGGATACATTTGCTTATTTCAATGTATTTTTTCTCCTAATTTGGGTCAATTTGGTCTTTTAATTTGAATTTAAGAAAATTTAAATTGAGTAAAATCAAGAAAAAACTTATACTGATATTAGCAAAAATTAGCTGCCAGTGGGATAGGATAATTCTACTCGATGTTGCGATAATAGTACCAAAGACAAGATATTTCCACTTGTTCACTTGATTTCAGTGTTTGCAGCGAGTGCTTCTGCTAACCTTTCCTCTATTCGATCTCTTTGTGTCCCGGACTTGTTCTGAAATTTGCCTTTCTCTGCTTCTCACCACTACGTTCTCTCACTTCACTGCCCCCTCCCGTCCTGTTTGCCTCCGTTGCCATAGGGATCCCCCCCCCCCACGTTGCCTCTCCTTTAACATCCTCCTTCCATCCTTCCTCTTCTGTCCTCCTTCTTCTTCCCTCCTCTGCTCCCTTTGTCCCTCTCTCTTTTCCTCAGCTCTCTCTTTTGCATATCAGTACAGTACTTTGACCTCCCTCTCCCACCTCTTTCCCCCTTTTTCTCCCATATCTGCGTCTCCTCGTCCTCTCTCTGTTCTCCCCCGTCTCGGTTCCTCACCCTCCTCTTACACTCCTCTTTTTTCTCTCTCTCCCACCATACCCCCCAGATTTTACCAGGGCTGTTTCTCCTCTCTCTCTTTCTCTCTCTCTCCCCCATTATTACTCCCCCCCTCCCCTGCGTCCCTGTGGCCGTTCCCCAGGCGGTTGGGTGCGGAGGGCGCTGGCTGGCGGGGTGATGGATGACCATTAAGGCAGCTTATTGGAAACAGTCTGATTTATGGGCAAGCGCTGCCTCGGCCTAATGGCTTCATTTCTTTCTGCCGCCACATGATGTCACAGCCAAGGTCACCGCGGCAACGGCCCCCCTTTGTTGTGGTTTCGATCGCTGATGACCTGAGAGGGATGGAGGGATGGAGAGAGGGAGAGAAAGAAGGAGATGAAGGAAGGGACAGAGAAGGGGGCTGTGAGGTTTGTTTGTGGAAGCGGGGCGGTGATGTATGAGCGTGTGGAGGTGAAACGGGTTGCGTTTGCAGAAATGCTTTAGTACAAATTTTGTTAGCTATGGAAAATGTGCTTTTACTGCTTATCCTTCACCCTCTTTCCCAAAGTCTCCCTTTCTCTTACTCCACCTTGCTCTCCTTTCTCCGCTTGCTCTCCTGCGCTCAGTAAATTAAAAAACTCCATCTCTTTTCCTCTCCTCCATTCTCCCTTTCTCCTTCCTCTCCTCTTTTTCTTCCATAGCCCAATGACGGGTATGTTAAAAACACACACACACACACACGCACAGGCAGCTTTACGGCCTTCCCTCAGACAGCTATTACTCACTTCTACTTTAAATGAGCACCGTCAAATATATGGGGCCCGCCATTAAGAAGCCAATCAATAAAAATGCCATCAGAGGTGGAGTAAAAAACGCTGATATTAGTGAAGCTCAAAACAAAATATTTGATTTTCTCTCTGATAGTTAGTGAGATGGGGTTCTTGGATGAGGCTTGGAGTGGAGATTAAGTCAGAGGAATCCGAGGTTGGGTGTTTTGGAGGTTTATGTCGTATGTTATTTACCCAGGGAACGCTTACTCTGAGCTCCGTGCGATATCCCTGTCTGCCAGTCAGCCGCTTTCTCATCAAATTCTGCAGTAAATTCTTTTATATCAACATTTAATTAGCTTAGAAAAGCTTAGCTTGATAAAACTTGGTTTAGAGTATAGAGCATTAATATGTTTACAGTGATCTGTAAAAGTGAAAATATAAAGTGTCATCTGATAAGAGAAATCTTTCTGAACACTTCCAAAGAGCCGCATGAATGCCTGACCCAGCTTTGGTAAACAGGACGGTCACTAATACAATCCTGTCACATCACCATTTGATAAGTCAGGAAACAGCTAATGACAGTAGATATTAATATAATTATGATGGATGGCTGCATGACTTCAGATAAAAGCAAGATTTTAAGACCGATCATTTTTCTTCCGCAAAATGGCAGATAAAACAAACAGGGTGTATGAAAAATAAGAGCTTTGATTGTATGTTTGCAAAAAACAAAAATCTAAAGTATTCTATCACTGTCAAACAACTTGGTGTGTACACAACTAGTCTGCAGGATGTGCTCTTAAGTCATCACACCTATGTCATACCAGGCGGCTTCTCCTTTTCAGAAACTGAATCACCTTCCATATAATTAATAGGAATGTCAAGAGATTCTATAATGAACCTAATTAATCACCAAATTTTCTTGAAACTTTTTCTTTTTAATAGTATGGCTTTTAAAAATGACATTTAAATGTGAAATCATATAATTCATGTAGGATGAGCACAAAGGAAGTATATTTAAATAAAAATACAATTTAGTAGCATTGTTTTAACATTAAATGCAGATTCTCTCATGTGAACAGATTTTCAAGAAGGCATTCATTTCTTATGCAGTAATATAAATGATAATTAATAACAATAAATGTCCTGTGATCAAGTGCCAATTGAAGTCTAATGAGGTAAAATAGTCCTGCAAATATGAAACAAGAAAGAGTCTGATTCACATATGAAGCCACGCACAGACAGTTCAAAGGAATTGTTGGATTTGGAGCATTATTTATCCTCCTTCCTGTCATACTGCCTTCATGGTCGGTGCCAATAGCTGCTTTAGATTGTCCAGTTTCATAAGACACCACTCTACTCCGTCACAGCCTCTGAAAGATTAATGTGTTAATCGCGTTCCTTTTTTTTTTTTTTAAACGCGTTAACGATTTCAAATTAATCACAAAAGTTAATGCCTTCATTTTGACAGCAATAATAAATAACAACTCTGGATTAGATTATTTTATGTATTGCTTAAATTGATTGTCAGATCATTTTCTTAGATAACTGAAATGGACGGTTCAGTTTTCTCGCCTCTCTGTAGCAGCTCGTGAACGAGCGTTTTCTGAGACCAGCTCAGCGTTGCGTCCATGTACACGTGTGCACCTCGCACGTACACGTGTGTGGGAAACCTTTGCACTCATTTGTTTTGTTTAGGTTCGTTTAAGCGCCTCGGCTCGTGAGTTTTAATCACTGTGTAAATACGGCAGTCTGAGTTCACCAGTGATTTATTTATTGACAACAGACGTCCAGTGTGAACCTCTGGCTGCTGGGAACCAGGAATCCTCAACCCGGAGTTCTGACTGACCCTGGACTGACGTAGTGGGAGGGTGAAATCACATGAGCCCAGTTTATGTACCCTTTTATCTGCCCACCCTGTGAAGCTGATATGCAGAACGTAAAGCCAAATATGGCCCTTTAACTGGTGAACTAGGAGAACTTACAAAGGAGAAGTTTGAAATGAAAACTTCCCTCTGTCTAGGGCCTTATTTCACTGCTGGACAGTTGCTTGTTTATGATCACACTGCCCACTGCTTATACTACACAGGGTATTTTAGGATTTTGCCTTTTTAGTACACATATTATTTTGTGAAACTAGTATGTAAAAATAATTGCACTACCTATGATTTGAATCCTACAAACTTGCAACAATTTAATATGTTACAATATGTTTTATATGTGTTTTGTTGCTGTAATGAAGTAATGTAAGGCAACACAGAAAAAAAAGTTGTATTTTACTCTGTACAAATGTCAGTAATGCGCATTACAATGCATTTTTAATATAGAATAAAGTGTTTTGTTTTTGTTTTTGCTTTTCTTCATACAAATTCGCTAAAATCACAGCAAGAAAAAAAGGTTTCACTTTCTTTTCCTTTATGGCTCGTCAGACAGAAGATGGAGATGAGTGAACCTGCAGAAACGTTGGATAGCACATTCTCCACATGGACAACACTCATTACTTAAAGTTTATGAAAAATAAGGATTTGGAGAACACTGTAGTTAAATGCACTCTTTTCTAAACCTAAATAGATGTTCACCCCCCCCAAAAAATCGCAAGATCCCTGTTGAAGAAGAAATAACTAAATAAAGGTAATTTCCAGTTATTTTGGTAAGAGTAAGCTAAAAGCAATGCAATAGTATGGTAATGCTTTACATTTTAAATTCAGTAATATCGTAATGAAATAAATTACTTTAAAATTACAGTAATGAGTAAAAAAAACACATGATTCTGTGTTTCTGACAGAATCAGATGTTACTTTTATCATAATGTTCACACGCTCCCTTCATATCATGCACAATCAGAGTAGACACCACAATCACACATGTATTAAACCATACAGGATAAGGTGGATGACATAGGCACAACACACACACACACGCACACACACACTCCCATACTTTGCAACACAGTGGGCATCTCTGCTCTCTCTGCTCTGCCCTGTTTCTTCTCCCCGTGCCTGTTTGTTTGGCTGCCATGATGGATGGAGCCTGCCTTCCACTGCTTATATTTTCGGCCACCTTCTTTGTGAGTTTTACTCCTTTTTTTGATTTAAAAAGGTGTGGCTGGTCTTTCGAGAACATGCCCCAGACATGAGACACTGTCCACAGTGTTCCCAGTGTTCCCAAAACACCAGCGGTGACAACCCCGCTGGGAAAAGACACCACTGTGATGCCTGGATAGTATGAATATTCCACTGGTGAATGAACTGTGCATGTTTAAGGAGGAGGAAGTATGATAAGAAGATACTGAATATTTCTAAACATCTTTTAGTGTCTTAACATTCTCTTTACCTTTAATGCTGATACAGAATCAAATTCCTTGTTTTCTGGTCTCTTTCTCTTAGAAATGTAATGCAGAAATTAGCTTATAGCTAACTATTGACTGGTGTATTCCTGAATAATACACAAAGCCTAATAATGAAAAGTTTTCTGCACATTTCACAAATAAATCATAAAAATGAATTGTGTAACAAGACAGGAAATGTGCATAGTTGTAGGATAACATTATTGTCGCTATTGTTGATGCAAAGAAAAGAAAATTCTCTGCGGTGACAAACAAGTGATACCAAAAAAACAAATCCTTTCATACTGTCAGCTGGTAGTGTGTCGGAAATAACATACACCTCACAGGAGAGTAGCTGGTAAAGGTGTGGCTGCAGGCTCCGGCTCCAGACTAGGCAACAACACACTCCTAAATCTCAGGCTGCTGCCCACCAAGCAATTCTCTGGGTCGGCAGCACAGGCTGCTTATGATTTATGAAGAGTCCCTCTCTCAATTTGTCACTGATGGCAGGAATGTATAATTCAAAACATTTTCTATTTTGCTGTGTTGGTTCCCTCCCTCCCATCTCTCTCTCTAACTCTCCACAAGCATCACCACACACACACACACACACACACACACACACACACACACACACACACACACACACACACACACACACACACACACACATCAGCACCCTTCTTGCTTTATTAATTTGGTACACAAAAGAGTCACAATAAATTGCATGTTTTTGACTAAAGACGTGTGGTGCTGGAAAATGGCTGTGATGTGTGATGGAATGTTCCCGAAACATGATGTATGTTGTGAAGTTCATTTGTTTATTACTAATGTTTCTGCGTGTGTGTGTGCACACGCGTTAGCTGCACATCTGTCTTCTCCTTGTTTTGAAGTCTGCTGGGAGACATGTCCATGTGTGCTTTTATGTCCAATTGCAAATAACATAATGCCACCTGAATACATTTTTTTTATATATAAGAAAAGATTTTTAATGCACGTGTCTGCCAAGTTACAAAACATAACTGACTGAATGTATTTTTTTTTGTTTTCCCTACAATATACACAACTAAGGATTATTGTTTTTTTATATATAATTTGATTAGGAGCTCCCAGCACTCTTGAGACACTACACGTTTGTTAACATTTATTGAAACCACGATCTTTCGTTATCCTTAACCAAGTTAAAATGCTTTTGCTGCCAAACCTAACCGCATACAGGAATCAGTCTTCAGTATCTAGGTCCTGCGTTTGTGTGTGGTACAACAACACAGCACTTCCTTTACTGGAAAAGACATGAGCACTGAACCTAATCTTGGCAGTGCTTACGTTTCCCTAAAAAACTAATTTGTATAATATGATCGTGATTTCTTAGGAAATTGTTGTACCAAGAGTGCATATAATAAAGGAATTGTACAGGATTGCAGCATTTTTCCCTTATCTGAACTGTGAAATTCAATTGTAAAAATGTATATAAATTCTGGGGTTTGTTGGCAATTGAATCAAAATAAAGTATTTTATTTGTGCCCTTATGTGCATACATGCACAGCAAAAGTTAGCAAGGGATGGAGAGTACAACCTCTCTCCTACTGACCTGCTGTGCAACCAAATTCACAATATAGTCATCTTCATTTGCATATTTTCTTTTTTTATAGTCAGAAAATGGGACCAGTATGAAATTTGATTGTGGCTCATAAATATTATGTTGACCAGCAGTTATTACCAAGCAGTGAAAATTAAAAAAAAATACAGCTTGGAGACAGCAGCTGTGCTGACATTTAAAATGACTAATCAAAGAAAGGTTATCATATTCATTTGTAAGATATGAAAAATGTTGGCGAAAAGACATAAAACTCTATTATCAATGTGGCTGCTGAAAAGCAAACACGTTGGAACCCCATGGAAGAAGAGGGTGCGCTGCCTGATCCTGCATTCGTTATTGTAGCGTGTGTATGTGTGATTCTTCAGTTTTTCTCTCTCTGCAGGCATGTATGTACTGTATGTTTGTGTTTTATATGTGCCCTCCCCTCCCCCCGCCTGCTGATACCAGCAGCCAGGCCTTATCCCAGTGGCGAGGTAAAGATTGATGCAGCTCATCTGCTGGAATGGGACTATAAAAGACAGCGCTGGACTGTACACTCGCCCTCCGCCTCCTTTCCCACTTCTTCTTCTTCTTCTTCCCCAATCACAGCTCATTCTTCCCACTATCTGTCTGTCTGCCTGTCTGTCTGTCACTGTATCTATCCCCCCAACCCACCACCACCACCTCAGACACTAAGAGCTGCAGTAAAACCAGACCCTGTCATGTTCCAAGGTGAGGACTGATCTCATACTGACTTGCTCCCTTCATTAACACTTCACACCCCCACAACCTGGAACATTTTCCTGTGGTGCTAAGTGCTCCTCCGACCTCAGCCTGGAAGAACCGCTAACACCAGCCTCACTGGTCCTCATTACAGATGTCCAATAGCTTATTAACTTAATGTTGATGCCAGCTCGGTCTCGTCTTTCATAGTGAGTTCTAGGCTCTTTGTTGTCTTTGTTTGATCTAGTGTTCATGCTAAAGGGACAAACTGTTTTGACACATAGCTATCATCGGGATGATTTTTTTTTAAAGAAGTGAAGATGTATTTTCAGAGTATTCAGAGATGCACTATAGAATATTTGCATCTCCAATTTCAGACCTCAGACATGATTTGAGCCTCTAACAGACTGGAGGCTTGACTTGGGTTCGACTCAAATTACAGTTAAAGTACTGATTCAGTGCACTGGAGCAATGACCATTTACTGTAAAACACAACCAGAGTTTGATGTCAATATTTTTGCAAACAGTCACCATAGTAATACACCCAGTATGTCCACCTTTGAATCATTCAGTCTATCCAGGATGGCTCATTGTCCAAAAGAGAATGATCATATTGGTGAAGAGCTATGGATACGGAGTTAGATCAGTGGAAACAATATCCGCTGGTCTGCTTTTCAATCATATGCCCAGTCTGCTTATTTCCCATGATGCCCCATGTTAGGTCAGTCACCAATGGTGCTCCAAGTGCATCTTCACTCACAGACTAATTTTGCATCCTTTAATATTGCATGGAGCTGATTTAAAGGGTGTGCAGTTGGGATACAGCACACTGAACATACAAGCATGGAAACACACTTCATCCATTGCAATTTTCTCCTCTCACCTGCTCTCCAGGGTGCATTTTAGGGTGTTGTAGGGGTATTTGGATTGATGTACATATGGCAAATGGAATCTGAGAGTGTGTGTGCATGTGTGGGGATGATTGTTTTTGTATCGCCTATGTGTGTAGATATGTGTGCGCTGTGGACATGCATATTCCCTAGTTCTAGAAAAAAAAGAAAGCGACATAAACACCCTTTCTGCTGTTCACTGAGTCATCAATCACACTGCCACTTTAATTTATGTGCCACTTCTCGTTCCATTGTCATTTATTTTGGGGGGAAGAATATCACCGTTGCACAGCTCTGGGAGGAAGTGGCTTATGTTTGCAGCATACATATTACTTTTTAACCCTTTGAGGAACAAGAGGGATTTACTGTATTTCCTCAAAATTAAAACAATATATTTTGTAGACATTCTTAAGAAACATTACACAGGCTTATTTATAAATGTCAGAAGTCAAAAAGAAGTTATAAATTAAGTAAGACAAGACATACAATCTTTACTGCAATATAACAACTTCCAGTAAGCATTTTAGAAATTACTTCAAACTAAAATAACTTATTTAAAGTAGGATGGGGGCTAAATAAAAACAAATGCAGCTGTTGCATTATTTTGACCCACCTCTATTTATGCATTGCAGGAACAGGCATCAGAGGTCAAGGGTTACAAGTTGAGGGGTCATGCAAGTCATGACTGGATGAGGTCAATGTGAGGTTACTTCCGTTTGGGGATTCCAGTCCATCACATAAAGCAACCTAGAGGACCTCTCCCACCCGGAGCCTCTGCCCGAGTCCCTGCTGTCAGGGTGATGTACAGCAGAAGGCAATAGATGCTGAAAGTGCAAGAGATTGAAGGGAGTCTGTTGGGGAAAAAATGTGCATGAACACACAGACACACACACGTGCACACACACACACACACACACACACACACACACACACACACACACACACACACACACACACACGCTCATAACCACTCTGCTCCTTTTAAGATTTTACACATCCCACAAAAGGTTTGCAAGGTTATTTTTTAAACTTTTGTCATTGGCTGCTCAGAGTCTATTATTCCGTCTTATCTGATACTAAAAGACAGAGCTGCCTGGTGCCCACTTATGCTACATCCTGAAAATAAGATGATAGCAAGCTTACATCGGAATGTATTTTGTGCTAAGATTCTAACTGTAATTAATATACATAATAGCAAAGCAATAACCCAACCAATGTTGATTACCAACTAATTACAGATGTTGTCTAAATATAGCACACCTTTTCATAAACTATTCAACCACAGTCTCCCCCTGGTTCAAAACTATTAAAATGAATTAAATTAAATTAATGATAAATTATTAATGAGAGTTTAATTGGGTGAAAACTACTCTGACATTTTCACCTAGAGATAAGACGTATCACTCCCATGGACCAAAAGAGCCTTGTGACCCTACAGTGTTGTTAGTGGAGTATCTTCCCGCACAAATGATCTTTGCCAGACATACAAACCCGGAAACACTTGAAATAACCTGCCACAAAAGCGACAATCAGTGCTGATTAAAAATGAGAAGACACAGTAGAGTACAGTAAAAAGAAGGAGCCATTGATCTGCTTTATTCTCGCAGATATTGATCTTTTTAAAATCAGATTGGCCTAGATAACTTTCCTCTGGATCGAATCAGGATGTTTTTAGCAACACACCCATTTGTGTGTTTACACTGTTCTTTGTTAAAGTCAGAGTTTCTGTAGATTTGGTTTCTTTCCTATCTATTCAGCTATAACAGCTAGCATCAAAAGCTAATGGTGGCTACAGACAGATAGAAAATTCTCACTAAAAATTAGTATGTGCTGCAGATTTTCATTTGTTTTATTTACAGAATATATTTGCAGTATATATTTAATGTATTTTATCTAACTGTTTGTGCCTTAATGTTTAAGCCTTGAGAGTAATCACTGAAGAGCAGATGCTATTTTCACTGCAAAGAACAGCGGTTCAAACTGTGTGGCTATGTCAGACTCTATCAAGCAGACACACTTTAGCCATCCCCGCCTGGAAGGCACTCTTTATGAAAGCACTTGTGTTGTGACAGTTTAACCTATGTGAACAGCGTGATGCAATAAGCCAACCTGCTTTATTGACTATGTGAATCACAGTCAGCCTTGATTCACTGTAGCTAGCAGCTAAACGCTACATGCTATGCGGTAATCTCTTGAGTATAACTTGATACCGGAGGAGCAGATCTCTCCACCACGCTCCAGGGATCTTTATCTTTGCAACACGATTGAATTATTCCTCCTTGCTCAGCTGAAGGAATTGAGTTACAGTGACCATAATGCACAACAACAGACTGCTTGTGTCATAGACCTGCGTCAAGACTATATGAACAGAACAGTGGCTAAATGCTAACCTAGCGACGAGCGAGGGCCTGTACACTCCTTCAGAGGGAAATCATGAAGGAAGGAAGAGGAAGGGAAAAAAATACCCATATTCTTTCGACAAAGACATTTTCACAATGGCTTCCAAAGTTAAGAGGATTGTGTGCAGCCTTATTGATTTTTTGTAGCAGTGTCCGGGAGATGGCGCCGAGAAAATGAGGTCTGGCTCGAAGGTTTATGTCCTGCCAGAGTTAGAAGGAAACGTGAGCCGAGGATTCAGCTGGCCTTTTATTGTAAATGTGCTCCCTCTAGATGGACTTAAAGTGTCTGTTTTCCTGGCTATAGGAGGGGAATTAAATATGAAGGGTATCAGTAAATGGGCAGGAAGACTCCAAACGAGTGCTTAGGGACAGTTTCCCATTATTGTCATCTATTATCTTGGACAGATAGTGATGTCGGCCGCTTAGCCGTCGATTGCAATCCACTGCACATTGGTGGCAGGCAGAAAGGTTATGGGTTATGTGAAAACAAAGTAGCACAGTTAACTGTGAAAGGGATAATTTGGGCCTACTTTGCACTGCAATCAAACAGAAAACATTCATAATTAATGCAGAATATGAGACAATACATAGCACAACAGAGCTTCCAGTTCATGATTAAATAACCAGCTCATGTTGAACTGCTGTAAGCAGACTGTTTTACAGCACATCCAACCACATTCTCAGTTATGGCAATCACGCACCTCATTGTAGCTGGAATCATTTGGTCTCGTTTCAAGGAATTCTAAATTATGTGAACTCCGACATATAAATCCACATCTACCATGAGATTAGGTTGCTGAAAAATTTAATTGAAGCTATGACCATATTTTCTTGTCAGGCTTCCACCACTTTAGCGCCACGTGATATGTTACTTTAGTACTCTTACTGGATGTTTAGCCTGTGTCAGATACTAGCTTAGTTCTGGGCTCACCTCTGCGTAGCTGCTGTAAAACGCTGGTCTGTACACAGACAGTCACTCTGAATAATAGGCCGGCAAGCCATAAATGTCAGCCCTTTAAATCACACATAGGCCAGCGCTGTGTCCCAGAGAGAGAATGCTTCATCACCGCTTAAACTACAGCCGCCCATTTATTATGTGTATGTTTATAAATCACTAAGGAGACCTCACATTCCTGAAGCCTGTAAAAAATAAAGAGAGAGAGGGAGAGAAGAGTGGAGGATTGGAAAGATGGGCTAAAGTGAAGATGTGTGAAAAGTGAAGAATGAGGAGCTCGTTGATTCATATTTTTTGATACGATGATGAATATTTTTGGGAGAAGTTAAAACACTCTGTTGTCGGTTGCAGAATTGGACAATTATGTATTTGGTTGCATGTGTGCATGAAACCTGCCTGATCTCAACTTTTATATTACGTCAGAGTGACTAAAGTGGTGGTGGTGAAAGTGGTGCCAAGGTGCATGCAGATATGAAAAGCTTCTTACCTAAATAGGTTTACGAAAAGCGAAAACATTACACTTTGACATGTATATTGGATGCTGGCAGGATCAAATATGTGAGTTTGCGTTTACAAGGAACCTCTGATAGTACAGTGCTCCTGCCAGTGTGTTTTTACATTCACCTTGCTTCTATCTGTTGGGGGTTGGGAACTCCCAGGAACCTACGAGACACAGAGGTGAGGGTGTCACAAGATGCTTTCCAGAAATCAAAAATAATTTAAAAATATTTAGAAGAGGCTATATAAGCCACTGTTACCCAAGATAAATAGAAGTTAAATTCTAAATAGCATCAGTTGCAGGTCAATCAACAGCAGGAGACACAAGTTATTTAGGTGGTCAGGGGCTGAAAAGCTTGTGAATTCCTGTCCTAATTTAAAAGAAATGCATTTAAAAGAGCCATATTTTGCCCTTTTCTCCAGTTCAATAATTCATTATTTGTAGTCTATTCATAAAAATTATCTGCTTTTTTGGTGGAAAAAACACCATGTTAGACCTGCAGCAGCAATGCAGGCTGCCTTCTCATACAAATGTCCCACTCCTCAAAGAGCTGATCAGGCAGCTACATGGATCCAGGGACAGCTAACTATTAACTTTCATTCCTGTTGTGACATCACAAACAGAGCTATTTATAAATGGCTTGTGTTCGGCCAGGTTTGAGCCAACACTACAGAGAAGGCCCGACCACAACAGAATGATTGTGTGTTAGCAGCAAGACCTAAATATTCACATAGAGACACTGAATACATTGTCTTTTTTTTTATAATAATCCCCTTTATATTTCTGTAAATACACATCTACAAAACCATTGTCAATATTTTTGGCTGCTGCTACATGCAGAACATTATGATTATACAGTAGCTTCTTGCTCTTGTCATGGCTTTTATAAACACTGCAAAGACTGAGGAACAGAAGATACAAAGATAAGGAGGATTGATTGTTCTTTTTCATAAAAAACAATCACATATATAAGAGCACTTTGCTATTTACACTTAAACTCTGCTGTCTACGTTTCATTATATTTTTACGGTGCAGAAACACTAAGGTAAACAGTTGTATGGAGTTTAAATTGTGTGCAGTCACATCTGAGCCAAAAACCCAGTCAGACCATATATGAGTGTAAATGAACTAAAACTCCTGCACAGTCTATATAGTCTAAATGACAGATATAACACACATTTTACTACCTAACCTATTGCTATATGTACATATATATACACACTGTCCGCTCCCTCAGCTGTGATATCATACAGGTGTCTGTGCAGTGTCAAGCTGCACCACCTTTCCCCTCAGACTAACACACTTTTGTTATGGACAGTTAATATTAACACTCGGCTGACAGTGAATTCCCCTGCGTCTGCCAAAAAAAGTCTGTCCACAGGCAAAAATAACTCTTCTACCATAAGATCAGTCAAAATAAGCCAATCAGGTCTTTCATCTTGGCCCTTTTACAGTCACGAGTTGGAGATTTATGAGTTACAGCAGCGAGATGTACAGTTATCCAATATACTGTATGTATATGCATGCGTTTTTATGAAGCAGAGTGCCTTTACTCTCCCCATTCCCTCATAAAAGATGGCACATTCCTACATTCTACTCAACTCAGTGGTCCCTTTATGTGTGGCTTGAGGGTTTGGGTAAAGACTGACTCTTATTTTGTTTGTCCCGCTCCAATCTGGTCTGATTTCTGTTTCCAATTAAGATGTAGAAAGACGATAGTATTGGAGGTGTACAAAAAGAATATGATTATATAATGTATTAGAGTTTCTTGTCTTGTGTTTGCATTGCTCTATAATGCATTTAACACGTGTCAAAAGGGATATGACACAAGATTTTAACAAAATTACTTAAAGGTAACATGATTTTTTTATTTTGTCGATTACGTTTTTACATCAAGAGGTGGAGAATTATGTAATACTAAATCTATAAAGTAGTCAATAAATGTAAAAACAAGCTGGAGTTAGGCATATTCAGTTAAAGCCAGTGGTATAATTACTCAAGTACTGTGTTTGATTATAATTTTGATGTATATGTACTTCACTGAATTATTTCCACCTGATGCAACTTTATACTTATTTTTACTTATTTCTCTACATTTCAGATGAAAATATGATTTTACTCCACTACATTTTTTTGACATCTTCAGTGAATTTTCTGATGAAGATTTAAATGTTTTACATAAAATTAATATGTTTTAATCTATATTATAATAAATTATTTGGTCCACATTTGTGCGAAAGGTGGCATATTATAAAGGTGACATAATGTGACATTCCAGTATTATTATTAATATAAGGTATCTAAAATTGGTTCAGCATTGATGAAATATGAATATAGATTAAAACCACATAATATAATCTACTATAAATAACAGTATGCTTAAAGAGTACTTTTTGCTTATAATACTTCTGTACTTTTATTTAAGTAACATGTTTAATTCATGACTTTTACTTCTTATTATGCATTTTCATAACAGTAATTCTACTTTTACTCACATAAAGGATCTGACTACCACATTCACTATGACTATTGTACAGTAGACATATGTATGTTGACGTATGTTAATGTTAATGACGTGTGTTAATGAAGACAGAAGTGAGTCTTTGCGAAATCCTGTAGTGTTGGAGCATATTATTGTGGCAAATGCTTCTGTTGACAGTTAATTGTTGGATAAATCAAAATTACAGTTTATATTGCTCAGAAATAAAGTCAAAATGCAGCGGTGGATTTTATAACAAGGATTTCCAAAGGATGTCTTCAACACACTGAACAGTATTCCATTCACACTCACTACATAGTCTACCTCTGCATTGAAAATATAATCCCTGGCCCACTTTCTCTTTTCCCAGGCTGCTCTGTTTTCCCTCAGGTGCTGTGGCCAGTTTGACAGCAGAGACTGAGGAAACCACATCTCATCAACTTCTTGAATCCAGTGGGCTGCATTGGGACACACTTTCTAGCTGTGCCCCTTCCAGATTCCAGATTCAGGTTTAGCTTAGTCTATTTTTGTGGCTTTGACCCTTGAACTCCTCACCACTGGGTGCGTGTGAGGTTGCCAATCTAGGACTTTTTCCCTCATGAGTCTCTCTAAAGGAGCCTCTGGAGAAATAGCATTAAATTACTATGTTTGAATACAACCACAAATCCCAGAGTCCAATTCAATTTGGACACATATTGAGTTTTGTCAGGATGGTGTTGTGAGAGCCTTTCTTTTCTCTCGTACATGTTGATTTTGATCAAAGAAATGAAGAAAATGCTTTATATTACCATCCTTGGAGGAAGAGGAGAACTGCTTCACACTTAACACAGGGACATTTTGAGTTAGGACACCACTACATCTCACATGAACATGCAATCAAAAGGGGAGGAGTTGAGGTTGAGGGTGAAGGGAAGAAGTGGCCTGCAGCATAAATATACTTTCTAAAAGTGCATGCTGTGTTTATTCTAAAACAGAAAGTTCGATGATATTTTGAAATTAAAAGACATTCCACTGTGATTACACCGTGATCACACTGTGACAAATAAAGATCAATTCAAATCGTAACCAGACATTCATTTTGAGATTTGCACATCATTTACCCACTTAAAACGTACACCCTTTTAAATCTTATTTGCGAAAATGTATGTATGCCCAATTTGTAAGTAGCAATTTCTAAGGACCCAAGGAAGTGCACTGTAAATTTGGTGCGATTTGAACACATTCTACTTGTAAGAGCACCAACCGATGCATATCAGACATTTAGGAAACACTGACAAACTGTAGCTTTTTCTGAGATTCTGCATGTGAAGCATTTAACTGTGCATACTGGTGCATAGTGTCCACCGATAGCCTACATGTGAAAATGTTTAGGGATCATCTGTAATTTGTAGCATCTACCAATATTATGTAATGGTAACATTTCATTTTACAGGTCCTTAACTCCGAAGTTAAAAAATTAAAAGAATTCATGTCATGAATAAACAGCTGGGGTACTGGGCATCATGGATAATTGCAGCAGCAGTTAAGGAAAATGAAGGGTTACCTATGTAATCCTTAATCCTCTAGATATTAACAGGCATGATTCAAATAGGCACTACTTTGGTTTGATTTAAAAAAAAAAAAAAAAAAAAAACGGGCAAAAAAATAATGTCCTTCTGCATCAAAAGTTCATTCTAAACTTCTTCCTGTCAGGTTGTACTTTTTGACCGCTGCCCTCAGTGGTGCTCAGATGTGAAGCCAGTCCACGTACGTGTCAATACAGACCGTGGCCTGCTCTTAATTGAGACGTATCTGTATCGAGCAGTCAAATCTACAAGTCACTCATTGAATATGAAAAATGGAGTATGGGAGGGAGAGGGGAGGGTGGGCAGCGATCAATGATATGGATCCGCATGTGCAGACTGTGTGTGCTGGGGGTGCTACAGCGTTATTGGACATCTGAATGAGTAATGACGTCGTCCCAGACTGGGCAATTACCACCAGCACTCGTTTATTAAAGAGGGGATGGAGAGATGGAGCAAGGAGGATGGCGGCTTTGGCGCTGAGGGAGCAGAGGATGAATAGGTGGTGGAAATGACTGAAGGAAGAAATGCAGGAAATTCTACATTTATTCCAATATCATCCACAGATTTGTTTTCAGCAGGTCCTATTTTTGTCCAAATCTGTTGTGCAAAAGTGTTTCTAAAAGACATAAAATCTGGGGTTGATTTCTACACTGTTGTTGTACCGAAGCAACTAATTTCCCCCTGATACACCTGATTGATTGTGAATTTAGATCATTTTAGTTTGTTAGTTAAACGCTGTCCATCACTGTCTTGTTATAGCACAGAAGCTAGCAGATCAAGTACAGCAATACAGCATCAAGCAGTCCCGTGTTAATATCAACAATGCATGCTTTGTTAAATTAGTCTCCTGGCTAGTTAGCCAGACAGCAGTTTACAGGTTTACTGCGCTCATATAGGAACGGAAGAAGACCAGAGGACATGGGGCGAGACATGGTGGCTGCTGAATCATCTAAAAGTTGTAAACAAATCAGTCATCCTTTTCCTTACAGCACTAACCTGATAAAATACAAAACTCTTCTAGTAAAGCTCTTTTAAGGTCATTATTTACACATATGCCTCTTCTCAACAACTGTTCTCATTTTAACTTATATTCCCTTAGCCTTGTACAGCTGTCCCCATTATCATTTCTACTAAAGGGGGTTGTTTGCATCTATCTATAAAAGCAAGGAGTGTCTGTGTGTCTGTGATTTGCGGATCTCTCTGACTATTTACCAGATCACCCTCAGCTGTCACATATAGCTTCTGTATGGCATGATGGTGTATATTTTTTATGGAATCATTTGGATAGATATTCAATATATCATTACTATCATTAAAAGTTAAAATCCCATAGACTTGCAGCCAATGTAACGAAAGTATTGTAATGTCCCGCAAAAACCACACGCTAAGACAGTTTAGCTGCTACTTCCTCACACTAACACAGGCTATTGTGGGCTGTAGCCATCTTATTCCAAGACATGTTCACAGACCCTCAGGAAATCCCAGCACTATCACCTAACAGAAAACTCATTTATTTATAGACACATATATAACAGTAACATGCCCAGATTGTTACACTATATAGGAAAAGGAACAAAGTGACCAATTTGTCATGAGTCGTGTTTTACTTGGCCTATCAACGCAATTTAAAAATATGTACAGTGACATCTGAACTTTCAACATAAATTGTAGCCTTTTTCTTAACTGCATTAGCATGTCTCTTGTTATCTCACTGTATGTCCATGTCTTACCCAGTGTACAATTTCTCTATTGAAACTATGTAATAGTAATAGTAACAATTAGAGCTGTCATTTTAACGCGTTAATTCGATTAATTAATTACGACACAATTTAACGAGTTAACAAATTTAACGCAATTAATTATGAGCATCAACAGTGGCGAGCTCAGGAGTGAAAGTGAACCGGAACTGTCCGGAACTTTAACGTTAAACGATTCAGTTCACAGGAGAAGAAGCTCCCTGTCAAAATCCCATGTTAAATAAAGAAAACGATGTACTAAAGTCACATTAGTTACATTATCTGAGTGCTTGAACAATTCCAGTGTGCTTGTTTCAGTGTAATCTACGCTGTTTCGGTGTCTCTCTGTGCCGTTTGGCACGGAGCGACAAGTGCGTCTCTGGTTGCTATGCAACGCGAGGCGAGCCGAGCTGAACAAATGCGTTTCTGGTTGGCCGATGGACACATGGTCACGTTATCAGCATCGCTAATTCTGATTGTTTCAAACCACACGTTTGCTCTCACAGAGCAAAACTATGTTGGCACAATGCAGCACAAAATATATTATATCTATATATATCTATTATTCATTTCTAAATTGCTATATTGAGTTTAAGTGCCTATTTGAGACAGCCTTATTTTATTTCAGAATTGTATTTATTTAACTGAATCGCTGTATTTGTTTTACATTTTTGAAGACAGCTTTATTTTATTTATTTAACTGTGTTGCTGTATTTGTTTTACATTTATGAATAATGCACCTGGCCTAACTGGTTTAATGTGCTGGACCTTTACTTTTGGATTTAATTCATGAAGCACAGTTCACCAATAAAACATTGGATTTCAGATCTTACTGTATTCAATTGATTAGTCATGCACTACAATCCTAGAATTCGAATTCTTTATCAGGAGACCTTTAGCAGATATGACAATAAAATGTGATTAATTTGGTTAATTAATTACAAAATCCTCTAATTAATTAGATTCTTTTTTTTAATCGACTGACAGCACTAGTAACAATAGTAGTAATAATAATAATGTAAACACACTCTCATTTGGACAAACGTGAAAAACCTACAAAGCTTACACTTTTATGTAGGTATACAGCCCTGGCTTTGAAAAGGTGTGAATCCCTACAAAGGAAACTCTACATAAAACTACATAAAATTTTTCAGCATGTAGCTTGCTAGCTCAGAGGTGGTTATTCTTGTTGGTTCACATAGCGACGAAGACATGGCAGGTCAACAGTCTACACCCAATGAGCCAGGCTATGCACTGTCTGCAAGAGGTCATGGAAAATCTGTGACCTCTTCCTAACATTTGAGCCTTTTTATTTAAAAAATAAAATACTTTGTCAAATAAAAAAAGTGTTGCCTGTATCAGTTGCTTAAGAATTTGTGATGCCACTGCAAAACCTCACTCAGATTTTTTAATGATTCATTAAGTTTGCGGTCAAAAAACAGCCCCAAAACTATCACACTTTAGCTGTACCCATATCTTTCAAATAGCAAACCAAGGAGATAAACTCCCCCTCTTCCACACACTCTTTCCCTGCCCTTTGCTTTCCATTTTGCCTTCTCCTCCCCACTTCTCACCTCCTCTCCTTTCTCACCCTGTCTGTCTGCATGTCTGAAATGCTAAGAAAACATTGTGGCTATGTTGGCTATGCTGAGAATCAGTCAGCAGCTGCTTGGTGATCAATGGGAAAGAAAACAAATCATGGCCAAAGGAATTCGGGTTTTGAACTTTCCCCACTCTTTTCATAACTCAAACGATGCCAGGGAGGGAAACCAGCATTTGAGAAATGATAAAGTTGATAAAGATGATTTTGTGTGCGTACGTGTGTGTGTAGTACATACATCCATGTGCATGCATGCGATAAATCAGTGCTTCTGTATGATATTGTTTTTATTATCTTGTTTTATTGTCATTCTTCTGCAAGAAGATATAGAAATGTGTATATTTAATCATACAATGTGTATGTATGCATGTCTGAGAAAGAGAATGTAAGTGTAGACAGGGCCAGATTTGCTCATGTCTATTTGAACCACATCCTGCCCCAAATCCACAACCCCCTCACCCACCCCACATTCTCACATGAGTAACCTTACAGTCGTGCACCCTCTCTGCTATGTATACAGACATTCATAGATTGGCAAGACGTGCTTGACTCATGACTCAACCTCAGACGCTCGCCAGTGCCACTGTGTTGGTCTAGTGGTGCCATAGCACTCGGAGCATCCTCGTTCTGGCCTCGCTGTGTCACGAACCCACATAAAGAGTATATTGTTCACCCAGCTTGGGAAAGACCGCAGTTCAAGGACATTAATAGCTACAATGTGTAATTTCCCTCCTCCCCGCTTCACATCCTATTCATTCAGCTTTTAGGAAATTTGTTTTTTGGAAATAAGGATATATTCCATCTGGGAAAGTACCATTGACAAAACTTTAATGTATTGTTGAAAATACACACACACTCACACATATATATATATATATATATATATATATATATATATATATATATATATATATATTTATTTATTTATTTATTTATTTATTTATTTATTTATTTATTTATTTATTTATTTATTTATTTATTTATTTATTTATTTATTTATTTATTTATATATATGTGAATAATGATGATGAATCAAGCTTGTATTACTTGAATATTTATTACTAAAATGTTAAATCAAGTACTACTTTGTTTTGCTTCTTTTCATTTTAAATAATATTTTACATATCACACACTAGCCTGCAGTAAAGACAGACTGACACAATCAAAATTATGCTTAAATAAAGAAAATGCTTATAATGTTTCTTATCAGGCTTTGTTGTATATTTGTCACACTTTGGTAAACCTCCACATTTTAGGTTTGTTAGAGTGATTGCCTGTGACTGTGATGGCTCCTTCTTCATGTACCACAGCAGAAACACACTATAGTTGTTCATTTCCCAAACATGCTCCCCTCATCTGCTCAGATATGTGTGTGTGTCCATGTGACTGTGTGTGAGGGTCTTTCATACAAGTGAAAGTAAAAAAGGAGAAAGATAACCATTATATTCTAAGCAACAGTATAGAGGAGCAAGACCAGCACTTACACGCATTCACTTCTAAATATCTAAACCTTTTCTGGACTTAAATCAACATACAAGGTTTGTCTCTGATTGTAAAATAAATGTTTAATCCCCCTCCCCCCTATGTAGCAGCATCACATCTTACGTGCTACAGAGGAGCCTGAGATGATTAGCCTGAGCTTGCCTCGTGCACACTAATTGCCAAACCCAGCATCACGTTGGATATTGTCTAATTAGTCCTAATAAGATAAATGAACACCAATTAAAGTGACAGAATCAGGGTTTTGATGAAAACATGTGCAAAGATAGTTCCCTTTACCACAGATGTGACTTTCTAAATGTTGTCACAAATGCACAGATCAGTTCTTTAACAAAGTAAATTTGTGAATTGAGAAGGTTTGTTGCCTTGTTGAACTGTGACATGAAGATCAATCAATCAATCAAAAAGGCTCTATTTGCTCAAAGAGAAATGCCTTGGATGCTGTTTAAACCAGTAACAGTGCTGTTTTTGTTGTTTTCTCTTTTTTGTTTTTCTTCCAATTTTGCCGGTGACAACTGAATCAATGTTGTACTGTTGTCATCTTTATTCATGGAAAAGAATTGATAATTCATATTTTAAGAAATGTAAAATGTACATTTTGTAACTCTTGCTGATCCAACCCATGTCACCTGTTGATCTGCATCATGTGACCTATGCTGGTCTGTGTCATGTGAACATAGCAGGTGCTTAAAGTTTGCCAGTGCTACCCTACATCTTTAGATGTTGGTTTTTGAAATAAATGTCTTTGGGTTTAGCACCATAGTAAGAGTTTCTGCCTGGGAAAGCAAATCCAAAGCCTCCACTTCAAAAGGATTTTACTGGTATACCGACTTTACAGGTTAGTGTCATTCAAAGGCAATAACAACCTATTTGTAAGACAGCAGAACATATAAATGGACTGGACCTGTAGAGCGCCTTTCTAGTCATTTTTCCCACTCAAAGCACCTGATGCTACAAGTGTTCATTCACCCACATTCACACACTGATGGCAGTGGCTGACATACCAGGTGCTACCCACGCATCAGGAATCTAACTATTCATACACATTCATACATGGTATGAATGTGTATGCATGGTGCAGCCAGTGGGGGCAAATCACAGTTGCAAATCACAATTGAATTGTTACAAAAAGCAGACCAATGTGCACAAAATATGTCATATTGAAATGTAAATAAAAAGTAGATAAAGTAGATAAAACACATTATTGCAATACATTGTAAGATATATTTAAAGTAAAAAAACACAAAAAGAAGAAATTCAATGATGCACCTAAAAATTCTAAGTATACATTTTTTTTGTTTTTTCAATACTTTTAGATCCTTGAATCACAATACTAGGACTAGGCTGGACCCCAGAGCAGACACTAAGACTGACACACAGCAGTTCAAAGTGAACAATGTTTATTAGTGGTAGTGATGCTGCAGCGGGGAGCAGCACGGTGAGGCTGGGTCCGGTGCAGGGTTCTGAGGTGATCCAGGGCATGGAGACAGAAGCATGAGACTGGAGACATGAGAAACAGAATTACTGGGAGGCACAGAACAAAAGAGAAGCCGAGGCAGCATAAGGCGATAGCGCCTGGAACATAGTTTACCAGGAAATTGGCAAACAACAATCTGGTGATGAGTGGGTAATATACTGCAGGTGATGAGCTGATTGAAGGCAGGTGTGCCAGACACCAATGTGCCCCGCCTCTACCTGAAAGAACACACTCACACACGCACACATACATAGGGGAAGGAGCATGAGGGAAGGAGACAGACACAGGCAGGATACAGGGAGCTCAGGAGGCAGAAGAAGTAAGGCAGGATACAGGGAGCTCAGGAGGCAGAATAGAAAAAAGTATATTTGCCTAATAGCACATTTTTCTTCATTGTATATTACTTTTAATGTTGTCAGTTTTCAAATCATACTACCATTGTTAATGCAGTTATAGTTACATTTAATTTTAAAGAGACAAGAGACATAATGAACACAAATATACTCAGTTTCACAGACTAATGACTGTTCACATACACATATATAAGCTCTGAACTCCCACATATAAACACATACGTGGACCAGAGGCCACTTTTTCATTAGAGGTGTCAGAAACATGAATTATAAATCAGCATCCTCCTTCAGCTCATCTTCAGGCTTTTACTACCCCCTTCTTCTTTTATTTTTATGTAAAACACATTGTGAAAGGTCAACGGAGAGAGGCGACAGAGAAAAAAGTGAGAACATGAGAGTCTGGTGTGTGTTTCTATGAATGTGAATGTGTGTACGTAGATGCATATTATATATATATATATATATATATATATATATATATATATATATATATATATATATATATATATATATATATGTATATGCATCCATGTGATTATGAGCATAATTCCTTGAAGTGTGTGTGTGTGTGTGTGTGTGTGTGTGTGTGTGTGCATGTGTGTGTGTGTGTTTCAGCGGGGGTGAAGCTCTGTCTCCTATGCACGCTGTGCTCATTGAGAAGTGGTGTCTTGTGCCTGGGGGGGTGGAGGGATGCCGGCGAGAGGGCAGGCAGGCGGCCAGGCGCCAAAGAAAGAGGTCACATCCATATTCATCGCATTGGACATGCACATGTAAACCATTTTTAATATGCCGTGACAGGGGAAAGTTGTGTTGAGGCGGAAGGAGATAGAGAGAGAAGGAAAGGAAAAAGACAGGCGTGGTGACAAAGATGGAAGGAATAGTTGTGAGAAATGTCCACATGTCCATCTTCTTTGGGGCCTGAGTGATTTCCCGGTGAAGCTGAATGACCTGTGAAATGCCCTGATCAAATAGGAAGTAGTGAATAATTCTTATTTTTTTTTTAAATAAAAGAGATTAAAAGGCAGGCGGCCTAATCTAATATATTACCAAACTATCGTCACGAAACATGTATAAGATTTCAGACACTTATTTGTAATTCTAAGATCACTGCATCACCACTATTCAAACACAGTAACAGGAAAATATCCCCTCCAGATAGTTATTGAGACATTAAAACATTCTGCATAGTGCAATATTGTTTGTCTGGTTTGGTTTTTGGTCCAAACTATTTTTATGTCACAAATCATGCCCCTCAAAAAACGATTTTCAATGAGCTCAGAGAAACTTTCCACTTCCAGCAGATGAATGTGAAAACAGTCTTCTTGTGTCAAACTCAGCAAAGCGAAGCTTAAAATGTAAAAAACAAGCAGCAAAATACATTTTTGGGTAAGAGTTAGGGTTTAGGTTAATTACTCTTTCACTTAAAGGCAGTGAACAACTTCTGAGTATCCAAGCAGTGAGCCAGAAAAATCTGTTTAAAAGTTTGGCTAAAAATGAAACAAAATGTGTTGAAATACAACACATTAGTATCAGTCTTTCCTGAAACCATTCATTCATGCAGACAGAATGTGGTCTATATACTATATACAGTAATTAATCAGAACATTAAACACTTACCACTTATCTTAAAACACCCAATAGACTGTTGCAAAGTAGATTCGGTGCTGAAAGCAGACTTAGACTTATTGACTGTGTTAATTTTCTAAATGTATTTGCTCAAAAACTCCAAATAAGTTGTTTCACCCTCCAAAGTGTAAAAGCTTGCAAACATTTGTGACTGATTCTTCTCATAAAGTGAAACTATTGATAGAGTAAAACAACATAAATAAGCAAATATGTATATGATATATATCCAAGGAATATATCCTATGATTAGATCCTACCACACAGGTTAATGCAAACACTGCTGTTGTAAAATGTACAGTAACTACTATAGAGATTTTCATCTAATTCAAGCAAGAATTCAACCTGCAGGCTGAATTCTGAAAGGCTGGAGCACAAAAAAGGAATGCCCGTTATAATAGGGCACTTTGAGGTCAGTGGGGGCATATCGTCTTCACATCATAACTAGGGGCCCAGGTAGCTAGTTATGACAATGTGGCATTATATGGCATCGTTTGATGTCGGTCAGTGACAGTAACCGTCTGCTACAGGCACTCACTTTGAAGTCAGCAGTGGTGAAAAAAGAAAAAACGAGAAGAAAAAAAAACATGATCCAATCAAATTAAGGGGTCATGTCAAAGCAGCATCTGCGAGACTCTGAGAAGGTGGTGTTCTTGCTGTGTGTGTGTGTGTGTGTGTGTGTGTGTGTGTGTGTGTGTGTGTGTGTGTGTGTGTGTGTGTGTGTGTGTGTGTGTGTGTGTGTGTTTTGTATCTGTAGAGGAGTCGGCACATCTATTAAGTGGTGCGGCTGCGCTTTAGAATTGGAAGAATAGGAGCTTTTTGCAGGACACTTAACCTCCTGATACTCTGCTGGTCGGCCCTTTTGACAATGGCATCACTTACCGTCTCACTGTCATGAAGTGCTGTGTTCATTCCTTACCTGTATGGACTTACATTGGACCATCCCTGGGGTGAGAAGGGGGTCACGGTGGGGGTCACACTCAGGGGATGGGATTTTCTAGTAACCCTACTCCCTACTTTTCAGACAACACCGGGGTCCCCTGGGCATCTCCACCCTCTATGGGCTTTAATTCCAACAAAGGTTTAGTGGCGACAGGAGCTTCCCTAAGCGGACAAATTATGCTATCGGTTTCACTCACTCTTGTTAGGGAATGAGAATGCCTGGCTTCCCTTAAGAGAGGTTCTCCATCTGGAAATGTGTTTGGAGTCAATCAAATCAAACTTGACCTAAATTTGCTCACACATTTGCTGCCTCCCGAGTATTTAAACGCACTTTGATCCACTGCGCTTAACGGAAGACACTCAGTTTTAATCCGAGTGTGTAACACCACTGGCGTTATTTTTCAGAGGAATCCGGGTGACAGGTTTATCTTGTCCAGCAGAGTGTTGTACTGTGAATCTTTCTAAGTTCTAACCTCCAGCTTTCCTTGAACAGTGGGGAATCCTCCTCAATCACTATAAGGAGGTCCTCTCAGTCTCTCATATTTTAACCACCAGCCCCACACCATGGGGCGCTGCGTAACGGCCCGTCAGTGGCTGTAACCTAAGCGCCAAAATTGCTTTTTGACGATGTACCTAGTGTTGTTTTAAGAGCCTCTGTCTGTCCTGCCTAGCCCCTGCCCCCACAAAATATGATTTAATCATTTTTCTCACTTACTTTTCTCAGCATGAGAGCAAAGAGAAAGAAAGAGACGGAAACTGAGAGGGGTTGGGGGGAGGCAGAGAGGAGCATTCCAAAGTGGTGAAGAAGGGGAGACATTACGGCAGTTATTTCCGCAGCGAAGAGAAGAAAACCTCTTACAAGGCAGTTCTTAATGGGATCTGGTCGCCGAAGCTGAAGCCAGGCTACTCCTCTTGAGAAGTCCTCCGGGTGAAAATATGAGCAGGCTTTTAATCAAGAGGCAGTGGACGTTGGACAAACAAGAGCTTGCGCTGATGTCATCCTGAAAAATCTGTCCCTTTAAAACTCAGAACTCTGCTCCATTATTGTGCCAGGAAGGGGATACACTGCAGATCATATCTCGCAAAATATATGCTGGACATGAAAAACAATGTCTTTCATTTTCCTGTATTACAATAGAGCATGACTGCAAATGATCACGTAAAGGCCTCATGGTTGCATCGTAAATCTCCAAACCATGATGATGGCTGCCAAGACACCTCTGCATTTTAGCTTTGTTCTTACCGCAGAGACGTCAAACTGAGCCAGCAAAGCTCCCATATACTGTCAAATTAAAATGCTAAAGGCTAATGTGTTAGCAAACAGTCACAGATTTAAACATTTACCAGATCCTGGCTTGTTTGGAATTGTCTTTCCCACCATCTGCCAATGTAATCTGCCATGCATTTTATTTCTGGTTTGGACAACCATGTTTCCTAGAAATCATGTTTGTTTTGCCAATTATGTGTTTAGAGTAAACAAACAGCTGCCTGGATTATTTTACTGACATTATTTCTAGCGGAGGAAGAGGTATTTTTTTCGCCCATGTGGTTAGGTTCAGAAAGGATTGCAGTTTCAATTAAGTGGTGATAACATTAACACTCAATCCACAGAGAAATACACACAGCTAGTACTCAGAAACCTTTATATGATACAACTATACAGTTGACGACCCGACCTCCCCATTCACTGCCATTCAAATCAGCCAATCAGAGGAGGGGCTCCAGAGAGGAGCTTAAGAGAGGAGAAACTATATTGGGGTGACTTTAGATAATTAAAACCACAAATATATCTTGTTAGGGATATCAAAACTTCAAATAAACCCCACGTATAGTGTCTGTTATCACTATAACATAGTTCATGTCATTTCTTTCGGAAATTCTATGTTGTAAACGTATGTTGAAGGTGAACTTATGGTTGTAAACAGAAGTTCACCTTCACTCATCACGTGTTCTCCTGCTCTTTGTGAGACTCATCGGCCATAACCTGACTAAAACCACTTAATGTGACATGTAATTCCTTAATGTAATCAGTTCATGTGGGGGGAAATGTTCTGTTTAAGGAATAACATTTATATTTTAAGAGAAGCTGCTTATTTCTAGCTGGAGTTGAGCAGAGATGAGGAGCGGTGTAGCAGATCGCAGCAGAATACGTCTGAGTCTGAGGCCCACCGAATAACCGTGTTTAAAGCCTCAAGTTACCTTGGTCTGTTTAAAAGTTGGAATGGCTGCTGCCCTGGCCGACACCCACGCCTCTCATCTCCACGCTCATCTCTTCCCATCCCACTCTCCTCCTTAGGAACATATCGTTCCCACTCCCTGCCTGCATCAGTGGTTGACACCGACTTGAGAGGTCTTGAAGCACTGTGTACATACGACCGCAAGTGGTGTTACTGTTACCAGGGATCACCTTACCCACACTGCCATCAGTTATAAGTCTGTCAAAGACCCAGTGTGGGTTAATGGGTGGGCTGTTACATTATCCTCACAATTTTCTGCCCCATCTTGATATTGGATTTCTGTTGCACACTGTAGTTGTAACAGAGTCCTAGAAATCAAATATGCTTATGTTTCAGTATATAACCAACATACATTCCTGATTTGTATCTTTGCTGTTTTTTAAGCTTCACGGTATTGCCTCAGCAGTTGTGTTAACACTTATTGTGTTAACACAATAAGTGTTAACACAATGTTTTTGGCCATTAGGGGGCAGACACATCACCACACCAGCAGCCTCAAAAAGTCAAGTTAATTAACTAAGGCATGGTGGAAATTATTCTCCATCTGATGCTGTTTTATTTAGTCCTATGTGTGTATGAATTGTTTGTCTTTGTGCAAGATTGGACAATTTATCTTTTTAATGTCGATGCATTCAATGGAAAGTCAGTTTGACTAATAGGTCTGCAGGGGAGTTGACACTTCCTGTTTGTACCATGTGTGAGGACAGGGAGGTCAGTTTATGTCAGTTTTTTATTGGAGATGTGTTTTTAGAAGCTGGAGGGTACATGAATGTCTGATTCTGTAATTTCTTTGTAATTTGTGACAGAAATCATATTTTGAATGATCTTTTCAAATATTTTGGGTACGTTTATATGTGTGCACTAAAGGTTTATTTCAATCATGTGCTGGGAGAGTATATCAGGTGTGGTTTCAGGAAGAGTTTCTTGATGCTGATTTTCATTCTGTTGCGACCCACAGTGATTCAAAAGAGGCCAAGAGAAGGTCTAAGCTAATCCCATAACATCCTGGCCCTTGGGCCACCTAAAGCAAACAGTTGCCTATTTACACATCAAGCAGACTTGTAGCCACATTACTAATAATTTAGAGGCCTGCTTCTGCCCACCTGGCATATGTAAGTGAAATATTTATTTGCCATTTAAGTCTGTTTTGCTCTCTGCCAACTCCTGAGGAAAATATCTGCCTCTTTAGCTGCACCACCACCACCAGGAGCTCAGCTGATTTGTTTGTCTGTCGTGTAGTTCTGGGCAGGAAAACATAGCTCTGTATGGATTTGCTGCAGAGATGTGAGGTAATTCTGAGTTAATTCAGCACCTTAAGTGAGCCTTTCACAGTATAGATCCAAAAATCATACAACTTTGTGCATTACCCTTCAAGTAATAATGTGAATCCCTTGAGCTCCTGTCTGTAACTATGATAAATGAGCAACAGTTAAAGGTCAACACATAATAAACTGTACTCTCTTTACATTAGGGTTGCCTGACATTATCAAGATGAGATATATTTATGTTTCATTGATCTCAGGCAATAGGTCACAGTGATAGTTTGCCTCAACAAACTCTTCTGTCTGAGGTGAAGTGCTGTTGCCGTTTAGTCATTCACGTCAGTGGAGACTTGATATTGCCAATGCTGGCTTCTTGGAAACCTCATTTGGATGAAAACCTATACTCTCACTCTCTGCACACTGAAGACATGTGTATCCTCATCACTTTTGTGCTTCACCACCATTGGTGGAAAGTAACTAAAGTATACATATTTCTTTATAAGTACTGTATATAAGCACAGTTTGAGGTATGTGTCCTTTATAGTACTTGAGTGTTTCCATGGTGCTACTTTATACTTCCACTCCATCACATTTCAGAGTGATGCTTTGTACTTTCTATTCCACTGCTTTTATCTTAATCTTTAAAGCGAACTTTTTAGATGAAGAGTTGACATAAAATAATCTATTTTGTTTTCTTATTATTTAAATTATTAGTTATTCTTTCATTTTCTGTTTTAAAAGATGCACTTTGTGCAAAAGGTGCTATATAAAGTATATAAAATAAATGTTTTGTACTTATATATGATATATAATCCATTCAAAGCAGCTAAACCAGGCTCCTCATTGATAAACTACAACATTAAAATGCTCTCATGTGTTTGTTAGTGATAAAAACAAATATTCTAATTGGTACAATTCACTGATACATGCTTCTCTTCTTTTACTTTTAACATTTTTCAGAATTCAGGACTTTTACTTGTAAAGGAATATTTTTGGATGACAGTCTATCCCCATGTACTTAAGTAAGGGATCTGAGTACTTCACCCACCACTGGTCACTACTAAAAAAAACATCATTGACGCCATTGTCCTTTTGAGCATGCCCTTGCACCTTCACACCGCCGAGCGCCTTCTTTCACCCCTCGAGTGCCTACCCAACCCGTGATAATAATGACGAACATCATTTATGCAAATGTAATTAGGCCGAGAAACATGATAGTGGAGCACAGGGCGCCAATGGAAATTTATCACTGAACACTCAAGCTCTAAACATTCAATTAAAATATTGAATTTCACTGGATTTAATCTAAAAGTAATAAATTAAGCAGTAGAAGAAGGGTTTGCAGTACAGCAGGCTGACATTTGGCTGTCAGTATCACACTTGGAGATGGTCATTGATTCCACCACTGGCCGAGTACCACATAGACTGGTACAGACCACGAGAGAAGGTGATATCTGGTCCTAATCTCTGTGTCTGTATCTGGGTCAGGGTTTTGTTTGTCTTGGAGAGGTGAGGTTGGGGTTTCCCACAGAGAAACAATGGTGCACCACCAAAAAGAATGCAATTAAAGTGCAATTAGATATGTAGTGTGATATGTAGCCTGACTGCTGCTTAAGAGGTTGTACTAACTTGAAGCTGCTGTCTTAACACTGTGTCAGGGAAGTCAGTTAACATAACGTGAGGTGGGTAAAACAGATGTATAGCAATGGGGAGGACACCGAACACTTTCAATGGACTCAAGTTTGGATTTCAGGAAGTCATCCATCATGGGAGAGCAGGAATGGCAGAGCAGTTGGCAAACAAGCATCCAAAACATGTTTGGATGAGACCAAACTACAGATGGAAATTGTATTTGTGCAAAACATTTGTCAGAGGCGGAAATAAATTAATTTGAGTTCCACCTAAACAGGGAGCCATAAAACACTATTTGGTCTTCCCGATGACAAAACATTAGTCTGCAGGTTGAAGCCTTATGCTTAAAAAAATACTATCTCAACATACTTTGCATAACATAGCATAGTATAGGAGATATTTCAATTTGGACCTGGTATTCACCTGATAGGTGAAGACGGCAATAATTCTGGCAAAACAAAAGAAAATGTGATGTGAGAATAGACAAATCTAACTTTTTATTCCTATTAAAACCTGTTTTTATTGGTCACTTGGCTGCACGCAATAATCTGGAAACACAACATTGACGTGATTATAACCCCATAAAGTTAACACCAAACACAGAGCAACATTACTCAGATGGAGTTGTGTTTCTGGCCACCTGATAAATATAAATCAAAAATCCACTCTCTCTGTAGCGCTGCTTTCCTGAGTCTCGACTGACTCCTAAAATCTTTGGCTCTCGCTGTGTTTCGGGCCGGAAAAAACAAAACAATCAACAAAAAGATTGGCCAGTGTCTCTTTGCACTTGTCATGAAACATGATAACAACAGATGTTTGGTAAATTAAGTTAAACCCGTGCTGAAAGGGTTTTTACACTGGTGATACTTTGTGAGAGTTGTGCGCTGTTCAGAATCATCAAACTGTTTGTTTGTGTCTAATTGGTGTTTTTGCTCGTGGAGTTGAGAGATTGTGAGGCACCGAGACGTGTTGCTTGTGAACGTGTTTCCAAGGTGATAAACCTTTCACTCGAAAAGTGGCGAGAGGTTGGGAAATTATTGCGGTGGCTCACACCGCTTTGTGTAAGTTCGTATCCAGACGTAAATGAGAAATATTTGAAAAATATACAGTAATTACCCTGTGGCAGTCAAGTTGACGGCTACGTACCTTCATAAAAACAAAAAAATATGCTCTATAATTTACATTTATGCACATACAGTGTCAGGTGAGGTGAACTGTGTAAGCAGCTGGATGCCCTCGCCTCTCTGTCTCTGCTTAATGTAGCGTGAGTGCTTCTTGAGAGCTGATCCTCACTCAAGACTAAACCTGTAATTTCAGCCTCCGCTCATACAAATAAACTTACAAGCTGTGTGACTACAGATCTAGAGGAGTGCTGTGCTCCTGAGAGTTGCTGCTCCTAGTGCTCGCTGTGACACAGTCGGAGTTTGCATCCTGTAATGTGTTCTGCTCCTGTTTACATACAGAGGACGTGGCCGCCTGCCTCCGCTTCATGGTAATAAGCTGCCATTGTCCCAGTTCTCTTAATATCACATTAGAATTTCATCTCCAGAGAAGGATTTACTGCGACTGCGACAACTTTGTATGTTTAATGAATAAGACTCTAGTTGCATGAATGCTCCTTTTTTGTCCTCTGTGTGCATAATATCAAATATGACCCGATTCCTCCCTTATTTCCCCTCTGGATCTCGGTGGTATTTTGTCTCATTTTCATATTGGTCTGAAAATGTGCAGAAATCTGTGAATCAGTGAAAATGTCAGATTTACAAATGCCTTAAAAGGTGTAAGTAATCCAAATGCATTTTAGATCGTGTTCCACACAGCTTTGCATGATTGGCAAACCCAGTTCTAAATGGCTTCTTTTCAAATGTTCATAATGATGATAACATTAATGTTTAGCCATCCTCCTACTCCAAAGAGTACCTTTTTTCTCTCTTCATACGCCGTTGTAATTTATCTAAAGAAATTAAAATGGAGATTTCATCGTTGATATTTACGTTATTTATGTTTTTTTATAAAAGGTGTTTTCTATGCATTTGTTTTTAAATATATTGAATGTATTTTTTAATCACACCTGCCTTCAAAGAACTTCTCAGCCTATAAAACGTATAAAAATTGATACAATTCTTTGTGGCAAGTGTGCAGGCTAATAGCTTTGCACCTAAGTGCTGTATGTATATTTCTTCAATCCTTCAGTAACTTTCCCTGTGCCAGCTTTATACTGCATGTCTGAATACACCAGGCTCCAAGGCTGTGGAACCTGGCTGCAGGGATCACTGAGCTTTAGTGAGGTCGGCCACTTGTGATGGGTGATAAGTCCTGGCTCACAGTCGGTGTTACAGTGCATCAGTGGTCTGTGGAGGCCAGTCAAGTTTGTCTGCATCACAATCAAATCCATTGTTTTATTGACCCCTTTGGCACCAGTGTAATCTCATGTTGAAACAGAAAAAAAGAGTAAAATTCTGCTTCAAAGTTGTAAGCACACTGCTGGTTGTAATGTTAAGATGGAGACAAAGGGCCTAGACTATGGAAAACAGAGAGGAGACATAAGTATGCGGATGCTGTGTCAGATCCAGATCCATGTACAGTTGTCATGCTAACGGGCATTAACCACGCTCAGACGTGTTGTCAGCATTGTAGCAAGATGTATACTGTGTGTACTACGAGCACTTGAACCACTACTCTTCTCAGTTTAATCCATTATTAACTTTAATCTGCACCTTGCAGTGTCTTTGATCTGCTGATCAACTGACACCAAACACCGGCCGTGTACAGCCACTGATAGCCTGTCATGATTTATTTATCTCTAATTAGCTGCTTTTCATTCAAAATCATGAAACTATAGACCGGAATAGACATAACTCATGCCTGCATCTAGGCCAATGTTTAGTCTGGGATACCAAGGTCGATCCACCTCTCTGTATTTGATAGTGCCACTATCCATTATTTATAAGATCCAGTTTTAAAGCAGGGCAGTTGTGCAGTTTTAGTGAGCCAGGACTCTCTCTCTCTCTCTCTCTCTCTCTCTCTCTCTCTCTCTTTCTAACAACCAGTCTGAAATAGGAGTCAGATTTGTGCAACTCAGAATCAACTTTTCTTTTCATACTTTTCCTATTAGGTAGAAATGACTTTGTTGTTTCTGAGCAGGAATGGTTAGTCTCAGTTTGTGTTTGTTTTGGTCTGTGCCTTTCAAACATCTTTACCGTAGGTGTCTGTAGAGGGATTTGAATATCAAGAGATGAAGAAGTGCTACTCTCTTCCAGGCTCCTCATTTTTCTTCTATTTTAAACTCTGGACAGCGTGCAGGCCCGGACGCTCCTCCAACCCCACTCAAAGCTGGAAAAAAGTGATTATATCTGACAATCTCTCCTTCATGTGAAGTCCCACAACTCTAAGAAATAAGACTCACTTTGACTGTTGTTACATCCATTGGAATTGTCCCACACCATGGAATACTGTAATGCCATATTCATTTATAGGAGTAGTTTATCATGGAGGTTTGGCTCTGTTTAGGTGTTTATATTTGCTCTTGATTTTATGTGACACTGAGTTCATTCATTCCCTCACACATATTTTGACACTTATTTTTCCTCTGCTGGTTTTGTAATCTGCACTTTTGTCTGTCACACATGATCACCTTAATTAAAAAATGGCACATGTAAATAAACCAAGTCAAATGTAATGAGGAGTTTAGAGGAATTGGAAATGAAAACATAAAACACATAATATGACAAACATTGTGGTTTTTCATGCTGTATACCTCAATAGTAAACCATGTGTAAGAGGATATCCTGCTAGAGAAAATAAGTATTTTAATTGCCAAAATTCTGCAGTGTCTAATACCCTTGCAGCTGTTTTTCCAGGACCAGACTTTATGACTCACTATATAAATATTTTATCTGCACCATAAATATAGCTCCAGTCTGTGATGTTAGCTTTGGTCAAGTGCTTATTTTGGATCATCAAGAGAGCTACAGAGACTGAATTGGTTTTGGCTCATCTATCTGTTTCACTTTTCACCTCTGTCTCTGTTACCTTTTTTTCTTTTTCTGTGTAAAGCGGGTGATACAATTAATTTTTATTGGCAACACGAAGGGAAACACTAATGGCAACAAGCAACAATGTGAATATATATGTATGTGTGTGTTTATATACACACACACATAATTTAAATACAATGAGATGTGCCCTCAGCAAAAACTGTGGTTATGTCATGAAAGCTAGAATTCTGGGCAACGTCTTGCTGTCTAGATATGCTCTACGGACATTTTTTTTGCAGTTAAAGTCATGTTCAATTGTGTGAAAACCATAGACACATACTAATGTCTCTGTTTGTGATGAATGATTTGTAAAACCCAGTATTTTCAAAAGTGTTTACTTTGGATGATCAAGGCTTGCGGTGGTTGGATGATGGTTAATTTATCTCGTGTCATTTTGAATTTCTCGTCCCTCCCTGTTACTTTGACTTTCCTCCAGTGTGCATTCACCTCTAAAGGATTCCTTTGTAGCTGTGCATTCCTCTGCCTAAAACAGACACGGACTACCTGGGTCTCTCATGATGGATGTCCTTATGTTTTATTTACCTGACGAGACTTTAATCAGCTCCCTGATTTCCTCTGTTGTTACACGCCTTACCGTGAAACATTGCCTGTGTATATCCTCTTGTGTGACACGGCCCACTGTGTTCGCCAGCCGGCTGCCAACAGGAGAGCTGGAGGTGGCAGACAGGGCTGGGAAGGGTGTGTTTGTGTGTTCCTGCGAGTGTGTGAATGTGGGTGTTTTGGACGGTGCTTTCGTGTGATACTCATTTATGCGTTTTGTGTGTTTGTGTGTGTGACAGGTGCCAACTCCTATGTCAGGGGTGAGGTCACACCTCCCTTCCTCAGCCTACTATAGGTGTCTGCAGAGGTTCGTATCAACTAAGCAAGTGATGGGGCGAACACCTTTTACCCCTCAACACACACACACACACACCCCTACCAACATGCATGCACACACCCAGCCCCCCAGATATCATTAGCCTTTACGCTAACAGCAGGCCCCTAGACAACTTGGGAAAATAAGGAGGGGTGGGGGGTCATGAGAAATACTTGAGCACACATTTTTAGTGATGCATGCAAATGTAGTGAAAGTTACACATTTGCTGCCGGGATATCTGTAATGTCACAGAGGTTTAAATGCCAACAGAGCTTACTCCCATTGGCAAAGATCTGCAGCTGATGTGTGTCAGCTACTTACAAATGTGTTGCCTCTTTAATTAATCAGCATCACACCTTCAGAGTGTTTTTTTGTTGTTCTGAACTATGGACTAGTACAAAAGTTGTATTTTGATTATTTTGCTTTATTTTGTGTAGTTGTAGGAGAACAAATTGGTAATGGCAACAACTGATCAAGTGCCTTTATTTTTTTTACAGTGCTTTGTGTTAGAGATTTGATAAGTTGAAAGGATCCTATACTTGAGTAAAAGTACTAATATGGTAATATAAAAAATACTGCATTGTAAGTAAAAGCCCTGCAGCAAAAATCCTACGTGAAAAAGTGCACAAGTCTTGGTAGCAAAATGTACTTTAAGTACCAAAGTACTATTTTTGGATATTAGATATAAGATTGTTAATACTGATGTATCAATCAGCATGTTGCTGCTGTAGCTGTCGTTCCCAACCCGGGGGTCTGGCCCCTCCAAAGGGTCACCTGATAAATCTGAGGGGTCATGAGATGATTAATGAGAGGAAAGAAGAAAAAATAAAGTTATGTTTTTACTGTTTGGAATATTTCTCTAGTCTTTGATTTTAGATGAAATATTGGTTGATTTCAATTTCATTGAAATGAAACCATGCGAGAAGTTTAGAGGGAAAAACTCACTATTTAGTTTTTGCTGTTAACAGCTCATAGTCATGTGCTCTGCTGTTTGTAAGACATCAGAAGAAGAAAAAAAGGTTTAAACCACTGATTTTTAAGTATGTGTTAGAATCCATTGTGTCAAATCTGCATCTGAAAAGAAACTAAATCTGTCAGATAAATGTAATGGAGTATAAAGTACAGTATTTCCCTCTGAAATGTGTAGTGGAAGCATAAAGTACCATCAAATGTCGGGCTGCTGTATAGTATTGTAAAAAAAAAACAGTTTTAATGGCTTGCCTGGGTAAATAAAGGTTAAATTAAAAACGGAAATACTTAAGGTAAAAGTATCTCAAAAAGAAACTTATAGGTACAGTACTTTAGTAAATGTACTTCTACATACTTTCCATTTTTGAAAAGTCACATAAGTCATTTACAGATAACAAAGCTCTTTGGTGTCAACAAGATTGCCCCAGTTTACTTGAAAGAGAACAATCCTACATCTTTACTCATCTCTGTGCTGTTTGGCTCAAATCACATGGTTCCCTTCACCACGTGCCTGGTGTGAGTCATAAAGTCAATATCTCCGTATCTGGGTCTTGCATATTTTACCCTGTTTCTTTTGGCGTCCCCCAAAAAAGGTGCTACAGTAAGTATTTTCCTCCTCTGCTGTGATCTACTTTTACACACATAACTGTTGTAACACCTTCTCTCTTTTCTTAATATAAACTCACTGAGTAAAACTATGTGTAAAACCCAAACTCAACACTGGATTTGGCGAAGGCATTTAGAGTCTGTCGCAGAAATCACACTCCATGCAGAGTATGATGTATGATTCAAACTAAAAGATGTCATTTATATCATAAACAGTCGGGGAGAAGCATATTTTTGAATGAGGTCCCACTCCACACCATGCACAGACCACTGCATCATTCATGACCTAATTTGGGTATAAGGGGCTGGCTCTAGAAACCGTGAGGCTGCCATGTCCACTTAAAGTATCCAGTCTCATTCAGTTTAAGCTTTTATACATACACCACTAGTGGTGGAGTAGCCCTGCTGCTATGAGTAAACCGATCAGCAGAAGCACCCTGACTGCAAATAGAGTGGTATGATCAATGTATTGTCATGTTCTAATCAGATAAAATAACAAGATCAAGTTTCTATCCATGTATTATCCCAATATTAGGAGTTGAAATAAACAGTTAGTGGTGCTAATTTTCCAGTTGAGAGCCATAGTATCACTTTTTACATATTTATTCATATTTTTAACAAAATTGCTGCTCTAATTTATATGATTTTAATGTGAAAATACAATGTCTAATAGTGGTAGCACAGTTCCCTGATTGCCAAAGTTATAGTTATAAATTGTGTTTTGTGTTTATAATCTTATGTTTATATATTGGTGTGTGTGTGTGTGTGTGTGTGTGTGTGTGTGTGTGTGTGTGTGTGTGTGTGTGTGTGTGTGTGCGCGCGCGTCAGCTTCCTCTGATTAGTTGTAGTGGACTTGAATTGCTTTGCTTTGGAGGCAGCACTGATGTCACTTAGCGGTCAAACAATAGTTGTTGCTACTATCAATATTAGGTCTAGAGATGAGAGTTAATTTATTATTAATGACAGTTAAGTGTTACAATTATGCAGCCAGTGTTCTCAGTCATGGGAGAAAAGACAATTTGACTCCAGATCATTACAATTGGTTCAATGATGTGGAAAAACAACCGTCTCTAACAACACTAAGCTGATAATTTGGAAACAGGTGTCTTGCCGTTGTGGTGTTGTCTATCTCTATTTTCACCTCCGTGTGTCTCTTTTCCAACGTCGCATTCACACAGCAGCTTGCTTGTCTTGTTTCCTGTGGAATTTACATGTCAAACAAAGCTCTGTGTTTTCTGTGTTTCTAACCTTTACAGTCTGTGTGATGTTCTGGTAATGAAAAAATCATTAAATGCACAAAGAACCTTTTTATTTAGTTAAAGTACTTCCTGTAATCAACCTGTATTTTAGTGTGTGTCTGTGTAATAATGACAATAAACTTTATATAGCACCTTTCGAAACACAGTTTACAAAGTGCTTCACAATAAAAACAGTAAAACAAACAAAAAAACGAAACGAAAAAAAAACAAGTTAAAAATAAAGTGGCACCTCAGGTAAAATAAAGAAAACCTACATTTTCAGATGAGACTTATAAGAAGAGGCACAATGTGCAGGGCCCTCCAGGTGCCAAGATAAATTTCTTTAAATTCCCTTTTTAACACTCGGGTCTCCTCTGGCTGTGGTGTGTCTGTTAGACCCTATAGTATTTATTTATACTGTCTTTCTCTCACACATTCCTTCCCAGTGAGCCAGGCCTTGGGCTGCCAGCGGAGGACGTGAAGTCAAGCCAGGGAGCCAAGGCCACTGTCAGCTCTCAGTGGTTAGAATAACCCAGTTAAACCTCCAGGGGACCGGGCCGAGACCGGACCAGCGCTGGAGTCAGAGGTAGGTCTGTAGACAAAAGGGGATTTTTTTTTTCCAGGAGTGACTGAACTTAGACTGAATAAGTGAAGACAAATAGGAAGCAATCAGAGATGTGCAGTGTTTAATATATAATTTATATTCAAGCTGCGGTATTGCCCACTATATTTATAACTGTCAGCGTGCAATAAGTTGTATCCTTTTACTTCCCGGCGGATTATGAAACCTATGAGACACAGAATATCAGAGACGATTCAAAACCCCATGCACTCAAAAAGAAACCTTGTGCAGTTAAACCATTGTAACAAAGAGCACAGCATGTGCAAGAGAAATATAAAAATGTAGCAGTAAACTTACTGTAGTGATAGTAATAAACTGATTCTGCAGTATGTTCTCCATTTTCATGGTTTCAGTGTGCAGAATGTAACTTTAAATATAAATGTTCCTTTTCTTGTCACCTGTATTAGTATTTGCTTTATTCATTTACATTTAATGAAGTTTGTAGTATTTCTAAATTTAAAATTAGTGAGAATCCATGAATTTGCCTGTCATTCGCAGCTATAATTCCAGCTCAATGTCTTAAAAATTAATTATAATTATAATGATTAATAATAAATATTGATCTTTATTATACTTCATCTTGTCAAAAGTTAGTTTTGACCTTAGCCGGTTTTTTTTTTTTTTCCCTCTTAGGAAACAAAAAGTGGAACATGAAAGCACTTTCATTATGTCCACAAATTCAACTTTATTAAGCATTTATGCACAGCAGTTTGTATAATAACAATACATGACATGTTGCTACTCTGTGTTCCAGAAACCAACACCATTGATTTTCAGGACTCACTTCTTTATTTAGTTATCTATACTGTACTGTTAAAGCTGCCACTAGGTATGGAGTAATGTGACTGACCACACCTTTAAATTTTTCCACTTTACCCAAACGTTTTGTGCATGGCTTACTGAATAGTATTTTTTTATTATTATTTTACACCAGCTTCTGATTAGAATTTGCACAATATATTCCCAGATCTATCATGACTGTGACTTCAGAGAGTCATACAGAGGCTTTTTCTACAAACACACACTTGATTTTTTATTTTATTTTTTTTTTTAATTTGGGCTTTTCAAATACATAAAAAAATCATAAAATCATTTGTTCCCAGTGAGACGGGAATAAAAACAACCAGAAACTAAATGAAAACTGTAAAAAAGAAAAGAAAAGGCCACCACTGTGTTATCTGCTGTCTACAGCCTTTAACTAAAATAAAGTTTCTTCACTGATTTGACTCCAACAAGAAAACGTCACTCATTATCTCAAATCTCTTTCCTCTTGCTCATTATTCTCCAGCTCCCTCGCCCCCTCCTCACTGCCCCTGTGACAGTGTGTGTCTTTGACACGTGTGGAGAAAGGACACGCTATCAGTTTTTCTAATTACTTATTGGTCATGATCAATTAGCAACATTTTAAGGCAGTACGGTAACCTTGTATAAATACACTGGTGGAGTTCAACAGCCATCATGGTTGACAATTAAATTGGGCTGTCACTGCTGGGCCCTTCATTAATCTCAACTTGTCATCCTTGTTTATGCTGGTTATTGTGGCTGTGTGAGAGGAATCAGCTCCAGTGTGTGTGTGTGTGTGTGTGTGTGTGTGTGTGTGTGTGTGTGTGTGTGTGTGTAGATGTGTGTGTGCGCAGAGGGAGGGAGGTCAGATCAAGATCTGTGATGTGAGAGAAGTTGGAAGTTGTGTGTATGCATGTGTCATAATGTACATGTGTGTTTATTTGCATGAATCTATATGTGTACATGTGCAGGAAGTGTATATTTTCTGTGTGCGCGCGTGGACGTGTGGTATCTGGAAATCTTTTTAATCGTAACTGTCATGTTGAAGCCAGTTGGCACCCTGAAGCGATTACCTCATGTGTCCTTGAGTATTTTCTAAATTGCTCGGAGATGTTTAGAGCCTCTCCAAATGACTTTCATAATCGTGCGGTAACGCAGCCATTTACACCATGTGAGAAAATTCCTGCTCACTTAAACCCGCCTTTACGTCGATTGAATTAGACAGAAAAGCTATTGTGTTGCATTTAGTTTCAAATCCGTAATCCTCTCGCTGTTTCCCCGTGGATTGGCCTGATTGTATAATTCCCTTAGTATACAAATTTAAGAGTTAAGTTAGGGCAGAACTATTCAATTTAGTTTTGATTGTCTGTAATTTTATTGGCAGTTTGGTTAACAGAGCACTAATGGGATGTCTTACTGAGTGAAGTATTGGGAAATAAGTCGCACACACACGCACACACACTGGTGGGAACAATAGTAAGAACCACATACGCACACTCTTGTGCTGCTGACCTTTCGCCCTCTTCAGTGTCTTCTGATCCCCCCAGTGTGACCCCCCCATTGATAGGAGGGTTGGTTGGCATTGGTCACAAAGGCCGACCCCTCCTCCTCCGACCCCCCTCATTGTTTCTGGGTGAGTGTATCTGACTGGAGACGAACAAAGGAGCGTGTGGGCGCCAGTGGACGCGAGCTCGCCTCAGTTCATATTTACATATGAATGTCAACACCTATTTTGTAACTTTCCCCCTATATGCAGCTTTCAACACTGATATGATGAGAGTATAGATTAATGAATGTGGCAAGGGAACATTTTGGCTTTGTTAATTAAGAAGCAAGTGGTTCGAATGTATGTGTTTTTTGAGCCAACGCTTTCTGTATTGACAAGTTTTTTTGTAAATAAAAAAAGGAATTAATTAAATAGAAATTATTAATGATAAAAGGGTCAATTATTTTCCCATTAAGTGTATTTTCATTTTGTCTTGAGGATCCAGTCATGCAAATGTAAAAAAGGCAATTATTTTATGGCCAATTGCCAGGTTTCTGAAGTACTATGTTGGTGAGTATAACTAATTATGTTTTTTTTTGACTAAACGCTGATCTGAGAGATTAAATATATACTTATACTTCACATAGAAATTTAATTAGTTTTAAAAGGTGTCACAGAGCTGCTTTAAAGCCTAACATGCTATTTGATTTAAATGAAATGACTAAAAATGTTGAGTTAGTTAATCTGACCAGTTAATTAGGTTGATTGGTTATTGAGTTAAATATGACAAAGTTAGAATAACAGGAACAAATAAAAACATCAGGTCCAAATAATGTTCTATAATATATATATATATATATATATATATATATATATATATATATATATATATATATATATGTAGTAGTGTATATATATATATATATATATATATATATATATATATATATATATATATATATATATATATATATATATATATATATATATATATATATATATATATATATATATATATATACACTACTACAGCCCTCTTAGCATATAATGAAGAAATAACTATTGTTAACACATTAAAGAATGCATACACATATAGAATTATGAATTATGAATAAGTAATAATGCTAACTTAATAAGACCAACAAAGGATTTGGATTTTTCAGATTTTTGACTTATATGAAAAAAATCAGAACAAATAAAGTTATAAATTAAATTAAAACATAATTAAACAGACCATGATATCAAGCACATTTATTACTTTCTAATCCTTTGTTCTTAATTGCTGTCAAGACCACACCAGCCACGGTAATGAATTAAGAACATTTGCACATGGCATTTTTTTCTATTTTCATAGCAGGCTGTTCGTGTCAGCCATCGTGTGTGTGTGTGTGTGTGTGTGTGTGTGTGTGTGTGGACATGCAGGAACACTCACACACATTAAGCCATAATTAGCAGGGTGTCCATGCTTGAGTGCTTGTGTGTTGAGCAGTGGAGTGGACAGTGGGGAGGAGGAGGGAGGAGGGTCATGCTAATGCGGACAGACTCGTCAGGACCGTGGGTGACTGGCATGTGGACCCAAAGGACGGAGACACTCCTCACTAATTAAGAATCCCTAAAATGAAGCGCTGTGTCTGTGTGTGTGTATTTATGGTAATGTGCCTGTGTATCTTCTGTCTGTGTGACTGCACAGTGAGCTGACACTTTGTTGGCGGTTTTCCTTGCAACAGATCCAAAGGAAGAATCCATCATCGCACCTTCTTTGTCTGTTCTGTCTTTCCATTCTCTAATGTCTGATGCTCTCTGGGAGTGTTTTTCTACTTGTCTGCGCCCCAGGGATTTTTTTTACAGTATGCTATCCATCCTATTGTCATGAACTTGATACCTCTGAAATGCCTTAGGGGAGTTTCTTCAAATTTAGCATAAGGCCAGTTTGGATTCAAGGATGAATGGGTTAGATTTTGGTGAGATCAAAGATCAAGGCCACTGTGACCATAACTCAAGAAATCATACCCTAATTATGAATAAGTGTCACAAAAATGTCTTAATAGGATAAAATGATGAAGTAGTGACAAAGGTCTAAGGTCAATTTTACTGTGACAATGTATTGTTCTACAAAAACAAAGATATTCTGTGCAGCGACATATCTGAAGCATAATCTACTGCTACAACTCAGCAGAAACATACAACTGTGAAGTACTATTTCTAGTTTTCTTATGAGTCTCAATTTGGGAAAGTTTTGCTTTTCTTATGTACAAATCCCCCCTTTATTTTGACAGACTTGAAGACTGTTTTTCGACAGGGGACACATGACACTACTCTTATTTTTTTGTTTCATTGCAACAACAATGCATTATGAAAATATCAAATATGTCTGACAACAATCAGGATGTCTCCATTGTCAACGGAGCTAATGATTGTCCATAGAGACAATACAGCAACCTCCAGCCAAGATCTTATCATGATCCTAAAGCTGCCTTTAGTCATCTATAACTCAAACCATTTGAAAATGTTATATATTATTTTTGATTTAAAAAAAAAAAATCAGCTACATTTACTATTGGTCTAAATTCAGATGTAGCTGCTGGACATATTTCAATTGACATTAAAATGAGCCCATTTGGCCAGTTCTCCACCGAAACATACTGTGACAAAACATCACAGTAGTCTCATAATTGAAACTACATTGACAACAGATAAATTTCAAAAAATCTCAAAATGTGTAGCGATTAACTGAGGCTTGTGTGCATAGAGCCATCATGATACTGCAACTCAATGTGCACAAAACAAATCACTGAATCAGACAAGGTTTTTGCATTCTATACATTAACGTGTGAAGTCAGACAGATCCTCGTCAGGGTCACTGGCTGGTAATTTGAGGGACGTGGCTGTGATTAAAATTTATATTTTACACCCCCATTACATTTGCATAGCCACAAGACAAGCCCGCAGCTCTGTGTCTGGGCTGTTAGTGTGGCTGTGTATGTGAAGGATGGGACGCATGAACACTACTCACACATCAGTGCATGTATGAACACACTAAAACACACATATACATATATGCACCCACTAATAACACACACACACACACAGTCACCCTGTGCCTTCCTCCTCTTCTTGGTTCCAGCTGAGTGAGACCAGGCCCGCGTTATTTCACCTCAGGGTGCCTGCTGGGGTCAGAGGTCATGTGTAATGGCCCAGTGCATTTCCAAGCACAGTGAGCCTACTCCAGTAGCTGACACACTCCACTACCCCTTCTTCCCACCTCCCAGCCTTTTTATCAAAACCAACAGAAAGACAAGTGTTCTTGTAGAAGTTAAAGATCACATTCAAAGTATCACGTTGCCAAACCCACTGCTGAAAATTCACTGGTTATAGGCCAATGTTCAGCTCAGTTTAGGGGAAGTTTAACTTGGAGTACTTCTAATAAAAACATAAAAATTTACAAATGTACATGTGAAAAAAAATCTAACTGGGACATTTAAATGTTATTAACCTATTCATTAAGTAAGTCACATTTCATGGTACTCACATCTATGTCTAAATATTGCTGTAATTTTTCTAAAGTGAAAAATGTTATGTTATGAATGTTAATGTAATAAGTCAGTTCTGCATATATTTCACATGAAACCAATAGCGCTGGTATTACACAGGAGAAAAGTAGCAATAGTATAACCTGTTTTCTCTCTGATAAAAATGATCCACGATAGAACCACAAAACTGTTGAAATTGTGCCAAACAAGCAGCTATTCATGTCTCATACAGTGTGTATAGATCCCATAATAATACAATTCTAACAGTTTAACTGAGTTATTCCTTAAAGGTCCCATATTGTACATTTTCCTGGGTTTTGTTTAAAGTTGTGATATCTGTAACAAGATATATTAGTGGTATTAAGGATCAAAATCATCTTAATATTGTTTTATGTCTCTTCTCTCAAGCTTTTCTTTGGTGCTCTAGAAAGAATATGTCATTTTGTGTCTCATTAATATTAATGAGTCTCTCCTCTGATTGGTTGATTTAATTGGCTGTGAATTGGGGGACTGATGGCTGGTGTTAAGGCAGAGTTTCTGAAAATGGGCTGTGTGCACTCTCTGTGGATTCAGGGTTTTGAAACAGGGGACAGTATTTATAGAACACCTAGATTTTCCTATAATCAAAAAATATTAAAATCCTACTTTCTATGAAATGGGACCTTAAAGTTCATGCTTAGAATCAGCATAACTTCACTTGCTGAGCAGGCTTACTTTTCACTCTTTAATTGTCAAACAAATTTGTGTTATTATGAGACAACCTACAAAGAATAATTTAAGTTTGGCATGTCAGAGAAGAAGTTGTGTTTCTAAAAAGAATGTTTTCCAGTTCCTTCTCTTCACTTCTTCCATTTCCTCCACTTAGATCAGTTTCAATAAAGATCAATAAAGATACATCATGAGCTCATTGTGACATTAGACGTGTCTTATCCAACAGGAGAGTCATGAGGGGAAACTTGAACAAGCTTGACATGCTTTGCACAATAAGGTTTTAGACATTTCACAGTGATGTTTTTAGACTGACAATAAGCGAGCTGAAGGAGGTTTGGCGTTGTTTATATCTTTAAAACGCTGGCTTGTCCAGCAGCATTAGCGAGACACATTTCCAGTGATAGTGTGATGGAGCTTCATGCAATATAGTTTAATGTGTTATTTGCATTTGCTTAGTAATTTATTACTGTGTGTGTGCTTTTTATGAAAGTGGGGTGTTATTACACTGCGGTTGATGGTGGCAGTTAAAGAGTAGGGAAACTGTCAGTGTGATGGAGAGGGAATGAATAATGACCTCTGTATGATCGTGAATTATGGTTTGATACAACACTGGTTTAGCTTCCTCTTTAGTTTTACACAAGGTCATGTCAGTATTATTTAAAATATATGACACCCCGAGAAATCTGCCACTGTTGTTGAGATGGAGGAAAAATTAGAAGCTATATTTATCGGGATCATCTAAGCAAGTCAATTTGTCTTTTATTAAAAGTTTTCATAGACAGTGAAACACAATAAATTTCACCATTTTCTTCGACTCTACTTTACATTCCACACGTTTGTCTGTATATAGATTGTAATATTCTTTGTAATGAAGTGATGCTATGAATAAGAGTGCAAGAGAAGAATAGTTTCCAACTATTTAGATAGAATTAATATTAATTATGAATTTAATGAAGGCTTGTCAGCTGATTCCAGATAACATGTCAGGCACAAACCAGTGATGTCCACTATCTTCTGTTTTATGTTCTAGGCTTCTCTCTGATATGATTACATTTAAGTATTTCTCTCATTCCGAGGCATTTCTCATTCTCACCTCTCGTGCTTCTTTCCTGTTTCCACCTTTGTTAAGTTCATAAGTGGCAGCCTCGCTAATTGCATTAGTATGGAAACGCGTGAATGCAGCTGACACTTGTAACAGCAGGCCGGTAGGTGAGATCTACTCTGCAACATGAGGCTGCTTTTGTATTAAAAGAAAAAAAAAATCCCAATTATAATTTATAGAATAATTACACAACATTCAACCCAGTTGCTCTGGGTGTTTTATTGTTTATTTCAGTTATTTTTTTCTTTGTTTCACTTGGATTTAATGATGGTTAATGTTGGGTTGATTTTATGATTTTAAAGATATGCTATTTACTGAATGGCAGAGTAAGTTATTGGGTCCAGTGTTTTTAAAAGTATAATAGTAATAGGTCACAGTACAAAGATAAATTAGTTTTTTTAAGTTTTCTCAACTTTTTGTCTGACTTTTATCACTGGGAGCATGTATAAGCTATCACTAAAACATTTTCTGTAAACCTGATTATAAGCCACTGTGAAACCTCTTGTAGAAGGAACCGCAACATTTTCTCTGGTGCATGAGGGACATCCTGTAGCAGTCAAAGGTCTGGAGCGACTTTCTTATTTAAATGTTGTCTGAACCTTTGTCTGTTACTGTACAATCTATGTGAACAAAATGTATCTGTTCAATTCAACCTTCAGTAGAAATAGGTTTTACCAATTTACTACTCAATTCAATAGAAATGAATTGCATTAGCTATTAATGATAGTGGAGAGCTTTATGCTTAATATGGTCAAATTTAAATATGGTTAAAATTGATGAAAAAAAACCTTTTATGACAAATACTGTCTAATGGTTGGTTAAAACCCCTGATGCTGATATAATTCAGTGAATTTGAATACACAGTAACAACCTTGAATTAAAGATCCCATATCATAGAAAATGAGCTTTTCATTCATTTCTGATGATATTTCTTTTACTGTGTAATGTTTCAGAAACTGTTTATTAAAACCAGCTGTCAGGACTTTTTTGTGAAGTTGTGATGTCACAGCTCTTCACTCACAACCCAGGCTCCATTCACAGCCATTCAAATTGACCAATCACAGGAGGGAGTCACTGACATGAGACAGACAGAAAAGGACCTGATCTTTCCTGAGCTCTTTAAACTCTATTGAGATGATTTTTGGTCCCTAAAACCACAAATACACAGTGATATCACAACTTTGAATAAAACCCAGGTAAAGTGTGTAATCTGTGACCTTTTATGTTTTTTGCTTGTAGCAAACCAACATCCAGAGTGTCTTTCTTCTATACTGTATTTTGTTGGTATGTTTAGCAAAAGACAATCCAACAGCTATTATTTTATTTATTTTTTTTGTGAATCTCACTCTCAAACCAAAGTATTTGTCACCAGTTTCATCAAAGAACATTAAAATGTTTCACTCATGAAAAACATATTGCTCTGGCTCCATTATGGTGACACATTTCAAGGGTACTGCATTTCCCAAACCCCCCCGGTTAGTTCAATAATGGAAGTCAGTAGAGAGAGGCCTCACAACCCTAAAACCAAGGATTAGTGTGTGTGTGTGTGTGTGTGTGTGTGTGTGTGTGTGTGTGTGTGTGTGTGTGTGTGTGTGTGTGTGTGTGTGTATACACGTGTGTTTTTGTGTGTGTGAGGTAGCTAGCTAGCTAAGTGACCCACTGATGTCATAGTCCCTTTGTTTTCACATGGGAACCCGATAGCTCTGAACAATCCAAGGCAAGCAATTTTTGGCTCAGGCACACTTGACATAACAGAGAGATAATTGTAGACTTTGTGTCCGCGGACTCTCCAGAGATCCGGAGGATCAAAACCTCTAGGATTTCGGACACTTTGATGACGCGTTAATGCCTGGAAAAACATTTACCGCCTCAGAGATCACAGATGGAATGATGTAAACGTAATGCAGTTCAAGATAAATGGCCCCTGATATCAGGAGATGATGTAAAGTTTAGATTTAGTCTTCAGATATTTTGTCTCAACTGTTGCCAGGGTGTGAAAATTAAAATACATTCATATTGTGTTCCACTTTCACACCTTTGATCCAGAGAGTCGCCATTATAAATGACATAGTGAATTATTTAGTGTAATTTAGTAATGTGAACTCCAGTGGACAGTGACTAACACTGGTGAGGTCAACAAGAATCCCGTCATTATAATTAAATGTGGACGGCCAGAGTCTTTAGCTTATTTTCCGGACAGGAGTTGACATTAATGTAACTGTAAAAACAGACTCTATTGACTCTACTTTAGTCATGGAGATTTATTTAACTTTTTTGGGGGGGGGGACTTTGTTGGAGCACACATGCCCTTCTTCAGCAGTTGCACATGTTCACAATAGGTAGCTGGCTAGTGTACTGCAGTGGTGAATGCCTTTCAAATTTATGCTCTCTAGAAATCTCTCGGTGCTACATTTTGGACTGTAAGCAGCATCCAAGAAACTGCATCTTGGTAATTTAGTCATAATTCACGAAATAAGAACTGTGAATATGAGTTGTAATGATTTTGGACCACTTCAGCCTCGCTGCATGATGTTTTTACGCTGGCTCTATGGATGAACAGGTTGGCTCTGGATGTGCAACAATGTCTGCTACTAAATCAGTTATGACTGGGATGTGCTGTACTGTAGCATTGCTGTTTCACTTCTTGTTTTATTTCAGTATCTCCAGATAATGAGATCTACAGTATATCTTTAGTGTGTTATCTTTATTAACAAATACATCATTAAATATAAAGTCACTGCCTCAAAGCTGATGTAATAAAATTGTGATTTAATAAAAATAAATGAATTTTTAAAAAAGTAATATATGAATAAAGTTACTAATTTTCTTTGAATGTATATTCCTCTTTATGTATAATTTGTTTGGACAAATAACATTATAAACTATGGTTTAATACAAAGTGTATGTTTTAATTTCCCTGAAAACTGCCAGATGCTGTCTCTGAGTCTATAAATCTTTATAATTATGACTAAGCATTCTTAACCTTTTCTTGTTTCTACAATCTGCCCAACAACTGAAGAAATTTACAAGAAGAATATGTTATATAAGTATTTCTTAAGAAGCAGGTTTCCTTGAAGCACAGCAGGAATACCTTCTGTGTTGTAAAACATCTTTGGAAAGTGTGAGAATGACAGTTTGCGTTTAAAGCTGTGTTTAAAACTTAATAGTTTTCTTTATATTGCTCAACACCTGGCATTAATGACAAGCTTCGGCAGGTACCTTTATACTAGAACTTTCCATAAACGCCATCATCAACATTTAGCCTCAGTGTCGGCGCACATCAATATTCAGCCACCAGCTGAACATTTGATATCATTTTGATATCTTTAGTGAAATGTGTTGTAACTTTATTTGATCTGTGTTTATAATAACTAAGATAATGGGGAGATTTCTAATTATTACAACCTGCTGAAAAGGGACACAACTGTAACCCAGCTGTGGAGCTGTTGTCCTGCATGATCACAAACTCCGTAAACCAATTCATCCCAGAATTCAACGCTCTTCCTGCAACAGAATAAAGAGCTTTTCATACTTTCCACATCCAGGAACCACTGCGGACTTGTGCATGGACCACAGACCAGGGATACAGTTCCAGTCCTACTTTTTTTTTCTTTTTTTTCTTTTTGGAGGTCCGTGGTTCCACATGAACCCACTAGTAAAAAAGGGGTGCAGTATGATAACTTTCCAGTGTTGTAAATCACAGTCTGTGAGTATTACAAACCATTGTAGTGTTTCCTGATCAGCCTTTGAAAGCTGGATTTCATTGTCTCACCAACACAGCCCCTTGTGCTGTTTTAGACAGGGCAGTTTTCACTCTGAATCAATATGTAGTTTTCTATGCTGCAACAAAAATAAAAAAAAACATACACACCTCGTAGACAGGTGCAGATGACAACATTTATGTCACTTGGATCTGAGCAGATGGGGAAAGTATGAACAGGCTTTAACATGTCCAGGAGCTTCCTCTTGGACAGCGTTTTGATCATCGTTAGCCTCCTACTCTCATAGCCTAATTGACATATTTCAATGTTTTTGTAAAACAAGAAGAAACAGAATTTTTAGAAACCATGTTGGTATTTTTAATATTCATTAGTATTTTTATTGATATTTTAACATTACATCCAACTAGTGTGAACAATATGGAAAAAGAAATCAACCCATCACCAATTGTCTAACAAATACAAATGACTCAGGCAGAATTGGGCCTTGACTTAGGCATTTTTGTCTTAATTAAATGTGAACTATATCTATTATACCTTGAATCAAAATGTTTATTTTAAGTTTGAATAGACATTTTGTTGTCCTTTTGATTTATTTAATGTTTAAAAAGCTAAAAATAAATAAATGAACTTAAGCTTGTATCAAAACTGCCTAATTCAAATGAATGAAATGATGAGTTTTTGGATTCTTCTTATTATTATTATAAGTGATTGGCCAGTGATATAAGCAGAAGATGGAAGATGCAGCAGTGGTAGGAGAGTATAGCTATGAAAATATCTCAATTTGGCCAAAAAATGACAATTATGCTATGAGGCTAACATCATGCAACTTATAATAAGTAAGTAGATCACACCACCATATTGGATATGGTGGGATATATAGGATATTTGACCACATTATTTTCCTAAGAACACATAAGTCCATTCCTCTATCCACAGTAACTGGCATGACAACATAATTTGCCCATGCTTTCCAAAACTGTTACATATAATTGTTGTAAATACTGATGTTTTATGACGTGATGACGCTGTGGTTAGGTTTATAGGGAAAGCTCATAGTTTGGTTAGAATGATCACTTTAAGATTAGAGAAACATGTGGCATGGGTTTGAGTCACAACTAACTTAAAGTAAGACAACATTTGGCATTATGGCTACAAAAATTTACAGGGACTAAGGCTTGGGGGATGAAGAAAATATAGACATATTGTATATACAGCAGATGATGTGCTCCACTACAGGTCACATATACTTACTACAGCCGCTAGATGGTTTATGGCACTTAACACAACAATATGTTAAGTACCATAACTGATTATTACAGTAATCTGCCAGTGAAATAAGATAATTCTACGCAAAAACAAGATATTTTCAACTGTCAAGTATTAGTATTTGCAGTGTACGATGTATCAGGTATTTTTTTTTTGAGAGAGAGAGAGAGAACATCTCAAAAGAGTAAGTTGGCCTGAGTAATGATAACTTTGTCACATATTTGGTAATATTATTTAACTTTTATAATGCAGTTTTAATTGTAATTAATTACAATTAATTGACATTTAATAAGTCACAGTATACAAGTATGAGTAGCCAGTGGTGTGCATAGATTTTCTAAAGCTACAGTGTATTTTATATATTGTATATGAATGTATCTGTCTGTTCTGTTCTGTTCTGTCTATCTGTCTATCTATCTAATTTATCTAATCTAATCACCAGATAATCCAAACTGGTTCTGTGGAAGTCAGTCAGTCAGTCATTTTCTATACCTGCTTATTCCTCATTAGGGTCGCAGGGGTCTGCTGGAGCCTATCCCAGCGCGTTACGGCGAGAGGCAGGGATACACCCCAGATGGTCGCCAGCCAATCGTGGGGCACACACACCATTCACTCACACACTCACACCTATGGGCAATTTAGAGTTGCCAATTAACCTGAGCATGTTTTTGGACTGTGGGAGGAAGCCGGAGTACCCGGTGAAAACCCACGCAGACACGGGGAGAACATGCAAACTCCACACAGAAAGGTCCCAAACCCCGGACCAAGGAGGTCTTGAACCTGCGACCTTCTTGCTGTGAGGCAACAGCGCTAACCCCTGCGCCACCGTGTCGCCCTCTGTGGAAGTTTTGTTTCAAAATATATGGAGCAAAAACAGTCCAACATAAAAGGATTTGCAGTAGTAATGTTTCATAGCATTTCTTGGTCCCGGTAGAATTTGGAATATGTGTTGTCACCAGCCAAGAGGGCACTTTAGTGCATGCTTAGAGATTGAAAAAGGGCAATTTAGTCAACAAGTAACAAGTAGGACATGAAGGAGGCTCCTTTGCCCCCACCCCCTGTTCATGTCTATGATAGTAGCACTATAAGTAGTAATAGTAATATTTATATTTATACTGTGTGTGTGTGTGTGTGTGTGGTGTTTCTGTAGTTGTATAGTTGGTATTAGTTATGTATTACCATCTTCTCTGTAAGCTGTGAATATGTGCTGTTGTTATTTATTCCAGCAGCCGTATCATGTCTGTCTCATGTTATCTGTCCATGTAGGAGTTCAGGCTGTTCACTCTGATTTATGGCTCTGGGGTCTAACTGTGTATATTTACAGTCTCATGACCTGAGAATGACACCCGCTGGGCTCAACGAGGAGGGGAGAGAGGGGCAGGGAGGGTCACTGAGGACTATTTGTGCGACTCAAAAGTAGAAAAGTTTTTAACTTCTGCCTACTCCCTTTTCAACTGCCAGGATTTGGATTCACATATTTACTAATGATATTATTTGCTTGTTTTGAGTTTATTTTTTTGCCTATTAATGTCACTCTATTTGTATTTTTTATGAAAAAAATTACTTATATTTTTTATATTTATACTACATTTCCAATGTATCTTTTATACATTTTGATATTTTTTTTGCTCCCTTTCCTACATACACACCAAGTTAAGAGAAATATTAATTAAATTTGTTATCATTTTATTTTAAAACAGTTTGTTTAAAGCATTTTTCTTCAACAGACAAAATGACTGTGATTGCTGCTTACTGGAATGTAGAAGTTAGACTTCTTTTTTGTGATTTGACATAAGATATTCTGGGAAATGTAGTATATACACCAATTGTAGTATTAGATAGAGCAATCCTGTGACAGTTAAAAAATGGAAATACCCTTTAACACATCAACAAAAATTACTTCTGTAGTCCAGCAAACCTCATAGATTGAGTGAAGTGGTGGCTCTGAAAATGGCTGAGCATTAAATAAGGTGACAGCTGCTTGTTTACAGATCTCAGCACCTCAGGGTGACACGGATCGACACCTCGGCTTCAGACTGTCACAGGCCCGTTTCCAGAGAGGCAAATGGCACTTGGCAATAAGTACAGTTTACACAGGTTTGATTAAACCACTGGTGATAGTTTGTACCTTCACACTGTTGTGCTAAAAAGGCTGAGAGGTTGTGTGTTTGTGTGATTTACATGTCTGTGTGAAACCAGGATAATTCACACAGTCTCTCTCTCATTTTCTCTTATTCTACCTCCACTGCCATGACTTAAATCCTCCTCTTTCATTAACAACTTCTATCCATTTTCTCCTTTTTGCTTCAGAAATCTTTGCACATTGAGATTAGGTTTACATACTAATTTGGTTTGCTACTTGCAGTACATGGTGATAAATGCAGGAGACCAGGTCCTGTGTGTTGTTAGGCAACAGAAACACTTAAGATTAGAGGCAGGTTGTGGTTTCATTTACATTTTCAACAAAACTATACCATCAATCACATTCTTCAAATCACGTTTGACCTTTTCAGTATTTAACTAGGACCTCATCCAAGACTTTTTTTTCTTTCTTTTACATTTTTTTAGGTTATTTGTATTGGCTTTTACAGCAATGCCCTGGTTCCAGTTGAATCAAATCAAAAGGAAAATAATAACCATGGACACACACATTAATAATGAAACCATTAAACATTTAATCTATGAGCAGATGTGTTATTGCAAGTTAGGATATCATAAGAAAACAAGTAATATACTATAGGTTGTCGAAGGACATTTAGAAGATAGGTTTAGTATCAATGCTTCTTTATTAGGAACATGGAATCTGAATAGCACTATGTTGCTAGCCAAATATATTACTTATTGCATTTGTTGTAATTCCTTGGAGACAGGGTTACACAGCATGCACAGACCAAAACCAAAACCTGTGCGGGCTGTGTTTGGCAGCCTGTGATACATCAATAACTGTTAAACAAATGAGATACAGTGTGATAATTTGTCCTGACCCCAGTTTCACTCTCCGCACAAACACAAGATTGATATCCTCCCATCACACTTTCGAAAAAGAAAGCTTATATGGGGCTTTCACAAAATGTCGAAGTATTCCTTTCGCTCTCCTGCTATTTCTGCTCTCCGTGTTTGGAGATCCGAGCAATCCGATTGGCCGACCCGGGCAGGAATGAACACTGTGAAGCTGGGCTCAGAGAAGGGGTCGCTGTGTTTTATGAGCCATTAAAGTTTTATTCATCCCTGCACTGAGGCAGCCTTCGGCCACGGGGTCACCATGCTTTAAATAAACTCCCATCATTCCTCCACCCCCCCCCCCCCCACCCCCCCCCCCACACACACACCCCCCCCACCCCCAATATCTGCCTTCTCACCCCCACCCCCCACAAACCCTTCCACCCACAGACTTAATGGACTGTTTATTGTTTGATGTTCAAGTCCGACTTCATCATTTTTTCCCTCTCTCGCTCTCACTCCGTTTTTTGCCCTCCACTTGTGTTCAGTGGTGTGGAGGTTTGAGTGATGTGGTTTCATCCGTGTTTCTACTATATGTGTTCATTCATTTCGCGTGTGACTCTGAGTGTGTGTGTGTGTGTGTGTGAGAGAGCTGCACAGAGCACGTAGAGTATGTCGTTAAATTCCCTTTGGTGTGCCGTGTTTTGCCGTCATCAAGGCTTCTATCAGCTCTTCTGTTTCATGGCTGCATACCTCGCTTTTAATGAGAAGTCTGATAATATCCCACGTTTCATATTCTCGACGGTTTGCATGAAAAGAAGCCTCTTTGCCCAAAAACACAATCTGTTTTCTGTGTCATAGTCCTCCATTGTTGTTAAAAACTACTAAAATCCCACAAGTGAAGCATATTATCACAATGTTCCATCTTCATCACGAACATGGGCCTGTCTTGTTTTTAGAGTTATTCCTATGAGCACCACCTTGGTGTCATAAATGATCAGAACTCTAAAAGACTGTTTCTAAATGCACTTTTACTTTATCTTTTACATAAAACCCTATGAACCCTAGTTGTTTTTAATCAATTTAACTAATTAATATATAGGCAAGATTTCATTCTGAAAATAACAATTAAAAAGTTGTGATATTCAAGGGCATTTGTATTCATGTTTAAATGGAGAGCAACTTCCATTCACTTCCATTTATAAAAAAAAATGTGTGATTTGTTAGTTAAGTTTAACCTGCAGGAGCTTCTGAACACTCAGGTAATGTTTTTCTGACGTAGAGGAAAAGATATTTTTATAAAAGTGAAAATGTGTCAGAAGCATTTCCTGACGTCTTTACTGCAGAAATGGATGACTGGGGTCCAAATCATCCAAATTATGAAGCAGCCAACAATTACTGCACTCGAACAGTCAGACAGTCTGAAAGATGTTCACTGCAGGGGAATATCAGGTTGACTGCAAAAATTGCCTTATCCTAATGGGAGAAAGTCTGGGCATGATAGACGAGCTGCACAAATATGGAATTCATGTTTGTTTGTTTTGTTTTTTTATTTTTCAGAAAATGGGGGTCAACCTACGTTCGGACCAATGTTTGTGACCGGCCAAATAAAGTCTGGGTGGACTTGGGGCTGAAGGAGGGATGGAAGTCAGAAAGTATTAAGAGGAAAATAGTTCAGACCAAAGCTAATTAGACAGCGGGGAAAAAAACCTCAGTCGTCTCATTCATTTCAATGAGACCAATGAATCGGCACAACAGGAGTGTCATCGCAAAATGATCCCTTATGGGTCATCAAGCAAAAGTGTTAGCTCAGATTTTTCCATATTGCAGTGTGTGATATTATGCTGGGTGAATGCTCCTCACTGATTGGCCGGCAGGTGTGTATCATAACAGTTTAACACTCAGCTCAGCTGTCAAGCTTATTAGTTATTAAGTGGTAAAAGCACAGCTGAGTTATCAACTTCATAAGCTCACAACCGGACCAGGAAGGGAAACAGACTAGGGCTGATGAAACCCTCTTTGGAGAATACAACACATTTGAAGAAGGGGACACAGCTAAGGAAAAAAAATGTGAAAGAAAAGAAACAAACCAGTAAATGAGCAGCAGTTTGGTAGCTGTGACTCCAATCCTATATAACAAGTTAAGTTATGGCAATGGAAAAAAGAATATCTCCCTGCTGCTAAGTCTTAGCTGAGGTCTGGAGTAGTAAGTAATGTTAACATTGCATGAGAACCTTAAGGGATAGTAATAATTGTTCCAGGTATTAGTCAGGCCCTTGGGCATTACCAGGGAAAGTGAATTGGGGTTTTGGAAAATTATAAAATCTTGATTAGACAAAAAACATTAAAACATGAATGATCTTATGCATGTTTTGTTGGCAGTTGACCATGACAGCATACGTGGGTTAATCAGCAGCTAGGTGTGTGTTGGTGGATTGCTGTGTACGTGTTTTTAACATGTTTTTGCTGTTTGACCTTACAGTCATTCAGCAGGAGGTTAAAGCTGATTATAGTCTTTGTGTTGGGTTCCACAGCCTCAGTCCCTCTAACCCACACGTCTATTCATCAAACTGGATTGTATATCAGTTTCTACCTGAAGAAACATGGCCACAGCAGCTTAACCGCCACACTGCCGCGCCGCCCAATCCTTTAAATATGCAGCAGTTCATCACCCTTGTGCGTGCAGAAGCGTGTTTTGGAAGGAAAAAAAACGAGAGGAAAGGAGACGGAGAGCGAGCTTTCAGCGTTGCATGTTGTGTTATAGCTGACCCTGTTCTCAACTTTGACACCTGACCCCGCCAGAGATCTGTCATGAGAGGGAGCTGCTTAACACAAAATGGAGTCTGGTTCAAGAGTCAGGGAGTGAGAAAGAGCAGGAGGGAGTGAGAGAGGGAGAGAGAGCACACAGAGGAGTCATTTACTCTCTCTCTCTCTCTCTCTCTCTCTCTCTCTTTCTCTCTCTCTCTCTCTCTCTCTCTCTCTCTCTCTACACTTCAGTTTTTCCTCTTTTGTTTTCACTGCAGAAACAGATCTCTGTCTCTCCCCGTCTTTCCTCTCCCTCCATCCCCTCACCCTCCTCATCCGGTTGCCTTTGAGCACCAGCACGCCGCCTCCATCAGCGGCCACAGGTACGGCTTTATGGCAGCGAGCGCCAGCAGGACACTGGGAGGGAACCTGTGAGACGGGGCTTTAATGAGAGGGAGAAGGCCTCATCAGCCGACAAGAAATGTATGCAAATGATATGCACACACCAAAAGGACCCTGGGTAGGCGAGGCGAGCGCCGGCCCGAGCGCCTGCTGAGCACTGAGGAAGATGAGCGGCTCAGGTCAGAAGAATGGCAACAAAACACCACCTCCTCCTTTTTCTTCCTCTTTCTTTTTTCCTTTATCCCGCCTCCATGAGAATTAGGGAAAGATACAAACTGGTTAACACATAAGCTGAGAGACGAGGCTGTAGCGTTGCTGTAGTGCTGTTGATGTGTTTCTGGAGCTGCTGTTGCTAGGTAGATTTTTTTTTCTCCCCCTTCTTATTCATCTATGTAAGCGCTCTGACATTTGTGGGGTAAACTAGCTGGAGATTACACACATCTGTGTTTAACATCCAGACTTTCCAGACTTTTAATTGTCATAAATGATGACAGTAAAAATAAAAAACGTAAAATTGAGCTCAGCAGAGGAGTCAAATTGTAGCCTCTAATTGTGCTTATGGAAGTCATTTCTGTTAATAGAGTAATTTGACATTAATTTCTTTTGACATTTTATTTGTTAATTTAAACTCACAACAGGGCTATTTAATCATCAGAGTGCTGTATACAATAGGCCAAGTGTAAGTGAAATGACCTGTTTTAATTCTGCAATAAAACGTATTTATCAACAATTATGAAGACAGTTGTGATTTGAAGTTATTCACACATTTGATGTTAAATGTTTATTTTAGTAGTTTTGGATGTAACATCTTCTATATATTTAATTTTTAAAAAGCCTTTTAAATTATTTCCTTTGTGTTATTTAATACATTAATTACAATATTGAATTCATCTGTTTAAATCTATATGCTAATACATTTTAACTGAAATAACTTTTTTTACAAATATATTTTCCATCAAATTTAGTTTAGAATTATTAGCTTTTATTTTAGAAAGTATAATTCCAGATTTTTTTATTTGCACAAAATTATGCTCATAAAAAAGCTGCATATTAGCTTAATAAATATTAGTTTGTTGCACCTATTGAAAAATTACATAGAAAATAACATAATTAAGTTAACTTGTTGCTTGTCTGAAATAATAAATAAAATATTTAATTTATTATTTAATGTATCCGGATTTTGTGTGTGTGTGTGTGTGTGTGTGTGTGTGTGTGTGTGTGTGTGTGTGTGTGTGTGTGTGTGTGTGTGTGTGTGTGTGTGTGTGTGTGTGTGCGGATTCCAGGCGGCTCCTGCTCTCCTCTCCTCGCCCGTTTTTTCTCTATTTCTCGGAGCATCGCTCCTGCAGGATTTACGCACCGCTAACCGGCCTGTGTGTGATCTGCCTGCCGCTGCAGAAAAAAATGGGGAAATGTAAGAAAGAAAGAAAACGAATAAAGGACGAGGCGAGACGTCCGCGCGATCGTCTCGGCGGCGTTAACCAGTGATCGTTAAACGCGCCACAGTCCCGCTGCATCAGAATGAAAAAAAGCTCATTTTTTTCTTCCACCGTCGCCTTCGGGGTGAGAATAAACAAGAGGAAACGAGAGGATAAGAAAAAAAAATCCATTGAGTCTTTGGGAAGAACATGAGAGTGGCACCTGATGATGTCGACTTTGACACGTGTTAATTGCTGCTCAGCTCTCCTCATTAGGGAGTCTCAAATTATTTTAGCGCTCCGGGCCACAACGCCTTGTTTGCTTTACTGAGGAGAGGAAGCAATCTGTCCCAAACTTCCACTGCGAGGCACAAAGCGCTCGTGCACAATTATATTGGGTTAAAATCTTGTAGTAAATAAAAGCGTAAAATTATTATTAAGTCAAGCAGAATTTCCAGTATCACGTGAATTTGTAATAAATAAAACAACAAAAAGAATAAGACAACATATAACAACAACATAATACAAATTTAATTTAATATGTTGGTTATCTGATTCAGTAAAATATTGGAACACAAAATTAGTTTTAATAATAGTAATTAATAATGAATCTGAATTTATTCCCAATTAGGACTCTTGTTCATTTTCACTATTCAAACACAGGGTTTTTATTTGATGCGTTCAAGTGTCGTCCGCTCCTGTCTGATAATCAGAGATTTACAGTGAGGCATCGTCTCTATTGCTAAATCAATAACGTGCTCAAAATCAATGACGCTCTCAGATAAAATTGTCTCGTCGACGGCGGCCTGACAAAACCACTTGGCTGCACGTGGCCACATTTTAAAACGTCAAGCAAATGTGACTTGGACCCAATCAAATATATTCACACACTATCCTCTTCATCCTCCTCTTCCTCACACGATTATATTCTAATGTCTGCAGCTCCACAAATACACACACACACACACACACACACACACAGTTTCCATGCAGCAAACACTGATCCAGCCCAGCGCCTTCACATCAGCCCTCATCCTCTCAGCTAGATTACTAGTTACCTGTTGGCATGTATTTCTATGGCCTTGCATGGTGAATTATAAAGCCTTTGTTACTGCCCTGGCTTGGGGTCGGGCCACTTGTTTATGACACCAGTAATGGCGGTAATTGTTATTGTTGAGATTACCTGTCAAGAGGACCCGGGCAGCGATCCCGGGAAAGGCGTCCCTCTCTTGACGAGGGGTGACAGGGGGATGTGGATGTGGACTGAGGGGGTAGAGAGATTGGGGATTGTGGGGGGGGGAGGTCTGGACGCCCTGATGACTTCTCCGCTGATAATCAGCAGCCGCGGCCTGTGGGATAATTCAGCTGTCAATGCCACCTAGCCGGGCCCAGCATCAGCCGCCCGACCCCAGCTGGCTTCATTCATTTGGACCTGAAGAAGATGGGGATGGAGGCGAGGGGAGGGGGCGGAGGGACGCGGGAGCAGGAGGCGACAGAGGAGTCAAGGCCGTGTCTCCATCTCGTGTCTGAGCGTCTGAGTTGGAGCCGCAAAACGCAGTAAATTAAAGACATCATGGAACATTTTGCACTTTCGGAGGAGCGATATCTCAGCTTTCAGCGTGGCTGTCCAGGCTCGGTTCAGGCTGCAACCGCTGCACTTAGGTTTTAATATGACAAAACAAAATTATTTCCTTCTTTGAGCAAAAATCCTGAACCGCACTGACTGCTCCACTTCTGTGTTAAATGTTTGGAGGCGTTAATATCAGACACTCATTAGTACTTCTTTCTGAAATATTTACAGACTGGGTATTCATATCTTCAGCCTTTAAAAAAAAATCTGCTTTTAGATAATAAGGTCACTCAACTTATATCCTAGTAATTCACAAACACAGCTCCTCTGATGATATAAATGTGTTGAGAATTTAAAGTTTTAGGCACTGATTCTAGTCAGATATTAACTTCAGTCCAAAACTGGCATGACATCAAAATCAGAAAGATAATGATTAAATGATCCACTCAGTTACAATTTTACCAGTGTATAGCTTAATTGCATTTAATCTATCGTGTGCATGAATTTAGGGAAATTTATTTGTGTCCCTTTAAGGTCCCACCTAATTCCCCCTGTATAAGCAACCTCCTTGTCTTCCCAGACACGTGTGCATCATAAAGAGGGCACCAGCAGCTAAAATGGCAGGCAAATCACTTTTCGAATGGTTTTGGAGCAGCTATCAGTGTCATCCCTGAAAGGCTGTCTTTATCAATGATTCTGCCTGATATGGACGGGGTGGAGGGCTGTTGGGGGGGTGGTGGTGGTGGAGGGGGGGCTGAGGGGGAGGGTGGGGTTCCCTATCTGTCGCTGGAATCTTTCACAGTTTAAGGGGCAGGAGCTGCTAAGAAACTGTCAAAGATTTGGACAGCTAAAGTCCCTGGATAGCCGACGTGGAGCTGTTTTCTATCTGTATTCCACTATGGCAACATGCAGGGTTGTAACACTGCACCACTGCTATTCCAGTGGGATAATGCCACTGAGGAAATAGAACCAGGAAATTGTCAGCACTGTTTTTTCCTTGTTTTTTCTCTTCCTTTTTTTTGAAAATTGTCTGTGCTATGCAAAACATTTTCTGAAAACACACAAATTAGAGTATATATATATATATATATATATATATATATATATATGGGTGTATACTGTCCACTGATACATAGATTATAATAAATTAGTATATAGTAAAGACAATAAATACAATAGTGTTTAGTCAAACACTTAACACTGTGAACATAACACATTTTGGGTGTTTTTGTTGCTTTTTTGTTTCTTGTTTTTATTAAATGGAAAAAAAGAACAATTTTTCAGCTTGTGGCTAATGTTTCAACACTACTCGAATATAAATGTATTTTAAAGTCCAGTGGGTAATTTGAGTAAAGCCTGCTGTTTTGAAAAAACTAAATACAGATTTTTCATTTACATGTGGTCAAAGTGAGTCCATTTAGCAATCAACACGTATATATATTTCATCTAAGCCGGGTGTGATATTATTTTCATAACACCTCCTGCATAATTTTGATGACGTTTGAGCTTGATTTGCTTTCCCTCCACCACTTTACAACTACAAAGCACACAGAGGATCCTGTGTTACATGGCAAGACAGTTTTGCTAAATGTGTCAAATGGGAAAATAAACAGGACAAGAGCTTTTGCAGATACATCAGCGCTTGTGTGACGGCAGCATTCTTTTAAGTGTACAAAGAGAAACCTGTTTCATGTTTAAAGCAATGATCGCAGAGCATTTTGTTTGTTTCTGTAAAACTGTGACGCAATAAATCCACGTTCCACTTGAATGCAGCTCTCCCTGCTCTTAACCGCTCCTGTTTATATCTTATCGTTGTGGGCCATGCTTTGCAAACAATTGCTTCATAACTTAATTTTGTATCTTCAGTTTTATTGCCATTGCTTAATCCTTTGCTGGCTGGTTGACAAAATTTAGCATCATCACCATCATCATCACCATCATCACAACTTTACCAAGGAATTTTTATTAACACAATGTCTCCTCGATATTAAAATAAAGCACAATCTCATTTCTTATTCAAATGATTGCATTAGGCGCATATGCATTTATCACCGGATACAGGAGTGAGGTTATAAACAATGCCATTCATTATCTGGCCCAGATGCAGCGATTGTTGATTAAAGGGCTTACACACACACACACACGCACTCTCTCTCTCTCTCTCTCACACACACACACACACACTCTCTCTCTCTCTATCTCTCTCTCATACACACACACACACACACACACACAGATGGGTGGACATTAGGAAAAGAGAGAGGCCATCTGAATAGGCTGGAGGGACATTAACTGCAACAATGATTGATATTTGCCGCACAGGCTTTTTAATGGTATTGTTATTCCTCAGAGTTATACCCCGTCCTCCCCACGTCTCGTCTCACAGATAAATGGAGGTGTAATAATGAATAGAAATTATACTGATTATTTTGGTGGAGGTGGCTGGAGAGCGAGCGAGGAGGGGGGTGATTCATATCTAACATGAAGCTTAAAGCTTAGTCAACAGTGTCTTGTGGATTTTCCTCATTGTACGGTTAGATTCCTTGCAAGAGGAAAAATATAAATTGCTGCATATTTATGCTGCTGCAAATTATATTGATGGCTCAATATTAAAAAGAATCTCTTGTTTTTCATCGCCATGAATGTAAACGTTCTGTAAATAATAGTACAACAGGAAAAGGTAGAAGATTAAGATATTCTATTTAGAAAAATGTGTAGTCAGGAGATTTCTATCCATTATTCTTTATAAACGTCTGCTTCACAATGAAAATCTAAAGAATGTTTATGATACTGAAATTATTTTCAGCATTTTGTATTATTTAGTCAATCTATCAGGAGGTGGAAATCTCATTTTGAAATGAAATTATTCACTTACAGGAGAAGACATACTGGTTTACAGGTACTTTGCAGAATTATTAAGAGCCAAAATTTTACTTGTATTTACTTTTTTGTGGCGAAGCCCCGCCTCTGTGTGAGTAACTGTAATATTAATTGGTTGTGTTTTCCTGAGAGGCCTTGCTGCTGCTGAGTGTTGCTCATATGTGAACAGCTGAGGTGGACATCGCCAAAACACATTATTTGATGTGAGAGGCCAGCTTGTCCAAAGCAGTTGTGTTTATTACGCACTCCTCTGGCACCTGCTGCAGTGAGCCGGGCCTGCCAGGAGACACACACACACACACACACACACACACACACGTACACACACACACACATACACACACAGACAGACTGACTCTTCCAAAAATCTCCTCTCCATCTAGCCACTTTCCACCCAAATGATGGCCATTATCACTTTTCAATTACATTTGTAGGACTCAGCTGCTGTTTCATTGTGTGCTGTTCTATATCATGGAACTTCAAATATGCAACTCAACACCACTAGGAATCACACTCATTTAATTTAACCTGACACACATTTCTTGACAGAAAAGGCTGAATCCAAGTGTTTTTAAATAAAAAATGATTTTATTTGTGTTTCTAAAAAAAATATTTGGCAATTCTTGCTGTGCAAGCTGATGTTTGACAGCTCAGTTTGATTCATGCTAGAAAAGCTCCAGTGAGGGTGTTGGCTCTGCTCGGACATTTATTTAACCCTTGTCCTGGTGCCTTGTTGCCTATGGCTGTCACCTGTTGTCCTATTTTTTCTCTATGTCTTTATTTTTCCTCTCCCTCCTCTGTCACCCTCCTTCTTCTCTGTCACTACCGTCTCTCTTGCTCACACCACAGGAAACTGACATTTTTCTTGTCTAGCTCCAAGGAACAACTCAATCGGCTCGGTTCGGTCTTTGCTTTTCCTGCCACAGCAAGAATGTGATGTTATTTACTAATTTTTAAATCACTTTAAATACCTTCATTACATTTTATTCTGACCACGGCAGTTATTCATCATGTTATGTCTGCATTTCAGCTCCTGTACTGGATGTACTCATCAAATAAATAAATAAACATTTATGCATCCAGACCACCATGACCTCTCTTGTCTTCCTGCTGTCTCCATTTTCCTCTCTAGTGTTCTTCCTCACTCTCCTCCTCTTCCTCTGCCTTCTCCTCCTCCACACCAACATGTTGTGCATCATCCACTCCCTCCGTCCTCTCGCCCTATCCTCTCCTAGGGCGTAATGGTGTGATGCCTCCCTCCAGCGTCTCCCCCCACCACCGCACCCCACCCCGCCCTGCCACCCTTCCACTCTCTCAGTAATCAGGGCCAGATGGAGGCAGAGATGGAGTGATGTAGGGAGGGAGGATTGGGTTTGGTCCTAGCAGTGTCTTAGAACGTGGGGAGCTGTCAGCCCTGCAGGGAGAGAGGAATTCTCCAGCAATAAAATAGGGATTTATCACCACTCTAGCACAGGGAGAGAGAGGAGAGAGACGAAAGGGAGAGGGTGTGAGGCAGAGAAAGGGACGGAGGGATCACAGAAGTCAGATAAGGAACGATGACGTGGGAAAGGAGAGGGGCAAAAGGAGAAATCTGCATAGGCAGATATGGAGAGAGGGAGGTGTGAAAAAACCCTAAATACATCATTGTAAAGTTTAGACAAATGTAAGAGGCTGAAGGTAGAATCCAGCAGAATGATCGACTGATTTTTGCAGCTGCAAATCGCCTGGAAGGAGGACGAAGCCAAAAGACGAGACGCAGACAGAAATTGAGAGAGACAGTTGTGTGATGACACCCGCGGCTCATCTGCTCGATTGTAGCAGCCTGACAATCTCTCTCCTGCCATCTGTAGCATCCAGAGATGAGCGAACGCATCTGTCCTGAAAGTAATGCCCAGTTGCGTTCAGGCGATGTGGTGTTAAGCAAAAAAGACTCAACCTCCCCTACTGGGCCAAATGAACCTGCTAAAATAACCGCTCTCCACAATCGGCTGTGTAATTGAAACCAGAATGTGCAGGATTTGATAAATTGCTTGACCCTGCAGGAATGTTAAGGTCGTAAATTTTTAGTGCATTTTGGCCGTGCTGAGGTGTGCAGAGGTGTACGTTAAGAGTATGTCCATTGGTGTGTGTGTATCTGTGTGTCTGAGATTCACAGAGTGTGTGTGTGTGTGTGTGTGTGTGTGTGTTATTATTTAAAAACATAATGGTCTTTCAGTGTTGTGTCCAAGTGGCAAGACACAACCGTGACATCTGTACAGGCACGCACATATAAACGCATGCATATGCACATCACACACACACAGCTACACGTATACTGTACATCCCCACTCAGGGACCAGATAGACTATAAATTGTACCTCTGCTGCACATCTTCATTGGTTTACATCAAAGCAGTACGTTTGAAGGTCTGTTTAAGACAAAAGCAAAATTGCTTAGTGGAGCTCTGAACAGGGAGTGCACATACCTGACATTGTTCAAATATTTCAGCTCAGGTAAACGATATATTCTGGTTAAAATGTAGTAATAGCTGCTTAAAATCTCAGAAAAACACAAATGGACTTTGTTCAATGTTATAAGCTTGTAGATCATTTATTTCCATAGTATTAATTGTTTACAACAAATTATATAGATTATTCTATTTATCTTAACTTTATATTCAGTATCTACAGCATGCAACTCATGCATACAATGATTTATCAGAAATGCCGTGCTGTCCACCACATAATATAAATCTTTTCAAATCATCTTGTATTGAAACACATGAAGTAATAATAATGATAATTAACGACTGAAAAACTTTTGTAGTTCTGGCAGCATCTGGCATTGATGTTAAAAACAACTAAGTAACCCAAGCATGTAGGAGAATCTACGGTGGCGGCTAAAACACAAAAGGCCGTCTCTCGAGCCGTTGTTTGGTTTGTCCATTGTGAGCTACCATAGAAACTTAACTGGCTTAATGGATGGATATACTAACTAAATGCTAAATGCTGCTACATACCACTAAAACTTGGTTTCTTTAACATATTTTCTATTTATAATTAGTATATAAACTTGTAATAAATAATTTATTACACTCGTCATAAGCAGATAAAATGAACAGGTTCTATTTTAAGTGTTTACAGTATTTGCTAACTAATATAACTTGACTACTCACTCATTTAAACACTAGCCTGAGCTCCTGGTCACAGGAGGAGTTACAGTTGTAGACATATATGTTAAATAATTATACCCACTTATAACTATACTATAGTGTATATAAACCATTTATTAACTGTTTATATGCAGCCTATCAATTCTAAATAGAGGGACATCAACTAAAGTATTACCAAACTCTTTGCTATTCTGATGACCATTTAAAAGATTTATATCTCCCTCTAAAAGCAAGTAGTAAAATACTGTTGTTGCAACCCTCAACATACTCAGAGAATGAATGTGATTGTCCTTCAAACATTTTCTTAAAACAGCTGCTTTCTTTCTACACTTCAAAACATCTTTCTTCATTTTTCGAGCAAATGGCGGTAATGAGTGTCCTTCGCATGAATCAGCTTTATGACTGCTGCTCACATGCGGCTCCAACTATTCAAAAAATATTCCATAGCTGGCAAAAAGTTTTAATTCACTCAATAAGCTTGTGTTCAGTTTGGAATAAGTCCTCAAACTCTGTATTGCGCTGTAAATGTTCTGAAGTGACGACTTAGCTGTTAACAGCACTTTGCTGGCGCAGCGCTCAGTGTTGTTCAAAGTGTAAATGCAGGATGAAATTCAAACTCAGCATGCTTATTCACTAGCAATTCTGTGCATTTTGTCTGTAAATTTAGAGCATAACAGGCAGCCGTTAGCCCACCAGTACAGTTAGTAACTTGTGAGCTAAGATGCTCACATTGTGTAGACAAGTGTAGTCCGTGTTTATTTAATAAATATCAGTACAATGCAAGAAGACAGGCCATAAGTCGAAAACACATTTGCAATGTTGCAAATGCTTTAAACTATCAGTTCTACTACTTTCCATGTTATCTACATACCAACACATGTAGGGCTGGAATCCATGTGTTGCATTGTGTTCTGAGTACAACTGTCCAGTCATGACTACAGGTAAAAGTATACCTGCTCCAAAGGACCACACTCAAAGAGAGGGTTAGGACATGATTATCATTCATATGAGGATAAAGGCACATACTTTCAAACAGCCCCACCTTTAATGCATTCATGCTGTTACTCTGTTCACCCAAAAAGTGATAGAAGTAGGTATGTGATGACTCAAAGAGGGAAGCTTGAAAGAAAGGTTCAAATAATAATTTCCCCCCTCAGCATGGTTGGCCGATGGTTATGTGGGCGTTGTTGCAGCATTGTCAGTTTCAGGAAGTTACAAAGACTGGTGGACTCAGCTAACCTGATTCTCCAGATGGTTTGTTACACAGAACCATCTGAGAAATTGTCCTTGGAAATTCTTTGGAAGAGGGCAGGCACTTTCAAAAAATACTTGGCAGGTTATTGGATGAACCATCTGTCTATCACAGGCTAAGGAAGATGTCATCTCGTGATCATGAGATCATGCAAGAGGATGATTTGTCCAAACCACTGTGGTTTGGATATGAGTGGATAACTTGAAGCCTGACTAGATGGGCTCACTCATGATCTTGCAAATCCAGCTGCCTCACTAGAAAAAGGACTCAGCTCCCCACATTTAGCTGTTGGACGGTTTGACGATGTTTTGGAGACTTTGATTAACCAACAAGCACATCAGATCAAACACACTGATGCCAGAATTGTACTTTCTTAGCTCTCTTACTGGTGCCACTCAAAACCCTGGGGACTTGGAGAAAGAATAAACTAGTCATCCATTGGTCAGAGCATACCTGCCACACTCCACCTATTCCAGCTACTGAAATCCAGGTGGAGGACACCAAAAATAAAAGCAATGTGGTCCACAAGGCAAAGTCTGTCACACCTACAGTTTTGTCTTCTCACTACATCTAATCCAGGGAGCAACCTGTTACAATAAAGACCAAACAACACTGTTGTACTGTTCTTAAATGCCAGGCTATTAGATCTGTTGAGTATTATGAGTCATCATTACTGAAATCATGTCCATGAGGAGTTTGAAAAATGTGACCCTCATTTTGGATAAATACTGACTAATATTTGAGTACAAAAAACAGTGCACAGGTCCACCACATTAATCAAATGGTCCATGACAAAACCTTTAAGGGTGCTTTCACACCACTAGTTTGATTACTTGGCCTGCACCAGGGAATACAATTTTGTAGCATGTAGCATATAGACTGGTCCTGCAAATGAACCCCAATTGGTCTCATTGACATTTCTTTAATGTTCATCTTTAAACAAACTGACCACGACCACCTCTTTTTGGAGGTCTCAGCTCACTTGATTTAGTGTAAGCCAAGTGCAATTGATGCTTTTACACCAATGAAAACAAACCGAACTAAGCACCTTTGGTTGGAATGGACCGTTTGGTGTGCACCAACTGCTGCTGGTGTGAAAGCACCCTAGGTTAAACGTATGACATGTCCTTACTTATACACACATAAGGATCCAATAAAAAATCCACATTACAAAGACAATTAGGCAACAAATCCTGTATGGAAACTTGAAATGGTGTAAAGTCAAACCAAATGGGGACATGTCAAAAAGTACTGCAAATTTGAAAAACTCATATACGGTTCATGTATATATAAACTAGCCTCCATGTGGATGTATGTCAACAGTGCTGAGGGCATGGAGAGCCCAGCCAGGACCGGAGGGCATAGAGAGGTCAGCACAATGTAAACAGAGACCACCACACGATTTACGATGTTTGCTGGCTGCTAAGATGAGGGGTCTGCACATTCTCAAAATCATAATTGCTTTTTGCAGCTTTTCAATCAAACCGGTGGTGGACATTGTTTTTGTATTTTTTTCACCATTTTCCCCCCTTGTCGTCAGGGAGGCTGCTCTGTGTGTCAGTAGCTACCCCTGCGTAGCTGTGACTTGAGTTTAAATGTAAGCAAAGGTCTAAAGCTTCAAGATTCTTTCCTTTTTTTTCGTCTTCTCTTTTCATAATTAGGAGCAGACGCTGGTTCTCTTTCTCTTTCGAAACCCCGACATTGGCCACTCTGGCTGACTGAAAGGGGGAAACCCAGTCACACATGTGGACATCTGGTTGGACGCGGAGAGAATGCAGCCCCACAGTGTTTCACCCCCTTCCCTCGCCTGTTGACAGTCGTTACCTGTGCCCCGGCGGGCCCTCGCTGCCCCAAGATAAAACGTCCTTTATCCAGAGCCAGACGCATAAATATTTCTCTTTCTATTCCAAAATAGCTTTAATTTTACAAGTTTTATGACCCTAATATTAAGTGCATATGTTTTACAAGACATAGTGTCCTCTGCCTCACCCCTCGGGTTAGTTTTTTTTTTTTTCAGTCTTCCAAAGAAAGAAGAAAAGAAATGTTAAAAGCCTGAATAGATGCATTTCTCTGCATATCGTTCCAAGGATCCATATGATCCACCTGAATCCTTTCAGTGTGTAGATAAGTAAATACAACACTGAGTGTCTTTCAACTGTTAGCATTACAAATGCAACAATGCTAATGATTTTACACACCAAGCACATCACATACATCATCTTACTGACATGACAAGGGGATGAACATTTGTCCTCCACCAAAAATAGTGATCATCATGCCTGTCCAACCAGCAACCAACACAACGAGTGCAAGAGGGAAACTTCCTCCACATTGGTTGCTATTTATCTTCTTAGTTTTCTTTAGAACTGTTTTCTATGTGCATCTGTGCCCTTAGCCACCCCATGTCCTCTTTCTCTCTCTTCATCTCCTCAACATGTGTTTCAGTTACAGCATAAAGCCTTACAATAAGTTGATTCATCTTTTGTGCAGCTGATTTTATAATATTTATCAACATATGTGACCAAACAGCATGAACTCTGTCCAATTTAATTTGAAAAGAGAACCATCCAAGAAAGAAAGGGATAAAAATGAATTTTATATTTATTGAAAAGGGTATTTATTGTCCTCATAATATCATCAAAAGCTTTTAGCACATAGTGTTCAGCCAATGTTGAATTACAGTTTTATAACTGTAAACTCAGAATAATGTTGCATAACAAAAACAATAATTAACATCCCAAAGATAACTTTCTTTCAAGTGAAAGAAATGGTTTAACAAGGAAAAACAATACAACTATGGCGTCCGGTGAGATTTATTCAGGCATTCAGTCCTCTAATATAAAAATGCTAAAGAGCAATATTCAGTGTGTGTGTGTGTGTGTGTGTGTGTGTGTGTGTGTGTGTGTGTGTGTGTCTTTGCTTGTTTTCATTTGGCTCATGTTTTGACTTTTTTTTTTAATTTACCATGTAATTCAGTGTACTTGTTAACTATGGTTTCATACATATTTTAGACATTCATCATTTATTCCAACAGATTTTTAAAAAGTAAAACAAAACATAAGCTTCCGCTGTTGTTCCGTTCAGCTGCAGAAATAAAATTCCTTTGAAAGATAATAGTGATGCAGCCAATGAAATCAGGGATTTGCTCACTCTAGGCCTGTTTTTATACTATTTTATCATTGCACTGTCAGTAAACAGCACTGTCCACATGTGCCTCTCTGCAAGACATCCCGGTTCACAAGTGCAAAACAGACATCAGAATAGGCCCAGCATTGCCTCAGATGAAATACGCCACAATAAATCCCACTGCATATATCTCCAGCTTGCTTGCATCACGCTGTCCGCTGAGCTCCGATTTAGCTCCAGTGGTGACATGAGTTACGACACACTGTCTGAAAACACCTTGTGAGGATTTATTACTGTGGCATATAACTCTGAATGGGGGAATATTTGGATGGGGGTAGGGGAGAGAAGGGAGAAAAGGAGAAAAGCAGGAAAATTTATCCATTTTGCTTTGGGTTGAGACAGAAGCATTTTGGATGAAGGACAGAGACAGGATTGTGGCAAAGGAAAAAATGAGATATTCACCATTTGCTAAAGGTGACACATTTCACAGAAAGATTGATGGCAAAATGAAAACAAAGTAATGGTATTTTCTTAAAGGATAATAAATGTCTGTGATTGACAAAATGACGAAACTTTTGCCTGAAACAGATGTTTTTAAATGTGTTTGATAAATGGGAGATGTTTTGAAGGGAGCAATGGAAAAGTCATTGGTTTTGTTTTATAGCTTCCACTCTACAGATGGTGGAGACAAGGAATGATGAGAGAAAGAAGATTCAGCCTAAAGAAAAAGTCCCCTCATCCCTTATATTGTTTGTCCCTTTTGCTGCTTTCAATGACCAGCTGATAGAAAACAACAGTGATTCAGCCAAATGATTCATGTGAGTTTCTACACTACATCTGCTGTTTCAACAACCAGATGCCTGGTAGTTCTTTTCTGGGAAGAAATATCTCTGGCCAATAGGAAGTTAGGCATTTTAGATTTATGCAATAATACATTATTTGGGGTAAACAAAAAACAGACTCTTTAGTTAGTTTGAGCTGAATAGTAACAGAGAAGGCACCGAAACTGATGAATACGTTTTTTTTCACAACAGGAACCTTCCTCAAGAAACAAGACCAGCCAGACACCAATCTTGCCACAAAATGAATCCCTGCTTCAATGGTATTTTTTTCTGAATGTAGGCATTGTGGATGCTTCAGCATTTATTCACACAATTCAATGTAATTACATAATAAAGCGGAAATATAACCAGAGAATTTGAAAATATGGAAAAAGCTGGAGATTTTGACTTCCTGTCATTCAATTTCCCCTCAAATCCCCTTCTACACATCCATTTAAATGCCACATTCCTGAGTAATATGTAGACACCCTGTTGCATATTTAAAAATCTGTTCAGCTTGACTTATCTAATATCCACAGTTCTTCAAATACAACAGAAACTCAATCAGGAATCTGAAAAATGGGACTTTTAGTTTCTGATTTAGTTTGTGAGTTTAGTTCTTGAGGCTCATTGGTCACTGTGACTGTTTGGTTGAAAAAGGCCAGAGTGGTGACTGTGCTATGCCAGAGTATAGCACAGTCAGTGCTGCTCACTCAAGTCACGTGACATGACTTGAATCAGATTCAAATTGCAAATTTTAAAAAAAGGACTTGAGACTTGTTTGGCTAATATAGAAATCTCAACTTTGACATGACTCATGACTTGACATGAACTTGAGACAGATGATTCAGAAGGCATTTTTCTCTAAGAAATAAGAAATTATGTTTTTTGTTGTTTTGTTTTTAAACATGATTGTTTCATGATTGTTTGCACGGTTTCAAACCTGACAACCTACTATGGTCAGGGCAGACCAACAGAGGCCAATGCACAAGGAAGCTATCATGACTGGGGCGAGCCCAAAAATATAACATTTTTGTATTCAGGGATTATGCTGTTGATGACAGTTATTGAACTTGATAATTAGTGACGATATCCAAGTTCATCCATATACAAAACCCCACAAAGAATGATAGTGAATATGTCTCTTAGTTAATGTATTAGCTGGTCAAGTTAATTGGTTTTAAATTGATTATTGGTCTATATGATAATTTCATAGCCCCATTTCTCCATTTGGTTCATTTAGTAACGTGCTATTGATTAGCACAAAATATCAAATATCACTAAGATCTATAAGGTGTGGGCTGCTGCAACAATTTCTGTTAGAACTCAACTTTTTATGACCACTGTCTCTTAACTGATATAAATGTGGAAACTGTAGTAGATCATTAGTGTTTTGTATGGCTTGACTTGTCTTGCATGACTTATAGCAGGGATTGGACTTGGCTGGATTCTTACTACAGTAACTCGGGAGACTTGAAGGTTAAGCCTTGAGACTTGCACATGTGTGACTTACTCCCACCATTGGATTTAACCTGGAAGGAATCCATTCTTCTAAGTAACACCAGGCTACCTCCTACACTAAGGTTCTCGTGTCATCCATTTTGGCATTTATCTGCAGGCTTAAAACGATGAAAAAAGATATGATCCTAGCAGCCAGATGTTTTCCTAAATTAGTTGTTAAGTGCCCTCTCATTATCTCAAGTGGTGAGAATCTGACGCAACAGCTGGAGGAAATGGTGAGAGCTGATCTGGAACAAGGAGTGCAAAACTCTTTTTGTGTTTAAAGTGAGCACAGGCTCTCCCATTTTGACACGCAGTTCAGTCACAGCGTGATTTTGTCATTAATGAACTTCCATAAAGGAAGGAGAACCCCATCCAGACTTCTTATCACCATGGAACTCGCAAAATAAAAAGACAACAGTCTCACAGCTTATCACAAGGCAGTTCACCAGGCTATGCACAAGGAAACAGTTTAATTATACAGCCACTTTGTGAGAAAGCCTTTTTCAGAGCAGTCAGGTGCTGAATCATGGTGTTGAACTTTTTTGCTTGAGGAGCTTGATGGTAGTTCTGAAGGAGATGAGCTAGTGTCTCGGTCAGGCCTTGCATCCAGATGTCCAGACAGATCCTTCAAAACAAAGATGAGGAAGTTTGGCCAGAAAACAGCGAGAGGAGTGAGAGTTTAAAAAACTTGGCCTGGGGCACCTTCCCTCCAGGAACAAATTGATGTCAGTCTGTTCATCCAAGAGGATTAAGTGTGTGTTTACTTTGTGTCCACATGTGGTTCTGAAGACAAAAACAGTTTGAGTCACAACACACAAAGACACACATGTTTATGTTTGGACAGGGAAGAGATGCCTGATCTTTTGCCTAATCTGTGTAAATACACACATGCATGCAGCGATCTAAAGCATTTAATTCAGTAAAAGGCAGCGCTACTGTCCCCTAACTGCAGTTACATCCAATGTTAGATTTAACAATCACAAAAGTCATAAAAGGGGATTTAAAAAGAATTTGATGGCTATTTTATCCACCTTCTGCTGATCATAATATTTGATTTGCTGTTAAATTCCAGTACATTAACCACAACAGGTTTATTATTATGTGGAAAATATGACTCCCATACACTAAATACAGGACACAGTATACTATAGTGTCTTATCAACCAACCAAACTCATCTCCATGTATTCATGTACTTATCAAATATTAGACATCACTTAATCAATTTGAAAGGTCACATATTATAGAAAGTGTATTTGAATATCTTTTTGATTAAGAAGGTCCACTACATTCTGCATATTACAAAACCCTCAATACATAGAGAACTGCACACTTAAATTATACATAACTTCCCATATTCAGAAACTGTGCCTTAAAACAATCTGTCAGTACTTCTGTGAAGTTGTGATGTCACAACTATAGTATCACCATCCAGCCCCCATTCACAATCAAATCAACCAACCAGAGGAGAAACTAATTAATATTATTAAGACACAAAATGTCTCATTCTTTCTAGGGCTCCAGAAAGCAGCCTGAGAAAGGAGATGTAAAACTATATATGAAGATCATTTTGGTTCTTAAAACCACAAATATATCTTGTTAGGGATATCACAACTTCAGATAAAAAACAGAAAACATGTAAAATACTGCACCTTTAAGTTACTATAGTTTAAGGCTCCACTCCATTAGAGCTATTTTGACCAGATGCTAAGAGAGGCACTTTTTTCTGTACAATATAAGGCTTTTACTTGAAGTTGTGCTGTTTTATCAGAAGCATTTAATTATAGTGCAGCTTTATTTGAGTGGGGAGGCTGAAGTTTGACCCTATGGTTTTGGCCCAGACTTTAAATGTGGACTCTTGAGCCTTACATTTACATGACATCAACAACAGGCACCTGAGCCCATACATGTAAACTATTAAACACTTAACAAATCCATCTTGGCAAAGTGCTTCACTGTCCAGGATTGATTGATTGGAAAATGTTTCCCAAACATCCTCTAACTCGTTGTCTTTGGTTCTTATTTCCTGTTAAATTGTCAAACCCAAGATCAAACCAGCTTTTCTGCTCAATCTTTCATCTTCCACTGACTCTTCATTTTTCTCCAATGCTCAATGGACCATAAACCCCCTAGTCTTGGACCGCACTCCTCCAGTCTGTATGTTTTAGAGAGCCTCCTTGTCCATAATGCCATATAACATAAACACATTGCGTTTGATTGGTAGACATAAACATTGACTGTGGCTGGAGCACAATTTAACACCAGGCCACAACTCATAGCCGCTGTTAACAGGCTGGCTGCCATAACGGAGAGAAGCCAAGGTCGACCACTACCCCACACACTCAGGGTCACAGAGGAAGATGACAGCAGAAAAGAACCCTGAAAAAAGACTTGTAAAACAAACAAAAAAAAAAGACCTGCACCTGTTTTCTCAATATATGCAGGTAGATAGATAATGGATAGACCATAGAAAGGCTTTCAAGTAATGTGATATATGATTTACTTGCTATTTACCATAGCATATGGTAGCTATGAAATGAGCAGCATTGTTCAGAGCATCATTTGTTCTAAAAATCTGTGGAAAGGTCAAGACAAGATGCACAACACAGCATCACCTACTGTTTGAAACAGGTCCTGGTCTCGATTAAAGAATTTAAATAATCAAAATGGATAACAATGAGGGGGCTGATCCGGTCCCATCCCCATCTGATACTGGAAATATCTTCCTTGTACATACTAGCAGAAGTAAGCCAATCCCCATAGATCACCATGTTAAAATACCCAACTTCACAGCAGAAATAAGCATGTGTAGATGGACTAAAACAGTTTTTGTCTCAATCGATAATTTGGCTTGACTGACTTATATAACGCACTTGTTTAAATTTTATTAAGGCTTAAAGTTATGCATAATTAAAGGTATGGCCACTTGAGTGACATGTGGCCAGGGTCAGCTCTTGGCCCGCTCCATACTCTCGTCCAAATATAGTCACTGGAGAGACCTGGTAGCTACGAAAAGCTGCAATAAGGTTCAAAATATAAATTTCATTGTTTTGTAAAATAAGCTTGAACTTGTGCTACTGTGGATTTGTGGCAACTAATGAGAAAGTTTGCTGTGTGCTCTAACTTCCAATCAGACAATTCAGTTGTACTTTTACCATTACTCTAACAATGTGACATTAGTTTACGTACAGACAAGCCATCCAAATGTTTCTGGTAGTTGTCAGCTATATTTAGTCACCTGGACTGCCTCCAGATGACTTGCTAATAGATCTGTCACACACCTGCAACATAATGACTGAATAATTTCCTTTAAGTAACAGTATATCGTTTAGGAATTGAGCTTTACTTGATTAATCTTCCAGTCATGGCAAATAACCAGATGATGTGATCTGTCAGGATATATTTGGAATTTACATGGATGAGTGTAATGTAATTTTTCCCTAGTTTACAAAATCTTGTGTGTTGGGATTTCTTCTGCTTGACACAAGTCAACTCTGATTACAACAGCAGTGACACCATCAGTCCATGTGGTCTCCTAAGTGACAAAGATGAGCCTGATAGCTTTCAATTTTGCCCAGTGGAGGAACAGAGAGTCGAGCTTTCCTAACATGGAAATCTGTGTTGTGTTTGTTTAGCTGCGAAGGCTAGACATTGTATTTTATTAAGAACTGGAAAAGCAATGAAAAAATACATAATAAATGTACCATTTGGCCATATGCAAGTGTCTTTTAGTTTTATTTTTAGAAAAGAGACATTTTAGCCACAAAAGTCATTGGAATTAAACCCACTTCACTTCTTTTATTAGTATCATTAAAATACTGCTGAATTTAGCAAATATGGTTTGAAAATCATACGTCATTATTTCCTCAAAAAATGAATTATTATATAAGTAAGATGACTCCTCACTTCACAGTAATGCCCATGCTTGCATTCAATTTACATGAGTGGGTGTCATTTTTTTTAAATGGTTGGTATCGTAGTTGGAAATATTTAAGGCTCATGTTCCCTTCTCACAAGTTCTTCTTATTTACCTCGAAATGGTATTTTGCTCATGTTTGGAGGTGATGACCTTTTTATCCTGAGTCTAATAAATTATGCTGTGCTGTAGTCCACTAACACTAACACACCTCCACTTCATCCATGATGAAGCTAATAATCCTGCTTCTGCACTGCTAAACGTAAAGTGGAACCCACAGAGCTGCTGCGTTTGTGTTTGTGGGTGTGCATGTGTGTATTCAGGTTTATTGGAGATCATATGCTTGTGCGTGTGTTGTAGCTTTGTCTGAAATCTTTTATCAGATGAATGTGTTTGATATCTCTGCTGCCAAGGATTTCTAGCATAAACAATCCCTGGAACCAGCAGCAGGTTGCACCGAGGAACGCACATCACTGAAACTCTTATATGTTTAGGAGTTGTGTTTCAGTGCTCTTATGTCACCCACTTTCTAGTTCAGTCTTTCCCCTGAGCTGCATTAAACAACATAAACCCACTTGATGAAAAATAGCCTCATGGCTGATGTTTCTCCCTCTCACTGGTTTATTTAAAAGCCACATGACGGGTGAACCAAGGGGTGTTTGTGTAACGACGCGCCGCCCAACCAGACGATTGACGTCTTCATTGATGTCAAGCTAGCTCACAGTTTGGCCTGTCTCATGTCTCATTGTCTCAAGGGGCTGCATCCACCATTTGCATAACAAGCCATCCTCTCGACACCAACGCCTCGACAGATGTCAGGCAAGTTGGTCATGTCCTTCCATCATTTCTAAGCCTCTGCCACCATTTGTTCTCACTTTTCTCTACTTTTGCAACAAAAGTCACGTGTCATCAAGGCCTCGCTATAGTCCTCGTTGTTTGAGGAGTCACTTGAAGGTCATAAAAATGTTGTGATGACATACTAAAAGTGACATACTAAATCATTTTTCACGTCAGATTTTATTGAATGAATGAACTCTTATTTTGGGTTTCATCTTACAAGTCATTGTGGGAATAATAAATTATATATATATATATATATATATATATATATATATATATAATATATATATATATATATATATATATATATATATATATATATATATATATATATATATATATATATATATATATATATATATATATATATATATATGATCTATTTTATACACTCTTGTATCTGTTGTTTTCCTTTCTAAGAAGATGTGTAGGTAAAGCATGTTCTTACACCATTTTAAGTGGTTTTTAAGTGTTTCTCTTTACTGTTGTTGTTGTTTGTTTGTTTGTTTGTTTTTTAAACAATGGAGAAACACCTTTACCACACTATCAGACTAGCAAATCCTGATGCACGCACTGGCGGTAATTGGGAGATGACATCATGAAATTCTCAAAACATAGACCATCTCGAGGAAGAGCATAGAGCAAGACCATCTCTGCATCCATCTCAACATCAGAGGAAACACAGATGTAAACATGGAGGGATTAAACCCTGGCGGTGATCCCAGCCACATGGATCATCTCTGCCAACCGCCCTGCCAGCCAACGAGCAGGCATTGAATAATAAACTGGACGACCTCTATGCCCACATCACTTTACAACAGGATATCAACGGGATATATCGGGAACAGTTATATCCTTTGTTTCATCAAAATTTGGTTAAACTCTCACATAATTCAACCAGGCGACTCTTTTTCTGTACAATAATCTGACAGCATAGAGGTCTGGCAGGAAAACAGAAGTAGTCCTGTGTTTTATGATGAATAAGAACTGGTGAGACAGTGGGAATATTAAAATGTTATTGTCACTCTAATGCAGGCCACACTTTCTAACAACTGAGTTTACATCAGTCATTATGTCATTATCACAGCGGTCTACGTCCCAGGCGAGTACAGAGGCTGTCCTGTCAGAGACTGGAACCGCTCACACACCAGTAATCCTGATGCTGCGGTCATTTTGGCTGGAGACTTCAATCAGGCTAACCTTAAGAAGGTTATGCCTGACTCCATTAACATAATTGACTGTGCCACAAGGGGAATAAACACTCTGGATCACTGCTACACACCATTAAAAAATAGCTACAGAGTGGAATCACTAATCACACTTGGGAATCCTGCGGCCATCTTCCTGAGAGTATGAAATCAAATTATGTAAACAAACTATGCTGCCAGAGATTTTTTCTATCCTCATCCTCAACACCAGAGCACCCCAGGGCTATGTTTAGAGACCCCTGCTGTATTCCCCTGTACACACATTACTGTGTAGCCACTTTTGACATTACCAAAACACCATCAGGTTTACTGAGGACAAGTCTGTAGTGAGCCTGGTCCCAGATTACAAGGTAAAAAACTTCCTGAAGGAAGTAGAGGACCTGACTCACTGGTGTCAGGTCAATAAACTACTTCTGGAGCAAGAGGAGCTGATTGTGGGCTTTGGGAAGAAGCAGGGAATGAATTAGGCCACCTTAATCTCAACAGGTTCTCTGTGGAGAGGGTGGACAGCTTCACGTACCTTGATGTCCACATCCCTGAGGGTCTGAGCTGGGGCTGCATGCTGATTCAGTGTTGATAAAAGCAAGGAAAAGCAAGGTTTACATCAACTATTTTCCACATGTACGCCGCCTCGCTGACTTTGCACTACTTTAAGTTGAAAGACTTTTTTGCTCTACTTTAAGTGAAGACATTGATGGCTCTTTTAATTCTTCAGTTGTAATTCCTGCCTTTGTTCAACCACTCAATGTAGCCTACATGTTTCTTGTTAAGAAATAGGACTACATTTGAAATCAAGTTTAGTTTTAGTTAATTGAATCGCAATATCTGCCAAAAAAAAAAAAATCACAGTTCATTTTTTCGACAAGTTGGACCTCAAGTCCCTGCAAAGAGTGGTTCATACAGCTGAATACACAACAGGTGGTGCTCTACCTGCCTTAAGGATATTTACACCAGGCACTGCAAGAATACGGCAAAGAGAATTGTTATGGATCCCAGTTACTGGCTGGGGTACTTCTGTGTTGGTTATAATAACTACATGATTCAACCAATCAAGCAATCAATCTATATTTGTCACCTGTCATCACAGTGTAATCACAACAGCTTCTTCGATTTGTGCAACAAACAGCCCAAATAAGCAACAATTAACAATAATGATAAATTAGCAACAAGATCATGTGCATGATTTAAGGGGGTGGGGGGCTACAATACCTTCCAGGATCCCAGAGTTCCAGGAGGAGAAGGTCCTCCTGAGCCCGTCAGATGCAGGTATTTTTTTTAAAAAAAAGAAAGTGTTTTAAAAACAGACTCCTGGTTAGAAAGAGAAAACAAGAAATAGATGTTCAGATGTTTTCTTGACCAACCCGTCCAACCCAACCTCCTCCCTATGCATATTTTGTCGCTACATAATGTAATGACATCTGACTTCCTCCTTTGCTTCCAATAGTAATTACTATGGCTTTTTGATTTGAACGTAACCATATGTAGTTTATTTTTTTCTCCTTAGGACAGTCTCTACAATACAAGTAGCAAACATGAAGCAGATCTGGCAGTAATTGTTTTGGATAGTGTCAGCAGAATTGCTTTTTGTTGTGTTTTTTTTTTTTTGTGGCTAAATTGGCAACGGAATATACTTGATGTCATACTTTTGTAAATAATTACCCTTTTACATCCAGGCTCAAATACCACCAAAAATTACTTTTGGAAACTCAACAGAGGGATAAAGCGGCCAAAAGCACCACAGTCTCCACATCCCAACATTTCACACAAGACTCACAGGAGGAAAAAAACAGTATGGCAGCTCAAAGACTCTCCTTCATATTTGGTTGGAATAGTAAGTGGCCGTTGGTGCTCCCCGCTGTTTTACGTCACAGGGGAAACATCTTTATCACAGCGTATATTATTCCAAAACACAGCTTCCTGCATGGAAACGATCCCCCCTGTCCTCAATTCGCCTGCCTCTCTGATAGACTACATTGCTTCTTATAAACTGTCCATGGTCCATAAATTGTGCAGCACCGAGCATAACGCTGCACAGTATCGGCCTGCAGGGACACGCACGCTCAGGGCCCCGCCTCTTCCCTCTCCCCTGTGTGAGATTTGCTTAGTAAATTGTGCGATGAGATCCCCGGGTTTAGGAAAAAGAGAAAAACTGACACAGAGAAAAGTTTGAAACATACCATCAGACCAGATAGTTTAACCCTCATGTTGTGTTCCTCGTCAAATCTGACTGTTTCAAAGTTGTTGTCTCTGAAAAATGTGGATAATTTGATCAGATTCACCTAAGATTCCACGTTGCCCACAGAGGATTTCAGCACACAAAATAAATTACAATTTTGTGTGTTCTATTCAACTTTTGTACACTCTTGGTGTTCCCAGTCTAAGGTGAATTCAAGATGCATAAGATCAGATCAATGAGACATAGAGGCATATGAAATAAGAAATAGAAGTTCAAAACGTGTAATGTTAACAAGAAGTTATGTTGATAAAAAAAACTAATATAACAAGATATTATGTGATGATATATGTATTAATTAATGCAACGGTCAAATTTTACTGGGAATGCCAAATTGATTAACATGAAACACAACATGAGAGTTTAGGAGCATGACTTAACACTAGCGACTCCATTTGTAATGGAGTATATCTCGTATGCGTAAATCTCATACTCGTATGTGTAATACTTTATCATCAGCTATTGGTAAGCCTGTGTCAAAAGGTATTAATGTTCAAAAATGTGTGTGTGTGTATGTTCAAAAACATAACTAAGAAGAATCTGTAACTATAGTGAAACTCACATCTGTAAACTTGGGTCTGAACTTGCCTCTGAAACTGTCAGAGTAATCAAACTTTTATTTAATTAGAGTAAAGTGTAAGGAGGGTTGAATCACAGGGGAGAGGAAAAAATAGCTTACTGATGAATGGTGCATGTTTTTACTGAAGAAACCAGTAAGTCTTGTTACTTTCTCCACTTCCACAAATAAGGCTTAACTAAGATGATTCTTAAATGACAAGGTCAAAGCTGCTGTCATTGATACAGTCAGCCCTACACACACACACACACACACACACACACGCATTTGAGGTTACATTTTTAGCAGGCTTAGAGAAGCAGAGACAAAGCAGCAGCAGAGATGTGTGATGAAGACACACATTGTCATGGTTGGAGGGTGGAAACCGGCTGACAGGGTGAGAGCGCGTGGAGCTGACATATTTCTTGTTGTGAGCTGATGAATATGCGAGATGTGTAGCACATTCACAGCCTCCATTCTATCAATTACTACAGTCGGAGTGTGGAGGAGAGATTTTTCACAAACAATATTGCTTCTCTGGCTTTGTTTCAACTAAATTCCAGATGAAAATGTTGTCTTGTCTACAGAAATATGACTCTGGTATGGATGCTGTGCTTGTGATTATTATTTTTTTAATGTCAACAAGATTTTCGGCCCTTTTATCACAAGAAAACAGAAGATTGTTTCCTCTAATTATTTCTAATGCTCATCAGGACTGCTGACATGTCAACTGCAGCTATGATATAAACTGAAAATGTCAGATCAATGTATAAGACTTTATTTCAATCAATGTCTTACACAGGCCAGATCATTCCTCACCATTTAAAGGCCCCATGCTGTACATTTTTCCTGGATTTTATTTGAAATTGAGATATCACCTACAATATATATATTTATGGCTTTAAGAACAAAAAATCACCTGTTCTCTCAAGCTTGTCTCTGTAATCTAGAAAGAACTGGTCATTTGGTGTCTGTCTCATCATTAATTTGATTGGGGGGGAGCAGAGGAGGTTAATGTATAGTTGTGACATCACAACTTTATAGAGGTCCTGTCGGCTTGTTTAAAGGCACAGTTTGTGAATACACGCTGTGTGCATTTCTCTGTGGATTGAACATTTTGAAAACACATCGACAGCCTTATAATCCAAAAATATGTTAAAAATGTTCACTTTCTTTGCTGCAGGGCCTTTAAGGAGAAAACTAGCCTGGATGCAACTTTCAAACAAAAGTTGCTTCCTCGTGATAAACGATATCATCACAAGAAAACCAGCTTTCTTATCACGAGATTTAAAAAAAATCACTAATTATGATCCCGGGATAACGGGATAATTAATAATAATTGTGAGGCTTCCGTAGTGACTCCAATATAAAGACCAGAGATAATTTTTTAATGAAAAACATCTCTTGTGTCTCTTTTGGAATGGTGACAAATATGCATGTGGTGAGAGGTCTTTGCCAGCTCCGACTGAGGAAGAAACATCTCAGAAATGTCAAATATTTCAGTGAAATAATCTCATCTTGACAGCCTCATATCATATGCACTTGTTTACTCTAAATGTTACGTTTAGGGTCCACTTTACAAACAGTTATTACCATCTACAATAACCTAAACCATTTTTAGTAAAGAATCCTTTTTTTTTTCCTTTTTTAGTCCCTATGCGTTTCTTTTAAAAAAAATGACAACAGCAGCACCACATAAAACACATTTTGAGATTAGAGCAGCAGATTGGACAGTATGATGAAGGGTGAAGTGGCCTCAACATATGAATAAACTAATGAAAGCCGTGGCTCCAGGCCAGTGTTTTATCAGCATTGTGCTGTGGCTGGAATTCAGCCCCTCTGTCCTGTCTCGACTTGTTCCTCGCTGTTTACCTTTGGAGGCCAAGCAGTCAGCAAGCAGTCAGTCAGCAAGCAGTCAGCAGCAGCCGCTCAATGGCGCGACTGTGCAGAAAGTGAAGGCGGCCACTTTGAGACGGCAGAATTAAAACTCAGCCATGCAGCTAGAATACGACCAAACTAATAAATTAACAGCCAAGCCACTGTTCAAGCTCCAATGGCTCAAAGTTCAGGGAGAAAGATGTGAATTGAGTCATTTAATTATCTGGGAAGGAAACGGGAAGGATGGTTGTAAATAAGTGTTTTTTTTTTCTTTCTCCAGCACTTCATAAGCAAATAGAGGAGCTGCGACGTGATTCTGCTCCGTGCCAAATCTGTCCTTATTATATCCACTAGCAGGTGGGGAGGCGAGTGGGGGAGGGAGGTAAAGGGTGTGTGTGTGTGTGTGTGTGTGTGTGTGTGTGTGTGCGTGTGTTGGGGAGGAGGGGGAGGTCGCTATTATTGGATCCGGCCTCACCAGGTGAGCTGAGGAGCCGACATCCCTCCCTACTCCTCCAGCGCTCCTGCCCTGACGAGCGGTGCCAAGGTGACCTTCCAGGGAGGTAGAGTGTGTGTGTGTGTGTGTGTGTGTGTGTGTGTGTGTGTGTGTGTGTGTGTGTGTGTGTGTGTGTGTGTGTGTAAGAGAGGGGGGGGGGGGGGGGGGGGAGAAGGCGCTGACAGAAAACATCTCTGGTTATGAACCAGCCGCGGTTTGCGTCCCAGCCTTTGGAAAGGTGCGCTGCCAGCAGAGAAGCAAGCAGAGAAACACCGAGACCCCCCCACACACTTAAAAAAACACGTATTCCCAAAAAACACCGGATGTTTCTGGTCAAGAGCCGGAGAGAGGAAAAACACAACCGCGCGGCCACAAAACAACCCGAGCTGAAAATTCCGAGCTGTGCGTAATTTCTCTACAAAAGGAAGCCACCGGGGCTGTTTACCTGCGTCTGTCCGAGCCGCTGCCCGCGTCCGGGACGCAGCAGTACGCGTGTCTCCGGTCCATGGCACACACGTCTACACTCGTACCTGCTGACAGGCATGTGCGCCATGACGCGTAGCGCGCCCGCTGCAATGTTGGAGAACGTCACCCAGCAGCCGCAGCCGTCGCCTCCGCCGCAGAAACTAAATAAGAAGGTTTACACAGCGTCAGAAATGCATCACAGAGCGGCTCCGGAACCGTGGAGAAGCTTTTGAAATATTCCAAAGTAGCAAAAGACCCTTTAAATCAAATTAAAAGTTTAATCTTTCAATGTCTTCCAGATTAAATTTATTTGTTTATTTATTTATTTTTGCAAAAGCAGTATTTATTTGAGTGCGTCATTTGGCTGTTTGCTTTTATTTTGCGCATTTCTTTCTGCGCACAAGTTGGAGCAATAAATCGAATTTATTTCAGTGGTTAAAAAAACAGTTATTTACATATTGAATTTATCTGTCCAGTGAAAAAGTCGACACCGTGGCCTCTATATTAAATGTGACGGAGAAGTGCTCGTGATGAGAGGTTTGCTGCGTGTGTGAAGGTGGGTGCGCCTCCACTTCTTCATGTCAGAGTAATTCCGTCGCTATTCCTCATGCTCTTCCTGAGAGGAGAGTATCGCATTTTATTTGGCGCAGAGGCCTCTGAAACTGGAGCTCGTGACTTCATCTCCCCAACACGAACTTCAAGTTCTGCAAATAGTTGAATCCAACACGGTTTGGACGGACTCGCTAACGGTGAAGAAATCCTCATCTCATGTTGTTCATCTATAAAGCTCCACTAGTGAAGATTCCAAAATGACTCCACTTAACATAAGATATCCGTGCGCGCTCTAACTTTGGCACAACTGGCTTCAGGCACCTTCTAAACGGAATGAAGTACAAACTGCTCTTAGACTTGACTCCTAAATTCCTCTTAGAGATTGTAAAGCATTATTATCTGATATTTTTTATTCTCATTATTTCTAATATTAATCTCAATAACATTTCACGCTAAATAAAGATTAGAAAATAATCAAACAATATCTGCTCTTGAGTTTTGGGAATTTTACACCGTTTCTGTCTATGGAGCAAACAACAATTCATCTGAATCCTATATTTAAATAATTTCTCCCTATATATTGTTTCTCTTCATAAGCATAAAATGTCAGTTTGACCGCTTAAACAGGGCGGACAGTTGTTACGTGTTTAATCATTGCCAGTTGCACAAGACTGATGCCCAAGAGCCTAAAGCTGTGCGCTTTAATCCAGAATCTCGTTTTTCAGACTTAATGGAACTAATAACACCACACTTAATCACGTTACTTTCACTCTCCTCTTTGCGTTTCTGTTTTTTTTTTTTTTTTGTTTATCTGCAGTGGCTTGGGGTTAAACAAATGAAACGAGCTTTTCCCCTCCTCCTCCTCCTCCTTCTCTTCTTCTTCTTCGTGAAAACCCCTCAGAGGAGAGAAGACCAAACGTTACTTAGCCTGGACGCAGAGAGGCTGCAGATAATGAGAGCCCGGTTGCATTAAATGGACAAACAGCAATCCGGCATCTCCTGACCCCTCGATGCTCCTCTCGGCTCCATTGATCATCCCCCCCTTATGAGATAATGCAATTACAAACATCAATAAGGAGCTGCGAGGGGAATCATTATGTGGTGACAGTGATAAATGATGCTGCAGAAAATAGCGGGCTCCTCTCAAACAATCCGTGCGCCCAAGGGGCTTTTGAGGGCCGGGGCCCCGTCGCCAAGGAGACAGATGACATCCAAAATGGCCCCGCTCAACAGTCCTCCTCTCTTCTCTTTCTCTCCCCACCAACAGATTTTTGTTTTTCTCTCCCTCCCTTTTTTCTCCTCCTTTTGTTTCAAAACCAGCTGCTGCTCGACCTTTGAAGATAGTTTTTTTTCTTTCGGGGTGGGGTGGGGTGTGGGGGGTTGGAAAGTTTGTCCTGCGAGGCGTCTGCAGGCAGACACTTTAATTTGTGCTTGTATATCTGTATTGATTTCATAAAGTAGCTCAGATATTGACACGTCATCTCGGCCTTATGCGCATTTCCTCTTAATGATTTTCGCTTTGGAATCTATGAGGCATCGATTTGTTGAGTATTGTCTTATTGGGCGCTCATGTCAACTCTTTAATATAATGTCGCGTTTATTTTTCCCCTTCGAGTTGGGACCTTGTAGCTGTTGAATGTAAAATGTTACGGCCAATATTTAACTCCTGCTTCTCTGGAGGAGAAAAAAAAGATCATTTCTAGTGCTTCGATTCGTAGCCACTCAGATTCAGTCCAAGTCATATGAAATTGAGGCCTAACCTGTGATTTTCATTTGATTCAATTTGGGGAAAAAGCTAATAAACTCTAATCCGTCAAACATTCTTTTTTTAATACTTAAATATAATCAGCAACAACTGGCTAAGAAAGGAGGACATTTAAAAAAAAATGTTGTGCGGGCGCGTTTAAATTGCCCAGAATTGCGCATTAAATAATTTCCAGCTCGGTCAAATTGTTGCTTTCAGTGCGTATTAACACTTAACAGGCCCAGCAGGGGTCAGCAACCAGTAACAACCCAGTGATTTGAATTATTAGCCTACAAGCATTATTGCCGTTGAGATTTGTCTTGGCTTGTAGCGCAGCAGAGAACATGAGGCGCACGGTTACATGTCCAAGTTCCCTGTTTCAACCATAAAGGCGCATAAATATCTGCGTTGTTGTGGGAGGAAGACAGGCCTGTCCGGGCACCTCCACTGCTCTGGAACACATTTCTGCTCCATTCATTACTTTGACAGTTCACTCCACGGTCAGTGTGTGTGTGTGTGTGTGTGTGTGTGTGTGTGTGAGAAAGGCAGAGAAGTGTAGGACTACCAACATCATTAACTTCAAATTACGTTTGGACTTTCAGCTTTTGGAATTAACGCAAGTCAAACTTTATACAGTGTCGTGGCGCATCAGAGCTGAGCTGTGAGAAAAAAAAAGCAAAAGACATTCGACATCTCGCTGGTTTGAAATGTAGGTCAGCTGTGAGAGAAAAGTCTCTAAATATGCCAAATCACATTTGTGTGAACGTTTTTACATCCGATAAAAATACAATAAAAGTTGTACTCCTAATAATAAACAGTTTCAGTATGCGATCCATTCTTATTATTAGAAGCATTGAGTCCTAACAATTAAATGTCACTGAAGTGAGACAAATTAAATCAAGTTATTTTAAAAATGTAATTTGAAGAGATTTCTGCTGTGGACAAATTCCTGAAATGAGTGCAGTGAAAACAACATTTATTTCACCACAGTGGTATATTTTGTTTAACAGTTATACAAAAAATCTGTTTTGTTGTATGAAATATTAAGTCATTTAAATGTTGGACACTTGAAATACCTTCAGATCCATTTTACATGAATATTATCTGTACTGCTGTTATTTATTACAGCCACACATTGTTTGTGTGTGGGGAAAGGCCAAGGCGATAGCTTTTTCCACTTTTTTTAACCAAATTCAAAACACGTTTTTTTCTATTTTTCTATTTTTTTGTGGTTAAGTTCCGTGCGTAAAATGGATATTTTGTGCTGTGCGCCATCTCCAAAAACGTCCCCAGCCGGACAGTTTCCAGGCCTCCCTAAAGAGGGCAGTCAAGCATGGGCTTTCTCCTCTCTGTCTCCACAGCTCCCAGCGGCCACAGGCTCAGGAATTCACATTTCACAGCCTCGGATTTTCCAGCCGTAGTGGAGAGGCGAAGCAATTAAAACGTCGCCCGGGTTTTTTAAGAGCGCGTATTTTTCCTTATTCTTTAGTGTAAATAGCATTCACTCCGGCAAAGGCAGTAAAAACACAATAGTTGCGCGAAGCAGAGATAGAGAGGGAGCTGGGGGAAGAGTATTGATTTATACTCGTATATTGTTATGGATAAAACAGACTCTCTCTTGTTCGCCTGTTTGAGGAAAAAAAACAAGACGCTGACTTTGGGATTCGGGGGCTGAGCTCCGAAAATGTATCAATTAGACAAAACTCTTACGGGCTCCTCTCTCCGCAGCCGGCTCAGTCTCTGCCTCCTGAAGTGAAGTGTATCCCGGAGACAACGTCGGCTGCAGAGCGCTGAGCCTTTGACTGCGGGCAACAAGGCGTGAGGGAGAACTAATCTCCCCATTTACATGTTTGTAGCAATTTTACCTAAATGAATTTTAATGCTAAATGAGGGATAATTCGCTTTCTTACCGAACCCCTCTTTTCCTCCCTCCGTGTGTGAGAAAATCACAGCATAACGCATGCATTAGCTGCACATTATGCACAGCGGTGGGAGGGAGGTTGACTTTAAGTGCATGTTCCTTTAAGCCTAAATGGACCTCTGCTTTCTTCAATGGGCATTTGTTGACATGTAAACACGTCTGTGCCTAATTTATCTTTACAACATCGCATGTGGAGGTTGCCTGCTTTTTGTTAAGATGCAATAATAACGTGTTTGTTTCATATCTGCATACAGGAAGATAATGTGAGACTGTTGTGAGTGGTGTTATTTGAACAAAAAGTATTTATTTACAACACAGATGTACATATATACCCTTCAAAGTAAAAGCATAAGAAACATGACTTGTCTTCAAAGGAATCTTAAAGATGTGCGTAATACATGTTTGAAGCAATGGATAATGGATGCATTGATAACCCACACAAGCACATATGCACACACACACGCAAACGCACGTTCCCCCTCACATGCATACTGCATCACACACACACACACCTACACACACATGCGTACAGAGTGACTTTTACATTCTCTCCTGTCTGTTGATCAGCATTACATCATCTGGTTAAATCAAAATGAATGGACTGTGGTATAAATGGTGTTTTCCCATAACCTCTGCCTCCTCCCTGTTATCGGGCCGTATCAAACACCGAGGGGAAGAGAATCCATTGGCCGTGCGAGCGCTCAGCCCTGTGACATAAAACACATCAATCGAACACTGGAATAGACTTTTCAGCGGTCCTCATCCATACACACATGGAGAAAAAACAGGAAACAACATGTTTGCGGGACACACTTGTAGTTTCCCATCAACTGTGTTTCTTTTTTTTTTTGTTTTAGATCATTTAAGAGCATTAACTGAAACCCGCTTCATGTCTGTTAGGCTGTCGTGACTTCAGTCATGTTTTCCATTATGTGTTTGCCCTCATGCAAACAGAGTATAAAATGAGTTAAATGAAAAACTGAACAATGGAAATCGGATTAAAAAACCTTGTATATCCAAAATGTTAGCTTCTCAGAAACTGTTTAGCGTGTCATGTGTTTGGAGTTAATCCAATGAGTTATAAGAGTTCCATGACTCTAAAAAGGTCAGAGAATTTTCTATACCAATAAAAACTTTCTACCAGTAGAGGAACATATAATCAATTGATATGAAATCATAAAAAAAGCACCAAAATTGGAGTTACAAGGTTTAGACACAGCAACAGTAATACAAGTTGGCTGTACCCTGCATGTAGATGTAGGCTGTGTGTATGTAAAAAAAAAAAAAAAGAAAAAAGAAAAAAAAAGAAAAAACAGGACGTCTGAATCACTATCACACTCTCTCTCTTAGCATCCAAATAAAGGCTTGTGAGAAATGATCGAATTGTCCGTTTATTCACTTTTTTTTCTTTTAAAAATGCATCGTGATTCAATGGAGGGAGGGGAGGGGGGGCAGGAGGTCAAATTTTATGGAGAGACAGCACACACACATAGTGTGAAAAGAAACCAGAAAAAAAGAGAAAAAAGTTCACATCCTTTTTTTTTAAAAAAATCTATTAGAAACAACATAATATGCAGAACAATACAATAGCATTTACAATACTTAAATTCCCAGTTCTTGTGAGAGTCCAGCGTAGTTTTACAACAGTATACAGTATATTTTCTTTCTCCACTCGTTTCCCAAACTAGGGGTTGATATAGTTATACTTTTAATTTCTTTTTCTCTTGCTTTCCCACCTTCCATGTTTCAATTCACTATATTTTTTAAAGGGCACCTCTTTTGTTTTGTTAGTGTCCTGTCAGATACAGACATTGGCTTCTCCTTGGTCCAATTCCATTGTCCCAAAGAGTGGAGTGCTCTTCACAGGAAGTCTCTTTTGTTTGCCAAAGAGTCTAGATTATATCACCCGGGTGCCACGTTTGCCAAAAGGTACAGGCAAGAGGACCCGGTGTATCGCTCGCATGTCATCAACGCTCACAATCGCAATCAGTATAATCGGAGGAATCCATGTGGACCTGGTGGGCAGTGGCGAGGGGACGAAGTGTAGTGGCCACCAGAGAAGAAGCAGGGCTCTGCCAGGACAGGGGGTCATCTGGGTTCGAGTGAGGAGGTGATATTCTGTGCATCACCGTCGCTGGATACATAGACGAGGATTATCGGCCGATTAAAATGTCGTTGGGTCTTGGGTGTGGACAGAGAGTTTTTCGCTGTTGTTGTCTTCAGGAAGTCGGGGAATCCTGTTCCCGTGATCCGTAGGCCTCTGTGTGACAGGTGATCCCCTGGTTTGCCCTGCAGCTCTGAGGAAAGAGAGGAAGAAAAGGGTTAATCATCTAATCAATTTCACAATTGACAGCCTGCATTTTGGCAGATGGAACTATGCTATCAACACGTTGATCAGACACATGATTCATTTACTGTTTATCAGTCCAGGAATTACACTGTTCCTATTAGTTAAACCACATTCAAAGTCACATGATCATTGCTGATGTTGTGGAGATAACAACCTGGCAGTGTGTCAATCTGCTTAACATATAAAAGTCAAACACATTCGGATCTCCACTTAATGTGCAAAGTCGTGCAAATGCGGTTAAGCTCCAGGCATGTTGGCATATTGTCTGTACCACTGGGGCAGAGTGGTTAACAGCAAAACAAAACTGTTGAATGAGTTAGATGTCATTAATCATTCATTAAATAGGACAATAGATCACACTAGACTTCTGAAAGAAGACTCTCGACTCTCATGTTACGTTTTCAGGCTGATAACAACACGAACATGCTGATAAGACTCTTAGAGATGCAGGATGTGGCAACTGCAGCAACCCCCGACATTGTGCTAATCTAGGTCAGAATACAGACCCAGATCTGCCCTTCAATAAAACGGCACGGATGGAAGAGCGAGTATGTTCAGTGAGCTAATCCTACACTCAGAAATGCTACTTTAACAGCAAGAGAGGAGGCCAAACACACATGATCGGTTTTAAGTGATACCAAGGTCCAGTACTTAACATTTCCTGGATAATCTGTTTAACTGGACTTCATGGAAACTCAAAATTAGCCTTTGATTTTTCTTTTCATTGCTTAGTTAGATTATAAAAGGAGGCCAGTTTAAGGAAAACTATTTCAAGCTAGTATAAATTCAATCTTGTTTAAAGGTGATATTAATGAAAACGGATTGAAACACAGAACTTAAAGGGATATTATCCTATTTTACCCAACAACAAGAATCCCTCACACTGATGCAACCTTCCATGAAACCTCCCCATACACTGAAACATGAGGTAAAGGAATCCATCTTCACCCTCTTCTCTCCTCACACTCCTCTCTTTAACGGCAACAATAGCCGCCATCCATCTCTGCAGTTGGAAAGTCACCGCTGAGGAGGCACGGCCATTGTTGTCGAAACCAAAGAGGAGAGGTGAAGTTTGTCACCTGAGAGTTCCCAGGGCCCGTCCACGTGTTTGCCACGCACACACACAACAGGACCACTACGGACAACACAAAGGCAGCCTGGGAGCAGGACAACAAGGTGCAGCTGGAGAACAATAGAGACAACGCCAGGGCGTCCATTCATGTCTCAGCTGTTCACCTGGACCGCTGAGAAGAAAAGGTGCAACTCGCGGAAAAGAGGGGCGAGATCTTGTGAGAGTTATGCTATCTGCAATTAGATTTCATAAAATGGCAATAAAACTGTGACCGTTCTGTTGTAAGATGCAATTTGTGACATCACAATAAGCTAAGCTCTTTAGTGTAGTTTAAATACACCACTCTGTATCAATGTCTGTGTTTAAAGGCTAAAATATGTAACATTTCCAGATTAAAATGTCTAAGAATGACTAAACCTATGTTCTTTATTTTGTTGAGTTGTCTACTTTCATGATCTTAAATGATTCCAAAATTGTTCAAAAAATTGTAATTTTTTAATTTTCATTTTAATCTAAAGAAAGGGTGTTACATAGCTGTGTCTTAATGTTCCCTGTGCATGAGTCACTCAATGCAAAGCTGTCATAAACTCACTTTTTTGGGGGCTTTTATAGACCATTTTAACTATCTTTATCCAAATAAAGGATTTTAGTTATTGGACGTCTGGATCTCAACAAAAAACAAACTGAGCAAGCATTAGCATTAGCTCAGGTAGCAGTGGTGAACTGGTTCAGAGAAACCCAGATTTATTTAACATGAAACTGCTTCATTCTGCCTTTTTACCATTAATCACGGGTCTGTTTGCTTTGGAGACATCTAAGGATAATTCAGCTCCTGGTTAAAAAAAAACTCCTGAACATCTGGATCCTGAGTTATCAACATTTGCAACTCCCATGATCACAATAATTCCTGACGTCACCAACTCCATCTTTTGTTACAGTTCTGATTAAGAGATCCCGTGCAGGAGTAGAAAATTACATAGTGTTTGTTTAGAGTTATCCATTTAAGTTTTTCTAGTTTCTAAAAACATTTATGACTTCTGTGGTGAAGTGTCTGCATGTGCAGGAAGAAGTCGCTAATTGATTGACAAGTGCGTAAACGCCACAGTGATGCACATTAAAACCAATGTAAAACGGAAACAAATCAAGAATCTCTAATAGATTCCTACTTGAGGTTGTTTGTGGTTGTTGCATATGTATCTCTGGTTAACACAAGCGCTCTGACGACTGAAGTAAATCCATGTCAAGGTTGTAATAAACGCTATGCATGCTTGAAAGAGCACACATTGCTAATAAGGTTTTTCACTTAATAAGCCAATCAATACATTGAGCTGTAGGCCTCCTTTCTTAGACTCCGAGGGGGATTCCAGAGGGGCCAAATCAACAGGGACACACATTCACATGGACAATACAAGGGGGCACAAAATCCCCATCGGGACCTGTTTTTTCCAGTGTTCGTTAATGGTAAAAGTTCATCCAGCAGAAAGAAAAGTTGAGGGTGGGGTGGGGGCAACGGTAGGAGGGTGCGTGGTCCTGAGGGGTGAGGGATGAAGGGTGGGGTGGGGTGGGGGGATCTTGACCCCCTCAGCAGAAGGTTAACAAATTTGTGCTTAATGATTGGAGCAATGAATCCTGGGACAAAGGGTCTCCAGCCGAGCCTGGCAGCAAAGGGGTTACAGGCAGCGTTCACTCAAGCGTTCTGCCCGACATTTTGGGAAGAGCTGGACGTGGGGAGGGCCGGAGAAAATTCCATACGCTGGGATGCGCCATAATTAATTCTTCCACCCTGTGATAACTATTGTCCTGAAACTGAAAATTACAGTTTTCAGGGGCCACCCCTGGCTAATTTCATGGAAAAAAGGGGAAAGCCATGGAGAGGAAAAAGGGAAAAGGGAGTAAGGGTCATACGAGAGTCATTCTCATTGCTATCAAAGGCTCTGCTCGCTTCTGCTTCACTTGCCGGGCTTCATCTCTGCTGACAGGTGTATTGTTTCGCAAGGGGATATAAGCTCTGTAATCATCATTGGGTGGAAAGCATAACGCTCTTCACTAAGCAGGACTAATTGGCTTTAGTTTTAACTAATGTTGCAGTGTGACTGCTAGGCACACCTTCTGTATGGAGGCTCAGCACTCCACAGCACAATAACCGCTCAATTTAGCCCTGCGGTAACAAAACCTCAACTCTGCTAATGAAAATTGCTTATAAAATATAATGAACCTGTGCTCTCTTAATCAAATAAGATCACTGTTTCCCCCTCCCTTCCCATAATAACCTATTAATTTAATTGGTCATGAAAGAATATAACACATCACTTACATTTAATTGACCTAGAAAGGAAAGTAGCAATATCTGACGGGGGACAAGCTAGCAGCTAGCAACGGGCAGCTGATGAAGCTGTAAAGAAACGAGGAGCAGTGAGAAGAGTAGACATGTTTCTGTCACTATCTCTCTCCCAGCTTCTATCCTCATCTCTCCCTCCTCTTTCCTTCCTTCCTTCCCTCTTTCCCTCCTTCTACCCCTGCCTCTTGTCGTTTACTCTACTCTCGCTTCGCCATCTCATCACCCACCCCTCCCTCTTTCTGTCTACCTCTCTCTCTCTCTCTCTGTCTTTTTTTTTCTTCCGCTGTCTACTCGTCTTCTCTGTGCTTTGCCCGTCTCGCAGAGGATTCCTCTGGTGGCCCAATTACGAGATTCAGCAGGCAAATTGAGGCTGTTTAAAGCGGGGTCTGCTGGGAAGGCTAGCAGCTGCTGGAAAGAGGCTGCTTGGACACGGCGAACCAGCCCTCATGTTTACACACTCGCACACATAAACACACACACACACGTCTCATTCTGAAAGCGCAGCGTTTCTATTACCATGTCTCCCCGTATTTCAAACCTGAAAGATGCCATTCGACGCAAGATTTTCTGTCTTTGTTTCGGTTGTGGACATTTGTGACGGAAACAAGTGCGGCATATTTTTCATAATGGCGCGTGCACCCGCATGCACGCACGTCCACAATCCCTCAACACAATCTGCGGAGGGTTAATGGTCTCTATTTTTGTAAACTGAATAAGTCAAATCCATTGGTCACACCTCTGGTGATGGCATATTTAATTTGGATCTAGTCAATTAGGCCCAGCTAAGCTCCATACCCTGCTGGCTACCTCCTCCATTTTGCACTAGTTTGTGTCCCCTCCCTGTGCCAGGGGTAATCCTATTACCATACACACACATGCACATACATACACACGCATGCACACGCACCCACACACAGGAACATGAGTGTATTTGACATGAATTCCTGTGTGTGGTATATACACGCACTCACACAGGTATACACGTCCACAGGTATACACACGCATGGTATGAAAGCACAGACCCATAGCCACTCTAGCTACACACTGCACTGTGACAACACCAAGCCTATATACATCCAGAATTATGTGGGAGTCTATTTGGCCCTGGGGCGAGAGAGGGGGAGAGGAGGTGAGAGAGAGAGAGAGAGAGAGAGGGAGAGAGGGAGAGAGAGATTGAAAGAAAACAGAAAAAACAGTGTTTGTCAATTTCCCTCTTCTATTTCTTTCAGAGTGACAAAAAAAAACAGGAAAAGGGAGAGCGACAGAGCAAGCATTAGACAGACGGGGATGGGGTGGGGGGTGGGAGGTGGGTGGGGGGTGACTTCTCTAGCTGGTTAGTGTGTGTATTAATGTGGCTCATGCATCAACAGCAACCCGGCAGATTTATGACACTTAAGGGGCGCTCACTTCTCTCTCTCTCTCTCTCTCTCCTCCTACTTGCACCACCGATGACTGCTTACATTTTTGCCAATCAGTCTGTTGCCATGGCAACGCCATACCTGCCCCCCCGCAACAACCACCACCCCAAGTCCCTCATCCCTCCCCATCGTCTTTCCTTCTCATCATCCCTCTCCTCCTATCTCCCCCCTTTTGCCCCCTTCGCCTTCTCTCTCCTATCTGCTTGGCCCACACACACACACACACACCATACACTCATAAGAATTATGATCCATTACTATCAGAAAATATGTGTATACTATTTTCTGTGAGAATAAATGCATTCCACATGTCGTTCTTCCTCTTTCCTTTGTTTTTATACTGAAAACATTGTTTCCCGTTCTACAGGGTTCTACATACAGGGATGTTTATTCCTGTAGCTATTGGGATATGTGAGAATCGGCTACACACACGCACACACACCCACGCGCGCTACATACACAAAGAGTTACAAGGTTGTGATCAAAGGCTCTTATCACCAGACTGAGGGTGGGAGAGTTGGAGAGAGCGTAATAGAGAAAAATCAGCCTGGGAAGAAAAAGAGTCTGTTCCTAAAAAAAAAAAAAAAAACTAAACACATCAGAAATATATTATATATTAATATATCCTTATGGAGAGTAACAGTTTTCCAAATAAGGTCTTACACAATCTAAAACTCCCTTAACTTTAAAAATGTTATTTTGTACAAGATCTATCATTTGTGGCCTAAAAGCAGATCTGCAACTCCAGATCTGCAATAAATGAAGTGTTGTACACCTAAGTCAGGTGCAGGATAAAGGCCTGCTGATATGAAAAATAGATCTGGAAGTGTTAGAGTGTGTGTGTGTGTGTGTGTGTGTGTGTGTGTGTGTGTGTGTGTGTGTGTGTGTGTGTGTGTGTGTGTGTGTGTGTGTACTTACATCCCCCTTTGTGTTGCGATTGGTCGTACTGGGGCGGGGCTACATGTAGTGCCACTGACCTTCCATGCCCATGTTCATGCCCATTCCACCCATTGGTCCTGAAAAACGCAGAGGGACAGGATTTAAATGCAGAACCATAATATGCTGAAGTTACGGCTGATTTTAAAAGGACAACAAAGTGCTTATGCCTTTTTGTTAAGTTATTGCAACCAAGTGGTTTGAAGGGAAAACACTGAGTTAAAATATTAGAAATGAAACTTGACTGACAACATAGCAGGGAAGCATTCTGGCTTAAATCTGGCAGAGTGAGGTATGTTGGGTGGGGGGTTAAGTAGCCTGGCAGTTTATCCAAACCTGCTGACTTTGAGTGGAGGGTGAGATAGGGTTAGAGACTTGAGAGAATCCCAGAAAACAGGGGATAGAGGAGGAGAAGAGGAGCTTAAGGACAAACTCTGGGATTAGACCTGATGGCGTGAGAGAGAGAGGGACTGAGAGCCAGGGAATGGGAGCAGAGGAAGGAGATGGTTGTGTAATGTGATTGACCACACCTGTTCTGGTTTGTGTGCTGAGGGGAGGGGGGTGAGGAGTGTTTGTGTACAGTATGTGCATCTCTATCACTGCCTTGCTTACTGCAACGGCTTACACTTAAACCGCCACGCAGCGACCATATACTTCCATTAAGTGCTTGTGTGTGAGGAAAGACTGAGCGCAAACCAGAAACAGACCGATATTGTGAAACACAGTAACACCCAGAGATAATGTCTGAGGGAAAAATCTGAGAGATGAATCAGGGGAGATATGGGAGTATATGAGGTAAGTTAGGAGCAAGACTCAAAAAAGAAAAAGGAAAAAAAAGGAGGGCAGAGGCATGAAAGGAGCTAATGAGAGAAAGGAAAGAAAAGAGGAAGATGGGAAGGGTGAGGGAGGAGAGAAAAGGGACAGACACGCAGAGAAAGCCTTACCAGGTGGTCTGATTCCCATGTGCTGCTGGCCGTCCATGACGAAGCCCCCCATCGGCTGACCATCTGGATTGTAGGGAGCTCCTTGACTTACTGCGGATGGAGGAGGAGATGGAGGGAGGGAGGAAAGGAGGGGACAGAGTGGTCAATTAGTGCTTTTAATTAAGGCTCAGTGGCCGAAGCGGGATCATCTGTTGGCCGGTGCACGCACAGGGAGCCCACCGTTGTCTCCTAACGTCATTCCGCTCCACGTCTCCACGCTGCCTCAACACTGTAAGCTCCTGGTAGGCTTAACGCATCTGAACGCTAAACGGGAGCGTTCAATGCAGGATGTGAAACTTACTGTAGGACACGTAAGGACTTTGGTTTTAAAATGAGATTGGAATCATCTGGAAGAGGCAACAACTGGTGTTTTTCTTCAAAATGGCGAATAGCAAATGATATAACATGTTAGCAGGACTGGAGTCCTTGTTTGGATGAAAATGATTAAACCCAGTCACATACTGTTTCTTTTTTCCATTTGAACACTTGATTTTGTAATGACTTGTGCACCAGCAGGTCTGTGAGGTTTAAAGCGTGAAATATTTATGGTATTCACCCAACGAAGACTTTTGAAGCGTTTTGAAAATATGCATGAAATTTTAGGAACAGAGGTGGAAGAAGTACTCACATCCTTTACTTAAGTAAAAGTATCAACATTAAGCATTAATGATCCTACTTTTGTTAAAGTATGGAGGTATTACCAGCTAAATTTACTAAAGTAAAAGTATGTTTTGCAGAAAAGCTGGTTGTGATTGATATATTAAATACAGTTAGCAGTTGATACATAAGTAAAAATTTAATTATGTCTAAATTAATTAAGTCTAAAATAAATCTGTGGGGTGAGATGATGGATTGGGTGGAAATAACACTTTGGATTTATTTATCTGTTTAACTGTTTCATAATCAATAAGTTATTTGAGATATATTGGAGAGTTTGACATTTTTGGGCCTCAAACTTTTGAATGTTTAAAGGGGAAATGGTGAAAACTGCTATCAACTCTGACATCTGATACAAGAAGATATAAATATACTGATTCATTGTAAGAGGCCACAAGTAACCCATCTTTAACAATACAGTGTAATTCATAATCTTATCATGATATATGTCAAATTTGAATCTGAAAAGTAACTAGTAACTATAGATTTAAAATAAATGTAGTGGAATAGGTATATAAGAATCAAGCAACACTGAAAAACTCAAATCCAAACAGGGGAAGATATCTTAGTTTTGGTACAATTAGTCCAATATTGAGCAGAATTACCTTATTCCACTAGAAGATAATTTAACTTATTTTTTTTTTCCTGATTTGAGTTCATTTGGCCTTGCTTTAGGAAAAGAAGACTAACATTTTCTTAAAAAAATAAATTGATTAAATCAAGAAAAAAATGTAAATAAGCTAAATTTTCTGCCAGTGGGATAAGATACTCTCCTCGATACTGGACAAATTTGACCAAAAACAAGATATTTTTAACCTGATAAGATTTCAGTTTTTGCAGTGTACCTTTAAAATGTATTAAATACAGTAATTATATTATCATAATTATATAAGTATATGTACTTTGTTAAAACCACTGTGTTGAATATATTAATTTCAGTCCAAAACACTGTTATTATAAAGGACGAAGTCTTGACATGTTTAAGTTTCAAACCAAACCCAAGAGTTTGTGGTTTCGAACCGAACAGTTCCTATCAATGTCTGATCACATGATCAAAAGAACAAAATCACCTCCAGGCTAAAGGTCTGATCAGTTTTCCGTTTTGACAACAATAAGTCATTCATGCTGCATGGCCTCATAATCTGCTCCTACCTAAATGCTTTATCTAATAAATGCAGCCTATAACTGAGCAGCAACGATAAGTGAAACCTGATAGGGTTCCTATTTTTCGCTCGCCTCCATTGTTCTGCTCTCATAGAAATCCACTTACCTTCGATTTAGGCCGTTTGGGGGTCAGTCAAGCAAAAGCAAGAACTCAGCTCCACTGAATGCCTTTGAACTTTACTGCGCCCCTAATGCCACCCTGACCTCTGACCCCTATTACAGGTAATAAAGTTTACTGCAGTCCAAACCAAGCCGTGCACCAGGGGGACCGCTCATACACTCCCTCACTCCCCTCGGTCCCCGAAACAGCCGCAAATGGGGCGAGTTGGAGTTGGTGGTGGGGGTTAAAAAGAACGAGGGGGGAGGTAAAAACAGGTCTGGAGCCAAAAAGCCAAACAACGGTCACCCAAAAAAGAAAAAAAAGAGTGTAGTTCTCTTAATGTTTTGGTTTGAGCCAGAGAGGAAGGGTTGAGTGTTTTTTTCCCTTAGTTGGTAAAGGGGGAGGAAGGGGTTAAGAGCAAACTTTACTGAGAACACGGCTAGTGCTGTTTACAGGCTAAGAAAAATAAATCCACTCATCGTTAACTCATTTTAAGCCAAATCATTATATGTTCCAATTAATAAAGAATTTCTAACCCCAAAGTAACATGTCAGAGCTGATTAATGGTTGCTGTTAATGTCGAAATGTTTTGGCCCTTAATTTTAGTGGTCAGTAACGATGGTAAAGGGAAAAGTCCCTGGAGGTTTTTGGACATTCCAGGACGGGGGCTCAGGCCTGTATTTACCCGCTAAGAGGCCTCCGGGTGCATGGAGTGTTGGATTGGCTTTTATCTAACAGAATTGAATAAAGTAACTGTATGGGAATTACCTGCACGGTTTGACTGGTCGATCATGGGCTGGACTATTCTCCTCCTCGCATTAATGAACCTAGACAGGAGAAGGAGGAAGAGGGAGGATGGAGGTAGAGGAGGAGTAGGAAGGGGGAGGAGGAGCAACAAAGACACAGAAACACAGTCAATGTATTACTCAAAACAAGATTAGGCAAAAATTGCTGACTAAGACCTTGAAAAGCTTGTCACACAGCACGAAAACAAACACATTGCCAAACCCGCTCCTTACTCCTCGCTAACCCACGGCAGCGATATGGAGAAACCGTTCTCCCCCTTAAGCAGCCCTGAGCCCCGGTAAAGCCCCGGAGGAACCAAGAGTCACATCTTAACAACCCTAACAACCGAGGCAAACAACCAAGGCGGTTGTCTTACAAAACGCAAAAAAAAAAAAAAAAAAAAAACTCCATGACTTGTACAAACTTGCAGCGCCTCAGCGTGCACACACAGTCACGTCGGGCCTGAAACACTGGGGTCTTTGTGGGGCGAGGCTTAGACGGGATTTTCTCCCTGCCTGTCTGAAACACGTCGACCCATCCCGCTACGTTGGGAGACATTCCACCTCGCGGCGGGTCGGGTTTGCTGACTGTTTAACACGCTCGGCTCTGAGCGCTGGCGTGTGGGAAGTGTTGCTGACAGAGACATGTCGTGTTGCCACTAGTGAGAGCCATTGTTTTGGGCGATACTCTGCGCTAAGACAGGTGACCATGTGTTACTCTGTGACAGCAGGAGCTTTTTTTAGTGCAAGCGTGTGTGTGAGTGAGCGTGTGTGTTTTCACAGGAGCAGGATTTGGTACATATAGCCAATTCCTTCACCCCGTGACCTCCAATAAAAGCACCATTTATTGTGCACACACACACCGTTACTCATATTTAAATCAAACATTCTCAAATCGCACACACACACATACACACTCTTTCTCCCTCTACTAGGTCCATTCACACACATTCACGCTCTCGCACACTCACACAAGCAGTGCTCTGGCCTCGCTCAGCCTAACCTCTTGTGAAGTGACCTTTTGACCTGTAATGACCCCAAGGAGAGAGGGCTCTTGGGGCTTCTGACTTGATTTATGTGTTCCTGCTGTTGCCCCACCGGACCCTTCTATTTCATCTCTAAAAGGGGAGCATTAGCTAAACTTTAAGGAAACAATAGCCCCGCAGCACTGTTTGAAGCTGCGAAAAGAAGCCCCGGCTCAGGAAGAGGAGGGAAGGAGGAAGAGCGGAGGGAGAGCGGTGAAAAACAAAAGGACACTCGCCTGTGCATCTGTTTGACCCCCAATTAGTGAATGGAACCCTCTTGTTTTATATCTCTTTAATATTCCTTCTCTAACTGCTTTATGGTGGTGTCCTGATTCACCTTCTGAAAGCAGAGCTGCGGTCAAACTGGAGACAGATTGGCAAGAAAAAATGAGAAACATTATGAGCTTATTTTTTTTATACAAGTACTCTGTTGTATCCTGTGAGCCACTATAGGAAAACTGGACAGGGATGCGAGCACAGCCTCCTCTTAGGTGAAAAAAATCAGAGAAAAAGCGAGCGACGAGGATCTCGTCAGCCTTCGAGCTTCAAGGCGTTTCGCAATTCTCGTTCTGTATTTGTTACAATAAAGTATGGGGAATTGGAATTTTGGGGGGGAGAGAGAGACATAAAGAGCAAGGGAGGAATGCAAGAATGCACTGACATGGCAGAGCACCATCAAATGAGGGAACGTCTGGAGTTTTATCACCAACACCCCCTCCCTTCCTCCCTCCCTCGCTACCCTGTTTTGCTGGGGGAGATATGGGAGGAAAAGGAGAGAGAGAGGGAGAGAGGGCAAGGAGTATTGAGGAGGCCTGAGCATTCCTTCAACTCCTCTCCTCTCCAGGCCCTTTTACAGAAGGTCAACTCCAGGCCACCGCTGACTAACAGTTGACCTCTGCTTCTCCTCACCTCCTTCCCTTCATCTCCTCTATTAATGTCTCCTTGCAACTGTTCTTCCTCTCTCTCGCGCTCTCTCTCTCTTTCTCTCTGTCTCACGCTTTTATTTCTGTCCTGCGAAAGTTTGAACCTTTGTCCTCCATCAAAAAATATACTGATGCAACACAGGAGGTTGTTTTGGCAATAGTGCACGCTTAAAGTCAGGCATTTGTTCCTGCTGGGAGGAAATCTAATGGACTTGTAACTTGATGTGACGTTGAGAAATATGGCACTGGTGCTTGTTTAGTCTAAAGACTTAAAGGAGTGTGTATCAATGAAGTAATAATCTTATTACTGCTGCTACTGTTACTAGGAGAAAAAACTGCACTCTCTAACTGAACTGTGGCTCTGCCTCTCATACCTCCCTCTCTGTCCTGTTCTGTATCTGTTTCCTTCTCCTGTCTGCTCCCTCCTTATCATTCCTTCCCTGTTTGGTGGAAACTGGCGGTCCACCTCCCAGCACAGAACCCACACTCCCAACCCCAGCGAGCCCCCTCCTCCTCCTCCTCCTCCTTCTCACAGAAACTCTCACCGGTTTCCTGTCCCCGTCGTCCCCATATCTGAGGCCAGATGCACCATGGGGGCTGGAACAAAGGATAAAATGCCTCTCATAATAGCAGCCAGGGGAACAGAGCGATGGAGAGTGGGAGAATAGGAGGGAAGGAGGAGTGAGAGAGTGGGAGAGAGAGAGAAAAAAAGGAAAAGGCAAGGGGCTCTGGTCTGCAAACCAGACACTCTTGCTGTGACCGTTAATAAGCTGACAGTGAGAAAGACTGCAAGAGAGAGAGAGAAAGAGAGAGAGAAGGAGGGGGAATCGAGGAAGAGGAAATAAGAAAGGGAGGAGAGACAGAAGGAAAAAAGGCAGAAAAAGAAAGAGAAAAGCGGAGCTCCTCTAATAGGGGGAGTAAGGCTTCACCTTTGCATGACCCCCGGGTGCTATAGGGCCAGTGTTTATGGCCTGTTCATTCCCCTGCCTCCCATCACAACACAATGAGCTGCACTATTCAGCTCCGCTCAGTGCAACAATAGCTAGGCTATTTTGGCGTAACACACCACTGGTGGTACGCCTGAAGTTGGGCAAAAAAACACAGACAAGACGAGAGGGAAGCAGGAAAAGTGTCTCGAAATAAAGAAAAAAATGTAGCTTTGCGTAGGTCGGCGAGTCCAGCACGGACCAAACGCCACTGGGGGTGAGAGTTTGATTCCCACACATGCTCGACATATGGACACACCCGTGGTACAGTGGATCAAAAAACATGTCCGCCATATGTTATTCCACAACTGAAGGTTCTTAAAAAAAAAAAAATCAGATAAGGGGACTGGGCGAATTTTTGTTCTTTGTTGATTTGCCTCCAATCTATTTCTCCTCCAGAGATTGCTAATGTCTGGATTAATCCTCACGCCCCTCTCCCTCCTTCTCTGGAAAGAGTGGAACTGATTGCGACGGCATCTGCCAAGCCCTTGCTCCTATTCTCATTACATCCGAGATACGCACAACGCACATCACACACACACATACACACACACATGGAGCTGAGGCAGCCGCACACAGGTGTACAACGAAGCGTACGTGAAATGCCCAATTAAAAGCAAGAAATTGTCTTTTTCATCAGCTGCCTTTGTTGCGTGACCAATTAGGGGATAATTTAATAACTAGCAGTGGAAAGCTGCAGATTGGATATACAAAAGGTTACTCTCCGAGCTCGTCGATTTAAATTCATGTGGAGTTCTCGATTCCTGTGCCACACATACTTACACACACATATCCAGAGCCAACTACCAATATTATATTAGTAATATGATACACACTGAAACACACAAATGTACACATACAGTATATACCATAGACTGTAGATACATACACATATGTCCTCTGCACTCGCTGGTAATATTACATTAGTAATCCGAGAGAACATGCAGACACATGAACAGGCCGGCACACACCTCACAGTTCTACACGGCTGGATATTCCAGCATCTCACACACACACGCACGCACGCACGCACGCTTTCAGCGTATGCCGACAGAGGTTTACATGCATATTCAAATCTAAGAGCCGCTTAAAATAACTGTGTAACCACACAGTCCTCCTGGTTGCCAATCAAAGTGATTTAAAAGCACTAAAAAGAAAGCAAGCTCTGACGGGTGAAATCATGTAGCTTATCATCAGGTTGTCACCGCACGGCTTGCATTGATTGTCTGCTGCTCAACCACAATTAACGCCTAGCCCATATATCCTTCATTCTCACTGGCAAACACACACATGCACACACACATTCATGCGAAACCATGTTATTTTATCTGAATTTACTCCGTTTTTTATTTTTTGTAAAGAACCTTTTTTTTTTTTTATCAAATCACATTTCTTTAATAGTGAAACCAAAAAAGAAGCACTTGGTTTACCTGCACCCACACAAATACAAGTCATAAATCAAAGCTAACACACACGCTATTCCCACTATCTCCATTCTTATGGCACACCTTGTATCCCTGCAGAATTTTATTATCCCCACATCTCCATCTTCTTAAGTAATTAGTTATTTTATTATAGAGCTCATATATTCTCTTATGTGCAGCTGGGGGTGGCGGCGTGTTAGTGCACATGTACCTGCATATATATGTATGTGAGTGTGCTGTATGTGGGTGTGTGAGGGAATTATGGTTATGAGCTTCTCCTCTTGTTCTCCTGAGTTGACGAGTTAACTCGTAAATCACCTCCTTCTGCTTTTCCCACATCCCTCTTCTTCTTTTTTTTCTCTCCTCCTCGGTGTCGCTCCCAGGTCAGATGCTTGGATTAGATGCTCCAGATTAGTTAAATAAACTAACGCAGCTGCATGCAGAACTCCATTTGTAACAGACGCGCGCAAATCCACACATAGTTGAGCGACGGGGCAGTCGCTCAAACTGACCACGAAGCAAATACAAACACATATTTCAAATTTAAACTAAAGGGTGTTTGTGTGATTTATATTTCAGACAATGTTGTAGAAACTATTTAGCAACTATTCAAACATTAAACAACAAATTAAAAAGCACAGTTCTTCCAAAACATTTTGTCTGGCAACTTCTTTAAACCAAGTACTGAGGAATTAGTTAGGTGAAAATGAGAAGAGAAATATATTATTCTCTTTCTTATTTCTTATATTTTCTACAGCCTTACTTTGAGAACCAATACTTTTTTAGGGGAAGGTTTGAGCTACAGATTGTGCAAAGGTTGTGACTATGTAATACTGGATTTTCTTTTATTCACTGCACAGATTTCAACGTGTAAAAACATGTACATGCATACAGAGAGATACACTTCAGCAACATGCTGAGCGCATGCCAATGTGCAGCATCATGCACCATTTTCCCTAAAGCCTCTTTAGACCAATCAAATAACTACAAAGGACTACACTCTACATATTACCTAGAGGTTAGATGTAACACTGTGAAAAACATGAACACACGCAGATGTCCACACATGCATGGACACACCAAAACAACACAACACACATATATACATTTGACGGGTGAGGTTAAACTGAGGTCATGTAAGAGTCACCTGACCTAGTCTGAGTGCTGTTAGGCAGCAGCTAGGCTGTTATTAGACAGCAGGCCTATGTTGTACATCCAAAATACATATAGGTCTTTATAGGTCTTCCAAATGCATACATAGTTATGTACAGACACACACACATGCACACACTGACACACATCCTACTACATGCAGGGTTGCTGATCCAGCTCCTAATAACATGAGGTGGATTAGTTGGATCCACAGCCTCATATAGAGGGAAACATAAGAAAACAGTGTGAAATTTAAAAGGAGCTTTAGACCAAGAGCAGCCATGGGGTCACTTAATCCCCATTACCGCACACACATAAAACACATACACACACACACACACACACACACCCTGTTGCTCCACTACGCAAGAGCCCAGTGTCCATTAAGAGAGCCATGAATCTACCACTAAAGCTGGTTTTACAGAGTGGAGCGACAGACTGGGTAGCTGCACATACACACAAACAAGAACAAGGGTGTGCAGGGGGGCTAATGTGTATCGGTGTGTCCATGACAACCAGGTGCTTCTCAAGAGTTACAGAAAGGGTATGTCGGTCCATTTGAAAAAAACACATGAACTCATTGGCTCTGACTGGGCAGGCTTTGCAACATTCACTGACTTCTAAATAGGACTTGCCAAAAGGCAAAATATAAACAGAGGGAGGGAGAGTGGGAGGTGAGAAAGAGGGGAAGGAAGAGGGGGGTGAGCAGAAACACTAGTTGAGAACACAGTACAAGAGACAAAGATGAATTAAAAGAAAAAGAAATAAAGACAGAGAATGGGAGGGAATGTGTGGGGTATACGGCTGCCACATGGGACCCCTGTTACTGTCTTATCTTGCTCCTGTTTCTCTTCACACACACATTCAGAGAGTCTTGGACTCCGTTTGCCAGTCATCCATCAATGCCAGAGAGAAAGTATGGCTGGAAGCCTGACTTCACCCAGTAACAACACGGCTGTCCTGTGCTGCCCACTCCACAAACACCGCATTGGACAGAGCCCGTGTCCTTTAGCCTTTGGGCTTGGATCGAAATGTATGTGCAACTGTGTGTACGAAAGAGAGCGGCTGTGTGTTGCTCTGTGTGTCTGTTAGTAGGACTCGCCCCATGTGTGTGTTTCTGTATTCACTGTGCTGACTGTTTAGATTTTGCATATGTACGTATTTGCATGTAAATACATAGAGTGTCCAGCAAATGAAAACAGAAAGTTTGCTGCCAAAAAGTAAAAGAAAAAAAAATGCCAGTTTGCACACAAACACACACAGAGATGACCACAGTGTCACACAGAGCCAGTATTGCTGACAGGGCTCACAGTTGCAAACACACAGCGGTTGACCTAAATCCCCCCATACTGCCCGTGTCATATCCTGTCTCTGTGCGTGTCACTTCCCCCCGCTGGCTCACAGTAGCCATCGCTACGGGGATCCCTCAGACTGCCCAGAAACTAGCAAAGGCGGTTGTAGCCACCTACAGCCGGAAGACCCCAGAGGAATGGAAGGGAGCGAAAAGAGGAGAATATCTGTATTCAGAAAGTAGAATCCTTTTTTTTCCCCATCGATTTACATGCGGATATTAAAATATGAGCTTGTACTTTTCAAAGATTAGTATGAGTTTAACCTTCTTCTTGTGTTAGTTTGCTGCTGTTACCATCCCTTATGTTAATGGGACAGTTTTGTATATATATATATATATATATATATATATATTTTACAGGATAACTACTGGATAACAAGAGGAAAATGAAAATCTCCTGGACCTCAAATGATTGGGAGAAGAGCTGGCTGTCATTGTGTTGGCTGACACTTCATTTATGATTTCACCTTTGCCTTTAAATGTTTTTATTCTTATTTTTTAACTGGGTCAAAACCAATCCTAACAAAGCAAAGGCCATAATTTTAACCAGAGCATTTTATAATTGTAAATTATAATATATTTATATTTATAATATAAATATAATAACACTTTTTTTGGTTATATTTTGTTGAACCAGGGGTACCAGACACAATTTTTAAAAAAATTAAGCAGTTCTTTTATGCATTTAAAATGTAAAACAGGTCAACTCTAACACAAGAGGAAGGATAAACTTAAAGGTGAGGAATCAGCTCTGAAATAGTCACTAAGACTTTTTAGAACAAATATGTCCGTGTCAGTGCCAGCAGAAACAGTCTGTTAGCTTCATCATTTTATGTTTCATCTGAGAATCCCTGACATAGAAACATCACTTATGGTGATCACATGAAATCAAAGTCTGTTTGTAGAGTAGGTGTCCGGTTCTTCCCTGGATATTTAATTCTGGCACTGAAGTGCCTGCTCCGTCTCCATCTGATTCACTGTTTGATCGACGTGAGGAAACATCGGCGTGAGGACGACAGCTGACTGACGGCAGCCGTGTGTGCTCCAACACAGACCGCAGCATTCACGTTCTGCTGCTTTTTCATGATTTGGACCCCACCCCCTTCTCTCTTCTACTACAAAAGGAGGTTGAAAACTGAAGGAGAGGAGTGGGGAGAAAAAAGAAGAGGGAATAAAAAAGATGGAGAGAGAGAGAGAGAGAGGGGCGAGTGAAGAGAAATGCAGGTTTGGCCTCGGGCAGCGTGCTGTGATGTAAGAGAAACAGAGAGAGCGCGAGGTAGGGAGGGGGAGGAGAGGTGGTGCTCAGTTCACTCTGTCTTTGCACATGGACACCTATATATGTACACACACACACACTGCTCCACACACACAGCTCTACACATTTCTGTTGACATAATACAGTAAAGACAGCGTTGTGTCTGCACAAGCCGGAGGATTCCTGTAAAAAGGCGATTTGGTAGCAACACACTTCAAACTGGGAGAAGAAAATATTGTTTTTGAAATGATTCTCACATTTTAACTCTGCGCTGAAATGCGAGGGTGAGGTCATAAGTGTGAAGTGTGAGTTCTTGTTCGTGTGGTATTTGCTGTAATGTCAGGGAGTTTCAGGCTGAAGCAACTTGACAGAGCTGCAGTGTCTAAACTCAGCTTTAGGGCACGGTCTGAAACTGGGCCTGCTAATTCCGAAAACACACACACACACACACACACACACACACACACACACACACACACACACACACACACACACACACACACACACACACACACCTCAGACGTCTTTCAGTGAACAAGTTCCAGCATCTCTCTCTCTCTGTCTCTCCAGCCTGTCAACATACTGGATGCATGCAACTCATTTCACTCAACCAGTTTGTCTTTCTCTCACATTATTTCAACACTGTTGGAGAATAGTTAAGTAAATAGAGTTTAATTCCTAGTTTAATTCCAACTTGCAGTAGTTTAACTTCATTTAAATCTCAGTAGCCTTTTCAGTAGGTTGGATTGTTTTTATTATTATTATGTTGGATTGTGTAGTTTAGGGAGTTAAATACAAACTACATATTATCATTATCTTAGGATTTTCATTGTACAATATGACACAATGCAACAGCTCAGTGGTGAAAAGTAACTAATTACATTAATTCAAGTACTGTTAGTAGGTACTTGTATTTGAGTATTTTTACGCTACTTTGTACTCTACAATTGAGAGAGAATTATTGTAACAAAACATTTTTAGTTACTTTTCAGATGCAGACTTGATGTGAAACAAAATGAGCTTGAGCTGCAATGTTCAAGATTAAAACAGCGGTTTCCATTATTTCACATGAAATCAGTGTGTAGTTGTGATTCCTCGTCATGTTTGAGACGCCTGTGAGTCGTCAGTTCTTCTAAACTTCGTTCCAAATACCTAAAACCCCAAAAGGGAAAATTCCACTTTCCAAATTCCAAACTTTCGCAGAAATGCAAAGATGAGAGAAAAGTCCTTGAAAACGAATACACATTTATGTAGCAGAGCCTTGTTTTTGCTGCTTCTTTTCTACATAAACTATCACCTGACACTTATTTTTATCTTGTGTAAATCAAACAACAGTAAAATGCTTCCTGTGCACTGATTCATCAGTATTAATAAGATAATTTACTAAACATATTAACTGAGTTTACAGCCTGATTTTCTGCAAAACAAGTACTACTTACAGTAAATTAGTAGTCATGCTTATAATACAATCTATAATACATTGCTATTAATCACCTGATTAAAATCATTTGTGGTTTATGACCAAGATACAACTAATTTCCCAAGTAATGCATCATTTTCACTTCCTATCCTCTCCTAACAGATCCTCTTCCAGCTCTGTCAAATCTAGTATCCAAATCAGACAAGTTTTAAAATAGCCACTAGTTTAACCAGGTTATCTGAAAACCTGTTTAACTGGCTGTAAAACCAAAAGATAGTGCACACCTGTTAGAAAAGAGTCCTTGTTGCTGTCTGGTCAAAGATGCCCTAGAGATGCTGGTTTGTAGACTGTAAGGATTGTCTGGGTAATGACTCTGCAGTTTTTGTTTCTAACCAGGTTGTTTGTTAAAATCCTCTTTGGAAAACCCGAAGAGAATAAGAAAAGTTTAAATGAATCAGTACTGATTTAGTTTGGATATGCAGATTCATCCGTCTGTTTTAATTAACTAAAAAGAAAGCCAACAGTCAGTATATTCCTATTCTCAGTCCATGCTTTTTCTCTCACCCCTCATCAGTCTCTTTACTCCCCTCTCACTTGTTCTTCATCCCCTTCCCTCACCTCTTCCTCTCCTCTGCTCGTCCTTTCAGAAACCCGATAAGCAGCGTATGTACGTGCCTCGCCGCTCCTTCCTAAGTAGCCTCCACCTCCGTCCACTCTGCCCTCTTAAATACTACCCCTCTCTCTCTTTCTCTTTGTCTCCCCCCTCACTCTCTCCCTGTCTATGCTTTTAAGATGTTCGTAAAAGGAGGTCTTATTGACAAAACAATCACTCGGCAGGGCTTAAACACTGCCTTTAAAGGGGCATTATTAAATTGCAGGCAGGAAGGGGAGGGGCAGCCAACAAGGGAAACCTGATGACCTCGCCATCGATTTTTACATCACCGGAGCGTTAGGAGAACTTAGCAGAGAGATACTGACTATAACCACAGAAGGAGAAAGCAGGGAGAGAAAGAAACACTTTTTATATGTTACGCTTTGAGCTTTTAGCTTTTAGCCTTCCGCTTGTATTCAGAGTGGTTTACAATGTGTGAGCAGGTAGAGGGTCATATTGCTCAAGGGCACTTTAAGCACTGATAGACATAAATCTGGGACAAACTGATCTGATGACCACTTCCCTAACCTGTATATTTATTTTACAGCTGTGTGTTTTTTGACATCAGAAATGGATTCTATAATGGCCACTGTGTGAAAAATATTCCAGATGAATCAGTACGTTCTAAAATTTCACTGACAAATTGGCCCCTCATAAACTTTCTATTAGTGGTTTCGTTAGTGGTTTCAGTTTGCCACACGACAGGCTTTCATTCACAATGTAAGGTATGGTTTTCCATTGTTGTTTCTTGACATAATGACTTATTGATGATCAAACACCATGTCTCTTGATCATGTGATCAATGTCAAGTTAAATAGTATTTTCCTCTGTGTATTTAATTTATTACTTTGAACTTTGTTTGCTTACATCACAATATATTATATGTTATATATGTGTCCTTGCTTCCTTCCTATATATATATATATATATATATATATATATATATAGTAGCAAAAAGCAGTAAACGTGGACAGGTGCAATGGCTAACACTAATGAGTGCTGAATCCCATTTACTTTCTCCAAATCTATGACCCTGGTACAATAGTGCATGATGTTATCAGTTTTTCCTCTGCTATAACCAGCCAAAATGTATGCTGTGTAAGTGTGTTTTTGTGTGACTTATCTGTGTGTGCCTCCTGTATGCATGTCGTACACAGTGTGTAAATATCTTACTCTTGTCCAGGAAGTTGACATTGCATTGTGTATGTACAGTCCAGCATATACCGCTACAGCTGCTACGAAGGGTTGTGTCATATTTGCATTTGGGTGTGTAAAGTTTTGCTATATGATTTTGCTTTAGAAATGTGCCGTGTGCATTATCTCACACACGCACACATACTTTCTCCATTCAAATTGAGATTCCCTGGTGCAGCGTATTTCTGCCAATAATTCATGAGTGATCTGCGCCCCTTGCCGGCCTTTAGCATTTTTATTTAATCTGCTGAGCCCTACTGTGTGCTCGCTCATCAATAATACACACCAACATGTGTGTTAACACGTCTATAGTGTGTGTGAGTGTGAGTGTGTGCGTGAGAAAGAGAGAGATTGAACGATAGAGGCAGTATGTGAGTGTATATGTGGAAAAAAGTATAATATACACTTTTGAGAAAGAAAAGGAAAGTGTGTGTTCCTAATGTTATGCACTGAAATGTGAGTTTTGAACTGTGTGTTTTATTAGCCAATTGCTTATGTATTTTATCATAATGGGACACCACATATGATGACCCACAGTTTACCTGTGGTCATTCAACATGATACTTGATATAATCTGTGTACATGAATGTATGTGTGTGTGTATGTGTGTTGTGTGTGTGTGAGTGTATCTTCTTCAACAGCACTGACAAAAAGAATCACAGCTTGGGAAATTTACTTCACCAAATCAGTAGGTCAGGAGGTAACATCACCAGGGGTTGCTATGGAGACACCCAATGACAGGGCTTCCCAACCAGCACAACAACATGCCTGTGAAATGGCAGTTCCCCTAACATAACCTCTCTCTCTCTCTGATTGTCTCTTTTTCTCTCTCTTCTGTCTCTATCTGTCTTGTGGCATCTCCTCTTTATCTGTCCATGATCTCTACCTCTCTCCTTCTACTTCTATTCATTTCTTTGTCTTTATATCTGTCACTGTGTGATCTCTTTTCACTGTATTGTTTCCCTTCTCGACCAACCTTTCCACGTTAAAATGTACTGTTTGCTCGCTTGAAGAACCGTGCATGGAAATACGCCTGTGGACAAGTGCACACATATACACACACACACACACACACTTGAATACAACAAAATGTGAGGGGGCAGCGGGATCCCAGCATGCAGGGTTTAACAGCTAATACCCCTTAGATTAACCACCCCCGGTTCCCCTCTCTCTCTCTCTCTCTCTCTCTCTCACACACACACACACACACACCACATCTTCCACAAACCAAGATTAACCTCCCACGATTTACACAGTGTGTGTTGGTCTCGCACAAATACATACATGCACACCTTCAGGGTGTGTTGCCATTCCCCAGCCAATAAAAATAACAAACAAAATGAGAGCACGCAGTCAGCCTTAAGTGACCAAGCTACCGTTCATGTGACACACACAAACACACACACCTTGGTTTTATCTCAGCAGTAAGAATTGATCCCCCTTGGATTTCAGGAGGGGGGTCATGTGATTTGATAACCTCTACAGGATTCCCTCTGGTCAGAAGGCCTTTTTTCATGTGTGTGTGTGTGTGTGTGTGTGTGTGTGTGTCGTGTGTGTGGTGTGTGTGTGTGTGTGTGTGTGTGCGCGTGTGAGTGTGTGTTGTGTTTGGCCCAGTATAAAATGAATTCTCCATAGACTGATACACCATACCCTAATCTAACGTCCGTCTCTGAGGTCTCAGATTGAACAATGGCTGGGAATAATGTTAACATCATTAGACGGCTGGTAATGGGGATTTATCATGTCTCATCTCTTTCTCTCCCACTCTCCTTATCTTCCTCTCTTTCTCTTCATCTATTTTTCAGTCCGTTTGGCTCTTTAACTCTCTCTCTCTCTCTCTTTCTCCTCCTGCTGCTCGTTGCCTTCTCTGCGGTCTCCACTTTCATGCTCGTACCTAGGAACTGACTGATACTTTCAAGGATTATTTTAAGGGCCGCTCAGATCAAACACCTTCTGCCTGGGCCCTGCGTCAGTTACCCAGACTCCAGCCCCTTTAATTAGACATGGCTAATAACACTAAGCATGTGCTGATAGCCATCTCTCTGATAAGACTAGCCGCACAAGGACACAGGGCCCCTTTCTTCCTTTTACAGTGCAACCTAAGGTTAAAACAGCTAGTTAGCAACCTTATTTTATGGCCCCGGTATGTCATGCTTATGCCCAATTAACAGGCTAGTTGGCACTTACAGGGTGTTAATTTGCAAAAGCAGGTTAGCAATCAGCCAATGCACATCTAAGCCAAGCTCCTTGTTAACAAGGACAACTTAAATGCTCAATGCATCACGAAGAAGCACTAAATATTATTCTGTATGATATATGTGAGTGGACTCCTAATAAAGTGATTTTAATAGAAGCTGCTGCTATAATGGCACAAAATGGCATAAAAACACTTTTGTTTGTTTCTTATTTCAAGTTGACAGTCTTGTAGTTTCCCAGCCTTTTCAAATATAATTTTAAATATACATCTATCATTGTAATGTGTAGAAATAACTATCTCTGAAAAAAAAGGTAAACAGAGGCAGCATCAATGATAAGTTTTATCAAGAGAGCATAAATCTTGAATGAGATGTTCACCAGCTGATTAAAACAAATGTGAAAATAATGGTAGGAAAGCCACAAACCTCAAAATAAGTCAGTCAAAGTAAAAACCCTATAATTAGTCTCACAGCTACCACTTTTCCAGTAATCATTCTTGTATAACTTGTGCATGTTGGATGATTTTATTGGATGTTTTTCAGATTCAGAGTTTGACTCTTAATTAACATGGATGCTCGTGTTTGGGCTGAGTTGGGCTGTTGGTTTGGAAAATCACTCCAGGCCATATCCCTTTAGCAACACATCCTCATAATTAAACGACCACATGAGTCGATTGTACCGCACGCTCTGCAACGGCCGATACTGCGCTTTCTAATAAATTTACAAATCACTGTTAAAGAGTAATGATGTTTTATGGTGTGACAACGCCGTGGTTAAGGTCTGGTTAATGTTACGGAAAGATTGTGGTTTGGGTCAAATTCACTTGAAATGTGGCGTGGGTTAAATTTAGGCAACCTCCTTCGTCATGGAAACAGTAAACACCACAACAATCCCTTTTTTTCTTTTTTTTTTAAACTGCCCAAACTAGTACACTTATTTTTTCTCATGAGGACAGGACTACTCTCTGGATGGATTGATCTAGGAGAGGATGATTCAATAAGTGGTGTATGTGTATGCATGTGTGTATGTGTGCATGTGTGTGAGTGAGAAAAAAAAAGGGGGTGGAGTGGAGGCATTAATTCCAATCATTAAGAACTAGGATAGCCTGAGGGAGCAAACCCCTGAAATCGACTGCATGTAAACTCTGAAATGACTTACCAGTTGTTCACTTGTAGGATGGTGAGGCCTGTGTCTTGCGCCAGCTGTTTCTTCTGTTCTTCTGACGGGTAGGGATGCTGCAGGAGAGAAAGACAACATGTCTGAAAAAAGATTGACCCTAAATTGTTTAATGAAGCTTCTTGTTTGAAAAAAAGGGGTTTGATTTGCACAGTTTGCACACACACACACACACACACACACACTCAGAAACACACCATACCCCGTAATGAGAGGTAGAAAATGAGATGTGTGCTGATGCTCATTGGTGCGTAGGTGTCAGTATGTGTGTGTGTGTGTGTGTGTGTGTGTGTGTGTGTGTGTGTGTGTGTCTATCTGGATGTATACTGTAAGTATGTGTGAGTGTGTGCACGCTTAACGTGCTTCTCTCCCTCGATCATTAATGGAATATGAAATCTTGTAATTAATGGCAGCCAAAAAGGCAAGCCAATTAGAAAGATAAGTGAAGTGGAGAACCAGCTCTGGTAATTAGGCAGCCTCTTACACAAATATATTCACATCGACGGCCCCCCTTTCACCCCGCTGCATATGTAATCAGAGAACGGGGAGTATGTAATGTTGACCTGATGGAATACAGACAACACAATGTAAAATCTCTTGTCTTTATTGCTTCTGGTTGCTTTTATCCTTAATGTGGTTGATACAATAACATGATTCTCTTATGTTTGCCACTTTGCTGAAATCACTTACAGTATACAGCACAAGAAGCCTTGGAAGCCTCACGCTTTTGTCTGCCAAGTTTAAAAATAGGAACCTGAATTTCCCCCTGAAAGTCAAACTTTACCACCTCATCAAGTCTCTTGACTCTTTTAATTCTTGAATATTAAATCTACACTGCAAACACTCAAATCTTAACAGGTGAAAATACCTTGCTTTTGGTACAAAAGGCCAACATTGAGTAGAATTATCTTATACTTTTGCTTATTCCGATTTTTAGATTTTAGTCAAGTTTAAAACTTTAAAACTTTCAATAAGCTAAATTATCTGCCAGTGGAATAAGATAATTCTACTCAATATTGGTCTAATTGTACCAAAAACAGGATATTTTCATGTGTTAAGATTTCAATTTTTGCAGATTTTAATTATATGCCAGTGGAAAGGTGAAAACATATTAAATTCCTTCAGTGCAAATAGATTTTAGAGATAATTTTACTTTCATTTATTTATTTATTTATTTTAAATCTTGTCTTAACTCAATATTTTTCAATAAAGTGTCATCAATCGACACTAGAGGCTTGGAGGAATTTGTTTAAACAAGATGTTTTACTCTGCTGCAGGAGACCCTAATATTATCTTTTGTTTATTTGATGACTCATAAATATGAATGCATGACAAACATTTGTTCAGTTGCTGGAAAGGCAAGCCAAACTGACCCAGTCTTTAAATAAAAACTACTGACTCCACTCCCCCTCCTCGAGAAGCCAGCTGAGAACAGTTAAAGTCGAGCCACCTGTTTAAATATATAGAATGAATAAATTGGATAAATGTGAACTTGGGGACTGTGTTGATTTATATTAGAGGGGGGGTATCACAGTTGCACGGAGCCTTGTTCGCAGAGGACAATGTGCTGTTCATGACGGAGACAAGACATGGACTGTGCTGAACACCATAGGCAGGCCATAAAAGAGGAGGAGACGAGGGAGGAGAAGGGGAGTGAAGGAAAGAATAGATTCTTGAAGGGACAGTGCCAACTGGAGAAATATGTATATTCCAAAATAGTAAGTATACATTTAGAAAAGAAAGAAGGAACAGATACAAGGAAGATCACACAATGTGCCAAATGATCCACTCTTCAAACATGTTTCATTTTTCCGACCCAAGGTGCAAATTATGTACTAATCAGTAATTAAAGTAATATTACAGTGAAATAAATAAATGATGTTGGATACGATAAAATAAATGGATCATTTTAAACCGTGAAGAAAGAAAATAGAATGGGGTAACTTTTACATTCTATAAAATATGAAAAAAAATCCTTTCATCTTTCTTTGTCACATAAAACTCATAAATCCACAACATATCCTGTTACAGTGAACAACAATAGGCGCTATACATACAGCTGGTGTATAACCTACTGTATACTGTATGTCTAACAAGAACACACACACTTAATAGTCAATCAGACGTGCAAAATCAGTGTGGCGCCAGCATTTTCATTTTTTCATTACAGTTTTTTCAGTGCATAATGAACATGATTGTGTTTAAGGCTGAGACGACCCGGCAGAGAGAAAGAGAGGAGACAGACTTTTTCCCAGCCTTCCCTCGTCCATGTGATTGGTTGTGGGGGGAATGGGAACACAAGGAGGCTAATTTCATGCGCTAAGTTATAATTGCATTGTCGCCTCCGGCCAAATTTGTGTCCACTCCATTTTTATGTGCCCATATATACATATATGTGTGTGTGTGTGTGTGTGTGTGTGTGTGTGTGTGTGTGTGTGTGTGTGTGTAGACATGGATGTTAACTGTGTGTCCATTCATGTACTGTATGTATGTTTGCAAGAATGTTCCATACTGTATATTGATCAGGTATCAGAATTAAAATAGCTCAACATCTGGGTGCTACTTGCCTGCCCGCATGTGAACAGTTCCTATTCTTTAGGGCTTGTGTCATCTGATGTCATGACGTATGTTGTATTTTACATACAAAAACTACACAAAGGCAAGCCCACACACACTGCTGATAAACTAAAGCTAATCATATGAGCAACATGTCTTTAAAGATTTTTCTTTTCAACAAACAAAGGTGATTGAAGAACAACAAATGTGTCCATTCTACGTGACGTAGTTCTGTGGAAGCAGGAGTGCCTGCCTCGTGATATCGGGGGGCTGTGATCATGCCAGGGGCCACAATACAGCACAAATACACACTGTTTCAATGCTTCCCTCCCTCTGGCTTCCCAGCACACACACACACACACACACACACACACACACACACACACACACACACAGACAGATATACACAACTTGTCACACACACAGAGACAGACACACACAGCTCAGACAGTAGCAGTGGGAGAAAAATGTGCATGCTGCTATGAGTGTACTCTGAGACTCACATCCTGCCAGTGAAGGAAGATAACAGAGTATATTTATGCTTTGAGGTTCTTGTACTTATAAAAATGAGGGGAAATTTTGCATCAATTATAACAGTCTAATATGTAATAATATAACGCTGATCAGGTCCATTCTGCTGTATTTGTAGTAGTATTTTCTTTTTACTTGATTAAACTGTGACTGAGAATTACAGTATATGAAAAGTATTTTTACATTGTGCTACTACTACTTTGGCTTAAGTAAAGGATCTGAAAATGTCTTCCACTGCCCCGATTACAACCTTAAAAAGTGCTACCAGAGTTTTCACATACAAAATTGCACCCACGTAATGGAAGAGTTACCATGGAGGGATTGCCAGAAAGCCAGTACATCAAAACTGTTTTCGTCCTCCTCCTTTTTTTGTTTTTTTTGTTTTTTTCTAAACCGCCAAAATTAGCTCCTATCTGTCAAAACACTGTGATTTAGCTTCTTGCTCAGCAACAAGTCGCCCGGTTTTAATACTGTCTGTGAATGATTCTGGTGTCTTAATGGCCTTTGGCTGGGATTCAGTGGGTTTGAGAGAGAGAGAGAACGGGGGAGCGAGAGAGAAAGGCCTTTAGTGAGAAAAGCAATAACATGTTCTTTAAAAGAGCAGATGGAAAGTTTCTGCGCATCCTTCCCTCCCTTCCCTCTTCCCTCCGCCTATCTTAATGATATGTCTTCTCCAAATATACAACTCCTTTCATGAGAATTTCCACCCTGCTCGCTGCTCTTTGCCGAGCATGTGGGTGCCAGGAGGGGTGAGTGTGTTTTCGCTTCTCTCTCCCCTCCATGTGTCTTATCAATCCAAGTGTGTGTGTGTGTGTGAGTGTGCACGGATGTCTTTTGTGTAAGAATCTGAGTCCAATCTTTTCTTTGCGTGTGTTCATATTAGCCAGTTCATCTGTGCATGGACATGAGACTGTTTATGAGTGTGTTTGTTCTCATTTGAGCCGCTGAGCATGCTGGGGCTTCGAGTAAGTTCAGCCGTGCATGATCGTGTGTGTGTGTGTGTGTGCGCATGTGTGTGCGTGGGTGAGTAACAGAGCATCAGTAACATCCCCTCCCTGTCTGACCGTCTTCCTCTCTGACCCCTCAGACAAGAACAAGAGAGGGATAGATAGAGGGATAGAAAGAGGGGAAAAAAGAGGGAGAAGGAAGAAGGAGGCAGGGGAGGAGACGTGGAAATGGATATCTGGAGCCCCAGGGGTTTAACAAAGAGATAAGAGCATAAATATTCTGCAAGACCCCTCTTTACTCCCTCTGTCCCAAGCCTAACTCAGGAGAAACTAGTCCAGGCAGAGCAGTGGAACAAAATGTGGAACATTACAGTGACAAATTGTGTATTAAATATATGGAACCAAAACAACAGTAATAAGATTATAGGTTACATATTTGTAATACTAAAAAAAAACAACAGAAAAATCACTGAAATAGAATAAGGTTGAATAAGTTTTCTGTAGAACACACTCTCTTTGTTTCGATACGATATTAATGCTTTACATTTTAACTTACCAACCTCACAAGGGATTCTGATTTTATATTTATGCTTGAGAAACCCGAAACTGGAGTGGCTTACACTATAGCAGCAGCTATTTTCTCTGTGCATTGGTCAAGGTCACTTTTTGTCAGAAAACGTGGCCATTATGCAAATTGAACCTTTGACCTTTTACAGAAAAAAAAAAAAACTGTCCTATACCGAAATAGTAATCCCGTTTGAAGGAGCAATAACTCACCGAACATTTTATAGACATGGAAAGAACCAACTTTCCTAAGGGTCATAACTCCCTGATTCTTATTTTTGAAACTGTTACACTGCATAAAGCCTCACCTTAGTCTCCTGGTAGCAATAAAAGGAAAGAAGATGAAAGAACATGAGCCTGAGTCACTCTTTGGTCAGGGATGCTCCAGTTCACCACGAGGGGAGGGCTATTTCAGACATTTCTTTTATCTCGCCGCTGTTCTCCCTTCACTTCATCTTGCCTCCTCAGCAAAACCAGATCTCTTTCCTTTCCCCTCATTCTCTCCAGCTCCAGCTGTCTCTCCTCTACTCCTTTTTCATTTTAAAGTCCCATATCTACACTTTTTGGTGGGGGGTTTATTTGATGTTGTGATATCCCTAACAAGATATATTTGTGGTTTTAAGTAGCAAAAATCATCTCAATAAAGTTTTACATCTCCTCTCAAGATTCTCTCTGAAGCTCTCAAAAGAACAGGTCTTTCTGTGTCTGTCATTAATAGGAAAGAGCCTCTCATCTGATTTGCTGATTTAAATGGCTGTGAATGGGGCTGTGACGTCATAACTACACAGAAGTCCTAACAGCTTCTGAAACAGATTTCCTTATAAAAAAGGCAATTTAAATCTCACTTTCTACAATATGGGAACTTCAATTTGAATTTAGATTTAAAAATAAACCCAAAAATACCTAACATGTTTGACGTTTCAGTCATATGAATTGGTCATTTTTAAATGACTTATTTAAATATTTCACTGTATTTTACATGAAACCCTGCATTTTACTATCACATCACCATGTTCACATGTGTGACTCCATCCTCAGTAACCGATTCAGTTTCCTTCAGCCATTAGTGTTATGGTGTTATCGTTGCATATATTTCTATTTAAAGACATGCTTCCCAAGCCTGTGTGCATCCCATTAAAAAAGGCTCGACACGCCACATTACCTTTATAAAACAGCAACCATGAAACAGGATGGGGAGAGATATAAGAGAGAGAGGGAAAATCATATGTTGTCACAGTCATGTGATGCTCCTCAAAAAGAGGCCATGACACTGTACAATCTGTGGATAACAGACATGGGTCAGTGGTACTTGGAGTTAGCTTACTTTACTGACAGATGGTTGGGATTTGCCACAAGGCAACGGATGCCAGAAAACTCAGCAAATCTCAGTAAACAGTTTGTTTATGTGCAACAGTTTCCTTTAGTATCATTTTCTACATTAACAGGATAATTTGGGTTAATTATTACATTAAAACAAACTTAAAGGTTCCATTTGTATACTTTACTTCGGTTTTATTTGATGTTTTGACAAATCTAACAAAATATAATCATGTAATTGGCTGATTTTAAATGGGAGGTGGGTGGTGACTGTGTAGCTGTGACATCACTACTTCACAGAAGTCCTTACTGCTCATCTTAAGGTATAGTTTCTGAATATGGGTTGTGTGCCATTTCTCTATGGATTGAGCATTTTGAAATATATCTATCTAGATATAACACCTGGACCTTCTTATAACTAAAAAAAATTAAAATCTCAATCTCTACAACATGGAAGCTTTAGCTTTCCTGACACTGTAAAATACCTGCAGCAAAACAACAACACAGTTGTTGACGGGGTATGGCTGAGGTGAAAAAATGAACAGCCTTGGCTCGGCCAGGTCTCTTCCCCTCGCTGTTCCCAGGTCAAATCTCCGTGGAAACCGAGCTGCCCATCAGGAATGCCTGACGGCTAATCCGGGGGCCTTTTTGGCTAGAAGGGCATCATACCAAACTGTCTTACACACACACACACACACATCGACAGACACACACTCGCAAACACACAGTTTACTGGAAGTGTAGCCTTGCTCCTGCCAGACGTGTATGAGATTACCTTAAATATTTGGGGAGGCAAGCACATTGTTATGCTAACAACAAATGCCCAGACCCCTGAGCATGTGCAGACTTTAAAACAAGCATTTCAAACTGTAAGCCTGCTGTATCTCATACAACAAGCTTCCAATTTCCAAAATTTCCTGCTCATTCAGAGGAAGTTTCATCCCGTGTGTGTTTGTGCCTGTGTGTGTGTGTGAGTGTGTGTGTTCACGTTGTGAGCTACACCTTTTCAAATTCCTTTCTGTGTAGGTGGCATCGACTGACATCCCTTTGGCTTCATTAGGGAGCAGGGACCCAGCAACAAAGCTGGCTCTGGGAGAAAAGGGGGATTAAAGAAAAAAGAAAAAGGGAGTGAGAGCGAACAAAACAACAACAGAAAAAAACAAAGCACCCCTAACCTAATTTCCTCTGATTCGGGCTGCTCCAATGCAAAATAACAAAACAGAGCAAAAACAGATCTTTTGAAAGACTCGAAAAGAACCGACTACAGGATGAGATTTTCAGAGTTTCCCTCTGCAAAGTCAGAGCAAAATAAACGCCTGCCGTCACGCGAAAAAAAAAAGAAGAAGAAAGAAACAAGTCTTTTCATGGTATTGGACTACACTAAACCATCTCAAAGCTTGTATCATGAATAATTCACCATCACTTCTTTTTTTTTCGTTTGAAACTTCGATGTACACACCAGAAATGGCAACGAGACCCCCATTCAAAAATGTTTTTGTCATCAAATCTCTCCCTCTCTTCTGGAGATAAAGAAGAAAACAGATGTTCTCAAGGCTTTTCATTCATTAATGAGCATTTTCCCTCTCGAAAAACAGCTTTTGTTGATTTAGGGAAATCTCACAGCGCTCTTGCCTATGGGAATGAGATAAATCTAGTTAGCTGGTGAGAAAAAGTATGTCATTAAAGCTTCTAGTACAAACTGGATTAGACAATGTACAGCGTTACCGGCTCCTCAACTATGATAATTGATGATTAGCATCGTTTCGCTTTTTTCTAAAACTCTAAGGGCACATAACATAAGGGCAACAGCCACGGCTGCAGTTTTTCCTGTGCTATAGGGTGTGAACAACCATCCGTGTACTTTGCAGCTGGGTGGGTCTGTAGCCTATGTGTATACTAAAGCTCATGGCATGTATGCACATGAATATCAAGCATCAAGTCTTAACAAAGTGCCCTATTGTTGCATGTAACAGAATGTAAAGGGTGAGGTCTGGTGATAGTGAAAAGAAACATCTCAGGTTGTGTGTTGTAGCCCTACGTATGGCGTCTGTTCTCTCCACTCGCTTTTCACTGAAAGTGAGGGCGTGCTTCATTAGTCCTCCCTATTCCAGCTCAGGGGAGGCTAAATTTATTAAGGGGGCCGGATGTTGCACAACACCTGCTGCTGTGCTTCCCTCTGTGCAATAAAGAGGGGGTGCAGCGTGCTAGCTAATGCTAGTGGTAAGCGCTGCTCGTTGGACTGAGGCTGATGAGCTGGGGCTAATTCAGGGGGTGATTATGTAGTTTGCTGGACCACTAAACCTCTTTAAGCCCGTAATTACCGCCTATTTGAGTGAGGGGAGGCACTCCAAAGCAATCGGCGCTCGCACCAAGCAGCGCAGTCAACGGCAGCCACAGCTGGAGGTGGGCTGCCTCAGGGCTGCCGGGGACGGAGGGGGTGTGTAAATGGGAGAGGTAGGAGGGATCCACAAAGCCTCATCTCAATCAGGTACCACGGAGAGCTGCGAGGAAGCAGCGGGGCGCCCCCCTCGGAGCTCTCGGCCGCGCCGGTGCTAGTTCCGAGGCGCGGCGCTCGCAGCTAGCGTTCCTAGCGGTGATCTCTAAGCTTTAAAACAAATGTTCTCTTGTTGCATGCACACACACCTACAATACACGGAGCACATTACACAGGGCTGAGGCGAAACAAAGTGCTATTACGAGAGGGCTCAGAGCAACAAAACAAGAACTATTAAACAAACAGGTTGGCTCCACTCACCACATAAACAATTTGGGTGAAATTGAGCTTGTAAGTAAGTGAAGGGGAAGGGGGTGGGGGTTGGATAGGTCATTGTGGTGTGAAACTAAAGGGCTTTTTTTAGACTCCACGTCCATGACATACAAGAGGGAATCAGATTCTCAGATTGCACCTCTACCATGGGGGAATACATTTCACTTCACCTGACTTTCAAGGAAATTTGACTTTACGTAATGCCACTGAAATCCGATCCCTCCGAGGAAGCAATTTGGGGACCACAGAACATTCTAATAACCCCGGTGATATTATTATGTTATTATCATAATTACCCTTTTGCCCCCGACGTTTTAATTAGAAACTCACCGTTGGCCCCTAGGGGGGTAAAGGGAACCTGCGTTGGGGGAATGCTGAAACTAGGTAAAGGTATTTCACAATTGCTCCCTTATGCTCTTTGGAGCAGCAAGTAGCCTATAAGAAGGAAGGAGGACTCAGGCTGTGTGCTATGAAGAGATGAAGCTCCCTTGCTCCATTCTCTCTCTTTCTGACATCGTTGTCAGTCAAAGTAGCACCTATAAGCCCCACCCATATTCCTCTATCCTCTATCTCCCTACATCCTCCTGACATGCCCCCACCATCCCTCTGTTCTATATTTAGCATTTTGCTAAACTATCTCCTCACCTCCTCCTCCTCCTTTTCTCTTCCACCTCCACTTAACTCCTCTTTACTGTTTAGTGCTCATCTTTTCAACATCCTCAGCCAAATGTTTCCCTCCATTTCTTGCTTTCTCTCCCTCCTCATCAGAGGGCCTTCTCCATCAGTGCGCCGCTTTTACAAATCAATGACTTAATCTGTCGTAACAAACAAGTGAGCAGCACCCTCAGCCCCTCAGCCCCGCTCTCCCCCGCCTGCCAGCCCCCGCTGCCGCTGCTACAGCATGCCACAGAAAGAATGGGAGCAGAGGTAAAAAAAAAAAAAAGAAGAAGAAGAAAGCTGAACAATACACCATGTGAAATACATGTGTTGTGTTGGAAGACAAAGTACTGAAAATGAAAGACATGAGGGTACCGGGAACACAAACATGTTTGCAAGAAGCAGAGAAGCAGAAGTAGAAGAAAGACAGGATAGTGTGAGAAAAATGAAAGTGTGTGTGTATGTGTGTGTGTGTGTGTGTGTGTGTGCACGCGTTGACGTGGGTTTTCCCACCACATGTCTTCTCGGAGCCCTCAGCTCTGTCCAACTCCTCTACCATGAATTATTGCCTGTCTGCATTCACCACCTGGTTCACTAGCACTCCACTGGACATACACACACACACACACACACACACACGCTTACTTACCCTACCATGCACACAACCACACACCTGATGGGGCACCTTGGGTCAGCTGGCTCAAGAGTAAACACGCTACCAGCCTATGGCCAAAGCTTCTACAGTACGCCACCTGCCTCCAGTTCACCATTAGCCTCACAGTGTTTTATGCATAAGACTTCATAGGGTGAGTAGGTATAAAATGATGAGTTATGAATAGATATCACATGATATCTCATCTATAAATCATAGCTCCCCAATGCCTTTGAAGCGGCGCAAGTGCAATGATATTGCTCTGACACCATGGTTTAAGGCCATCCAAATGTTAGGCAACACAGCTGTACATTATAGGGAAAAAAAACGAGTAAGAAGAAGTCATGGAAGAAAGGAGAGAAAGAGAAGTCAGCGAGGCCAAGGGCATGCATAAAAGATAGGAGACCCTCATGGTGTTTCAGAAAGAAGTGTTTTGTCTGAGACAGAGACAGAGTGTGGGGGGAAGAGAGAAAAAGAGAGAGAGAGAGAAAGAGAGAGGGTTCACGCATGGGAGAGAATACAAGTGGGAAGAACTGAATTGATAAATTAGTTCAGCCAATGTGCAAACTGATTACCACGACGGCAAAGCCACAGGATCCATCCAGCACACGCATGGAATGAGACACAAAGGCATGCACACGCTCACACTTAGCACTTATAAAAGAGACATGAATCTGACAAATACAAACAATAACACAACTGAATATTCAATCACACACACACACACACACACACACACATACACATGCACACACCAAATGTATCTAGGGCAGGCTGCTGCAGTTTGCTGTAAGTAAAAGGTATTGAACTGCTGACTGCAGCCAGAAAAGATCCCACAGTCCTCCGGATCACCAAACACAGCCTAATGGATAATGGCTAACAGCTAGTGCTAATGTGATTTCACACTTAGCAAAGTTAATATATCACTGGCTGAACAAAAGTCATGCTACACACAGAAACCATGCTAAACTCTGTTTCTTGAAAAGGTGGTGAAAATTTGACTACCAAAGCTTCATTTGAGGAGTTTTAAAAGGGGGGGGGGGGCACTTTGGAGGTTATGTAATTGCTTACAGCGTGAATGAAAGACTGAACTGCTAACATTGCTGATTGTGAAGTGTTGGATAGGAGCATTCCATCAAGCTAACCACAGACTTATGACAATATTTTCCCCTGACTCTTCAACACTTCAACTTGCCACTCACTCTCCAATAAATACCACAGTGATGGTGGGGAACTCCACACCCCACCCAGGCACTAATGTCAGCGCTGTGGGCCTATGTAGAAAGTGTGTGTATGCATGTTTGCATCTGGGGTGTGTGTCTGTGTGCGTTTGAGGGCTGAGAGTGAGCCTCTTCTTTGGATTTGCAGATCATCGTAAACTGATTAGAGGGTCCCAAACCACCAAGGATTTCACATATCTGAGTTATTGGGCCTTTGTACACCCTGCGATCACACATACGCACGCACACACACACACACACTTAAGCGATAACATACAGCTGATAATGAAAAATAGAACTACTGTGAAACACAGCTTCAGTATGAAGCCATCAATCACCATGACGTACAACAATGAAACCACACACTGGACTGTTTCATAGTTTCCCAACTATGAAATGATGTGAGCGTTGGGGGAAGGGGAACCAGGGAAGAAGACGGATGGCAAAGAGAAAATAAGAAGAAAGTGGTAATGATAGTGCAAAGGTTACTTAATGTTTAATCTCTTTGATTCAAACAATTCATTTTAAAACATCAAAAAGAGGTTTTACTTGGTCAAAATGAGATTCTCGCAAGACTAGAGAACAATTTGTAGAAATGTAATTAGAGAAATCCAAAAAATAAGAAGCTCCTCCACTTTGAACATGAACTGATCCGTGTGTGTGTGTGCGTGTGTGTGTATGTGTGTGTGTGTGTGTGTGTGTGTGTGTGTGTGTGTATGTGTGTGTGTGTGTATTCTAAAAAGCCATGTTAGATCTCTTGCAACTGTTGATCTCCTCCAGTGCTACTGGCCGACCTTGAAAAGTTTTCACGTTCTCAAAGAAGCCCACTGACCTGCCCCTCATCAACACACGCACACGCAAACACACACACACACGCAAACACACACACACACACACAGAGAGAGAAAGAGATCTATGGCAGACATTTTGGAAAAGTTCAAAGGTGACAAGAATTAAAAGTTAACTGCCCAGGAGGGATTTTAAATGGAGGAGTAAAACGATACAGGGGCAGAGGGGAGAGAATGGGAGAAAAACACAGAATTAAAGGGCTTAAAGAAATGTAAAGGAGTAAAGGAAAAACACCACCAAGCATGTCTGTTTGCAGACATAATTTCGTAATGAGACCACCTGGACTGCCTGCTATTAGATTATTGTGAAGTGACAAAATTCTGACAAGAAAAAGCAATCACCAACTCAGCAAATACAAACTTTAGTATGTCTGGGTGTTTTCTCCTTTGGGATAAAATGCCAAGGAACATTCTTCTGTGTTATATACTAAAGGGCAATTTGATTTAGACTTTTCCATGATTGACATGTGTGGACTCGGAATTGACCCAATGTGATAAAAAACCCACCAGCTGAAATTTCAAACAAATTACAAGAATTATTTCCCTGTAGCATGTTACCAAGATTCAACCAATATGAGCTCCATACACACAGATTTGGATGGAAATGGTCCAAATACTCAATATATTTAAATTCAATATATACACAAGAGCTACTTTGAAAAAATTCCAAGTATGCAATGTTTTCACCAGAATCAGAGTCTTGGCAGGTTGGAAACACATCTGACACCATGACTGAACACCATGGAAACCCAAACTTCTGAAACACATTAAGGTGGGCTGGCTAAAATAGGGTGCACAAACCACATCCATACCAAGATAGGGAACCTCCAGGATACTGATTTTAAGTGAAGAAACTAACTCACAAAGGGGAAATAGGTGGTTTAGTTTTCTAAAAACACAACAGTCAAAGAGGAAGGAATCTAAAATCATAAATGACTGATATTTCTGTAAACTGATAGATATCATCCAAACCCCCTCCATGTGCCATTTGCCAAGTCTACTGTATCCCTTTCTTCATGTTCTCATCCATCAATCATTCCATCCATCAATCATGAAACAGATGGCCTTTTAGGGCTGCATGTCAGTACTGATGGCTTCCCTCTGCCACAGTTGTACCATTACACCCCCCACCCCTCCTCCACCAACACACACATACATTCACACATACAGGCACACATCCTGCCCCCTACACCTCCACCAGATGGACCGGTCTTACTATCTACTTCCATGAATCACTATCTAATGGTAAAGATGGGTCATCAGCCTATCAGATTTTAATACACACACACAAAGAAACATGCATGTCCTCATGGTATGGTCGGAGGTGTGTGAGTAGCATGTCTGTGTGTCTGTGAGGGTCAGTCCACAAAGAGTAGCCCCCAGAGAGAGCTGTCTGCCTTTGGTCTCTGGGGCCTGTCAAGAGGGGTAATTGATGATGTTTTCATTACAAGGTGTGGGGTAATGTGGGGGTTGGTGCACAGTATGAGTGTGTGTGTGTGTTGTAGTGGGGGGTGGGCAGGTTGACTCAGCTGCCTCCTCTTTGACACCAACCACTCCTGCGATTGGTACGTACAAGTCATTGCTTCCAAATGCCCCCGTAGAAACACACACGCACACACTAACACACACTTGCTCTCAGCCACAGACATAAACTGAAGTAGTCACACATAGATACACACACACAGCCCAAAGCCAATTCCATTCCCAGAGATAAAGTATCTGAAACCGAGTAAAACGCTGAGAATAAAACTAACTTGTTCCCTTGTTTTCCTCTGCCGCTCTGTCTCGTCACAGTGTCACGCCAGGCCTTTGGCAGATCTGTCTGTCTGTCGTGTCTTAGGACCTCTTTGAAATTGTAATGCAGTGGCGCCTAAGATTCTGACTGCCACTTAGATTGAATTAAGAACTAATCGGAGACACCAGGCTGCATAGGCCACTATATTACTGTACAGTATCAAGATGGACATCATGCCTTTGTTGTCGCTTATGAATAAATGAATGAAAACATATAAGAAGTCAGCTGATGTTCTCCTTTTAAGCTTGCTTCCTGATAGCTTTTCAAAGTGATTACTGTGGCGTCCCGGTGGCTTGGATGGTCACTTGAAATCATGTTTCATGAGAAACTTAATTTGTGCAGTGGACAACTAAGACAAACATGTCTAACAATCACCGAAGAACCATAGGCCATCATGGGCATGAAAGAAAATACATGTAACATCTCTCTTCCCACTTTCCTTCTACCCAACTGTGTAATAAAGGCAGAAATGGTAACCTTCAGACTAATATTAAAAAGGGGAAATTTTGTGTGTGCAAAATTGGAAGGAACCAGTACAATAACATCCTTCCAGGTCAGGGTTGCCATGGGTTACCAGGGTGCTGACATGTCCAGGCTCCAGCAATAAACAGCCAAAGACTAATGGCATCTGAGGCAATGGCGAACTCTGACCTCAAAAGTTTTTTTTAAACCTCCCTTCTGTTGCTCAGATGAGGTTTTACATATCTCCTTGCTGTGAAGTTCAGGAACTGATAAGTTTTCTGTTTACACTGTGCTGCAGTAATACTCCCTAGCTTTAATTATATAACACTTACAATACAATAGTAATTTGATGCACTCTGCTTTTTTTTGGTTGTAGAAACACAAATCTGTTTATGGCAAAAGCCCACTAAAAGAAAGCAAATTTCAGGTGTTGAATCTACTCTGCCTTCTTGTTTTCTGCTCCGTTCTGTCCAATCCCAACTTAAATCACTAAATCCAATAAAATGCAATGGATATTTTGCCTTTATTAAGCAATACACCTACCCATCCAACCATCTATTCAACCATCCATCCCCCCCATCCACCCACCCACCCTGCACACCCTGTCTGGATTCCTCTACCACCCAAGGCCCACGACAGCAAGGCTCCTGACCTCCTCTGCCAGCGCAGAAATGAATTATATTGCTTTTCACACCTGTTTCTGCTCAAAACCCTGCTGCACACCGCTGTGTTGAAGAAAAAAAGAAATCATTTCCAAGAGAGAGGGGGGGATGGGGGACAGCGTTCCCCCCAGTTCGGCTACATCTGTGTACGCGAGCAGTTAAATTAGACTCTAATTGTATTAACGGGGGATTATGCCTTCCAGTTGGATTTTTTATACTCTCTCTCTCTGCATTTTATAAGTTTTAAGGGGAGAAAGGAGGAGGGGAAGAAAAGCAGCTCATTGAGGGTTTGCGGGTTGGCATCTTTTATGAGCTGCGATCACGGCTGCCCCTCGTTACACTGAGTCTGTGTACAAATAGGAGGGGAGGAGAGCCAGAATGAGGGAGGGTTAGTGATAATGTGTATGCGAGTGTGTGTCCCAGTCTGCCAGGCTAATACACCAATGCTAACACTCTGAATGCCACCCCCCCCCTTCTTTCTAAACACACACACACACACACACCTACTTCAGTTTAGCAAGGCAGCAATATAAACGGGGATAATGGTGGTGTGTGTAGTGGGGAGGTGGGGGTGAATTCCATCTAATTACTCTATCACATAATTTCACAAATTGCCTTTTCATAGGGGAGTGGAGAGCAGATCACAGGGCGCGTTGGGGATTGGAGGCCTGAGCTTTCATTTACTACTCATTTCTTGTTAAATTAAACAAGAAAATACCATTTGTGAGGAGGGGAGGGGGGTGGATTCCAAGCACACAATAGGAGGGTTAGAGGAAACAAAGATTGGGTACCAGCTCTTTCTTCATCTCAAGCCCCAACTCTTTGATTGTAACACAAAGCAGCAAGGCAGCTCAGTTATGCAATCCCAGTTGAACGGATTCCATGACTTTAATTATTTAGTTAAATAAATACTGTTTTGGTGACTTAAAACACTTTTAAAATCAATATCTACAGGTTTACCAAGCATATAAATCTGTCTGCTGATCAGAAAGACTCATTTGTCTGATCAAAGATCACATATGTTCAATGATCAAAACGGAATGACTGCTAGTAGTCCAGCATGTGTTTAATAGAAAACAAGCATCATAACTAGATGAGGATATAAGTGAAAAGTACCCCCCCCTTCTCCCTTACTTCATTTTGGTTCCCCACCAAGTTTACAGCTGCATGTTATGCTGGCAGTGAGCTTTCGTGGTTCGGCCATCGGTGACAGGCGGTAAACGCTAATGTTTTGTGGTCGCTCCAAGTCAGAGCAGCCAAATTCTTCTGATGAACTTGTCCCACAAGCTCTGTTGACAACATATGAGCTCATTGGGCGTGTTGGAGAGAATTCAGCAAGCTGTGACTGTTGTCATCACAAATTCAATAGCACTGCTCTATGGGTCACTACCATCACACGACTGATAGAAGCTCTATTTAATCTGTTTTTTTATTATTATTTCTTCACCTGTAATTATTTCTCCTTCACTCGCTTCTAAGGCACATTTCAATATCCATTATGCCCTGAGGCACTGACCCTGGCGCACATTACCAGTGTTTCTACTGTTGGTGTCCATGCTAAGAATCGCCTGCTTTTAAAGTTTCCCTTTTCCTGTTAGAACAAGACACTAGCAATTTGCATCTTTGATGGATATGCAGGAATGTCTTCAAAAGAAAACCAAAAAAAACAGCTGTATGCATGCCACCTACCACCTATCCTGCTGGTGCACTCGCAGACTCAATTCGCCACCCACCTTCCCCCTTCCATTTGGTACAATAAGAACTCCCCTGAGGGTGCATATGTGAGGGCGAATAACAGAAGAGATCCAGATTTCCACTTGTATCTGTTCTATTTTACTGTATTCTGTACTTTTCTGTCTGGTTATCACTGCATTAGTGTCACATTATTGAATATGTATTATGCTTTAGAATAAATGGCGTCCTTAGTTTCATGTGATGCCTCAGTCCTCTGCTATGTGTGTACATATATGTGTGTGTGAATCCATGCATCTGTGTCTAATTGGCATTGTGTCTATCTCTAAGAGGCCAGACTCTCATCCTGCATCCCTCAGAGAAACAAAGATGGGCCAACCGATGATGCTGCTGTGGACGGATCAGCTGCCCGTGGTTATGTTTGTACCAGCAGAAACAGAGAGACATATTGCCGGGGTAAGAGATACTGTAAATGTTTTTGCATCCGAGGTGCTACAGTATGTGTGGCATGTACATGGACATATGGCGATCTAATTAATGGTGACACTGAGGAATGATTAGGGTAAACAAATGAGACCACTGCGAGCATTTACAGTATCGGACACCAGTGGTATTGTTAATGCCAGTGTTTCTCAAAATTAAGACCACATTTCCCATAAACAAAGACGATGTTGCGCCTCTGCGCCTGGGTCTCATTTCTATTTGGCTCCTCTGAGGAGGATAAACATATTGGAAGTGATTTTTCCATGAACCTTTCAGTTAACTTCAGAGTTTGAAGAGATGTTCGCACTTCAACAGAAACGGCAGCTTCTTCTTTATTGTGCAATAAAGCAATACACCCCGATGTGGCATCATGTGTCTGTATGGGTGCGAGTGTTAGTTTCCATTTCTCTGTTTCGGAGAAGGAAGAACCTGACAGATCATCCTTATCCCCCTGTTCACCTCCTCTTCTTCTTCTTCTTCTTCTCTTGCACAGCTGACATTCACTTATATCCTGCCCACTGTTTGAGATCTAACAGTGCAGAAGCCTCCCATAAGCCCAACTCATGGTGTAATATGACCCAGTAGGTGTGCTGCAGTGTGTCTATGTGTGTGTGTGTGTGTGTCTGAGTGTGTGTGTGCTGAACTGTATTTCCACAGACAGGATGTGTGTATGTTTCAAACACCTTTCCTCTGTGGCCCCGGAGGTTTTGGGGGTGTACGTGTTGAGGTCAGGGAGTTGGAGGAGAGGATAGTGTGTTGGTGTGATGATGATGGTCTGTGTGTGTCTGTGTGTGTGAAGGGTGAAGTTTGTTAAGGAGGCAGTGGGGGTCAGATGGAAAGTGGAAGAGCACAAAGAGAAACAAAAAAAGTCTAAGACAGCTTGTGAGATTTAAATGTGCAGATATATACAATTTACACAAATCTACAGTATATCTCTGCATGCCCCGCTACACTGTGTGCACAAAACAAAAAGTTCCTCTGATTTACAATGCAGACAAACAACATAAAATACAAAAATGAAAAAAAGTTGAACCCATATCCATAATCCAACAACCAAATTACATTTCCCAGTACCCTCCCTGTTGGCTTGTGCAATGCACCCACTCAGCCCAACTGTATCCTGTTCTCCACAAGCTCTTGACATGGGAAGAATCTGTGTGATGCAAGGCTGCATGGTCGAAGTTTTGAAAAATATTTTCTTTAGCACAGCACTAGTTTCAAATTGTAATGCGAAATCTGCCTCAGGAAACACATAGATGCCACTGTTTAAACCTTTGCTTTCCACATAAAGTATCATCTCAGCTGCAATTTTACTTTTGTCAGTTAAAAGATCTGTCAGTGTCCAGTTTATATCTTCCCACTATCAAAGGAAACTTTGTTTCCTACTCTAGTATACTTGTTATTTGATTAAACATGGGTACACTTATTTTTATTGTCCTCCACTTTCCTTTGATACATTTCAAGAGATGTTGGCGTAATGTCAAGCAATGCCAAGATTTCACTGAAATCAAAAGATACATTATATTTACTGGTGGCTCCATATTTAGCAATCTCACTGGCGAGTTCCAAACATTTTCTCCATCTCAGACAATTAGCGGCCCATGTCAGCCCGAGCTAACGGCATTGGTATTCCTCGCTGTGATCGGGTGAAAATTAAGCAAAAACCGCAGGGCCTTTGCAGCATCTCAGGCATCTGTTAAATAATGACAGATTTGTTTTTAATAAGGTTCATATATGTATCTGCAGCAGTTATGGCCAGGGGCGTCTCTCCTTGCCTTCAACCTTATTCAGTTTCAGCAGATGAGGAGCAGGGAGAACAGGCTGCTGAGATTGCTGGCAGATTACACAGGCCGTGGCTTTGAAGTTTTCGCTCTACTACTAACTGGGATACATTGTGGAGAAGGTCGGGGGGGTGTTCTGGTGGTGTGTGTGTGTCAATGAGCGTGTCAGTGTTTTGAGGACATGTGTTCATTTGTTTGCAAGTGTATGGGTGTCAGAAAACACGGAAGCAGAGTTCGAAAGAAAGAAAATGTGTGTGTATGAGGGCAAGAAAGCCCGTGGCTGCTACTCGAGGTTCACTTATGCACACGTGACAGGAAACTTGCAGCTAACGAGAACAAAATAGTGTTTCATTCAACTCACTGTTAGGTGCTGAAAGAGCCATGCTCTCATGATGTTGGTAGCCACCTTAGGGAAGATCCCTCTCTTCTTGTTGCGCTTCTTTTCTTTATCGGGGTCATCGTCGTCCCCCGTGCTCGGCGAAGCCACACTGTTGTCCAGGCCGTCACCTGTCACATGACATGAGGAAACAGAGGAGACGGCGGCGGATCAGACACACCGTTTGTTTGCTTCCTGCATTCGCTTTGCCGCCCCGCGTTCAAAGGGAATAAATATGATTTTCGAAGGAATTCTGGAGGGCTTTGTATGCACAGATAGAGGGGTATAGAGACACAACAATGGCAAGCGGAGAATGGCTGGAAAACAGCACCTCATAAATGCATTCATTTTTAATACATTTATAAATAACCCTGCCTTTCATTTTTTTTCCCCCCACCACTTGAAAAACACAGTGAGCGCAGACGCATCTTTCTGTGAGGAAGAGAGGGGAGAAGAGGAGCACAAAAGACTTGTAAGGTCGCATTTCCCCACTCTCCCATCCAAGCCCGCGCAGAATTGAAAATGACAGAGAGATTTAGTCTTTATTATCCTGAGGGGAAAATAGTTATTGAAGCGTCGCCCCAGCGCATTCTGCCATTTTACCTGAGGTGGAAAGAGTAACACGGCGCTATAAAAGGGGAGGTTGCAAGGAGGGGGGTCGGGAGGCACAAAATAAAAGGAAAATAGGTGGTGAAAAAAAAGGAAGTCAGAGGCACAAACAGCGCTAACAAAGCTAGCTGCTTTTCATAACAATGGCGTCATGGCTGCTTACAGCAACCTGTAGGGCTTCGATAAGGCTCTATTAAGGCCAGTTAACCTCACCTAAGGGGAACACTGAGACAGCTTAGAGTATTTGAGCACTGAGAGGAAAAGTGAAAAGAAGGCACTCCGATGGCCTTTTCTCTGCTTTCAGACTCAATGACATGAACCCACACACACACATACAAACACACACACAGCACATATTCAAAACTACCCAATTACTGTATGCATTATATACAGCTCCAGTGGAGAGAAAGAGGCTCTTCCCATCTGTGGCTGTGAAAAGCCTAATTGTTATTATCATTATTCAAAAATGTGAGCCGCCCTCAATGAAGATGATAATCATAAAAGAAACATGAGGCGAGGTAAACAAGTGGCACCGTAGCTCTTCTCCTCATTGCCAGAAATTTCAGTGGCTGCTAAACTGACTTTTGTCCCAGTCTCTTGACTGGAATTGAAGAAGGAAAAGAGAAAAAAAATAAAAAACACTGAAGCAGCGCAACAGAATTGGATGCAGTTATTTATTGATTACACACAAAGCACTTCTAAAGCTTCTAGGTCTATTCAGTGTGACAGGAGTAGATAACTGCATTCGAGTGGGGCCCAGCGCACCGCTAGCTTGCAGAAGGCGACACCCAGCACCTAGCTAAACCCTAAGCCCCCGATCCATTGATAATTAATGGGGATGTTGGCGCTAATCCGGTTGGAGATGACTTTTTTCCAGCCTGCCACATCAATGGAATAATCAAGGGCCTAAAACCCAGGCCTTTGCTCCCCATTACCTCAGGCAAAAGAATTCCTGAAAGCATGCCTGGAGGGCACCTGAATTATATACACCATTAGGAGAGCGGCTCTCAATGATCCATACGCAACAACACTCTTGGCTGGCTCTCGCTCTCTCTCCGACTGTTCTGGCAGAAGGAGATACATATGCACACATATTGAAGGCTTTTTTAATGAACCTCGTGTGGAAGTGGAGGTGCTGCTACAGGAGATTGGGGGAGGGATAAAACAAGGGCTGGCGTTTCATAGACGACACGATACACATGCAAACCCCACCCATTGCACATTAATAATACACATATGCATAAAGCTCATGGCAGGGTTGGGGTAGGTAGGATTCATGGGCAAAAGTTCAAAAGCTGAATTTGGCCAGGCAGGTTGAAGTGCTGTTGAGCAAGTCAGTGACCTCTGGCAGTTTACAGGAAGTCACTGGATAAGGCTTGGAATAGAAATTAACTGTCAAATATGTACTCATATTTACAGAAACCAAGGATTATTTTCAATTTTAATGACTGTTGATGATGTGACTAAAAAAATAGCGAAAATAAGCCATCAACATCAAACAGAAACAAAGCAGTAAATCCTCCCTGCTGAGAGCAGGAACTCATCCTAGTTGTCAATTTACTGATCCTTTAAAAATATATCATTCACTTTTTCCTGAGTTTTATTTGAAGTGGTGATATTTGTGTAAAAACTTCCCATTATTACTAATGAGTACCAATGGGGAAGGCAGTCACTGTATAGTTTTGACATCACAACTTTATGGAAACCCTTTTGAGGCACAGTTCAGAATGGGCTGTGTGCATTTCAGTTTTTTAAACATGGGGCAGTATTTATATAGAACACATAGACCTTCTTATAAACAAGAAAATATTAAAATCTCACTTCCTATGATATGAGACCTTTAACTGATTAGTTAACAAACATTAGAATCACACACGCACAGTGTAGCCCTTCCGCCTAGCTCCTATACCTATCTCTCTGTCTAAAACCACACTTACGTTGTAAGCTTCAGTTACATCATTAGCTCGGAACAAACGCAGCCTGAGCTTAACAAGTGAGGGTTTTCTTTTTTTTTTTTTCTGCCTCTCTCTTCCCCGGTCTCCCTCTATGTCTCTCTGCCTAGTGGAAAAGAGGGGAGAGCTGAACCAAAGCCTTGTAATCTAAGACCAGATTTTCATTGGAAGCAAATGCTTTCAATCCGTTGTAAAGAGCAGCTCATGTTCAGCAAAGCCTACAATAACAAACCTAGGGGCTTGTCCCATGCGAGTTGGGAAAACAGAAGCAAGCGGCTGGAGTACCAGCTCGGAGTGAGCAAGCGAGTATGCATGCAAGTGAGCAAATAGGAGAGAGCGGGTGAGCAGGAAGGCTCAGGAAGAGGTGAGAAATCGTGAGAAGCATGGAGAGAGGGGGAAACGGGGAGACAAAACACAAAGGGAGCAGAGAAAGAACAGAATGAGTAATAAAAGAGAGAGCAGGAGAGAGAAAGTGTCACGAGAAACTGCATGATTCTGTGTGTGTTGCCACTGTTTTATCACGGCACCTCATCTAAAGTGAACCTTCTTCTTAACAGCGTGTCATGTGGTGCTTTTTAATATACTACTGCATGTGTTAGCTGTTTTTTAATTGAACTTTTATTTAACAAGAAAGTATCACTAAGAGCAATTCCCTCTTTTTTCAATGTGCTCTTTCCAGCACAGTAATCAAACCAGTAATCTTCCAGTCACAAGACCGCCTCCTCACCTTTAGGCCACCGCTGCCTCATATAGCACAGAATTATACCGCACTATACCAGCCACACTTAGAGAACTACATCTAAACTATTGATTTATGCAGAATAAAATGGTAATGCATGCAGAAAGTATAATCTTCAAACCCCTTAATAATGACCCTACAGATTATCGAAATTACTCCAAAGACCTCCAGCTAATCAATTATTTCGTACATACCGGAATGATGTATGCAGCGATGTGAAATGATGTATAATATGAAAGAAGCAGCCTGCATGACATCTCGTATCATTAAACTATGTGAAAAGCAGGTAGAAACTTGTCTAACATACCCTGAATCTCCTCAATACGTTTACACAAAACGGTCATTGGGGGGAACAGGTTGTTGAGGAAATTCAATGTAGAGAAATTGAGGGAAAATATTTTAATAAAAGACCTTGCTTCAATAGATTGTAGGCAGAGTTTGATCATTTGTGTCACCCATATTCCAAACCCTAAGGGGAGGGAAAGTCTAACCCCTCCCACTATTCCCTTTTTTCCTCTCTCTTCCCAATACTTCTCCTCAAGTCTGACCTATAGACACTAACTTTACCTAGAAGGGGAAAAGGAAGGAGGAGGGCCGGGGAAGGGCCGTCAATTTTATTGGCATTTCCATTTTCGTTGCAATTTGATACCAATCACCTCAGAGAGGTCTGGGGCTAATTTCTGCTTTTCTTTAACCCCAGCGGGCGAGGAGAGAGTGGGAGTTGGAAGGGAGAGAAGAGAGAAAGGCCGAGGAAGGGTGAAGCCGGATAGATGTTGAAGCCGTGTCTGGCAGCCATGTTGGGGAAATGTCAATGGTGTTACCTCAGCCTGTGAGTGAGCGAGTGGGAGGGTAGGAACAGGGGAAGAAAATGAATGGTAAAGAGAAAGAACGGAAGCGAATGAAAGAAAAAGCTGGTGTTGAAACTCAGTGCCGCCGACAGAGGCGATGGAGGAGGAGAAAATAATGGATAAGAGAGGAAGGAACTAGTGTGTGACACACTGGAGTTAGTCAATTGAAAAAAATGAGATGCAGGACTGATTTGTTTTTCTATTTTTGCCCTCGAATCTCTGCAAAACCAACATTTTCTGCAGATTGTTTTCACAGAACCATAACAAGTTTTATATTTCTGTAGTTATTACTACACACTTGAACATGAACAAAACTTATTTGCTGTCTTTAGTAGTATATGTAGCACACACCAGAGATGCAGAAGAAATAGCTGAGATGAACCAATTCAGGGAGTAGTTGATGCTTTTCTGGAGTATTGATGCACACAAAGGTCGGAAAATACAACAGTTGTCTTTTGTGGTTTCAAAGAGGATTGGTAGTGTGCTATAGACTGCAAGAACAGGCTGAAAACTTTATATTATTATAAATTATTATTATTATTATTAATAATAATAATAATAATATAAAACTGATACGTATCTGATCTTTTGACATATGGCTTCAGTTTGAACGGCCAGGTTGTGTTCCAACCTACATGTCATCAACAAATGACAAACACCACTATTCACCATGTAAATAGACAAAAGTGGGAAGAAAGCAACAACCATGACCAAAAACCTTGCTCTTGTCCTCCTTAATCTCCTCCTCAAAGCAAATGTGTTGTACGTGTGCTGGCTCCGATAGGAAAGCAACTTTTAAATCGCCAAATATTGAGCATGCTCGCTGCATAGATATAGACATGTGTATATATGTATATATCTATATGCTGATGAGTCAATTGCCAACACCTGATACCACTTGTCTCCCTACCATTCAGGTTTTACATTGGAGTGATTTAAAATTTTTCTAGCAATGTTAATTTAATAAAGGCTACTTATATTTTTTCCAAAGATGAGTGGCTTGGTTGTTTTTCCCTCTTTGTTTTTGTCACTAAGCCTGTGACCACAGAGCACCATCTTGACAAAGAAATATATGTATCTATATATATATGTTTATATATCTGCTTGTAAGAACTTGGGGCATTTAAAGTTCACACTGGCGATCACATACAAGTCATGTTTAATTGGAAACAATTGGAAATTGGAACAACCTTGCAAAAAATCTGATTTCACAAATAAATCCGAATTGAGCATTAAGCCCTACAGTTTGAACATAGCCCAAGTGGCCTGCATCCCATTTGAAAGAAATCAGATCTGTGTAATTCAAACTGTCAATTAAAAGATCAGATACCGGTTGCATAGGGGCGAAAAAATCTGAGTTGGGTGACTTCAGGCTGCAGTCTAAATGTTAAGTCTTAGTCATATCACTGAATCAGTTGGTTGTTTCGCTGCCCTCTTTTCAACTAATGCACTCGTCAAGTAAGATAGTCTATAGCCAGGCAAGTCAACTTGTCAGTCACCCGGTTAGCCCATCAGTCAATCAGCTGTTGGGGCAGCTCGTAAGCCCCGTCAGTCAATGAACCAGTCAGTCACTCTTGTCCACGCACAGGCTGCCAGGCTCATTAAGAGCATCAGCAGCATGTAAGCCTGAGCTGCATACATACAGCGGGGGCAGCCAGACTGCCAAGCTCCAGTCTGCCCACGAGGAAAAGCCACAGGCACAACTCCGGGCCTGGCCCACTGATCAGCCATGACAACGTCTTGCAACTAGTTGGAGGAGGGGCTGGGCAGGAAAGGGGGGTGGATGTATGTGTGTGGTGAGTGGGTGGGGGGGAATCAATGCAGGATGGTGGGGGTGCAAATTCGTGTGTGAAAAATGCATGCATGCATGGATGTGCATTCGTCTGTATGTGTGTCTATCTCTGTCTTTCTTTATGCATGTGTTTCCAGCCACAGAAGCTCTGAATGTCGTGTGTGTGCATGTGTGTGTATGTGTGTGTGTATGTGTGGCAATTAGGGAGCAGGCCAGTGACTGGAAGGAGCCAGGGGCAGTTGAAATGCCCCGGGGCCAACCAAGGGAAGGAATATTTTATCAGTCCCCTCACATGCTGTATACAAAAATACACACAAACACACACACACACACACACACACACACACACACACATGAGCTGTGAGCAAACAGAAAATGACGTAAAAACTAGGTTAGCGTTGTTAGCATTAGCTAAACAGACAGTTGCTCCTATGCTCATTCAGCTTGGGTGGCTTTTATTTAAGCCTTTTCCGTTTCATTCCTGCCTTGCACTCCTTCCTACTTCATTATTTTTCTCTCTCTCTCTGTCTGCTGAAGTGTGGGGTTGGGACGGATGATATTTGCACAAGGCATTGTTAGCTTTCTTCTTGTTAAGTTTTCCTTCTTTGTCAGTCAAACAACAGACAATGATATTTCGCTTATAAAATACAGTTAAAAAAGGGATGTGAAGTTAACGTTGTTCAATATCCTCAACCTTTACGTTTTCAATTACGTCTTTAACTACTGCAAACTAATGACGCTTCCTCTTTGTCTTGATCACTTCTCTACATCTCTGTCTCAAGGCATAGCCTGACATTATCAAGCAGTATCTAGGCTAATCTGTTATGATCTGATTATGAACCATCTCTCAGCGATTGGTACTACCTGCCCCCTCCGCTCAGGCACATGTGCCATTCCAAGGTGTCAGCCATTTTTCTGCTGCCTGGCAAATTAACAGCTCCAGATTCACCAGTCAGTCATCTGCGAACAGCGATCCTGTCAGGCGCGTCGCTTCCAGCGCAATGCTGGAGAATTATGGCATTCGGCTTTCTAATATTTTCTTCTTCCTCATAGAAGCGCTGCTGAGATGAGGGATAAGGTTATGAATATTAGCTTTGTGCCAGATGTCATGAGTGGGATCCTGTGTGAGGAATCATTCACAGATGGCCAAACGTTTTTGGAGGATACTGTGAGATGTTTTTGCAAGATTTTATAGGCCGTGGATGGACTCAGATGGAGAAGGAGTGGAATCGGGTCTTTTGAGTTTATGACAGTGCATTTAGTCTATGGGCTATTTGTTGCAAGAAAGAGAGAGTGTGTCTTTCGCTGTGAGTGTGAGTGACCTGGAGCTGATCTCTCATGGGCCACTCCTAGAGTTTCACACCCCAGAAAGCTCACATGACCCTGGGTTGGCTGCCCAGGCAAGGCCCAGGCCTCAGGGGCCTGCTATCCCGTTCCACATGGAATACACACATCTCATATTGGCAGGCGAGAAATTCATGCGTACACACACGCACTCTCTCAAAACATGATACACAAAGCGCACACACATGCCGGTGTACATTCACTAAAGTGCTCTCCCCTCTCGATCTTTCTTTCTGGCACTCGCACACAAGCACATGCACCCCTTCGCACACATAGACACACATTACATTCCCAGAAATCCTCGGAGGGGTAAAGAAGGGCTCGCGAGAGGGGAGGGAGAAAAGAAAAAAGTGGCGTTTATTGTATTCAGGCCATTCATAAGCTCTAGACTTGGGGAGGAGGGGTGCAGGGGGTTAGTAGGCAGTGGGGGGTTCCCTTTGCATTGCTCCGGAGGCTCCACCCATCTCCAAATATTCTGAACATGCAGGAATTCCTTGCAACGCAATTCCCAAGTACGGGCACATTTTCAAAAACCCTTTTACAGCACAGAAAACAGACACACACTTGAACACACTCGCACCCTTTTCCTAGGATCTTCCAAGAGGCAACTTTCCAATAATGACTACAAAAGTATTCTAAACTAACACACAGACACACACACACACACACACACACACACACACATCAATACAAAACACTCTCTGTGACCAATGCTGTTTCGCCTCCCTTTTATTCCAGAGGAGGAGGAGAGACATAGAGAAATCCCCTCCACTATTCTGCAGATAATGACATGCGCTGTCGACAAAACAATATGGCCAGTCTAGACTTCCCTTCCTGCCTGTGCCAGAGAGACTCTCCACTATTTTCAGATCTTTTCTCAAAACTTCCGCCGACGTGTTTGGATCATATCGCTCTGAAGCAAAGATTAATCTCTGTAGAACATACAGCAGCTACAACATAATGAACAAAAAAGATCCGGGAGACGGAGAAAATTGTCATTATTACAAGAGAAAAGAAAAACGGGGCTTGCCAGGTAGACAATCAGGGGAGAGCTAAGTAATTGCTTCCTGTAATCAAAACAATTCTATTCAAGTAATTACAGTAAATAACGAGTGCTTTGCAATAACAAAGCAGGTTACTCTGAATGATGACAATTTTGTGGATCGCTGCTGACAGATTCAATAATGACAGTAACTGGTGAGTCATTTACAAGTGTTATTTGTAATTAAAGCGCACTGGAGACTTCTTGTTGGGAGAATCCCAGCCAAGTTCGGAGCAATTATTTAATTTGCCGGGATCTGATGACAGAGAGATCAAGATGCCAGTGACGGTGAAGGTGTTTAACTGACAACAGCAAAAAAAAAAGTAAAAAAAAGAGCATATTTTAAGTTAATTGAAAGTGTTCCTCAAAGCTTAAAGGTTTATGAGTGATGTGGGTCTTTTACTCCAGTGGTTTAAGTACATTCTTGTTATTAGTGATACTTTGCTTTGCTTTTGGTCTTGTATGAACATCGGGGTCTCTTAACACAGATTTATACTTCTACATTGAATTGACACCATAGCTACACCCTACAACCCTACAACCTGATGTGCATCTCCCTATGGATTTACTTTGTGGCAACGCTATTTCTATAAACAGCATCTGCATACAAATATGCAGAATCTTTAGGCGAGGGACAATCTCTATTTGTAGAATGAGTGATATTGACCAATCATGTATGAGCAGGCTGTGGTTACATGCAAGCGACCAGTTTGTGTGGAGAGTTGCACCGAGGTGGAACGCACCGGCCAAATGGCATATCGCACCTAAGTGATTCTGTCCATGGTTTATCTTTATTTATAAGCTTTTAGTAGCTTTTTTTATTAACTTTTGAAGCTTTTTTATTAGCTTCTATTTTATTAGCTTGTATAGTTCCATTCTTGTGTCTAATGGAATATAGTGGAATCCAAACGATGACCGATGAACAGAAAAGGAATTCTTGGACCAGCTATCCGTTGGTTCCACCACATTTACAGAAATACTGGATCTCGCCCACCAGAGGCTAATCCATCATCAAATAGCCAATGGGTTCTTAGATTGTGGTGATTCAGACTGTAACAACTGTGATTGATCCACTCATCCATGTCAGCACAAGCACAGAAAGTTCAACCTCTCCCTGCCATGGTCACTCCAATGATTGAAAACACTTTTCCAATGTCTTTTTTTTTTTATTCCTGCGTAAAAGTCTGCTGTTTTAAAAAATGTATTAGGAATAGTATTATACAGGAAAAAGCCAAACAAAATTCAATACAGTCAGTGTGTTTACATGACACTGAAATTATTGTTAATTAATTAAACTGTTATTGTTTACTGGTCAGATTTTAAAAATACATGTATACACCATAGTTGGACTGAAATCGGACCAAATTGGACTTCTCAGAGTCTAATTCACACACCTAGATAATTGGATTGAAATTTGGTTTCCTCTGGCATGTATACACCTTAGTCAGACTGAAGCTGGACAACGAATGATGTTCCACAGCAGTAGAGATGAGACAAAGTGGAACAGAGAAGCTGCAAGAACTGGCCAAGTAAAGAGAAAAATACAGCGTTAGTGCTGATTCAATGTTTTTTCAGAGTGCAACCAGCAAGTATGGTTAAATAAAAAGAGAGAGAAAGACAAATGGGAACCCATATCCTATTCTCAGTGCGGACAGCACCGGCCCAGACCGGCTCATCTGGTCAGGAACTGTAGTTGAGAATTTATTAAGCTTATTAAGTTGTTTATGTTCAGTTTTTTACAAGGTGATAGAAAAGTCAATGCAGCATTAGGGGGCAGACCCCATCAGTTATTACATTTTCTCAGTTGCATGTAAACTAAGCTTGATGATGTGTATGTAAACACAGTGAGTGATGTAGAAATGCCTAACTATCTTTTTGATGTTTTAATTCTAAAGTGACAGATACACAAGTGCACAAGTATAAATGCTCCCAACGGCATAGGATACTTGCATAGTCTACAGTAAGACAAATTTCTATTATTGCAGCTGTAGTTCATCAATCGGGTCGTCTTTTTGAACATATAGAATATAAGACCATTGTTGTCATTTCTCTTTGTGGCTGTGTTCCTGAGCATCTGTGTGTGATGGCGGAGGCCCATCCACTGCTGGCTGTGAGGGGGGGAGGGATCAGGCCTGTTGACATAGCCATAGGTGATGGCAAAAATGTCAGTGTAAATGTGACTGCTCTCTCTGTGCCATTTTCCCTGTAAAGGGTCATCACCACAGGCTGCCTGACACGCTGGAAACTACCTCAAGCGCGGGGCACCGACACGACATTAAACTGCAGTATGCCTCTGTGCACACGCACACACACGCACACACACACACACACACACACACACACACACACACACACACACTCACGCAGCGACTGCCTTTTATTCCCACTTCCAGGTCAGTCGAGAGAGAAAGAATGAGGGAGAAAGAGACAGAGAGTTCAAGCTAAAATGAAAGTGTAGGGCGATGAATTCGCCCTTTCATGTTGAGCACTTTTGCTGTGTAACTATTGATTTTTCTCCTCCTGCCTTTGTGTTGCCGTTTTCTTTTTTTTTCTAACTTGAAGATAGAGGGCCAGAGCCGGTTCAAATGGGAGCACTTGTGAGGGGGGCCCACAGATTCTTCGCCTCAGTGAAGGAAAGCCCATACACACACACAGGCAACGTTCCTGAAATCATGTCTCTTTTGCTGCTTTCTCACTCTTAACTCTCACTCTCTCAATTGTTTCACTTCCTCTCAGATGGCTTTTGACACCTTCGACTCGCCGAGCTTGAGTCAAACCCAGCACGTTGTGACGAGAGAGAGAGAGAGAGAGGGAGAGATAGTCAAATGGAGTATGGAAGAAGAAAGGAAGGGGGAAGGGATGGTGGAGAGGACAAGGACTATAACAAAAGCTAAGAGCACTTAACAGCACAATGGCATGGCGGCCCTTTCCAAAAGTCAGCTGATGTGCTGAAGGGCATTCCAAAGTCCTTCAAATGAAGACATGGGACAAAGAGAGGGAGCCTTCTGCTAAACTGGTGGAAAACGTCCTATTTTGACTCTGTTGTGGACCAACGTTTAGTGGAAAAATATATTTTCAGAACCAAAATACTAGATTTACTAAAAGAAGCCTTTTGAGAAGCTATCAAAATATCATGTCAATCAAATGAAAGTACAAATTCATCATTCTTTGAAGAAAGATGTACTACTAAGCTATAGCAAGGTAACAACATGAATTTATTTGAAATACATCTCTTCAAATCATCTATGCATCCTTTCAGATGAGCTAAATTTAGTGAAATTATGTCTTGCCATAATGACTTGTTTAATTTCAACCAACCTATCAAAGCGACCATGAAAAATGTATCATTTCAGCACTGACAAGCTACATCTGTAATCATCTCTTTATGTTCGGGGTGTAGGTTCCATTAACCAAACTAAAGTTTCCCAGGAAGTTTATTTTTTCAGAGCCAACATCCACAGCTCTCACCCGTGTGTGCATTTTCCACATGGCAACTATATGAGTGACAGAGCTTCTGATAAACACTTATAATGCATGAGGATTTTCCCACTCGTGCTAACCTATCAGCGCCAGCCAAACTGCAGCATGTAGTTAGATAATACAGGCATGCCAACCCTGCGGTGCCACAAGCTAATAATAGCGCATTAGCTTTCAGTGAGTTTTTTGGAATAACAGAAGGTTTTTAGCATCATGGAGGATAATATGGTCTGCACCCACAAGCTCAAGTAACTGTAGGGGTGGTTAGAAAAACAGGATAAGCCCTTATCTGGCCGACAACCTACTCTCCAAATAGTTTTGGTCGTTGAGTTTTTGCATTTAAATTTTAGGGGTTTAGCTGATTTATTTTAATGAGTAAACAGTCGCTCTTCTGGCTTTTCTTTCATAAGATGCCTTCTTAAAGACAATAAATATACCTTTTATATTCAGCCTCCAAAATAATGCTGCATCTCCACTTCCTCCTCCTTGTCAGCATGTTCTTGATAGGCACAGGATGTAGTGTTGTGGGGATGTGGGGGATTTGTAGTCCTATCAGCCTCCCCATACGTAGCCCAGATAAGGCGTTCGGGACAAGGGCAGAGGAAGAGGAAGTGAGTGGGTTTACAACAGGCCTACTTCCTGTGGACCGTGGGCCCATGTGGAAGGGAGTGATATGCCCCCCGCGGCTGCCGGCGCTCTCGTCGCACAGTCCCGACCTAGTCACTTCCTAAAAAGAGGCAGCCCTCTCCGAGGGTGACTTCCTGTAAGAGTATGACCTCTCTGCTGCTAGAACACAACCTCGCTGGAACAAAGACCTGGGACTGCCCATGGGAGCGTGTGTGTACAATACTTCCATGCAATGTGTGTGTGTTTAACACTGGCACTCAGGCCTTTACTCCAAAGGTTATCACCAGAGAGAATCTCAGGCCCCCGGTCCCTGCTCATCTCTTTGAGTTTCACTGGCTCGGAGCGAGAGGGGATGATCAGGTTACATCCAAATGTGTATGTGCTCACGAGTGTGTGCGCCGCGAGTGGCATGCCTTGTGTTGCTTTGCAAACACGCAAAGTAAACGCCCTTTGCTGCCCTCCAGCCCACCCTGCTGCTCTCTGTTTACCTACAGGTATTTGTTATCTAGCTTCTCTTTCCTCTCTCTCTCTCTAAACTCTTAAAAAAGCTTGAGGTCTTTATCTCCCAGGCAAATCCCTACAGCAGGTATCCATGTCAAAAGGACCAAGGGGGGGGGGCTCAGGGGGCAGCATGTTTGGTCTGGGTCAGTCCAGGGTCAGGCTTCAGCCTGGTCGACACACATAAAATCAAGCCTCCGACCTCCCGTAGCCCAGGTTACCCAGACTCAGACATGGTATTTCACATCTTCACACCTTTAAGTGACATTATGGCCAAGACTCAAGATGAATATTTGAACACTGACCCGTTCAAGTCACCTGAACAGCAAAAACAGCCATAAACAAGATACATTGATCATTGTAGGGATCAAATCTGCAAACAAACAACACATTTACTCAGGCATCCGCACTATTAAATGAGTGCGCCGGCTGTACGGGAAGCACAAGCCAGGTTTGAATGTTAGAAGCAACGGGGAGTTGCAGGTGTCATATCGGGGTTATGAAATAAGCCCTGATGAAAATTAAAGTAGCATCGACCCATATTCAATAATATTTTTTTAAATCCACAGGGATACAGGTTTTAACCAAAAATGGCGCTTCTGCTGGTGTTTTCCTGGCATGAAATTGGCTTTGTGTGGGTGTCGTTTGGAGAGCCGGATGGTAAATTCTCCCGTTCTTTTGTTAGAAAGGGGGGGGGGCTCCATGCATAATGGTCTTAGCCAGGGAGGTCTGGAACTGTGTCCATAAATTGAATTATTTCAATTTGAGGGAGAGAGAGTGGGAGAATAATGGAGAGTGGCTGTGAGTGTGAGTGTGTGTAGCCTGTGTGTTGTGTGTGTTGTGTGAGCGTGTGTTGCATTTACATGTGAACATATGCATGTGTGTTGATGGGAGAGCAAGACTCATTTTTATTCTTCTACGGGGCTCACATTTACAAGTGAGAATATAAACCAAGTTGCAGGAGATTACAGAAGAGGCCAAATGTTACCTTGCAGCTGGAAGCTATAGTGGATAAAAAACACTGGCTGACTGAGGCCACCGCCACAACTACAATTTCCTGTTTGAAAATTACAGTTTCAGTATGACATATCATTCTATTTTTGCAGAAAAGAGATTACCCTCACAAGATAAGTGACTTTTTTAGGGATAGTGGAGCAAATTTAGAGGCTATGCAATTTGTTTAATCATGGAAATTCTTTTTATTCTAAAACCTTTTTTGAAGATGAACATGTCAATCATCTCTATATGTTGAGATAAAGCCATCTTCCAGCTTTGTGAATGCTGAAACAACAGCTATGGAAGTGTGTTTGTATGTATGTATTTGTATATGTTTGTGTGCTGAGGTGGGGGCGGGGTGAAAATATTCCTGACACAATATAAACGGCAGGGGACCATATGGCAAACTGGCAGCAAGCTATTTATCCTTATCCTCTTTGGAGGCTAAAATTAGCACTTTGCTGTTTGTAGCTTTAAGCTGGACTCTAACTACTGTGATAGGGCTAATAATAAAGAAACAAAAAACACCCAGCTGGCACAACTACCCCGCCTCCTCTACCTTCTGTCTTCATCTTTCTTGTTAACTTTCTAACTCTCTCCATCTCCTTTCAAACTCAGGCAGAAAATGATCCTTTCCGTCAAATCTGCCCTTCATTTCCAGGCCAAGTTGTGTTAATCTGACCATTAGGAGTTGTATCAATATCATATAATTGTTGCTAGAGCCAGGTTCCCTTATAAGCCTGTATGTCAGGAAAGCCAGGATTTCCTGAACACGAACCCCCTCGGCTAGCTTAAGAGCGTAGGATGATGGGGCTAATCTCTTTATCAGAAGCTTAAATAAACGTTGGTGCTCCATGCGTGTGTGTGTGTGTGTGTGTGTGTGTGTGTGCTTGTTTGTGTGTGTTCCTGTGTGTGCCAAGGGGCCAAACAATGCTTCTCCGCTGAACAAAGTGCTAATACCCTGCGTGTGTGCTCCCTCCCCTCGCTCCTCCATTCCTTCTCAGTCTTTGAGTAAAAATGCCCAAACTTTGTCTCTTTTATATTCATCTAAAATTGATAACTCTATAAAAAGTGGTTTATGGTCACTTTTGAAGTGAAACGCATAAACAGATGGAAAAAAAAGGCTCATCTGGCTCTGCATTCCTGTCATCCACTGGCAGAGGTGATGTCTGAATTCTCCAGGCTGCATCAGAGTCTTCCCTGAGAAGTTATCGTCTATCTGATCAGCAGCCGCCTGGGCCCTGAGCTCAGCTGCTCTTCAAGGGGACGATTTTCTGTCTCTGAGAGCTTGCATGTGTGTCCCAGTGTTATTCCAGGCAATTTGGGGCTGAATTAAAAGCAGACAAAACTTGTTGCGGCGCAGCGACAAGTTTCTCATGCTTCCACACGCACTCACCAAATAATTTCACGAGTGAACAAGCCCGCTGCAACTTTTTTTTCTTTATCTCACTCATTTGCATGAAAAGCCACATTTCAACTTGTTACTTGTTTACATTTGCAAATCACTGCTAAAGAATCGCATTCCAGCAGGAGATATCCAGTAATTTGACAAAAGTGGCATCTTCTTTTAGGAGATGATTACACAAGAACGATGCGAAATTATGGTGCTTCATACAGAAATAAACCTGAATTGAGTCCTTGGTTGACACTTCGCAAACAAGATCTTGAATTTAGAGGTAGCAAATGAGTGGAAATATGTTTAAATGTACGAATCGTGTGTGGAAAATAACCCCTCGTGTTCCTAATTTTCATTTCCTGGATACACAGACAGACACGCAGAAAAACAAATGCTCTAGATAAAACGGGAAAGAAATATTCCACGCTTACACATTTAACTTTCTTGTCATCATTTCCCCGTCCCGAAACACACAAGACCTCTACGAGGCAAAAAAAAAAAAAAAAGTGTGTGTAAATAGTATCTTTTAGCAAACACCAGTAATTAGATATAGGCATTTGGTGTTCACGCCAGTCGCAAATTAAAGAAGAGCGCTTCCTGTAAACAAACAGCGAGAATGTGTCTACATCATTAGCGTGCCACAATTATAACATGAGAGCCAAAGATACATTTTCCTCCCGCATGTCGCTGGAGCAAATGAAGTAGAACCTCTTTTTTTCTCTTTAAATGAATGGTTGCTGAACCTTTTTTTTTTTTTTGGAGCTGTGTCAACTACATGGTCGGATCCAAGTGGATTTGTGAGTAAAATAAGGGAGTTAAAAGAAGAAATAAGTAAACTATACCGTTGTTTTCATCTGAAAAAGACTTTCTGAACTGAACACATCCTTAAGTGAGCAGACAGAGTGAGTAAAAGCATATGAGACGGGGGGACAGAGGGGGAAAAAGAGGGAGAGAGAAGCTATTTTGTGTGCATGCATGTCATGAATGAATATGTATTTCATGTAAATTGTGCACACAAGGCATATTGTAATGGTCCAGGCTAGACTTCGCATTTCTTTGGTCATGCAAACATGCCCACATGTAACCAACAGACAGAGAGAGAGGCAGACAGAATGAATGCAGGGGGTGATATAGAGATGGGGGAAAAACCTTCAAAATGTGCAAGTGATTCCTCTGAATTCTATCAGGGAAAGTAAAAAACGAGCAGAAGCCACACAGAGAGAGAAGGAGACAGATGTGTGGGAGAAAATGAAGACATGCACAAATATGAGGCTCACATGATGATGTGTACACATGCTCAGCAACACACACACACACACACACACAGCACATAAATCCCAACATCAAACAGTCAAATAGCCTCTGACACCTTATCACACAGTTTTATGATTATTAGCTTCCTACAGAGATGTTCGCTCGTGACTATAAAACACAGGTTAGTGAACCTGATCGGGAAAAGCAGAAGATGGTTTCACGTGTGAAAAGAGAACAGAGAGGAGATGGCTGAACAGGATGGGAAGTCACTTTTTGGACTCTTTTCTTCCACGTGACCCTGGCAGCCGAGTGACACCAGCCTTTAATCCTAAAAGCAAACTGCCCCACCACCCCCACTGTGAGAACCTGATACAATTTCCTCTTTTTTTCGAGAGGAAATCATCGACTGGGAGGCAATAATTTTTATTTTTTTTTTAAAAGCCATCGAGGGCTATCGTTTTCCCGCGAGTCTCTACATGCCACCCGATGCATCTGGGATCGCCGTAACAGCGCGAGGACGTAAAGCTCTCAGCGAGTCTGGCAGAGAGAGGTAGGCCGTGATTGGGCGCCGACGGGCCGAACGTCTCTCTCCCTTCCCAGGTAACCGCAGATAATAATGTTTGAGATGCAGTAAATCCAGTAGAGGCTGAATAAACATCGCTACCGGCAACACCCGCGTTGTTGTGAGGTGTTTTCGGAAGGAGACGTAATTACCCTTTTACGACTTTCAGATATTGATTTTCATAAGCAGCATGTGAACAGTTTCTGCTCCCGTGACCCTGGCAGTATTAAACAGCACGGACACATGCTTGCGGACACTTTCCGTTCGCCCTCAAGGGAACATGAAGGAGGGAGTTTGAAGTCGTCCCGGCCGAGCAGCGCCTTCACCTCTGAACTGGCAGAGCAGATATTGGTGTTTGCTATAGCAGCGGTGCATACGCCTCAATAGACTCCCAAACAACACTCAGCAGCACTTAACACTCTCATCAGGGATAACTGCTCTCTCTCTGTCTCTCTCTCTCTTTTCCTCACTCGCTATAGAATTTTCACACACACACACACACACACACACACACACACGCACACACACACACACACAGCTCCAAAATGCTTTCACAGAATTCACTCTCTCTTCCTCCTTCATCTGCTTTCTTTTTTGCGTTTTCTTTAACTCTGTCTTCTCTTCTCTCTCTTTATCTTTTCACATGCTCAAACTGAGGAAATCAAGAAAAGAATCATGTTTGTATCTGCCCTCTCCTGTACACTTAGACACACACACACACCTCCGGTAATACAGACTGCAGACTAATCAAGGGAGCCACACACCTTTTATCCATACCACAGCACCTCGCATTTAAATAGATTACCCGGAAAGCTGGACACCAGTAAGACAATTACCGGATGGAGGATCTTCCTCAATATTGTCTAGACAATGTCTAGACAACATATACTAAAAACTAAGCTAAACTTTCTATTTTTAGATGGTATTATGTTTGGTGAAATATATAAATAACATTCGTGATAAGTGCTTATTGAAAAAAAAGAATGCTTTTGAGCATTTATTTTATTGACTTTTCATTTAGTTTCTTGTAACAAGCTGAAATATCACCAGTCTTTAAATTGAACATTACAAGCTGCTGTGTAAGAAATTCAACTGCAAGCTATCATGTTGTCAAAGTTAACATTATGTGTGCCAATGCAACAAATACACATCAAAACTGCATCTAATTCTCCTTCACAACAACATTTTTCAAGAGCAGCTCTGGGCTACTGTGAGGGGGAAAGCTTGTCGGGGAGGGGGATACACACAGAGACACACACAGTCCTCTCTTCCAGTCTACTGGACAATCGGACCAATTAATCAGTGACTTTGAGAGAGACACGTGACGCCCAGTGATTGGACGAGGGAGAAACCGGCTGCTGATTGCCTGGCACCCCTGTCCGCGTCCCCAGTTTTATCCCGCCCCTGGCCAAGGGAGACGGACCAATGAGGAGCCAGAAAGCAACAGCTCCTCTGTGTCCCGACCTTGTCGAAAGGGCACAGGAGTCAGGAGGGCTGGATGGATAGATCACAACATCCAGAATATTCCAGTCCTGGTTGATGGGTATTTTAAGCCAGCAGAGGTTAAATCAGGATGTGATATTAACGAGGAACGCTGACTATCCAAATGTCTGTTAGATCCACATCCTGAAGAGAAGGAAGCCAAGTGCCACATCTCCCAAGATGATCCCAGCTGCAAAGCCAACTGGCTGCTGTTTGGCCAAAGTTTCCTGTTCAGGCATTAGGGCACCACAGGTCTCTGCATTTAAGCAGAGGGGGAAAGTATCTAACCACATTTAGTCACGTACTCTACTTAAGTACAATTTTGAGGTACTTGTACTTAACTTGAGTATTTCCATTTGCTGCTTTTTACTCCCCCTCCACTACATTTCAGCGGAAACTGTTTTCTATAGATTAATCTGACAACTTTAGTTACTTTTTAGATGCAGATTTTTCACGATGGATAATATAACAAGCTTTTAATCTACAACACATAGTTAAATATGAAATCAGTGGTTTCAACCTTTTTTGTCTTCAGGTCTCCTACAAACAGCGGTGTGTATTCAGGGTCACATTTCACACGTCTATGAGTTGTTAACAGTTCCACAACAGACTTTCCCTCTAATCTTCTCACATGGTTGCACTTCAGTAAATGTTCAAATGAGCCAATATTTTGCCAAATATCAAAGATTAGACAAAAGGTCCAAAGAACAGATTTGTGTATAAACATTTAGCTTTTTTTTCTTCTTTCCTCTCCCATTAATCATCTCATGACCCCTTAAGTTTTCGGGGTTGGTAACAGTAACATGCCGCTCTAACAGTGATGCTTCATGTTAATAATCTAATGATGTCATTACAGTTATTAAAGTACAATAGTCACAGTTATTAAAGTCAGTAGTTACAGTTAGTAAAGTACTTTTACTTTAATACTTTAAGTACATTTTGCTGCTAATACTAGTACTTTTACATGCATTATTTTTCTTGTTATGGAGCATGTTTACACTATTATATTGGTGTTTTTCTTAAATGTAGGTGGTACTTTACAGTGACTTCCTGAGCTTTTTTGTTTACTTCCCTTTGTTACAAGGTTCTTTTCATTCAATCCCATGTCACAATGAAGTTCATTCTAGGAGATGAGTTGAGGACAACAAAAGAAATGAACACACAAGACTTACACATGCTCACGTTTCAGGTCCGTCAAATAGCAAATATCAACATTGATTTTATTTTGAGCATTCTTACTGCTACACCAGCCAGAAAAAAAAGCCTTGGAGCCAGATATCAGCCCAACAACCAGAAATCTCAGGCCACCACTCAAACACTAGCAATGTATGCAGACAATAACAGATAGCCTTACAGGGAGCTATTTGCCTTGGCGCAGCACACTGTACTCTTTACAAACGGTCTGGGTAATTGGTGATACATATCTAATATCGCCAGTCATCGCCTCGCTCCCTGGATGTTTCTGACAAGCGGAGAGGGAAACCCTGTAGCTTTCAAAAAAACAGAGCAATCACTCTGCTCGGCTCGCATGCAGCTGCCCGATTCGGTGCCTGAATGTTATTCTGTTTCCCTCGCGCGCCAGGCCCCTCGGAGAAGCCAACGGGTGTCCTTACAAACCCGCACAGGCAGAGAGGAGCACTTTATACTGGGAGAAAAAGAGATGGCCCGGTCATGTCCGTGAGGGACCCCCTCCTTTTCCATCGCAAGGCATATATGATCTGTTGGCTTTCCCTCTGCCCTCCAAGCATTACGCTTCACAGAAACGCATGATCCAAGGCACAACAGCTACAATGAGTTTTCTCCAGAGGGCTTCTGGGTATTAAACAAAGGGGCCTGTTGGCAGTAACTAGCTAGCAAACAGCTGGGCTAATAGAGTGGGACTAATTAACTACAGGGCCGCTCTCCGGCTCTCCCTGTCGAAGCTTGCTGGATGTTTACAAAGATCTCCCAGGGAAAGGGAGGAGGAAAAATAAGAAGCTTTCTTCTTTGTCTGCTCTTCAGGGAGAGAGAGGAGACACCCAGGACCGATTTTAATGACATGTGTGAAGCAAAAATGATCCTCCCTCCGTTTTTTTTTTTCTTTTTATGACTACCAATCGAATCCGTTGCCAAAAAAATTGCGGTCAAAGCATGAACACCCATAACAAAGAACATCAGCATGAGCATTCTTAAGCGATGCACGAATAGAAAAATGTATTTTATTAAATCGCTCTAAATATGACTGTGACGCTGACAAAGCACCGCAAAACATCTGCTGACGGATCAGATGTCTGAAGTGAGTGATCAAATATCTGATTTGAATAAAACGATATTCATGGGTTATTAAATGTGCAGGTGCAAACGACTTTGACAGCGCACACAAGGAGATCTCTGATCTTACGTAACATGGAGACCTCCTCGCAAACTCCCGCAGCTCTTGGATTCAAAAGTGCTGTGTTTTCCGGGTAGATGTGGGGGATTTTTTATACCAGCGGGCAGTGAACCGTTCTAAGATGAGGGCAGAGCGGAGCATGTGTTTGTCTCAGGAATAGCCTCGGAAAAAAAAAGGCTGAGAGCGAGGCGACTGGAGGTTACTAGTTAAAGGCCTCGTCCGCCAGCCAGCATCCTTCCTCTGAGCTGTCTCACTCTGCTGGAGGGAGGAGGAAGAAGAGGGCAAACATGGAGGGATGGGAGATATTGGAGGAAAGATGGAGGTGTAGAAAGAGGGTAAGACTGTGGATGGACAGACTGAGGAGAGGGCATAAAGAGGTGGATTGACTGATGGATGAGAATGAGTACAGGTGGGAAAGATGGGTATTAATAGCAGGCAGCTCTACAGGCACAGGGGGAAGAAAATGAAGAAAGTGGAAGAGAGAGACAGCGACGGGAAAGGTCAGTGAGAAAGCAATCTGTTAAAGGTAGAAGAGAAAGGGGTGGAGGGGGGAATACAAGAGAAAACGAAAAATTGTTGGAGAGGAAAGGAAACAAGAAAAAAGAGAGAAAAAGTGGAGATAGAGAGACTAAGGAGAGAAGTCAAATTGAAAAATAAGAGAGAGCTGGAAAAAAGGATGATGAAGTAAGAAAGAGCATCAGAGTAGCAGAGAGATGGAGACATGTAGAGGGTGAAAGGAGGAGGAAAAATAGTGTGAGAATGATGGAGGGAAGATGGAGAAAATAAAAGGAACAAAGAGAATTGAGAGAAAATGGGAAAGGTAAACAAAGGTGGTGTTTTAGGGTGAGTGGGAGGCATGGAAGAATAAAAGGAGGGAGGAGAGAGAGAAAAACAACGGGGATACACCAGGAGAGAGAAAACGGCCGAGAGAAAAATGAAAGAGAGAGAGAGCGACGCGAGTAGGTGGGAGACAAGGGAAAACTGGAGAAGACAGGGAGTATGCAAAGATGAAAGAGGGAACGAGAGTGAGAGAGAATGAGAGGGAGGAGAGACGGTGGGTGAAGCTGTTGGGGAGAGAGAGAGCGAGCAAAGTGCCAAACAGATAAATAACCAGCTTACTGGGATTACCAAATGACTGACACACTATTTGCCAGAGCCAATATGACGTGGCAGCGATAGCTCTTAACCCATATAAACCTGAACCCAATCCAAGATGTCCCCCAGTATTTGCTGCTGTCACTGCGGCCATGTGTGTGTGTGTGTGTGTGTGTGTGTGTGTGTGTCTGTGTCTGTGTGTGTGTGTGCACCCATATAAACAGTACATAATCAATTCAATCACACACAGGGACAGACATCAATGCATCTAATAAAAAGATCTGATAGTTTAGAAAGATGTTGAAATACAATTTTGGACTAAACCTAAATTAACCCATTTATGAGTAGATTTAAATTTAATATATTACGGAAAATCCCACAAATGTGTTTCTGTTAGAGGTGGAAGCATAAAATTTGTTGTGGAAACTGTTACGACATGTGGCATGACATTATTTGATTTTATATATGGATCATACCTCAATTAGTAAACAAACTGATTTCTTCATTAACATTAATTTGACATTTCTAATATCACAACTGGATCAAGGTACATATTATTCAAACTGAAGTGCTTTGAACCCAATGGTACCAATCATTTGATATAACTCCTAGTACTTTTTGAGATACAGGCATTTATGTTACATTATTTTTAGTATTGTGGACCAAGTGGACCTAGAACCTTGTGGGTCCTATGATCACATATTCAGACAACTTTATATAATTAATGGCCAGACAGACTCGAGTAAAGATTAATTCTAACAAATATTATCCAATTCACTTTTAGGGAGAAAAGATGAGAAATGGAGGATCCATGACCACGAGCTTCCATTAATTTCTATGAGATTCATTGGTATGGCTGTATTCTGATGAACTTATGCCCTCTGTTCTTTTTTCAGGTAGCTCAACTACTAACACACAAACATAAACACGTGGGCATGTTAAACTTCCATTGTGGACATTAATGGGTTAAAAAATACACCACATGGCCAAATGTATGTGGACATCCAGTCAAAATATCTCACTCCAAAACATGCATTAATCTGCCTCTACAACAGCCTGCACTCTTCCATGAAGGCAGATTTTACCTTTGGCCATAGTGTGAGTGGAAATATAAGCTTAATGGTTGTCGAAAAAAAAAGACTTAATTAAAGTTGTGTTACTATAACAACAGGGAATTAATAAAGTGGCAGCTGTGTTTACAGATAATAAAGACACCGCAGCAATTTTTTTATCGTCTTAAATTGACCTAATTTAGCAAACTTGTTTCAGGAGTTGCAGGTACCGACATGCATGCATCATGTTTAGCTCCAAACTCTCCTGTAACACAAATCAAAGCACCTCATTCATTGAACTGACACGTGGAGAACATGCACACACACACACACACACACACACACTAACCCACATTTTACCCTCTAATGAACTTCCACAACAAACAGAAACCTACAATAACCCGGGGAGAGTCATAGGAGAAAGAGTGAGATATGAGGAGATAGAGAGAGAGAGAGAGAGAGAGAGAGAGAGAGATGATGATGATGGGGGAGAAAGAGAGAGTGAGAGAGGAGGTGGGCCAAATGATGTGGACCTATAATTGGAAAGATGTGAAAAATGAAGTGTCAGTTTGGTCAATAGAGGGCAAAGGTCACAGAAGCAGGAGCCCAAACTCGGCACAGAGCACGCTCATTAGAGTGTCCAATCAGATCATGCCTGGCTGCCCGAGACCATTAGTCATCAGAGGTAGAGGCGTGCACACACAAACACGCACAATGTTGCTTTGTCTTCCCCTGTTCCCCCTGTAATTTGACTCTTTTTTTATCAGTCTGAACTCTTCTTCCATATCATCCGTCTATCAACTAAAATCTCACCTCTGGCTCCCTCAGCTCCGCACTGCCTCTTATAGAGAAGGTGAGAAAGAAAGACAAACAGAATGTGAAAAAGAGAAAATGATGAGAAAAAGACAGTGTGTGTTAGTGTGTGTTGTGAAAGACACAGAAAGAGAGGATGAGACATAGTGTGAGACAGACAAAGAGACAAAGGGAGCGACAGAATGTGTGTGTTGACTATATAAATGGCTGCTCATCGGAGTGAAAGGCATGGCGGCGCTCTCTGCTCCCACTGCTTCTGGCACTGGCAACCCTGCAAACCGCTCGCCTTGACATCCTCTTCAATAATATATGAAGTTGCTTTTTTGCCTACAGTTTGTTTGCAATGCCGCCCCACCACCACCACCACCCCATTCTCTGCTGCCCCTCTCTCTGTATCTCACACACACACACACACACACACAGACAGACAAATATTCTTAGAGTGCATACACATCCAGTGTCAACGTCAGACTTGTCTGGTCAGCGAGTATTGATTATATGTTAGCCTCTTTAAATTTTAGGATAAACACAATATAAATGAAAAATATAAAGCTAATATATGTGCACATGTTACATCTTGCGCATTTAGTACTGATTCATACCCAAGATTAAAAAGAAAATCCAGTGCATATATTGTCAACCTATAAGCTTCAAAGCTCATGCTTCTTGATGGAAAATGTGATTCATCATTAATGTCAGATAAAAAAAAAACTGTCCAACATGCTTGTTGTGTAGGGCTTTTAGGAAAAATTCAATTGTGATTTCTCTGGCAGATATTGTGATTTCATTAACGATTTTCTTGAAATCAAATTTCAGTGCAAAACAATAAATGCCATAACTCTAATGCAAGAATAAAAACTAAAATGAAAAATGTATTTCAAATGTTATACCGTTTATTAACAAGAAACATACTATACATAGGCTCCATCGAGTGTTTGAGCAACGGCAGTTATTACAACTGAAGAACTAAAAGAGCTCTATATGTCTTAACTTAAAGTATAGTAGAAAATGTCTTACATTAAAGTAGTGAAGGTCAGGGAGGTGGTATACACGTGTAAAATAGTTGATGAAAACAAAACCTGGCTTAGGAAAACAGCAAAAAAAAAATTGCAACTTTGACGATCTCAAGTCTTGCCTGAAATCGCGTTTCTGATCTAAAACAACAGATCGATCAGGCCTGTTGTCGTGTTCTGCAAATAATCACCATGTTATTTTAGCCATTCATATCCAGTCAGGATCGGAGCTGGCTTTATGAGTCTGGATTTCCTCAAAGAGTCACGTGTAATACTCCAAACAACACTAAAACATGGAAATCACCATAACCATGTTGGGACAGGGTTTTCTTTTAAAAACACCAAAAATATTCCTGAATGCCCTGAAAAATCCATCCAGATATTTACATGGTAGGGAATTTTGGGAACTAAATATTGATATGTATAATAATATAAATTATACATACAATTCAATTTAATGCAAGTGAATGCACACAAAACCTGTTTGGATTTAAAGCACAACTGCAATCTGCAGAAGTGACTTCAACAAACACAGGGTGGCATGGGATGATAGAATCTGGACCTGGACAGGAGCCATCTACCACACTATGTCCAATCTGCCAATGTGTCCCTGAGCCCGACAGGGACTCCCTATCCTCCAGATGCACTTCCTTTTTAACTGACCATGACCCCTGACCTCCATGTGGATTATTAGTGTTAATTCCCTCTGCAAACAGTTTAAATGCACCTGTTTAACCTGATCTAACTAAACTAAAAAATAAGAGACCACTACATTTCTTTCTGAAATCAGCATCTCTACATGTATTCCAGCCATTCCATTCCAACGTCTGTTGAATTCCAACACATACACACCTTGTTCTTCTTAAAGAGGTACCAGCAGTGGAATAGAACATGGCAAGTTGCATGAAAGCTGTGACTAAAAATAAGGGTTATTGCACCAAATATTGATTTCTGAACTCTTCTTAAGTGCAGACATTAGTATTATGTTGATTTAAATGAATTTGATATGGTTTCTTTGCATTGTTTGAGGTCTTAAAACATTGTATCTTTTTTATTTTAACAATTTGTCATTCTCTGTAAATAAATCCTCTAGAAGATAATATTTTTATTTGTAATTTGGGGGAAATGTTGTCAGTAGTTTATAGATAGAAAAAGTTGCAGACAAACCAACTTACCCTGTTCACTGCTGTTGTCTCCACTGTGTGATGTGTGGCCGCCGCTGGACGGTCCCGGTGTTCCTCCAGAGCGCGTGGACGCTGTGTCGTCATGATCTCTGTTCCAGGACGTCTGTCATAGCAGCAGAGAGGACACACGGGCAAATCAGTTAATATAATGTCAACTTTAAGTTGTTGTTTGTTTTTTTTCCCTTTTATTCATGGTGCTGAGTTTATGTGCAAAACCTTAAGTCTGCACATTTCATTGTCTCTTTTTTGAAACGTTAGGTCTATATTTACTGTTCATGTGCAACGAAGCGTACGCACACACACACCCACATATATACACAGACGCACAAAATCACAATCCAAACCAAATTCATCATTCGCCAACTCCCAGCCCAGTCACGCAGTGTGTGTGTGTGTGAGTCCCTGCAACAAACTTATGGAATGAGGATTATTGGGCGCTCGATGAAGAGAAAGGCCCAGACGAATAGCAAGCGAACATGTTGTATTAGTTCCCAGCTTTCTGAGGCATGCAATCCACGACTGCCTCCATTTGGCTCAAACCACTAGCAGATGAAAATACAAAACAGCTACAACTTAAGATAGGCCACGGCGAGCGCCAGGGAGTGATGTCATCCACGCAGAGCAGAGAGACGGGGAGAGAGAGGTAAATAACATAAAGTATTGCCACATAACGTATAAATCCTCCATTTTGTCCAAAAAATAGAAACAAAATATAGATGAGCAATCCCACTAATGCAGATTTCAACTTCATAACATGGAGCCAAGGCAGAGATATGACCAAATGTCCTCAAAAAGTTTCCCACAGTTCCCACAGAGTTTTTTTTTCTTTTCTGTAACAAAAATGAAACAGGAGGAATGAACTGAAACTGGCGTTATACAGACAAATCGCAGAGGTTTCAGTGTTACCACACAGTGGAAGTCCGTTCTTTTCTACAAATTCAGAGAGAAATTTGTAACAACTCAGCAAAGGCTAGTAACTTCCTTTCTGGTTAGTGTCTTCAAACACAAGCAGCTGACTAGACAAGAGAGACTCAGGAGACCTGGATTTATATATAGTAGGGTGTGTGTATGTGTGTGTGCACGCCTGTGTGTGTGTGTATGTTTGCACAAGGGTGAAGGACGGTCTCAGGCCAGATGAGTGTCAACTGTACAACGGATGGCAGGGAGCGAAGGGTCCAGACACAGACACACATACACAGATATTTAACCAGACTTCTGACAGATAGACATATTAGGTTCTTTCATACATGTACACACACCTAAAGGTTTGGTCCTCATGCACACATACACACTGCAGAAACTGTTCAACAAACATACACTCAGAACGCACTCAGGCCCATACCAAGCTGCTACGTACCATTGAAACCAAACCAGATGTTACCTCTTATCTCTCGGTGCCTCTGAAAAGCAACATTAAGCGCCGAGGACAGGAGAGAAAAGGGACTTCAAAATAGAAGGAAATGGAATCTAATGTCTTATCACACTCAAGCTAGCTATCACAAACAAACACACAAAATGAAAAAACATACACACACACTCACACGAGGACAAACACTTGCTGGAGCCCACTCCATCGCCCCGCCTCAGCCTATCTCAGCTCTGTCAAATCAAATGAAGCAGATATCAAGGGGCAATGTGGTGTTTGCATCACGCTTTTAGGGCTACGTGACGAAATGAGTGATAGAAAGCCACACGGGAGGAGAGAGGAGGGAGAGGAGAAGAACACGCTGGGGAACAACTGGTTTCAATTGGGAAACTAGTGGCGCTGCATTTCAGTTGAATGTAGCATTACAGAGGATGAAAAAAAGTAAGCATTAATTCACGACAAAGGGGTTTGTTTAAAACAAAATGTAGATGGAATAAAATAACAGAAAAGACTATATAAGTCAGCAAATTCAACACATTTGGGGTCTATTAGAGCTCGTTTGATGTTCCTGGGCTATGAAATTATAATCCAGTGCTTACATGGACGATATAATTGTTGTTTTCCAAATTAGGCTCCGAGGCCTTGCAATAAAGACGAAAGTCGCTGCACAAAGGCATGACTGGGACGGTGATTGGGTAGATAAATGTTGATTTAAAGTGGGATAAGATACTGAGAGGATCTTTTTTTAAAAAAAAAAAATCCCCCCCCACCTCTTTACAAATTCTTTTTTGCTGACCGTGGAACACTCCAAAAATGAAACACCCGTGCATGACCGAGTAACTCCAGAGAACATCAGAAGTGAGGTAATCCAGACCACATGCTCGGCACATAAACAGTTAACGCGGACTCCGAAAAGTGCAGCTTTTAAAAAAATGAGCAGAACTTGTTTATACAGAGCTATGTGAAAATGAAAAGGCTCAGTACCCCAAGGACCCCGAACAGCAAGTATTAAAAAACCCAAGAGCCTCTGCTTGCAAAAAAAAAACGAGGATAAGTCTTTTTTTTTCTTTTCATTTTCTTTTTGTTCTAATTCTGAAACAAATTCCGCTTGAAATTATAATTAGAAAGTGGAAGGTGGAGGGGGGAAATGGCAAACTACTGCATTAGCTGTAATTGAACAAAAAAGCGCTTTGCCTGCTGGGAGACGGAGGCTAAGGCCCCATGGGAAAGGGGGCGGGGCCGAGACAGGGCCTGGTGGCATCTCCGCGGGGACGGCGAGTTTATTTATAATCACAGGCCGCCCTCGGACGGAACAGGCCCGCCACTGATCTAACACGCAATTAATACATAGACGGCTGAGATCACACAACCCACACACACACACACATACCAGTGCACACAGCTCACCCGGCATGTGTGCACACACCCATGCACAAATACACTAAAACACTTTTTCTCTTGGTCACTTAGCTTGCACACACACATCCGTATTTTCCATCTACCTTATATGCAAACACAACCAGCATACTCACAGTCCTCATTTAACAAAAGCAAACACCTTGACCACAAGACACACAGCTACGAAAAAACATACACACACACCCTATGCCAACAAGAGTACAGCACACAATGGGGAGGCCCACCTTTAAAATATGAACAGATGAATAGATGCATAAACAGAAAGCTGGAAGAAAGAGAAAGAGAGAGAGAGAGAGAGAGAGAGAGAGAGAGAGAGAGAGAGCTGTCCATCTGCACACATAGATACACACTTGATTTATTCTGTCCCCTTAATGAGCCACTGTGGTCTCTCTCTTTTTTTCTCTCCCCCTCTCTCTCTCTCTCTCTCTCTCTCCTGTGCAGGATGTAGATTAATTCAATGCTTAATTGTTTAGTAAATTAAATTTTCCACATTCTATTCTGCCTAGCTTTAGCTAAAGTTCTTAAATCTGCCGAGCCGAGGGATCCCTGTTTGTGAGCCGTGCATACCTTTTTTTTCTCCTTTCTTTTTTTTATTTTTTTTTTTCATTACCATTTTTCTTCCCTTCAACCACCCTAATTCACCATGAAAAGATTTTCCTTGCTGGAAATTCTGATTCCGCTATGATCTGTGAGGCATTCCAATCCAATGCATTCTCATTGTGCCGCGTCTAAGATGCGAAAGGGGTGGAGGGGTGTGGGGGGGGCTTCCCTTTTTTTTTTCTCGCTGCGCCAGGCCCCATATCATACAAGCGCTCATGCAAGAAATGTTGCCTCGCCAATTCATTTGCAATAATAAAGAAAATGGTTAAGGTTGTTGTGCTTTTGCCCCTCCACCCCCCTCCCCTCACTCAACTCTGAAATATCTTTTTGTGATGATATGGATATTTACTTTTCACCCTGTGCCAGCGACTGTGCTTGAATAATCATATGTGCATACTTAACAGCACAGACATAAATATCCAAATAACCCCCCCACATACACACACACACACACACACTCTTCAGTGGTGGTACATCTGAATCAAAGATGACAGTCAGGGCTACTTCATCCCCAGAATGCTTCGGTGCATATGTTCTGTGCGGTTGTTTTTTCCGTTAACACCGTTTTTGACCTTTTTTTTTTTTTTTTGCAAATGGCGCTGCTTCCTTGAGTCGAAAAAGCTGTTCAGAATGCCATGTGTGAGGCGGCCCGCAGGAATGACACGATCTGGACACATTCTTGAGGAAGCTGAAGCAAAAGAGGCTGAAAAGGTAGCTATTGTAAACTCCTGTTTACTTTGCTTTCCACTCTGACTAGATAAAGCAGGATCTGATAACCGGCCGGGCGAGTGCTCGCCCGACTACCTCCACTTTCTCTGCTCTCTCCACCCCTCTCCTCCCCTCGCTGCAATATTAGTGCATCCAAAATGAAAAGAAGGGGTGATAATGGTATGCGTGGTGCAAAAAAAAAAAAGAAGTGAGAGCAAAAGACCCCCTTGCCCCCCACTCCTCCCTTCTATTCTGTTCTGCACTCCCCTACCTCCCTAACTCTTCACAATAGACAAAGGAAGAAGAAACAACCTTATAATTGCTGAAGGGGGTGAGGGAGAAAACTGGATTTGGTCTCTTGAGTAAGTAAAGTATGCTACGTTGAATAGCCGTCAGGTACTCCACTCAAATCGTCTCTTTAAACCCGACGAGTTAACCTCATCGAGACAACCAAAGATAATTACATGTTTGAGATAATTACCAGAGCCTTCAAAGTCTGTTTAGATGACACTCGTGGAAACTGACAAACTGATTTTCCTTTTCTTTTGCCTGAGTCCCCCCCTGCACTTTCAGCGCTCACTGCAGACGCCTTGTTTACTCTTTGGAGCTGAAATCCAAACAACAACATTAACTCGAGTGCTTCACCATCTAACCCCAAAACAAAACTCACTTTTTTTTCTTTTTTTTTTTCTTTTCCCCTAGTTGTGAATGAAAAAATCTGGGGCCGTTTTGGTTTAAACAGCATGTTGTGTTGCTCCGTTAGCCTAGCCTAGCATGCAGCTACCACCGCCGCTGCTGCTGGTCCGGGATGTTCCCGGCCGATCCCCTTGGAGACGGGCTGTTTGTGACGGCGGCCATTGTCAGAGGCTCGCAGGGGGTTAAGGGGGAGAGGAACTTTCCATTAGCTAAGTACACATGTGTTAAGCCAGGTTATTGTTTACTTAGCCAAAGAAACCGCAGCAGGCCTCAGGGACAGACATGACTGCCCATCATAAGTAACACGAGACACAAGCCAAGAACTTTATTTGCAATTGGGATCTTGTGGCTATCACAACTGAGCATCTGTGACACGGTAGTAGTTGCTAAATGCGTGATTTACAAACAGCAGCAGCAAAAAAAAAAAAAAAACTTAGTACAAAACAGCGAATGGACTGTGGATGTCAAAATATGAAGGTATAAGAAGCTACTAGCGTTCCTATTCTTTGAAGTCACTCTGGCCTTGATTTGCTTAATCAGAATCACCCCTACTTGCTATTCCACCACAATAATGAAGAGGCTAAGAAACACACAAGTCACGTGGTCGCCTCTTTGTATCACTTGTTGAATCCTTAACAGCCGCCTTGCATTCAGTCCCCTAAAGAGAGGGGGAAGAAAGAAAAAAAAGCGGGGGAGTTGAGGGAAGGGGGAGGGAGGAGGAGGTGTAGAGAAGGGAGGGGGTGAGTGGGGGTCAAACCTCTCCTCTATTCAACTACAAAAGCTGCTATTACCAACAATCACTGCAATGATTCAATAGTTTGTATTAAGGACACCGGCGTGCCACTGTAGAGAGGGAATGAAAAAGACAGAGTGTGTGTGTGTGTGTGTGTGTGTGTATGTATGTGTGTGTGTGTGCGTGCGTGAGGGAAAGAGAGCGCCTGGTAAGTCCAGCGTAACTCGATCCATACCTCAACGAGAAGCGGATAGATTAGCGATAGCGGTGTACTGATTAGGAAAAATAGCGGCTGACCCCCGCGCTCAGGGTTTCCATTGAGTCGGGGAGGGAGGGGCCAGGGGTCACTCTTTGACCGCCAGAGTTACCTAAACTAACACCGCTGGGTCCCGCTGACCTGGAAACCGCCACTTGTATGGCATAACAGTGCCAATTGTTGGGGGGTGGGGGGGAAGATACCGCGATAGCACTATCAAGAGTAAATTCTTCCACAGTGACCACAACACTGAGCACACACAAGCAGGGTTTGTTTAGCGAGAGATTGTGCAGAGGGACATAAGCAAAACAGACCAGATGACTAGTACAGAACGTATAGATGCTATTTCAGATTGTCGGCTAGTTCCCATTCTTTCCTCGGTGGAAAAAAAAAAAAAAATTTTAAAAAGGAAAAAAAAAAATTGCCGCTTCGTAAATGTCAGATCCACAGAGCCTTCTCTGATGTAAAAATACCTCTCCACTAAATTAACTCAACAGATCAACCGCTGAGCATTTATAATCGTTTAAGACCCTCACGAAAAAAAAAAAAGGGCGGAGAATATTTTTTTAAAGGGAAGTTTCAATTATTTCCAGCCCCACTTCAGCTCTGCGTGGCTCAATCAAGTAGAGGAGCTCTCGAGACTTGGAGTGAGTCCTCAGCACCATTAGCAGCGTTCTGCTGTACGGCGGCTGGGCCCGGGCCCTCTGAGTTCATTAGCAAATTGCTGCGCCTCCTCCCAGCGCTCTCCCGACAATTAAAGGCAACTGTGCAAATGACATACGGCGGCAGCGTTAAAATACCGCTTCTATCGGGCGGGGCAGCATGCATGCCAGGCAAATGGGCAACGCCATCATCGGAGAGACCCGTTTCCACAACAACAAGAGGACTGAAGCTGTGTTTGGAATTGTGTATACTAACATAACTATGATTTCACCCATGTAGCATGCGGATGTTGTGTGTGTGCAAGAAATGCCCTGATCTATACTCGATTAGCAAGGTTTTCAGTATGTGGTGTGACGGGCTATACCCAACTGCCCCATAATGCATTGTGTCCCTTCAGGGAGCAATGGCAGCTACTATGCAGCACATAGGCGGTAGTAACACAACAAGTCGCTCAACACAAGTCTTTCCACATTAAAGGCTTCTGTTTAAAAAAAAGAACAAAAAAAGCACCGAATAAATTAATTAATTTTATTTTATGTGTATTTCAGCTGAGTTGAAATCAGGATGTTTAAGAATTATTGGGGAACTGGAAATGTGCTTCTCAAGTGAAGAAAAGCATAGTGGGAAGCTCTCCAGGGAACGGCAGGGAAAGGGTTAAGAAAGTCCAACTGGTGCTAACCAGTCACTCCACTCACATAGCACCTGAGGGGGGTGCTGCATTTATCAGGCCAGTCTGAACACACACACACACACACAAACACACACATATGCATACACTTGTATGCACACAGCTTGTCCACATTCACACACACACCTTCACAGAGAGAGAGAGAGCGAGAGACACACACACACACAGGCACACACACAAACACAGAAGGGTGAGCCCAAACTGGCTGGGCTGCATTCACAAGCCAGCGCAGAGCCTCTCTGACTTTTTCACCTCTCAGCTATGCTCTGCTTTCTTTTGAAAGGGGCGCTCAGACTCCCTCCAAACCCGCCTGCACAGGCAGCCCAACCAAAACAAGGCAAAAGACATGTAAAGAATATTCAGGAATATTACCGTGATGACGCAAGGGTGCATAATTCAGCAAGAAAGTCAGCGTCGTCGGATTGTTGGGTTTAATAAATTCAAAGTTTTTTTTTTTTTTCCCTTTCTCCCTCTCCCTCTGACATTTTATTTTCTCCTCTGCTACAGTCGCCTCACTGGAATAAATTGGTTTATGAATAAATGAGCCTTCTTTCTCCATCTTGTTAACATTGTTCTTTTGTGCAAATTCTCAGCATTTTTTTTCCAGTCCACTTCAACTTTATGCCCGAGGGCATATATTAAAAATACATATGGAAAGAGATAATGCACACACAACGCAAATTCGTTAAGGATGTCACCGCCTAACAACTGCAGATAAGATGTCACACAGAAATAGCCCCATAAATTCAAAAAATATATATATTCAGCTGCAAGTAAGTCATGAAGAGCAGCGGTGCTATTAAATTGACAATATAAGTATTCAGCAGTGAGAGGCATGCACCCTCTGCCTCTGCCTGTTTGGATATGCCCATTTACACACAGCCTGCTGCTGTGAACAGTCTCCATGCTATCTTACTGGAACATCAGCCCATCCTTCAATATTACACATCTGTCAAAAAGTTTTCCTTGCATTTTGAATGCAACTTATCCCTGCAGGTCATTTATATTACTCTGTCAGCAACATAAACATAAACTTGTGTGTTTTCTCTTTTTTGTCCCTGGATTGGCTATATACATAAAGACCATCATTAGATTAAAATAGGCCATGTCTTCATCTTACAGTCAATTAAAGATCCGCATCAGTGCCCGGAGCACAACATTCATTTTCTTCATATACCTAGAAACCCAGGGGTTTTCTATTCTATTATATGCCATATATGCTATAAGCTTTGTTCCATGTCCTGACTTATCTATGAAAAAAACTAAACTTTTGACAGCTGAATCCCCAGGAGAATACACAACATGCAGTTCAAATAGACACTTAAATGCACAAGTGGCGTCTATGTTAGTCTATTTAATTCTGTTTCTGGATTAAATGAAGTATTATCTTCTGGGTGATCTTTTCTCATTTCCATAATCAGACATAAGGGCCAGGAGATGGACGGGATAGAGGAGGGCATGCGCGGCGGGGTGGGGGTCTTCGCAGTCGGGCCCCAGTCCTGCTGCCATTCAGCCCCCAGAACATAAAAGCCGATGGTCTCTCTCTCTCTCTCTCTCTCTCTCTCCCCCTCTCCTCAGACCAGCCACTCAACCATATGGAAGTCCGCGGATTTAAATTATTTAGCCTAATCGCTTCATTACTTTTTATGTTCGACTATCCAACTAATCCCTTTAATTTGGACACTTGATTCTCTTTCCGCCTCCGTCGTCATCCATAGGTTACGCACCCGCTGGCTGCTCTTCCACACTAAAACTCTGCGCGCAACTTTTAACTTTTTTTTTTTAAACATAGTCCGATATCCCGCAGCCGCCTGTCTCCCGCACAGATGAATCCCGCTATTAATGGCCCCAAAATCCAGATTTGCATAATTCTAATCATCGTTGCTGTTATCATTATTTAACGGCAGTGTATGGACCATTAGGGTCATGCCTGCGCGCTCACTACAATGTCCCCGGAGTGCCAACAATCAGTGGAGCACATAATGAAGGCGAGCGGTTATCTGTGATATCTGCACAAAAGGAAACACTCCCTAATCTACCTTTAATACCCGCTGCTTCTATATAGCTTTCAGGAAGAAAAAAATAAACCTTCTCAATGGTGCCTGAATCTCTGCACTCTGAACGAAATAAAGGAGAGGAGGAGAGGAGGGGTCTCCGATAAGCAATGTGCACTCATGTCTAAGGAAAAATACTGACAAGACGCGTAATGAACCGTGAACTCCACAGTGGAGAAACCAAGGCACCTAAACCAGTCTGTAGCCTACTGCTGCTGCTGCTGCTACAGAGGCGCTGATACCGTTTGGGTAAAAAAAAAGAGAGACAGCGAGGAAAAAGGGGAAAAAATCGAGAGCGGCGCTAAATTAAAATCGACATGAAACAGGTCACGTTCATGTCAATGCTTTTTCGAGGTAATCTTCCCAGGTCGGTTCCGGGTTCAAGTCTTAATGGGCCAATAATAGCAACGTTATTCAGAAAATGTTTCATTCCGATGGATGGAATGTAAAACGGCCTTAATCATATGCAAATAACAGCGCAGCGGAGTAGTGACCCAGAATAGCTGAATAGCCAGCAGGGAGAGAAGACGCGCACGCACGCACGCCTGCGCGCGCGCGCGCACACACACACACACACACACACAGGAAGAGAGAAAAAGAGATGTACCTGATCAAGGGCCACAGAAGATCTTGTGATTTCCTCGCTGTCTGATTTGGACCCGCCCTCCCTGTCGTCTATGACCAAGTCGATGGGCATCTTGCCTTTCAAGCAGCTGATGTACCGGTGACAGAAATTATCACACAGCTCGTGTACCTACACAGAGAGAGAGAGAGGAGGCAGAGGCGTCACACACTCATACCCCAAAAGGGACATCACCGCACAAGAGTGACATGTGCAACCACAACACCGCCCCGCGCACACACACACGCACGCACACACACACTAACGCACACACACCTACACACTGCGACAACTTTTGACATGCAAAAAAGAAGTCCACGCGACTTTATTTTTACGCAATTTGGCACAAATTACGCACGCTTGTTGCATCTGAAAAAACTGAATATTTTAAAGTTTCTAATATAAAACTGAGCTTTTTATATTCCCCCCTTGATGATTTAAAAATTCACGTAACATTTTTTTTACAGTGGAATTTGATTTATTTATTTGGCCTGCAAAAAGAAAAAAACAAAAATGTATTTTTAATAATCGCTTTATGTTTGCTCTGAAATGATGACAAATATAAACTGAGCCCTCTGGGCTATAAGGTGCGCCCAGTTCTGGTGGCGCGCCGCGCCGTGCCACGCGACACGCTGCGCTCCATCCGGACTGTGTTAGTAACTTTATTATTTTTTTCTTCCTCCTCTCAAAATGGAGATATCGCCGAAAATTGACAGTGACAAGAAGGCTCAGGGGCTACAACGCACTCAACACCCGTGTTAAATTCATCATCGTTGCCCTGGGTAGTGGCCATTAGAGGAGGGTGACCCGTTTTGACTGACATTTAAGGTAAACTGTTTAATTTCGTCGACTTATTACATTATCACCGGCGATGCGGTCGCATCCTATCGCCTGAGAAGCAGAAATGTTCCCAGAAATATAGAAAAACCGCAATCCACCTTAAACTGGATTAACTGATTTTTTTTTATAGTTGCCAATAAAACAGCAACAGCTTACTATCTATATTTACAACTTGTGTTACAGGCTGTAAGATGTGCGTGGGGAGAAAAAAACAGCGCATGCACATAAATACAACTTTAAAAACTGTGATAACAGCTGTGATGGTGTGTTTTTTTTATATAATATTAAAGGTTATCATGTTAAAGTTGACTGTAGAGGCTGCTGTAGTCCATCTGATACTGAGACAAGTCAAGAGTTTTACACCCACTGCTGCCTCGATCCACAGATGGCTGCCTGGGGCCTTTTGCCCTCCAACCAAAGAACCATTTCTGAAAAAAATAAAAAAAAAATAAAAAGCCGCAAAGTTCACCTATATGTTTCACCTTGCCCGCAATTTCTGCCAGCATTAAACTTCATTAAAAACACGCGGGGAGATTTGGGCACAGAGATATCAGTTCCAGTTGTAACAGCTTGCGTCGTGATTAAACGCGGAAGAGAAATGGCCCCATGATTGATTTTGACGCTAATTATAACCGACTAGCAAAAATACATTTATGCAAATACAGCTCCATAGGTCTGAAGTGGCAACGCCGGACAGAAATGGCGAGAGAGGGGGATATTACCTTCTCCAGCTCCAGAAGATGAAATCGTAAAACTTGAATGGCTTGAATCATCTGAAAAATTAAAATAACAATAAAAAAATGAGCTGCTCACATCTCTTGATATTAAACAGGCACGTTTTTCTCAATACAAGTAGCTGTAAGTGCAGACGAGGAGAATAGAATATGAATGGATTTTTTTATGTGGATCTGATATTAAAACTTATGTTATTGCAATATGGAGAACAGGCGTACAGTGCAGCCTGGCGCTGCAATAAGCCTCGGAGTCAGAGATCTATTAGCCACCAACTAGTCGTGAGGAAAATGGTGCTCTGATATCACAAAGTACAGTGGCAGAGCGAGAGTCGAGGAAGTTTCAGAGTTCAAAGGTGTGTGACAGCAGCTGTCTAATAGCAGCCCTTCATCTGCAGATACAACCGGGAGCCATCGTGATATCAAACAGCCCCAAATAGAGGAACATCACCTCCAATCGTGCTGTAACTTCTCAGCACCACATGGCTCTGACACAGACGTACAAGCCGCGAACAGACATTCAAACAACAGCTGGCGTATTCAGGAAAAAAGAGAGAAAACACAAGACTCTAATTTGACATACAAAAGGAAATATATATAATGTGTCTTACCAGATTATCCAATTCTGGATTCGATGAAAATAAAGGCTTTTCTGCCCGAATCTAAAAGCAAGAACATTCGTCATAAAATATATGAGCATAACATATCATAAAGTTGTAAATGTTATAGAGGAGCGCACAGCAGGCTGCGAGAAATTAAAACAGCTTTAAAAAATAACTTGCAATGTTCGTGCCATTTTGTTTTTCTCTCAGGTAGGATGTACTTTTACGCATAGAAAGCTGTGAGCTCGCGCGCACTTTTGTGCATGCAGGTGAGAGCTCAGACCAGCCCGAGCATGCAGGCTGGTGGAGGGGGGGGAAAAGTCAAAACTTTCCTGACCTGTTTTGCAAACACTGCTATGTCTTCATTGAAAGATTCCGATGAACAGACGTCTCCTCCCGCCACCCCGGGCTCTCTGGGGGTGCAAGTCGCTAATTCACATTTCTCAAAAATCAGTGCAAGCAAGGGGAACAGGGGGTGCCTGGGAACACACACACAATAGCAAAATGTCACCAGAGAGAACAGCGCCGGGGTCAAGACTACTCCGGGCTAGATTTAGCCAACCATGCTACTCCTCAACAACTCGCCCATGGGGACTGCTGCTGCAGCCCCTGCTATTATATTATGCACAGGCTCGGAGAAAAGGCTGCAAACAGCGGGCAGACTCCTGTGATTAAATCTAAGGCGCTGCGTAAATAGCATAAAAACCTTTGGAGTCACTCGAACATTTTCTTGTACAGGTCTCCGGTTTGGATCAAATGGGATGTGTGTATGTTTGACAAAAACATAAATGTATATATGTGTGTATGTGTGACGCAGTCGGCGGCTAAATGTTGGTACATTTGATCAAAAGTCATGAGTAAATATGTGCAGCCTTGGAGGACGATGAGTCGCCTAATGTTGTGCCATTTCGGCGTAAAAGCGGTGAAAGTGCTCGTGGCGTGTTCAGCCACCGTGAAAACATTACACTCGGTTTTTTTAATTAACTCCTGTAAATTAATAAATGACACGAATACATTAGTTTTCCTTTGAACGTTATATGTTTTTAATTTGCTGGAGCCTGGAACATTACGCACAATTAATTAAAATGGTTTTCTTTAAAAGAGAGAGAAATATTATTAAGCTCATAATAAAAGATCATGATTACATTATATTAAATAAATAAGTATATGTGTATATAAATTAATTAAACGGGGTAATTAAACTGAACTCTGCCTGCTAATTATTCTTAAGAGTGAAAATATATATTTTTTTCAAAACTTAATGGGAGAAAAAAAACTACAGTGAGGCGACTTTTTCTGCTCTGAAATATATAATCAGTAGAAACACGTGGTGAACAGCACTGACTGTATAAAAGAATGAAAGTCAAAACTATGCAACAAATAAAGAAGAGGGGAAAACACGCAGCCTCTGTCCCAGCGCCTCTGCAGCACTTTGTGCTTTTTTTACTGAAATAGTTCACCGGGTTGTCTCTGACACAGAGCCGGTGTGTTTGTGCCGTTCTGTACCCACTTATAACTCTCCCCGGGCCGGACGCTCATGGAGCAGGACGCGCGCCTTGCCCGCCCGGAGAGTGAACTTTCCCGGAGGCTCGCCAACGTACCCATATATAGCGTCTTTATCTCTCTTGAGAGCGTCGTTAACGGAGGAGCCCATGCTCGGGGGCATGGTGTTGGTGTGGGCGGTGTGCGGGTACTGGTGGGAGTGCAGCTGGGGCCCGTGGTTGAGGTGCACCGCCTGCATGGACCGGGCGCCGTGCGGGTCTCCGTACATGGTGGTCGGGATACCCACCCCGTCCATCCCGTAGTGGGGCAAGTCTTCGTACTGCACACAACAAACACACAGGACCACCGTTATTACACACGAACAGCAATATATATCAAACTGTGGCCACAACTCTGCTTTCAAATGAAGTCTCTGTGAAGTTACAGAAAGTAGGAGAAGTGAGAATTGGAGTGTTTTATTTATTGTTTTATTATAAAGGAAATGTCGAGTATAGTAGGACTAAATAGTTTCATTTAAAATAAAAAAAGTCGACATGTTTTAACAAATGTTTTCAAAGTAGGTTCTGTGGTGCTTTCTTTCAAACAAAAAAAAATCGCGCACTTTAAATATAAAACAAGACAAATAAATTCACTTCGGTTTAATATTTCTGGGTTTTTTGTTTTTCTTTTTTTTTAAGAAAAGCGGATTTAAAGAGTGAAACGTGCGGGATATTGTTTAGTCTGAGAGGTTCGGCTTTTATTTTGAAGTGAAAACTAGTTTTCGACTTATTCACAGGTCAGGTCACATGAACTAAAAAAAATAATTATGAACTTCACGTTGAAAAATAGTCGCAACAAACCCAGTGGATGCATCCCAGCGTGGATCAGATCCTGGTATTATTAAACAGGCTGTAATACGCTGTGCTGGGGTTTTCACCGTGTGCAACAGCAAATGTCTTAAACTCGTTAATTGCAGTGTTTTCGCTTTTTTAAAGGCTCATAATTGTGCAGCAACTTATCACCCATCGAGCACACTGTCATTACTGCACGCAACAAACGCAAGTCCACGCGTGTTGTTGTGTACGTGTGTGTGTGTGTCTGTGTGTGTTTTTAGACGGCGTTACAAACTTTTTTGTGTGAGTTCAATAACGCAAGCTCGTCTTTACGCTCCAATCTGGGACTTTTTAAACCAACGGCTGCTTTGTTTTAAATAAAAACGCACAAGTCTTTTATCCAGCCTCAATATAATCTTTATTTGAAGTTTTCTGCTCCTGAAACAGCCGGACAAGAGGCTTTGAATTATTGATAGCAGCTTTCTGGACGTGACAAACAAGTGCCGGAGCAAAAAAGAAAAGCGTTATCACTTAAAAGTCGAACATTTGGACCCTAAAGGCGGAGAAGTGCAAACCCCAGCGTGGTGCAGGATCGGTGCCAAACTAAGCAGCTAAATGTGCCCAATGTCTTGCTTTTTTACACTGTTTACTATCCGTGCGAAAAAATCCCAGCCGCTGTTATGGAGCAGTCGTGGAGTGTATGAATCAAAGCGTTTGTCATCACCTCATTACTAAATAAAAGCTGCCTCACTGGCTTTATGCTAATACTGCGTGTTTTAGCACGTTTTGCGGGCGATGGAGCGGAACCGACGACGTTTTTATTGTCCATAATATTCCCCCAGCCGACGCGAGTTCTTGACGAAAACAAGTCAAAAGAAGGAGAAATGTGGAGATTTGTTTTTCCCTCCCCCATTTCGCTTCCAGTAACTGCCCTGTCATAACTAATCTAAAAAACATCTCCGATGTGAGATACGATCACGCTTTCCGATGTCCCTCGGTGGGGCCGGTTCGTGGAGCGAAAGGAGTGCGGCCGTGCGTAATGCCGTGCCAAAAGAACGCCAAACACGAGATTTTGTCTCCATGTGTCAGGATAGACGACAGAAACTTTCGCCGCGAGTGTGAGTGAGTCCGTGCGGGTGTGTGTGAACGTGTGTGTGTGCGTGTGTGTCATTAAGCCACGTTACAGTGCAGGATTGCGTTCTAGCAGAGTAGACTTAGAGAAACTTTTTGGAGGGGGGATTGCCCTACGTACCCGTTGCGCCATAACCCTCCTCTCTCCCTGGTCGTCCTTTCAGTTTAGATAAATCCCCTCTGAGGCCAGGGTGGAGACGAAATGAAGAAAAAAGAAAAGAAAATCCAAATAAATGGGAAGACGATTCAGCCAAACAAAAAAAGAAAAGGAAAGAAAAATCCCGTATGCCTCTTTTTTCCACGGAACGGTGAAAGCCAGTCCCCGCTTTCTGCGCAAGTTTTCAGCCCCGGCGCGGCGAATAGGTCCTCGGCTGTCCTCGGGGCAGCGGCGCCAGGCTCCTTTTCCAAAACCAGGATGAAAATAAAATAGCCCCTCAAACAAAACTGGCGACTCTCATGGCTTTTTGCCACCCCGCCTGTCAGTCAAAGCGCGAGGGCTTGTCAAAAGTACCGGATGAATGATGGTCCGACGCGCGTCTCCACGGGATCGGCACCACCTAAATGTTAATGGTCACAATCACAGTTAAAAAATGAAGCAGCTCTCCTCTCGTTTTCTTTGATCACTCTCTGCTCCCGGCTTGATTTTCTTATGCAAAAGCGTCTAGAGGAGATCAAGAGGAGGTGGGGTGATAATTCTGGCTTAGGCTTTCTTAAAGGAGCCACGATCGATGCTGTGCGTGTGTGCGCATATACAGTATGTGTGTGTGTGTGTGTGTGTATGTGTATGTGTGTGTGTGCGCGTCCGTACGCGTATGTGCGAGCGCGTGTGTATGCGTGAGCCGCCTGCCCGTTTGTGTACAATGGATGTGTGTGTTGAGCTGAGGAGGAGCGGAGGATCTGGACCAGACTGCTGAAACCCGGAAGTAGTGGTGGCCATAACAGGTCGCGTCTTACACAACGCACCGGGCTGCAGCAAGTCGTGCGGAGAGGAGGGGGGGGTGGGAGGGACCCGCGCGAGCCCCGGCCAGCCGCGCCGCGAGCCGCAACAACGGGGATAAACACACAATATCCACCTATGACTCCGGCTCCCATGCCTCATCCTCATAAAGTGACTTTATTCGGCTCGATGGACTCATTCTGTAAACAGCGAAACCTCAGAATTTCCTGACTTTCCGAGGGATCTCTGCGTGTAAACACTTTAAACGACTTATTGAAGCAGCTGATGTTGTCAGGTATGTTCCAGAGTCTATTATAGTACGAACTGTGGATTCAATTTCGACTGGATAATACTTTTTAGTGTGTAATAACACTTATACCATCCAGAAAAACGTATTAGTTTAAACTAGTTAATTATAACAATTTTATAATCAGCTGAGGTTGTGTTGGACTGTCAACATGATGTCTGTGCGATGTCCAGTAGATGTTGGAGCCAAATGTTCCAATCTTGCAGGTTTTGGACTGTGTGCATCATTCATTTTACCTGTCACCTTTGCATTAGTTTAAGTTAGGTTCAAGAGTGGAAACGCACACTTACAAAATGCATACAATGAGTCTGATGCTGAAAAACAGTAACAAAAGAATAAACTTTGTTTCTAGATTAATTGGCAGAATTGTTTCTATTCATTTTGGAGCGTCGCTTGTTGTTTTACGCAGAGGTTGCTGTAGTTCATCTCCATCATATTTACACTTGTAATGCGGTTCTGCGTTAAGTCATGAAAACGTCACAGTAGCTTTGTAAAGCGTCTTTTTTATATAATGTCTATATAAGAGTTCACATGTCGTCCGTCCCTCTCCCCCACAGCCGCGCTGAATGGGTCGCTCCAGTCAGCCCGGGCTGTCCAATGGCAGGGAGGCTCAGGGATGGGAGCCCCCTATTGGCTCCCCGCGTGATCGATCCGCGGCTGATTGATCGGTTTTTAGGGCACATTCACAGGGAGGCGCAAAACAAAATATCGTCCGCGGAGAGAAAACACACACTTTGTGTTTTTCTGCCAGCTTCTGTGGGATGTAAATCCACCAAAACACTGAATATGTGACCAACTCATCTCTCCGTCTCTCTCTCTCTCTTAAACACTCAATAGTTCTAAACCTACTCACACATTGACTAAACTTTTGGAAAAACAAACATCCCTTAAGTGAAAATATTGTCTGCTTTCTGTTCCTGCACTTTTCAGACTGTTAATTAACGCGTCTTTCCCCTCGTTATAATGAACCGCGCGGGAGTTTCACGGTTTGAAATGCAGGTGCTGTTTAAAGTTCGAGCAATTATTGATGAATCCTAATTGAAGGAGGAGAAACTTAAATTCGTGAGTCACTTCTGGGAAACTAATGATCTACTGAGTAATGTGTGGATGGAATTTAACTAAGTACTTAGAATTTAACACCTCATCTCATTTCACGTTATTCCAAGTTACAAAAAGGGGGATTATTCTTCTTCAACAAAGTTTGTGTTAATTAAGAAAAGATTTTATCTAAGTTAAACACTTCATAGAAAAAATAATTATGAACTATTTAGTAACGTATAAAGTAAAAGCGGGACACGTCGGGGGTACTTTTTAAGAGAAAACGTATATATGGTTTTCTTGAAATTGAATTAGTTTGAGCGTCGAGAGATTCATGCGTTTTTATTTATTTCTCACCTATCACACATGAACGACGCGCGTGTCAAAGAGCCACATTATCTCCTGATTATACTCATAAGGTGTTGCTGGTCGGTGACAGCCTGTTTGAAGTTTTTTTTTCCTCCTCTCCCACCAGCACCCCCACCCCCCACTGCCTCCCCTTGTGCAGTGCGTCCAGTCATCGATCATCTGCCCCCCGGTGCCAGAAACGGTGTCATAACATAATAATGCGGCTTCACACGTTCGCCGGTGATTCCTGCTGTAAAAGAAAAAAAAGCCGAGCGGTGGGACCCGATGGGACAAAAATTTACAGGCATGAAATGACGATCAAAGCCCCCTGCAGTCCGGCAGGCAGGAGAAGCTTCGGGTCTCGGGCGGCAGAGGAGCCTAGAAGACGCGCAAGGGCGCACGGACGGACTTTTACGCACAGACACACCCGGATCAAATAATAAACTGTGCTGACTTGTGCTGGTGGTTTGTTAACTCATTTGTTGGTGAGTAGAAGCTCTAATTCTCTTCTTCCTAAAAGTATTAATCAAACATAATAATTTAAAAAGAGCATTATCACATAGGTATTTTTTGCTGAAGTCTTTAATTTAAGAGAAGATGTTTAAATCCACTTTCGGCCAAATTTGGGGATAAAGCAGCTCCTCCACCACAGGGTCCACTAAATTTTAGTGGCTCACTTGAAAAAAAAGGCAAAGCTACATTAACATGAAAGGAGATCCACATCAGCGCCTGGCCACTGTAAAATAACTACAATGACATTATAAAGCAATTACGCTACTTCAATTAGCGTCTATAAAAGCAAAGTGGAGCTCCACTTTCTCTCCTGTAGTTGCTGTTTCGCGAGGGTCATTGCATTTTGGCATCCTGGAAGGAGAGAACGGGGAGGGGGGGGGGTATGGGGGGCAAATACCGTCATTTCTCTTTAATCCGCTTTGCGATGACGGTAATGCTCCGAGTCGTTTCAATAAAATCAGCAGGTATTACTTTCAAACGACTGAATGTAAATTGACGTGCGCGTTTGACCGCCGCGACTAATGAAAGCGTAACGGGAACTGGCCTGTGCGTCGTGACTGACCGGTTCTGTTTGGAGACAAAGAAGCTCAGCCATAATGTTAATAAAAAAATAATAATTACAAAATTAACAAAAAAATGTCTATTATGTTGGATTCAATTTTTTAGTCTCCATTGTGTTACAGAGCCGATTATAATTTCAACTCACCACCGGTTATTTTTAGTTCCCAGACATGTTGTAATAAATAATGTACATTACAATATTAATTTTAATACGTGCAAGTTTGAGTTAAAAAACATGAAAGAAAAACAGCTCCGACAGAGACAGAGATGTGAATCAGTGGCTGAAGCTGCTCAGATCGTCCGTATCACCGCGTGTCTGTGGATGTTTGAGGAGTCAAGGAGCAACTGGCAGCCCGAGGAGTCAAACTGAGGTCAAACTTTTTGCAGCCCCGCAGCTCTGTGTCCGAACGTGTTGGGATCTGCACGCACTCTCTCTCTCTCTCTCTCACACACACACACACACGCACACACACACACAAAAGGCCACCGAGTCTCTCTGCTTTGTGTCACTGCAGCAGCTCTCAGGCAGACGGATAGACCTGCTGCAAAGTTTTCACAGCTTATCTAATTATATATTATCGCCTGTCAGAATATGCAGCCCGATTCATTAGGGTGCGTTTAGTCGCCGTGAGCTGCGGTTTTTGAAATTATTCTCACAGAAAAAAAAGACTCTTGAAAAGTGCACAAGCAAAAAAAATCATATATATATATATATAATATATTTCTCATCCGTTGTAGATCTAATTTAAAAGTGTAAATGCGAGTCACTGACAACACACGTCTCCACCATCCTTTGCAAATTGCTACAAATTCATGAAAATGTAGCTACATTATTTTTAATAACTCAAATTATCGCAACATTTATTTAAATCGATGGATATATTGATGCACTTGCTACACTAATATATCGGGAGTCAGTGTAATTATGGTTCCGAAACCATCATAGGGATTATAGTGTAAAATCACACGTGTGATTTTAAATCACAATACAGCTCTTTTTATCATAGCGGTCGTATTAAAGCATGGAATCAGTGGGTGTATATATATATATATATATATATATATATATATATATATATATATATATATATATATATATATATATATATATACACACACACACACACACACACACTTTTTTCTTTTTTCAATAGTATATTTTTTTCCTCAGTGTTCATTTCTGCTGGATCCTGCAGTTTGGCCCAAATGTTAATCTGAGCTCCTCTTGCCTCTCACACACATTAATGCTTAATCATTTGCGCCTTCTACCGGAGCTGCAGGAAATTACAGGTAATGCAGCGAGGCAGAGGAGACGGTCTGTGCTCGTAATTGCAAATAAAACCTTAAATGTACAAATATAAATATACTGTTAAACTTCGCTTGTACTTCTTCAGTGCTGTTAGTATTTTGCATTTTATATTACACGTTGTTTAAATCTATAAATAAATAGTTTCATTCCTCATTATCTTTGTTCATGTAAATCATTTTACAGACTAATAAAATATAATATGGAGCCAGTTGTCTTTTGGTGTGATTTTTTTAATATATAAAAATATTTGCAAATGATGTTTTATTTTCAATTTTGAAACTGGTTTGAAAGCTGTTGATACATGAAGCAGAAGTACTATTTGATGCATTGAGTGTGAAAGTGACAGTAACATTTTTACAAATGTCCTTTAAGCTTTTTGTTGAGCTCCATGTGATGGTGAAACACAATAAGAAACAAATTAGAAATAAAAGGCAACATCTGATATATTTAAAGTTTGATGCACAGTCAGCAGAAACCTTTTTAAAGAATATCACCTTCTTATGTTATGTTACTTTTAATAAAATTATAACTTGATTTAAAACAACAAAAGACATTTTATAGCTTCATTACACTCTGCTGAATAAAATAATGATTAAAAAACAATAAAATACTGTTGTTACTGCCTTTTACATAAAATGGACATGTAGGTGTTTTATATAAATAATCATGTGGAACAGTCACACTGACATTTCTGAATCACACCTATAGATACAGACCTGATTAACATCTGTTTTTCTAAATGGTGAGAACTGTGTAAAATTAGATGCACACATAGTCAACACACACACACACACACACACACACACACACACACACACACACACACACACACACACACTGACCTATAAACATATAGATTTTCACACACACACACACACATACACACACGCAGCAGTGGCCAGTAATAATAGCTGCGCTGAATGCTGCAAGTCAATTTTCACATTGTGCCACCGGCCACCAGGTCAGCAGCTCCACTTTTACTCTGAAAGGCTGCTGAGTCTGAATTAATCCCACAGACAGATAGAGAGCTCATCACTCTATCACACACACACCTCCCTCCCCTCTTTCTCTCTCTAAATGTCTCTCGCCCTCCCCTTCCAGCAGCATTTGTCACCGCCGCTATTATTTCAGGTGTGCTAATGGCGTCGCAGACACTTTAGCTGAAAGAGGGAAGAGAGGAGGATGGAAGGAGGGAGGGAAGGAGAAGAGTATCATCATCATCATCATCATCATCATCATATGTGCTCTTGTCTCCCCAGAAATCCAGAGGTGAAGGATTGGGTGAGGGAAGGGGTAAGGGGTGTAATGTGATGGGCCAGTCTCTCCGTTCAGGGTGGAGGGGTACAGTAAGGGTGGCAATGGGTGGATGGGTGAGGATAGAGGGAGAGGGGGGGTTCACACCTCCCAGGGAGACTGTGAATTGATCAGCACCTTAGAGAGAGAGGGAGAAAAAGAAGGAGGGAGGGAGAGAAAGTGAGAAAAAAAAGGAGAGCAGCAAAGCAGAGAGATGAAGGATGACGATGAGGAGAGAATGAGTAGAAAAAAGATGGGTGTTGGAGGCAAGTTATAAAAGCAGGAGGAGGATGGGGAGGGGGACACAGCGATAGGGAGGGGAGGCTGCAGGAGAGGTGTGAAGACTCATCTTTTCCTGGATGGGTGTGAGTTAGACTGGAGTGGAGAGTGGTCTGGGAGCACAGCATAGCCTAGTGGTAATAAACCAGTAAACCCCAGTGGAGAAGCAGCCAGCACCAGCTATAAGAAAGCCATAGGAAGGGCTTTAATTCTTAATGTAACAAGCAGCCTGTTTAGGAAATATGTTTGTGAAGTTCATATAGTTCAATATTTCAGTAGCTGGACTGGCCTCACGTATGGCAGGTTACTTTTCTGAAAGATAATATTTTAATTTGACTATTTAGCTGCTTAATGTATGTACAAATATCCCATTAAAATTAATAAAATTAAATACATAATGAATATTGTAATTAAGCAATAACTGTATTTTTTCATGCACTCTGAGATTAGTTTTTAATACTATGCCCAAAATATAACTGCTACTTCAATGCAATTCAGATGGATTCTTTTCATTTTTTAGAATGGAACTGTTCCTCAGATATGGGCCGGTTTCGTGTCCAAGCAGCTGGTAGAATATATAAACCTTTACCACCCCTCAGCATTTGGCTTGTGGCTGATCTGTACCTCCCAGCCTGCAGTAAACACATGGTCACCCATTAAAAGTACAGTCCTTACACATGCTGGCACACCACATAACTACCACGTCGCACTCATATGTAGATGAACATGAAAAAAGACATTTTCATTAGCTGCTGTGAAAGAAGGAATTAAAAATAAAGGACTGTGATTTAAATTAAAAGTAGAATGTAAAAAGTTTCAAATTCAGCTTTTTGTAGTTATTAAATCAGAATCTGAATAAGATTGTAATGGTAAAAAAATGAAACTGTAGAAATATAGGTATAAATTATACAAATTTTGGAAATATACATTAATGTGATAACATGAAGTAGAATATGTGCTATAGAAGATATATATATGTAAGTGTATATGTATGTGTGTGTGTGTGTGTGTGTGTGTGTGTGTGTGTGTGTGTGTTTCATTTAAAATGATCATATTCAGGTGGGCTGTTGTAGAAGAGTGAGGCCCATGAAAGCTGGTAAACCACTGGTCTTACTAGGAGCAGCTAAAGCCGCGACGTCTGCTGTGCATTCAGGCGAAAGTCTGCTACTGATTTGAAAACCAACAACAGATTATTAAAATTGACTCTACATCAAACACACAATCAGTGCTTTGACTTTAAAATGTGTTGTTCAGCATTATGCGCTGCTGCAGCCTGTATAATCTTTGCAGATCTCCTAAACATTTCTTGGCCTCCGCTGCCTCAGAGAGAGAAAAATACGCTTTGACAATATGCTTTATATTGATAAAGGGAGGGTTTTTTGGCCATAGTTATGATGTGGGCTTCAAAATAAATTCAAATCAGCGACTAAGATGTTGCAATGAGATTAAGAGCAAATATTTGGCATTATATATACACACACACACATCAGGTCAGATACTTGTACACCAGTTCAGCAGCGGGGCGCCCGTCCATCCTGGCAGCAGTGAATCAGATTACCAAACATACTGATTGACTGCAGCGGTTGCTAGTGAACCTACTGCCATCTCTCCTAAACAAAGTTATCTCTGCCCAAGTTCATCAAGAGGTCAGTGATCACATCATCTCGACCAAGATCCCTCGTATACTGGACGTCCCCGCAGGATCCTAATAAAGAAGCTTTCAAAGCATAAATTCCTGTCATAACAACAAATGTCAGAGATGTGGTGAAATACAGCAGATTGGCTCTGCTCTGCACTAACCGTGGCTCTGCCGCAATAAATGGAAGCAATTATTCTACTCCTGTGTAATGAAAAAAAGGGAAAAAAAATCCGCCAAGGCTTTTCAAACAATGAGATGCAAACTTGTTTTCTGTGCAAAGTTCTTCTGAACCCACACGCGAAAAAGAATCAAGGTAGCGTGATTTGTTGAAATTTATTCCACTTAGCTTGCGTTAATTATCACAAGTGTCATAACCGTCAAAAGACAACAACAGATGACTTGGCACACGTTAATGTTTGACACTTCTATCTTTATTCCCTTTGTTCTGCCGCTCTTCCTTCCCTCCTTTGTTTATCACACATTATACCACACCTGTCGCAGATAATTATTCTTCCTTCTCACTTTTTTTGCTCTGACCTTGGATTTTCACGTGCAGGCAGAGGCTTTAAATTTGATGATTTCGATTCCAAAGAGCAATATACTAGATCTAGAAATCATTACGATATTTTCAATTGTAGATGATTCATGACCATATACATTTTTTTGGTTTTTATTCAGCTCCTCACCCGGAATACTTCAGAAGTCCTCAAATCAATACCATAGTCTAAAAATACTCCATTACAAGTACAAGTCCTGAATTTAAATGTTACCGAAGGAAAAGTGCAAAAATATTATCAGCAACGTATACCTAAAATATCAAAAGTAAAATTACCCAGTATGCAGAATGACACCTTTAAAACTGTTATTATATAATATAACATTATGTTTTTATCACTAACAAATACATGTACGAATAATTTAACGTTTTACTTCATCAATTCTTTCTATACTACTGGGTAAATTAGTGTCAGTAATCCATCATATAAGCATATCATTTATTTTATGAGAAAAGTAACTGTCAAACGTCATGGAAAAAGGTATATCTTCTCTAAAAGGTAGTGTAATGGAAGTATAAAGTAGCATAAAATGGAAAAGGTCAAGTAAAGAACAGATTTGTCAAAATTGTACTTTAGTACAGTACCTGTAAATGTATTTAATTATATTCCATCACTGGTGTTATGTGTTTTATGAAGAATGTAAATGTTCAATCTTTTATGAGTTAAATTGTCTCCAGGAATGTAAAGATTTAAAGTGACAATCTGTAGTAAAACACTCTCATCATATACCGATTAAAAAAAAAGATTAGAACTGAAAAATACAATCATCAAATAAAAAAGATTTTCACTGTCCATAAAAACCTTCAGTGATAATGGCGTTTCACTTAGAAAAGTTACATAACAATAATTCATTTTAGATTAGCTGTCTCTGAATAAACTTAACTGAACTGGAAAACAGACTCTAAATACTTCTGAAATTCAACAAAGAGAGAAACGGAGCAGCTGTGGCTGACCACTTGTGCTTTCCGAATGGGGAAAAAAAAGCACAGTTTCCAACCAGAAATTGTGACAGAGTTAATCAGTGTGAACTGACATGTTAGCGGTGATTACATTTTGCCTGAATTTGCTCCTCACCACCAAACCACCAGAACTTCAACTTGCAGCAGGATTTTATATTCCTGGTTCCTGTTGTTTTCACCATATCCTGGAATATAACCTCCAAATGAACATAACTTACATCTAGAGTGTCAGATTCACACAGCGGATACACCCAGTCTGACACACTTTACACAAAACACTATCAGAGGCCACACAACAGTAATTAATAAAAACAATTCTTTAAACTGATAGAAGCATTAGATAAGTTGGTTTTCTGCATCAGGACAAATCACACTAATACTAATGTGCAAAAATTGGAAATAACCACAAATTAGAAATAAGTCAGATTCATCTAATGTGCTTATGCAGTGGTGAAACATTACTGCATACAATTACTTAATTAGAATTCTAAGGTAATTTTACTTCCATTTTTTAAACTACTTTACTGCTTTATTTACTTTACAGGATTTAAATACAAAATATATGAATAAGGAAAAAATATGACATTTTTATAGGTTAAAATGTATAAAGAAGCTCAAATTAGCCCTATTTCAAAACATTAAAATGCTGCTTACATGTAACAATCCAACAGTTTAATATCTATAAGAATAAAAATTCTCTAGTATATTACTATAAAAATTGTACTTTAGAATTTCTGAGAATGCTTCTGTATTTTTACTTGAATATAGGATTTTTACTTGGTGGGGAGTTGGAGTTTTTTTTTTTTTTTTTTTTTTTTAGAATTATTTCCAAATATTTTGACCTTTGCCCGTCTCATTGTTCCTACTTGCGGAAATAGAAAAAAATCTACAGGTGATTTAGGAGCTGCATGGATCAATCTGAGCCTCCCGAGGGACTCCACATCACAAACATTTTAGAGATTGACCTTTCACCTGTCGAGCACTAAAGTAGAGTGCAGCGGGGTCACACGCCCAAAACCATTAGGGATCACACGCGGTATCCCTCAGACGTTCAGACAGGTAAATTGTGTGCATGCGTGACACGTGCTCTCCTGGAAAGTTGCATTGTCAGACCCCATGAAGCTTAAAACTCCTCACACAGCTACACAGGTACATTCCATCATGGAATACACATTAAAACATACTTGCATTCAAACACACATGCAAACACACTCTCTGTCTGTCTGAGAGACAGTCTCCTGCTGACAACATCAGTGCAACCTGATCCACCTTAATAAAGGCCCTTACCTGCATTTACTGCTCCGTTAAAACACCCTCTTGTTGTTCTACCAATTCACCACACTATAATTGCACTGAGGCTGCATATGGTCCTCATCTCATACCCAGCGCAAGATAAAAGCCAACCGGCTGCCTGTGTACAATGCAGGGGAGAAATGTGTGTGTGTGTTCATAAACGTGACTTTTGTGTGTGTGCTCTGTGCGTATGTATGTAAGCATTTTAGGGCAAATTGGACTCAACATAACTCCGGGGATAGTTAGGAAAACTGCATGATGTCACCGTTATTACACTGTAAACGCGGTTGATTTGGCTTTGAGGCTTTCTGCATGTGGCAGCCTCCGACATGAGGTTGGTTCACAGATTCCACCTCAGCATCCAGGCTTTGAACTGCTCGCCGAGAACAAAAGTCAAATATTAACGCATCAGGCCGATTTAGACCGCTAATTACTTACCTTCGTTATTGTGCTTTATTACTTTTTCCAAGAATATTTAGGACCGTTTTATTCCTAAAATGAGATGGAAAAAAATTTTAATGCAAAAAATTTTTTAAAAATGAAACATCCTCACATCCTCCACATGCTTGTTGTGTTAAACTATTTTTTTTAATCAACATAATTTCTTGTGAACATTACAATTTTTGAACTTCTATTTGTTATTTATGGCCTGTATGTCTCATTGATTATATATTATTATGATTATACATATTGAATTGAAATAATCACATGAAACATAGTCTACTATTTATCACAGACTACCTTGGGTCAAGGTTACCAAGGGAATTTGTTTTGAAACAATTTAAATTTTTTATCCAGTCACAAAAAGTAATACCTGTTCACAGCTATAAGTGAGATTAAGATAAGATTTTATTTGTTTACAAAGAAAATTATCCCAAAAATACACTTGGCAATTTCACAATATTCCAAGTGATGTCTTTATACATTAAAGAACAACTACCAAGAATAATATAATTACAATGTTCATTCAACTCATCAAATATATAATCAAGAGCCTCACTATTTAGACAAATGTATCTGTACCAGAGTTCAATTTCTTACAATAATTCTGGTCTCCCACATTCATTTCTACTGGGAACACCAAGATTGTAGAAAAGTTTAATAAAACACTCGAAATGGTATATAAATTACCACCATTTATTTTGTGTGCTGAAATCCTCTTTGTGGACAAAGTCATGTAATCTTAGGTGAATCTGATCAAATGAATTTAGTTTTTTAGAGGCTTTGAAACGGTCAGATTTGACCGGGAACACAACATGAGGGTTAAATGAGAGAAGCTCACTTAAAGTCTGTGTGAGAAAACTGCACAGACAGGGTCTACTATATGTTTGTAAAAGAGACATGACAATCTAAAGGTAATGACTTCTTCTCAAAATTAGAAACCAGCACTTTGGCAGGAAACTAAATAAACAGCTCCATAACTGGATTAAGAGCGACAGAAGATTGGCTTGTGGACAAGCTCGCGGCGCTTCCTTCGTGCTAATGCCAGTTGCTTTTGCCTGCTCTGCCCAGTCAGGTTTATGAAAGTCAGCCGGATTAGAGCCCAGCTGGGGCTCAGTAAACCAACACTCAGCCCTCGGACTCACACCACAATACATGACTTCCCAAACAAATCTTGACATCCACCCCACCCTCCTTTATTTTGGGCTTCTCTGTTGTTCTCCCCTCGCTGTTTTTCCTCCTCGCTAACACAGCTTTGCCCTGCAACTCGCACACACACACACGCAGCGTACACGGAGGCTCCCCCAAACACGACGCATGCTCTGCTCCAAATTAAAATACCAAGGCTTATTGAGCAATACTCCTTTAATGGTTTCATCCACCACTGGTTTTATCTTTGCACACATAAAAACACATGCAGCCTCTCGGCTCCGACCAAAAGGAGCTGGTCTCCTCTCTTCTTACGTAAGCTGGCAGAAAATCTCCTAATCCCTCTCTTTTGCCGTTGTTGTGTTGCACCTCGGCTGGCACCCCTTTCCCGAGCAGCATCTGAGACCGGGGCAATTAGAACCTGAGCAGGGCCTTGGCGCATCAGACCATTTAGCATAGAGGCTAATAAGGCTGGCTAATGAAAAAAAAAAAACGGCCTTTCGGCAGCGCACCGCTGTACGGTATCGGCGGTGATTTGCTGCACTGAGTCGTATCAAAGGGCTTCAAGATTTACAGATATACAAATACAGATTTGATTCTCCCAGCTAGAGCTCAAGTTTCTTTTTTTCATAAAAGAACTCTTTTCCTTTAAAAAATGTTCAGAAGTATGTTTGGAAATGGTTGTGTTGGAGGAGCAAGTTGCAGAAAAGAATATTTCATAAGGACATTGGCTCCCCTGCCATGTGAAATCAGGCAATAGTACAAAACAAATAAAGAAAAACTCATTTAGATGCAGATTCATCTAAATGAAATCTGACTAGTGATTTTTTTTAACTTCAAATATGACGCCAATAAAGTCTCTGCCTTAACAACCAGAATCCCCTGATTCCACAATCTTCTTTGAATGTTTATTCGTGTATGTACAAATGTCACTTCGACAGGTGTGTATCCGCGCAAATGAGCAGTTGGAGAGGTTTTGGGAAAAGCATTAGTGTGTTACAAGAGGTCCAGAGACAAAAGTGTATGTGAGAGACAATGAGAGGAAAGGTCATAAAGAAAGCAGGAGAGGGAGAGAAGGAGTGAGCGAGGCAGCAGAAAGGCAAAAAAAGAGAGAAAGAAAGAGCAATGGAAGGTTGCTGCTAATTCTTCCATATCTAAGCCTCTTTGCAGAAACTCCCTTTGTCTTCCAAGTCCCAGTCATTAGAGCCTAATCCTATCAACCAGGGGCTAATCTGAGGGCAGAGGGTTCAGCGCCCTCAGCTCCACAGGCCAGCAACACACACACATGCACACACACACGCACACACACACACACACACACACACACACACACACACACACACACACACACACACACACACACAATAGTCACACATAAGCATAAACACACAGAAATGCTCAGAGATGTACAGACACTCATGCACTTGTACATGTGCACACAAGGATGTGCACAGATGTCTGAAGACACACATACACACACTCTCACACACTCACAGACACATAATGAGAAGCCCATTTTTATGGAACTAATTAAATCCAAACTATTATACCATTACATAAAATTAATCATTTCCCTCCAAAAAGTACACTTCCAGGCCAAACTTTTTAGGCTTTGTGATGATTTACTTTACGCCTGGGTTAGCAGAGGACGCGTATATGCCGTTGTGTGTGTGTGCGTGTGGGTGTGGGTGTGTGTGTGTGTAACGGGAGGTGGGGGGCATCGGTTTCCCACACATTCCAGCAGAGCCTCTCCCCCTGCCATCATCATTCTCCTCTTTATTTCAGCACTGACTATGCCCAAGATTAGTTATTGATCAGGGAGGATATAAATTATTCTAAAGTGAAAGCCAACAACACAGTCATTATAGATCGACTATTGACCAGCTCCGATATATCATTCCATTTCCACCGCTCCGCACCCCTGCCACCGGCCCGGAGAAATGCTCAAATAATGAGATGGGGGATTTTTATGACTTGGGCACACTCTGCTTGACCTTTCGGGGAAGGTAGATGGATAATATCAGCGTTGGGTTCTCGAATGTGACGCCGTTTGGAGACTTTGGCCAGAGTGACCTGGTAAATTAAGACAGGGGCAGATTTTCGATGGAGATGAATGGCCGGATTGAGAGATTGTCTGAGGTTATTTATTACTATTATTATTAGCAACTCTTCTGAGGCTTTGTCTTACAAAATGAATGACAGTGTGTAAAAGTCTTTGGTTGAAAAAACAGTTTCCATTAAACGTTTTACACACGGAACTGAACTTATAAATAATGTTGGATAGTGAATTTCCGGTACTTTATATCAAAAATAGGTGTGTGTGTGTCCATTCCACAAACTTTTAATTATATATTCATATAACATAATTTTTTATAGAGGTGCATAAACTGTAGATTATTTTTCAAATAACTGATTACTTGTTTTATTTCTAAAATTTAATTTAGAAAAAGGAACTTTGTCCATGACACTTTCCCAGAGCCTAAAATTACTTTTTCAAATTGCTTGTTGTTTCAGATCAACACTCCAAAAACAAAAATAGGATGATACCTTAACCCTGACCCTAACCCTGATATGGCCACTTTTTGGTAAATCGCTTGAGACAATAACACAATGCCAAATATGCCTTTTCTATGTATAGTTATGATAAATAATGTCTGTTTCTGATCATTTTGTGTTTGAATTATGTAATAAAATATAATTATTTAGGTCCTATAAATCTTGAAATATCCACTGTGCCAATTTTTTTTTTTTTTTGCATGAGCGGTTTCAGGTAGAATGGGTTTATTTAGATTTGTCATGCCAGGCTACTTGCCATGCACATTTCAGGTTCAGTCTAGATTTGAAGCATTGTCTCATCCACCATAGAAACCATAAACCAATCAAATCACCTGTTACTCAAGCACAGTTATGTCAAAAGTTGAAATCCTTTGTAGTTATTCTGCTCTAATCTCCAGGGGGGCTGGGACCCCCAAACCTTAAATGGCCCATTTTACCTGATATCACCCTGCATTATAAGTATTATGATATTAAATTTACAAACAGGGTTAGGGTACAGAGAAAAGCATCAACCATCAGTTGACAAACTGCTTTAATACTAAATAATATAATAATAATAATCCCAACTTCAGCAGTACCTTATGCTGCTCTGTCATGTAGCATTTCTCTTTGCTGTCTAGAGAGTATAATGTAACTGATGCATCATTACTTCCTGTATATTGGACTGTGTAAGCAGTTTGTGAACTGCCCCGGGTCTCCCTGTCTCATCGATGTTCAATCACAGTTTTGTTTTGATGTTACTTTGTGTGGAGTTGTGAGCAGGCGGCGATGAGGCCGATACAAATGGGGGGGGGGGGGGGGGGGGGGGGGGGGATTTTATCCATGAAGGTGTCAAGAGTTTATCAAAGTGTAAAATACTTAAACCATCCCCTGCTGGTCACAGTATAAATCACCATATATTCTTATTGGCCTAAGCCCTTGTTATGAGTAAATACGTCCACAGGCAAGTGAGGCTGGCAAGGTTCATGGGAGATTCATCCAGCAATAGCGGAGGGAAAGTCACTGTCCCTGTGTGTGTGTGTGTGTGTGTGTGTGTGTGTGTGTGTGTGTGTGTGTGTGTGTGCGTGCGCGTGTACCGCTTAGGAAGGCTAAGGAGAGGATAAGGAGATCAGCAGAGGGGGAGTATCACGCCTCTTAAGCATGTATACACTTTCTAACTTTTACTTTTTCACCCAAAACCTAAATAAATCCCCTCTCATCTAAGCGTGATAGACTCCCTCACCCCTCTGTGTTTTTCCTCTAAATAATCAACCCCGCCTCCCTCATTTACAGATTTTGGCAGAGCCACAACGCCCCATCCTGATAAATTTAAAAGAAAACCAAATACATCTAACAACTGCATATTATTTCCAATCAGTGAATGGTTGTTTAGAACATCTCCTACTCACTGTGTTGGAAAACCTTGCTCTATATTAACCCAAACCGCACAACAAGTAATTTTTCTATCCCGGGCCCAAATTATTTATTGCTTTCAGTTCCTTGTCTATTTAATGGATGAATTGGGTTAACGGACAAGGGGGGGGAGGAAAGGAGAGGGTAGGGAAGGGAAGGAGGAGGGAGAAAAACAGTTTCATATTTCTGTAAGCCTCAAACTTTTGGCAAACAGAAGAAAAGAGAACTTGGCCCTAATTCCATCTCACGCTGGCGTTTGTGCATTCTAAGTTCTCGGGGGCTGCTCTGGCGGAGGGCCTGAGCCCGTAAATTGGATATTAGGGGGCGATATAAAGGAGCCTGTGTGTGCTCCCGTCCCGGGGAATTATTGCCTCCAATATCCCTGCGTATGCGTCTAGGGCTTCCGAAGCCAGGCCAGATAGATCCTCATCTCATAAGGGGGCCAAGACTATATCCATCGCTCCTTAACTTTTATGAAGCTCCCAAGCTCTACAATGGGATTTGCCAGGGTGTCTTTTCCCCTTATCCAAGCAGGGAGGAGGGAGGAGGAGGTGGGGGGCTGTGACAATGCAGATATAGCCGCATTCTTCAGGCTCCAAAGCTCCGACCTCCTATTTGAATACAAGCATTCCAAATTGTACAGTGGCATTCTTCCTTTTTCCTCTGTGAAGCGAGCTCCGCGGCAAGATTTCTCACCCCGGTTTTAGAAATGCTTTTTCCCCCCCTCTCACTTCTACCTCTTTTCCTCTGCCTGAATACTGGTGTGTCGGCTCTTTCTTGCATCTTTTCTTTATTCCATCACTTCTTTCCCTGAATTTCTTTATTGCTGATCTCTCTCTCTCTCTCCCTTTCTTTCTCTCCCGTCTTTCTTAATTCTTGTTCTCTCCTACGAAGGGCTTCAGTGACTGCCCCCCCTCCCTTTTCGCCATGCCCTTGTGCCCCCACCCCCTTCTTCCCTTGGGTAATCCTAAGAAGGGGCAACACCATCAGAGGGTGTGAAATTAAATACATTACAGCATTGCGGATTAAAGTGTTTCATAGGCAGTTGCTCATCCACATCAAACTTTAGCTTTTTAAAGCCTAACATTTGATCTAGGTTAGAAACCACGGCCAGAGGAAGGGAATGGGACACTTGTGGGCCCCAGAGAGCGGAGAGAGAGCCCCACTCACTCGAGGAAAAGCACAGTGTTTAGACGCATACAGAGGGAAGCAGATGGTGGCTCAGCATTTACTGTATCCTGCTGCCGGTATAGGAAAAACTATTAGAAAAACTAAAGGAATACTAACAGACTTCTCAACGGAGGAAGTTGCAGTGAGAAGAGAAGTTGGAATAAAAATTTATAGCATTTAAGGGAAGGGCCAGCAAGCAGGAAAATAAAGTGTGTTCTGTTTATATATATGAATATATATGTGAGGATAGCGTAATCTGGGAATTAAAGAGTGTGCACACAGGGGCTTTGCTGCACCGATGCAAAAAGCAGGTAATCATACTTCTTTCAAAAGTAGTAAATGTTAATTTTTGCCGTTCCCCTATTTAATGAGAATTACTCACATCATCCATCGCATCATCACACTGTGGGCCACTAATCATCTCACACTGGACCGGGTGCTGGATATTGAAGATGGACAATATGACTTCAGACTCAGATGTGTGCTCTCAGTCTGTGAGAAAACTTACTTATACTGTAAACATACTGAAAGCAAACTGGAAATACCACTAAGTTATTAAGAGGAAAATAACAGTTTTGTGTTTTCTCCCTGAGCAGGCTTTTGTCATCACCATTTTAATTAAATAATTCTGAAAACTGTAGAATATTATACTTATAAATATATTCCAATAGCACATAAGATACAAAAGCATGCCTGGCATTTGTGTATCCTACAGGTATATGTGTAGCTTGTAACAAAACAAGTTTTTACACCTTTCTTGTTTCAATATATACAAATGTTGGATAATGTAATCATGTAATCGTGGCAAATTTTTTAACATATATTACAAATTTTTGCTGTGAATCATGACATGTAAAATTACTGCGAGCAGAAACCTTCATGCATATATTCACATGGCCACTGCTGAAGTGCTTTTGTGCAAAATACACAATATTAAAGCTGCTTAAAAAGTGGCCAATAATTGTTTGCTGTTTATTAATCATGACCAAATCATTGTTTCAAAGTTGTGTTTTTAAACAATTAAAAAATGAATGATTTTATCCAAAGCAACATACTATATATATGACAGTTAATAAAACACAAGCAAGTGACTAAACATGAAAGAACATGAGTAACTGCCCTAAAGCTGAGGTCAAATATGTTCGGACCCAGGTCCAAAGAGAAAGTTGAGGCAATGTATAAAGTGCAAAGATCTCAACTAAGTTAAATTAAATCCATCCAGTCAAATGTGGAGCTGTTTGGGAAAGAGCTGTGTCTTCAACCTTTTCTTACAGATTGGAGTTGTCTATAATGTAGAAGTGCCTGGCTCTCTAATGTGGGTTTTCGTGACCATTCTTTGTGTAAAAAGTGTAAATGAAATATCTTCAGATTTGGGAAACTAGTTGGAAAAAACAAACAATTCACAGATGTAACCCTTGGCTTTGGGAAAACAGATTAATCAATAAGGAAAAAATGTTTTTGTTGCAATCTCACTTGCCTGTACTTTCACTGAATCGATTGATTGGAGAATTGTTCCACTCATAGAGACTGTTCAAAACTACTCTAAATCAAAGTGTTTAATGGACTGTGTCACTTTTATACTTGATCTACGGTAACACAGATGATTTCGTCAAGTCTTCAGCACAGTTTTTTTTGTAGCAGATACCTGACCAGATGGACGTCCATGAGGTCCTTCCTGATGATGAGGTCAGATGTGAAGGGAAGTCGGTCCAGCTGGGATCGGTCCTTTTCTCTCTGTCTCCCCTTATCCCTGTCCTATTCTAATGAGTCTCCAGGGACTCTGGCTCTCACTTAATCCACTCATCTATTTTGGCTTCCTCTGCTTGAGAACAGTAACCTCAGAACTCCGGTAAAGGTCATGTTCTGTCAGCTTTGTTCAATGACATCTATTGATGCAACTCCCATGTAAAAAAGCTCAGGTTAGGGTTACATGGCAATGACGGCATCAATGAGTCCGTGGAGAAAAGTGATATTCCGTGGTGGCAAGACTTCAACATCAAAGACGTCAAAATAGAGCGAAGTTTCCTATTTACAAATTTCAACATTATGTATTAAAAGTAGGTCTGAATTGGTCCCGAGTTCAAAGATCTTTTCTTCAGAGAGACACAGACATGAGGAGAAACCAACAGCAGCTGTAAGACTAAATACAACAACTACTTAATGATCTAAGAGACACAACAGAAACATCTGTTGGTGTCTAGACATAGCAACTTATTACGAAAGACTGAGAACAGGACAAGGTGGCAGAGTGTACTCAGAGAGAGTAAAAATAACCATTAACGTTGATTTTTAAATAGATTCTCCACTTAAGGGAGTGCTGTGCCTCTTTCGCTTCATTCAAAAATTAACAACATTCTAGTTTATGCCACATGTTCTACTTGCTAGTCTTCCACAGAGGACTAACAGCTACACTTTTCCGAATACATCAAATAATCATCTGTACCCATCTTTTTCCAGGTATGGCCCATTTGTCAAGTCTTGTGTATTACAGTGAGCTTTCTACTGGACTTGGTGCCAGACCTGATTGACTGGGTTAACTGCAAATCCTCTATCAACCTTTGAGTCATCTCGAGATTGTTGCTGACAAAGCAGGGCTTTTGAGAGGAGGGATCAAATGAGATTTTTAAAATATTGATTGAGGGATTTCAGATCACTTCCTAAACTGGGTTCATAATACAATGGAAAAAACCTTAATATAATCTCCAATCTTGCTGTCACAGGTTGAGAAAAGGAGTAAACATGCACCAAAAATGAAAGCAATCCAACAATATCTCCTACTTATTGGAGTATGAATAACCAAAATGACAGATGGCAAGTTCCCAATGAAGCTAACCTGACAAATGTATTTACATCTACACCTGGGAGACGAAAGCAGGCTACAGGCCTTTGTGTATGGACTAACTGAAAGATCTAGGTTGATGCTGTCAGCCTACAGTATGCCCACTGTACGAACCAGCTTTTGCCAGCGACAAGTCAATCATCTTCAACATCGCTCTGGTAAACAAGGAGCACTGAAAGAGCCACCACGTGCTAACAAGCCGGCACGCCAGGACACTCGCTGACAATGACACCAAAGGAAAAACAGATTAATAAAGAGAGAAAAGGGAGTAAAATAAAGATAAACACAAACAGAAAAGGAGAGCAGTCGGAGGTGGTTGGAGGGGAGGATTGGGGGGTTAAGAACGCTGGCTGGCTGTGTCTCTTTGGTGAAATCTAAATGAGAGTGTATAATATGGGCCCTTCATAGGATTGATCCAGAACATTCCCCCCTTCACTGGGCTTTTCTTCCTGCTCAAATTGAGGGATTACCCCAGGAGGAAGTGCTTTGATTAGGCACAATAGGCATCTATCCTCTGTTGATTTGTGGGATTGAGGAGGCAAATCCCTGACAAAAAGCTGATACAGACAGCGAGGGCTGCTGGATGATGCCTGGCTGGGGGGGTTGTGGGGCAGGATAGTTTCATACAGAAACAGCCAGGGATGGCCTCTTCCAAAAAAAAATTGGCAATCGGTGAAAAGGGTAGAATCAAGGTTGTGTCAGAGGTCACGTGTGAGGAATGGGGGAAGGGAAGTCTTATGAAGTTCACGCTGAACAAAGACAAGAGAGTGAAAACAATCAAATAGAGACACTGATTTTTCTTTTTTTTTGCTTGAAGCTTCTTTGTGCTAAACTTTATCCAGAGAAGTTTCGCAGCATTTCCATGTACATCGGAAAAAACCAAAAGGAATTCTGGAAACCAAGGAAAAGGCTATACTTGATTTACATCAAGGTATGATAGAAAGAGATATCCAAGAAACACATTAACTGAGATGATTTTTACATTTAGCTGGCAACTAATGCTCACTTGTCTCTGCCACTTCTTCAATTACTTTTACAGCTGTGAAACTGTCAGGAAGTGCAGTGGAAACTCCGGGGAAGTCATTTTTCATTGACAAAAATCCACAGATAAAGACTTTTGATTCATTCCCATTACATGACAGTATACGTTAAATAAAACCAGTGAAAAATAGCTTGTGTACTGAATTTTCCATCCATTCCCATGAACTTAAAAAATCTGACTTAGAAAGGACCAGGTTTTGTTACCTGAGGGTCAAGATATCCTTTCCACACAAAATCAAGCACTGTGGTTGTGTGTCTTTTACCCAGGACAGGCAGTGAGGTAAAGAGGATCAGCCTCTTTTGCAAAACAGTTACCTCAAGTCCTCATTGAAAGTTTCTAATCTCTTTCACCCCTTTCTGCCTGCTTACTGCTGCAGGAGACCTCGGCCCATCAGGCAAGCCCTGTTATCCCAAATGAATCCCAAGCTCCTCTAAACACTGCTGTTATCCAGTTTCCGCGGAGACCTGGAGCTACAAGGCATAGACAAACGTGGGCAGGGTGGGAGTTTTGGGGCGGGGGGGTGGCGAATTTTTGTCGGATTTACACGTATACAGTTTCAGGGTTTTAGACTGGCCTCCCCCTCCCCAAGGTCAGAGCCCAAGCATAGAAGGGCCCGTCGGTGTCACCAGTGTCAGCTCGAGCTGCCGGTGTGACGCCAAAAGGTCCGGTGGAGAGAGGCCACACACAGGACTGAATGAGCGGAGGGTTGTGTCGATGTGGGTGCGTTGTACCTGTTACAGCTTTGGAGTGCAACTACAGCTACGGTGAGCTGAAAGGGGCAAAACTTCAATGAGTGTGTGTGTGTGTGTGTGTGTGTGTGTGGGGGGGGGGGGGGGGGGGGCTCATTTAAATTCTTCAGTCCAGTCCCTGGGATTTGGTTTAATGAGCTGAGAAGCAGGGGTAGACAGCTGACTCCTAACTGTGTGTGCGTGCCTGTATGTGTACGTCCGTGCACACGTGTTAGAGGAGTTTTCCCACCACTGAGCTGCTATGTGCACGTAGGCAAGTTGGATTTGCCAGACTACTGTGGCCATGCACCGACACACACACTTTCTCTTTCCTCTGAAGCCTCTCCAGCAGTGGCGACTTTACACACACACACACACACACACACACACACGCACACAAGAAAGCACATACTCACAAACACACACTGTAAAGGTCCAGGGGTTTGCCAAACTGCAGCCGACTGGGTTTCTACTCAGAAGCCGCAGCTCTCTCCCTCTCTGTCACTGCTGCCACTGAAACTGGTCAAAGCTGGCTGTTTTAGTGGCTCCAGAGCTGCTGGCAGAGGCCGTTGGCAGCCTTGTATCTCCTCATTTTTTTATTTCCCTTCATGCCCGCCTCCTTGAGTGAGACTGTGTGCACGTTTTATCCACTAAAACAAGTGGCATCTGAAATATGGAACCATAAGTCGTCACACAAATCCCCGGCTGGCTGACTGACATTTTTGAATGTGTTCGGCCCTCGCATCGTGACGTCGGGGGAAAGTCACAGTTTCTCTCTCTCTCCCCCTTGGGTTTGACACAGCGGCATCAGCTGCCTCCAACCAGCGCCTTCTCTCCTCCTGTTGTTCTGTTTTTCCAAAGACGTCATCAGCCTGAAGGAAATTATGCTGTAGGCCCTTTGCTCCCTGGCAGAGAAGCCAGACCTGGAAAAATAAGTAAGACAGGAGGGGGAAGCCTTCGGTTATGACTGTTTTTGGCTGCTCGCTTGCATCAATCAATATATTAAATGCAGTTAAAGCGCCAACCCTGCACATTTCAGTATGTCTTTAAATATAGATGATTCATCAAAATATATATTAAAGGATGACAACTTTATAAAACACGTTCCTGTGCGGGGGAAAAAAAAAAGAGGTCCCCCTGAAATTTTTACATTGTAATCATGAATCACGGGTAAACATGGCAGTAATCTCTACAGATATTTGGTCTAGTGTGTGAAACATTCAGGCTTGTTAGGAAGTGTGACAGAGAGGTCCAGCTCTGGCAGACAGAGCCGAATATGACACTAGTGTTAATCTCCAACCCTGCAGGGGAAGCAGGCATACAGAGGGATCCTATTACATCTTTCATTGGGCCCCAGCAGGCCCCATCCTGAACAGAGGGATTACTGGGGGCTCTCGCAGTCACTTAGCCATACGCTGCCTCCAACCAGAAAACCCACAAACCACCTCTGACATCATCAGTCGGGGACAGGGTCGTGTGTGTGTGTGCACGTGTGTCTGCAGGAGAGCACCATCACACTGATTTACAAGAGGTAAACAATTAGACGTCAAATTTCTGCCTTGGCACTGCAAATAAACGGGCTGCAGATCATTATTTGTTAATGAACAGCAATTGAATGAAATTAAACTTATCATCAGCAGATGTGATGGCTGAGGCTGGGACTGTGGCACGCTGCCCAGAAACGGGCCAACGTGGGTGGAGGGGGTGGCAAGAATGGAGGATTGTAAAAGACAAAAAAAATAAATAAATAAATAAAAGGAGCAAGGAGAATAGGAACAAGTGAAAGGGTAGAATGAGAATGAGGGTGCATTTGTATGGGAGTGTGTGCGAGAGGGAAGTGAAGAAAAGAGAGTAAGCTGTTGGCGGTAACAGCTGCTCCGTCCTCTATGCCGGAGTTTCAGACCTGAACTCCGAGGCTTGTGCTGTATGACAGCACGTATAAGCGTGGCCGTATCCACCTCCACCGATGTTCCGTCGTGTGTGAGATAGATAGCGCAGATAAAAACGACAGCTCTATTGAGCCGGCTCTGTTGTGCACCTGTCTTGCAGTAATTTTTTTTTCTCTGGCTTCATTCTCTTGGATTCCTCTGTGATTTCCCAGCAACATGCCGCTCCGCCGTGACATCAGCCTGCAATTTACATCCAAATTAGAATCAGATGAATAAGGAACAGCTCTTTTTTCTTTTCTTGTCTTCTGGCCATCTCTCTCGCGTTCTCTCTTCCTCTCTTCCTATCCTCCATCCCCCCCCCCCCCCCCCCCCCCCCTTCCTTTCCGACTGTATTGAGGCCAAGTTAGCACAAATGTGACATGACTCCCACTGAAAGCAGACTGGATGTCTCTATCAAAACAGCTCTCTGAAGTGGGCGAGTGCCTCAGTTTGGAGAGGAGTTTCGGGGGAGAAAAAACTTTTTATCTGACTGTCATCAGAGTTCCTATGAGATCAGTAAACTCAAGTACACACTGCTTAAACACTTCAAAACTGAAAAAAATGCACACAAAACTGAGTCATACTGAAAAGAAAATAAGTTCATGATGTCTCCGGAGATTGTTTTTTAACTGTGTGAAAGTTTTCATACCAAGTCTCAGTGATTCATGGACAACTTCAGCTATCCTAGCCCCCCCTTGTGGCAAAATACACACAAGAGGCTTAAAATCAAAGATTACTATTGAGTCTTTGGGAAGTATCGCCAGCCAAATTAAAAAATACCAGTAATTATAACTGCAGCCGCAGAAATATCCAGAAATATCAGGTCCTGTGCATCAGTAAATGTTGATCAGCAGTTATTCTGCCTTTGCTGTTTTTACAGAGTAACAGGAGCCGTATCATGGGCAGAAAAACCAGCAGTTAGTCTGTCAAAGAAAATCTGCCATCATGCATAATCCCAATACTTATGGTGATTATCAGCTTGTGGTTAAAGTGGCAAGTGTAATGTGACTTTATAATTATTCAAGTACTTTCAGTGGTTCAAACACACAACCAACCATCTTGGCGCTCCCCAATTTCGACTATTAAAACCCCATTTTACAACATTTGGGCATCTGTCACAGTACATTTTTTGTTCCTACCTCCTCTAAGACTCATGCAAAACATTGTTACTCATCTCAACTGTCTCCCTTTTAAGCAACAGTTAGTCTGAGCCAGAGGTCATCAGCTAAGATGAAGCCAGGACACAAAACAAATGACACTGACAAATGAAATATGCTTTCATAAAAGGCTGGTTTGGACAACATAAGAGACTCTATCTTACACAGCTTATTATAAAAAAAGCATAAGGTTTTGTATTTGCATGCAGTGCATTATTAGTGAATACCTGTATACCCCTATAGAAAAGTGGAAGTTTGGCCAAATAAGGGTGTGTTGGAGTGTTACAAAGTCTTAATAGACAAATTGTACATTCAGGTATTTTAAGAAAAAGGTTATAATTTATGTTGAAAGTATGATTCTCAATCTAATATCACCTTTAAAATCATCTTGATAGGCCAAGTTACAGGACTTATGATAAATGTCTTACTTTGTCTTTTTTCCTGCATAGTGTAATGACCTGGGCATGTTTCTGCTAGGTGATAGTGCTAGGATTTTCTGAGGGTCTGTGAATGCATCTTGTAGTAAGGCCTGTGTTATCATTCAGAAAAAAATTTGCAGCTAAACCGGCTATCTTCTTAGCGTGTGGTTTTTGAGAGATGTTACAATGCTCTTGTTATGTTGGCTGCACGATCAGTGCAGGAAGAAACAAGACAACGGAGCTTTGAACTGTAATAAAACTGCTGGGAAGCAACATGAGGAGGAGCCGTGATACGGAGCTTTACACTGGAACGAAAGAGCTGCTGAAGAATAGTGCTGTGATATGAAAGTCAATGAGATTTTAACCTTTGATAGTTTTGAATATCTATCAGAAAAATTCAACAAAAAAAGATGTACACCATTGTGCCATCTGCAAGCTATATCCAAAAGCTGAGGTTGATTTAACAGATATATGAGCCACAGACACCCCTTACTTTTATAAATAGATTGTATGTATGTATGTATCAATGTTTTGCTGTATGGTCATATAATCTATCATATAATCATATATCTTGTACTTGGAACTTATATTTGTATTGCACTGTAGTTTAACACTCCAAGACACACCAAGATGCATGGTCTTGTAGTTCCTGGCAGCAGGACTACCAATGGAAACAAGCCTTTTGCATATATTTGGGTACATTAATATTTTCTTATAAATGTTCATTAATGTACATTACCCCTCTTGATCAAATAAAGATAAACTAAACTAAACCTTGTTTTTTAACAGATCTTGTCCACTGCCACAGTTTAGCTTTGCAGCCTCTTTTTTTGCTCAACCTTAGCATCACTTTATCAGCAAAACGTTACTCTTTGCTGAGCAAACCACAATGTGTATATATCCAAAAATCTGTCAAACTGGACAGCTAACAGCAAAACCTGTAATTTACGTATGGAGCCAGGAGTAGTAGTTAAAACCCTAGCCTAGTGTCTAGAATATCTGATTTATGTACTATACTGTTTTATAATAATGTAAAACCTGAGAAGTTGTAAACGATCAAGAAGAACAAAATCAAGAAGTCAGGGTCTCCACTGAATCTCCACTGAAACTACCTACACTGTGTTATGGGTGGATTCTAAAACCAAATGAAACTAAATAAATACATTAGCAGACTAAATTTCCTCCCTGTCAACTTTTCCAAAAGTTCAACTTTCTTTGATGGATTGGGTTACTGTTTGTTCATGCCCGATCCTGTTTTGCTTTAAGTACAGTCTGAAAAAGACCCAGCTGAGTCTGAGGCTGTCAAAGCCGGCTTTACACTGGCCTGGATTATTATGGCCCAGAATACAGATGCCAAAAACCAGCCAACTGTGGCAAAGGCATGGCAGGTGATGATGACTTCACTACTCTGGCTCAAGTACAAATACCACGGTCAAGTCAGAAGTTACATATAAACTGCATGATGTACAGTACATGTGGTCTTCGGGTGCAGTTAAGCCTACAAAGACCCTAAAGAAAGAAAGCACCAATATCCTTCTTCTTTCATCTATAAATAAAGTTAGTGCAGGTGTTGGCTGCATGAGCCTGAGTAAATCTAGATTTTTATTGTAGAATAAATGAAATACATTAACTTTCAAATCCAATTTAAATTTATTGCAATACATGGAAAAGTATTTTTTTTTCATTTACACGGAAAAACAGGCATGCTTTTAAGTAGGCCATATGTCAGAAGGCCAGGTATCAGACCAATAAAGGTTAATCATCAACATTAGCTCATGGCTAAGGTGGCATTTTGATTTTGTGATTTAAGCTATTAAAACAAACTGTCTACTTTTAGCATGTTTTTTTCTTCCCAGGAAAGTTGAATTGGATCCCATAATTTGTTTGCATGATGATGTCTTGTTCAAGAAATATAGAAACTGCTTTTCTGTCTATCATTGATCACATGGTATACATTTAAACTACAGCCAATGCAGTAGATCCTACATGATCCGTCACCAAATCTGAATCATGTACACACTTTACTACATTGCCCACAGTTTTATGGCAGACCACCCTTTGTGGGCAAAAAGGGTGTTGTATAGGAACAGCAGAGTTTTGGCTATAAACCTCAAGCATCTACCCACAAAGTTAGAGCTACACCTCCTCTCTGGATGCGGCTCCTCGTCTTCACTCAGACTGCACATCAGCATGTTTGCTCTCCTGGCAGCGGCCGAGTCTGAGGGGACACACACTGTGAGCCTGTATGACTGGTGGGCCAAGAGATCACAGAGACAAACATATGTTCACTGGCAGCCTGGAACTCTGGAGAATGAAGACTGGCAACCTTTTAACCTACACACACACAAACACACACACACACACACACACACACACACACACACACACACACACACACACACACACACACCCCTAAAATGCATGTGCAAATAAGCACACAACACAACATGCAAAAGAATGCCAAGATCAGTATGCATGTACCGATTCACCAATTCATTGTCTTGATTCCTTGCTGGTGTCTAAGCACAGGTGCACAGTAACACTCTATACGGTTACATGGGAACACACCCCACACACACTCATACACACAGCCCTGTCCAACCAGCAATATTTTGTATTATTTATGAGGGAGAAAATATTCAAATAATCATGAGCTTTTGCTTCTGTGCCAAACACTGTCTCTGTGTTTCATACTCCAACATGAGAGAGGGAGAGGTAGAGTGAGTGAGAGACATAGAGGAAGACCGTGCGTGTGTGTGTGTATGTGTGTGTGTGTGTGTGTGTGTGAAGAGAAGAAGAGTGAGAAAAGAGAGAAATTCCATCCTTCCCTCTATGTTAAACATAAGATACTTATGTTTAAAGTTGGACCTGTTGGGAATAACTGTCTGTGGTTTAATATAATAAAATGCAATGTAAAATGCAGAACATGCAATATCATGGACATTTTTACAAACTTAACACTGCATATATTGAGAAGAATAATATTGTTGCAATAGAATACAATAGGAAAAAAATCAGAATAGAAAAGAAAATTATAAAATCGATATTTTCTTTGCTCTCTGGTAGTAAATATGGTTGTCAGCAGGTCTTACACATGAACTCAAGAGTCTAACAACATTTCCACCATTAAATAAACTGCAGGACATCACTTCACTCAACCAGTGTGTCTCCAAGCGTTGAGGTGTCACTCAACCTTCTTCACCACCAAACCGACTAAAACAAACTGGCTTGGCGGACCTTGTCTTTGTTCTCTCTGTGTTAGCTGTCCGTCACTTTGATTGGCAGACAAGTGTCAGAGTGAGGGAATGTTGCGGCAAGCTGGGAAGAGAGCAAAAGCCATGGCGGCAATCTCAATATTTCATCTTGACCCCTGAAGAAGGGCTCGGCAGTCTCATAGTTTAAATTCTAATCGTGTTAGGCCACAGGGGCATGTCATTTAGAAAAGTCAGCCTCCGAATCTCCATCCCTCTGCTTTTCCTCCCTGGCCCAAACAAATTATTAGAAGATTCCATTATTTCTCCATTATGCATATGTGTTTGTGTGTGCTGTAACAGGCTGGGGAGAAAGTGCATGGGTAAATAGGCTTAGTTTAGCTCATCATGGGCCAATATGTCTGGCCCTGGACACAGCTGGGGTCCTCAGGGGTCCACAAATTGGTCATCATTAGGGCCATAATGCTGCGGTTTTGCTTCTACTAATGCCTCAGTGCAGCTAATCAGTGTGCAGAAAGGATGCTATCTGTTTTTGTGGCTTTCATTGTCTTTAGTTTGATTCACAAGGGGCAAGTAGTATATAAAGAATTACTGGTTAGCAGCTGGTTAGTTATTTATATATTTAATTTCCTAAATTATCCAAGCAAAAACTGCTAAATCTGCAGTTCCAAGATCAAGAATGAACTTTTTATCTCATCACACAGTACTCAAGGATGCCATGTTCTGTTTGGACTGGTTACGAATCAAAAGACCAGACTTCTGATCATATCCAAAAGGTGAATCAGACCTTAAAATATATGTTAAGTTCCAGTAACATTTTATTATAAAATGCTCAGAAAAATAGAAAAACTTCAATTTCTATGACAAATGGGCAACTCTATTTTCTGTAGCAAAATCCTATGATACTGTTCGATCAAAGGCTCCACAAAACCAACTAAATGTGCCTTGTGGTGAGATTTTCTGTCAATGTTTTTCATCCATTCCACGTCTGCCTGCATTTTAATGGATTAGAAAAGGAAATGTTTTTAGAAAGAGAAAGATATCTTAGCTTTCAGATTTATAGATTCCACTGCTGCTTGTATTTTTATCAATAAAGATTAGTTGTGAAGAAACAAGATATTTTCTGTCAGAACACTGATACTTTTACACAAGATCTTCCATTTGCAACATCACAAATTAGAGCAAAGGATTTGAAATCTGTTCAGTTTGGTGATGTCTTGTGGTTTGTCAATTAGGGATATATATCGAACGAGAACACTAGTCCCATGTGATAATAATATTTGTTCAGGCTTGAACACCTGCATTGGCAAATAATCTCACAGGCAGTTGAGAAAAATAAACACAAACACACACACACAGCAATAAAGCCCCCCTCTGTGGACATCATAAGGATATCATAAAACACACTGTACATAAGGTTTTTCCATTCATTATAAATGGGAGCAGAGGGAGTTTTCCAAATCATGAACGATATAAAGAGAATTGTATTGCATCAGGCGATAATCCATATTTCTGCCTTGGACAGAGTGTCAGGGTTATTTTTGGCAATGTCAGCTCAGCTGGCTGTTTTTAATGGTCTGCATATTTATAATGTCATGGTTTTATATTTTACAGCCTCAAACGGATTTCCTGCAGTAGTGGGTCCATAATCATGGTCAGTTCATAACTCACCAGGGATTATTGATGCACTTTCAGCATAACATATCCCATTTGGTGCAGTAGATGCCATTAGCGAATGCACCTTCCAGTATCAGGGGTAAATATATTAGTGTGGGTGGCTAGAAGAGGTGCAGAGGTGTTTTTGTGTCCCTGTAATATTTGAGGCTAATGCTGCTTAATATTAAAAATGTTAAAAAGGGTTATCAGAACTGGCAGTGAGTCCTGTTTCGTTTCAATGTTTCTAGGTGTAATAATCTCCCTTTACTGTGACACTGACACACTGCACAAATTAACTAGTGGAAAATCTAAATGCAGTATGTCGCACAAAATATTTCAAGACCTAGGTTTTAAAAAGTTTTAAAATATCATAAAATGTCACTTTTTTTTCAGAACTCTCATATCACGTTACTAAAACAGAAGACAAGACCCAATAAACATGAAACTGCAGCAGGTGAAGAAACTACAGCTCCAGCATTCAACTCCCTCACCTTCCCCATCCCCACTTGTTACAATGTGAAGACCGCTGTCAGTAAATCAAGTCAGAGGGGATCATTTAGCCCTAATGGCTCTACTACAACTGGACCCCCTGTCTATTCAACAACAGACCCCTCAGCACTGCAGCCCAATGTGGCAAAATGTCACCTCTGAAAATTAGCCATCAAGCGGGGGCAATTTTCCCCCTAGCTAAATTGCTAAATAAGTAGCGGGGCTGTAATAGGTAGCAATCTGGGGCTAATCTGATGAGATCATTTGGAAAACGTTAGACTGGGGGTTGACAGGACAGGAGGAGGGCTTGGTGTGTGTGTGTGTGTATGCATGTGAAAAAAGTTGTCTTTTGTGTGTGTCTGTGTGTACTGCATGCTTGTGTATTTATATATTGATATATAATGTGCATGTGCAGTTTGCATCAGTGCATGGATGTAAATGTGATTGTATGCATGTAGGTGTGACATCATCTAAACTGTCATGTGGACACAGCTGGACAGTCACGTGACCACGGACATATAGGAGTGTGTGTGTTTCTGCTTGGGTGTGTGTGTTTTGGGGGGTGGGAGGGTGGGGGCGGGACGGGGGCAGAGGGTGAATATTATTGTCGGTGGGCACCAGATGCCAGCTGGCAGGGGCACAAAGGGAATAGACAGGGAGTGGGTTGAACAATTACCGTTATTCATAGCTGAGCCAACAGAGAAGGTCTTTGCCATTAAGAAGCACACAGGCCCGGATTCATGCAGATACGAGTGGATTTACAGCCACACAAACAGGAGAAAATAGCTGTCGATCTTCCACTGGTCGTAAACACATACAGAGACCTACACATGCTGTAGGCAAACACACATCCTCTATCTCTGTTTCTCACACACATTCAGGAATCCTAATATGTGGGCACACCTACTCATGCAATTACTACAAAATCTCATAAATCCAGTATAGTATCCAGTCAGCGTTATCACATGAGACCATGAAACAAATAATGCAACAATCCTGTTCAGCATCGTGATTGACTCATTGTTTTGTTTTTGACTCATTTTGTTACATATCCACTCTAAATTGAAGATATTTGATTGTGATTAATCTTTCAATCTAACACTTGGACAATAGGTATTCCTTTGTTTCAATAGTTGAGCTGTGCCTCGACGTACAACCTCATTTTCTCCTAACCCACTTTTGTGAGGAACCACAGTAATTGTTATTAAAGCTGAATCAGAATGGGGTCAGTACTGGAAGCCACTCGGCCCTGTGTTTAGTAATTAACATTTCACAGTGAATATCTCATTAGGGGAGACAAAGGTTGCTAATAGGAGGCTGGGCTAGTGAGAACATGGAGCTTCAGTGACAAAGCCCCTCCAGTTTTAGTCTGGATGCAATCAGTTATGGAATTCAACAGCAGCATGCATATTTCGGGACTCGGTTGTGCTTTGCTTTAGTTTCTAATAATGTAACAGTGTGACGACTGCACAAAAGAACACATATTCTACTCTATTCTTCTCTTCACTGCAAGGGAATCTGCCACATAGGCAATGTGGTTCTAGAGAATGGCCATGTTGGTCTGTCAGTGTGTCTGAAATATCTCAACAAGTATTGAATGGATTGTGAAACTCTTTTCTTAAGACATCTGTGGTTCCCAGACTATAAATCCTACTGACTTTAGTGATCCTGTGACTTTTCCTGTAGTGCCACCAGCCTGACGATATTATTGGTTCAGAGAGAAATATCTCATGAGCAATTGGATGGATTAATGTGCAATTTGGTGCAGATGTGCCTGGTCTTCATCAGCGTTAGCAATGGCTTTAATGTTTACCTAGCATCTATCTTTTTTTCAAATTGTCTAACACTTTAGTTTTGCTTTCTCAGCAATAAGATGTAGAAAGCAAATCACCCAGAATTTATGTTAACATTTTGGGTAAAATCCTAGCTGGAGTTAGCCTTGCTAACACCAGGTTTGGGAACCACCCATTCATTTGTTTATATTGGAGGCATGGTTTATGAATGCTCAGAGCTGTTTATTGGGCACTACAAATGTCTGTCAAATGTGTCTGTATGTAGCTTAGAGACAATCATATAAAACAACACAATGACTTACCTGATACTCAAAGACAATGAAATAGTTTAGTGCTAAAAGTTGCTCATTTTTCAAAATAACCCTGCAGTCTAAATTACTGGGAACACTTCCTGAAGCTGCATCAAATGGTAAATGACAGTCTGTCGCCATGTCATTCACAGCTATCAACAAAGTTGCTTCTGTGTTTCGTCATCATCTTGCTGCACTCTCCCCTTTCCGTGATTGGCTTCATAGATGAGGGAAAAACTGGGTCCTTGGTGTCCAGACTAAATTGCAAAGCAAAGTGAATTCACAGGCAATAAAGGATGGGTTAAGGCTAAGTTGGAGATTAACTAATTGCTATATGCAAAAATTAAATGAAAGATTTACAAAATTTGTGTCTATCACTGACCTTGTGTATCTTCAGTGTGTATCCTTCAGATATTTAGGCATGTCCATAGTAAAATGTACACAATTGCAAGTAAAATCAAATTTGTATGCAAATCTAAAGGTCGCACATAGGTAAATGTGCCATGACATCTTGCATGGCTGTTTCTGTTATACTTATTCTTGAGTATATGTTCATCTTTTCTTATCTGTTCTGATCTCAGGTTCTGACAAGAGTTGGAATTAACTTCATTGACATGCAGGTCTGCATTACAAGTTGTTGAGATTTGGAAAGTATCCATGTCGGCGCCTCTATGACCGATGGTAAGCTATAAATTCTTCAATGTGTAGGTCCACAGAGACAATTTCATCTTCTCGGAAGTGTAACTCACTGCAAGTGATTGAAGTCACCATCTGCTGCTTCAGTGTCTGTAGTGGCCGAACACTGGTGACCTCAGTTTAAAACCAGGTGTCATTTCAAGGAAGACAGCTCTTCAAGGTGTATGGAAAATGTTGTGGCAGGAACCGGACCATCTATTAAGGAGTAGGGCAGGCACAAAGAGACACTTGACTCAAAGCAAAAAGCTGGATGTGGCAGCTTTAATCAAAAACATACCCACATCTGGATTCTGAGAAGACAAGACAGACATCAGTGTTTATCACTGATCATCTTTCTGAAGAGAGTCTTTAAATGGGATTCTTCATTACTGTACTCTAAGTTATTAAAAAGTTGAAAAAAATGCCACTATAAAGCCTTTGAATTAGGTTTGGACGTTGTCTTAACGCTGTAAAATACAGGCATTCAAAGTCGACAAGACACAGTGGAATCTAAACAGACAGCAGGCAAAAACCAGGGGAAACTGCATATGCTTCCAATATGGTGAAATACAATGTACTCACATTTTACCCCCTACCCAGTACAGGAAAATGACTGTCAGTCTCACTTTTCTTTAGCCTTATCTCTCTTTCTCCTCCATATGAATAGAGAGTGATTGTGCATTTGGATGACTGCCTCTATTGGAAAAGCACCTTCTTTGATCTGCCAGACCTATGCTAGACCTCAGAGGCCTCATCTCCCTCGATAACAAGACAAAGAGGGTAAATGTGTTGATAGTGGCAGACGATGCTGGAATTCTGGGCAAATGTGTCAAATTAGTTCTCACGTCTGGGCCTCATTCCTCTCCACCTTGCTGTGATCTTTTGCTCCCTTCTCTCCGTTGCTCTTTACACCCCAGCCATTCTATTCCTCATTCCTCCCACATACGCAGCCCCATTCCTCTTGTGACCCTGTCCCTCGTTTCTTCTTCTCATCCTATACATCCATGTAGAGATATACGCTGGGAGAGTGAGGTGGAGTTAAATGGTAAGAATCAGGAAAAACCCAGAGCTACTAGAGTGTTATAAGCTCATCCAACGCTCATACTCTAGATCCCCAGGAAAACCACAAAAGCCCTTTTTGAACTACAGTCAAACCATATCTGAGCAACTATTTTGTGTGTTTATTTGTTTTTGGTGATGCTAGCAAATGCTGGCTTTTGCATTAGTGTCTCTAAAGGAGTAGATGAAGAGAACTTACAGTTTCATAAAGCTAAGAATTATAGAGTTGAAGAATTGGAAGCATGGGAGCTAACCCCAGAAACATACACATCGACACATACACAAGTGTTTACAGGTTGGGGGCAAACTCAACAGGTACACTGTCATATTTTCAATCTTGCTACTGTGCTAAATAGGCCTGAATGATCAATGACCATTTTAGATCGAAAACCGCAACTTTAGGAAATGTGATTTTGAGATCGTGAAAGCTATTTTTTTTTCTGTATTCTATTTCTCTTTCCTAACCCAGGTTTTGTTTTCATCAACTATTTTACATGTGTACGCTGCCTCCCTGACCTTCACTACTTTTAGTTAAAATACTTTTTTGTTCTACTTTATGTTAAGACATAGATGACTCTTATTTTTTCAATTCTAGTAACTGTTATTGCTCAAGCACTTGATGTAGCCTATGTATAACATGTTTCTTGTTATTTCACTAAATACGACTACATTTAAAATCAATTCTTTACTTGCTTGTAAATACTGTCGTGAAACTTGATTTAAAGAAAACTGCGAATGAAATTGAAATCGCAATTCTTAAAAATTGTTATTCTTTCTTAAAATCGTACAGCCTACTAACAGTAGCCAACAGCATACTAAGGACAAAATCCACTGATGTGTCACCATCAGTGAAGTGAAATAAAGTATGTCAGTTACTGCAGTGCAACATAGTTTATAGTGCATTGAGACATGATATATATAGTCGTCTATACTTCCTCTGTTGCGACAGCTTTGAAATACTGCCTGCTCCACATGAGTTCCCTGTGATCTTACCATACACATCCAATAGCAAATCCTGTTCTCTTACAAAATATGCATGCAAACTACTAATTTGTTATACCAAATATATTTTGGATGAAAAATAATTGCTACCTGGATTACAATTAGCCAACCTTTTTCCAAGCCATGGTGCAGAGGCCAAAGGAAACATGCTATGTGGATGCTGGAGCAAGCTGAGCATAAAAGTGTCTTTTGTCCTACGTGACAACACACTTGGTTGAAGTTAGCGACAGCACAAGGAGTTGGTTAAAATATTGGAAACTATTGCATGCATCAAACACCAAGATCTATCCATAACGTTAATCAAATGATTTGAGTTGCAATAAACATACCAATGAAAACTAATGCTGTCAAAATAAGCACATTATAACTGTGATTAATTAGAAATCATTAGCATGTTAAACCAGACGACTTGAAGCATCCATTAGTATGAACCATTTTAGGCTTCATTACAGAGGGAAACTCTGAACTCTTTCTGTGGGTCTTCATGTGTAGATCAGAATCATCCTTGTTCTTGTTTCATATATTGACTAGTGTCACCTTGTTGCAATTCAGCTGGCACTTGAACATGGAACATTTATTGTTGTTAATTATCATTTATATAAATTCAAAACTTGGAATTGGAAACTTGTTTACAGGAGAGAACGTGTTTTAAATGGATTTGAATTTAAATATACATCCTTTGTGTTTAGTCTACATTCATCAATTAATTTCAATTAATCACAATTAAAGTATGAGGTTAAAAATGGAATCGGTGGTAGTCAAAATTAAGTTAGTTTCAAGGCAAAAACAAAGCCAATCAAGACAGTGAGTGAGGGTAAACAGACTCCTCCACTCCAGCCCCACGCTACCAAAGGCCCCGTTATAAAGCCTGGACTTACAGCCTCTATACAATACCATATAAAACCTCTCAGTAATGCACTCCATGCTTCCAGCGAAACCCCTGAGCAAGGTTATAGTGCTAACATGTACTGTACCACTTTATTAATGCATGAGCCACCCTTCTCCTAACCGGGGGAATTCTGATTCTTTTCCCGCAATAAAAGTTGCATGGCCTTACCCACTCCGAAGGGAGTAAATGATTAAACACCGGGGCTTACGGTATGGTAAGTAAGCAACTAATGTTAATTCAGCCTTTTTCTGATATGGTATCAAGTAGGGGGCATTGCCACATTTACCCTCCTGTCCCCTTTAAAGATCTGTCTGTCTTCCTCCGTATAGCTAGCATGGAGGCAGAGAGAGTGGAAGCTCTGCCGTATCACGCCACATGTCATCGTTTACAGTAAATATTTAAAAATGATTGTGTGACGTCAGCTTGTGAGAATTCAAACATTTTTCAGCAATAACTGTGGGTGTATATTAGTGGGCCACAATAATTAGACTATAAAAGGATAATTTCAAAACTGCTGAGAAGAGCACATAGTAACATCTAAAGTTGATATCAAGTGTTTCACATTTTCTAATCTGCATTTGTAAAACTTTAGTGTTTTCATTGCTCATACATGTGTATATATTTCAAAATTAATTTATTTACTACTTGCATCTCTACTAATGAGTTTATGAGCCGACCCATCCTCTCCAGCCCCTGATCAGGGCCGAGGCAAAAGAGGCCACACATGCTACTTAGCCTCCCCCACCACCACATCAGAAAGCCTCAGAAATTCAAATCAACATTAAAATAGTTTTATGTGTAAGTAAGATTCAGTGAACTCCATTATTTTCCCACTATTTGCTTGAATAATTCAGGGAGGATAGCTGAATTATGGATAAAGTGTACAGTTTGAAGAAGGGGTTCATGTGCAGCCCGGGGCTATAGCCTAGCTTTAATGATGTCTGGAGATGGTGGACGGGTGGAGGGAGAAGTCGTTAACTTCACAGTCATTTTCTCAAGAATTAAAAACACGCTCTTAAAGCAGCAGTGTGGACCAGTGAACTGACAGGGAGCCATGAGGAGTGAAAATGCTGCAAAATTCGGAGGTTTCCCCAAATCATACTCTCGTCTGTATGAATGCAAATCAAAATCCTTTTATTCTAGAAACCGGCTCTTGATTTGGGTGATGTCATCATGTGTCTGGTTCTCCCTGGAGATTAGCACCTCTGCGCTTTATCTTCTGGCTGGATGACATAAGGGTCTAATTTTGGGAATGAAAATTAAATTATGTATGATAAGATAATAAATAAATAAGATAATGTAAAATACATATCAGAAGTTGTGTCAAGGAAACACAGAGGGGTATTACCAGAAAATAATTTGCATGTATGACCATTGTACATGCATTCTTAGTGGTATCTGCATCACGTAACATTTGCCACACATCCAGTGTGAGCCACAGGTTCTCGTTTTCTACATCTGACCATTAGCATGTTTGAAAGTCTGGAATCTTAAACTGGCACAGCAAGAATTTATACTATTAGCCGGTAGCAATGACATCCAAAAACACACACTTACCCGCTCACACACATAAACACCCTTCAACAGCCAGCAGGGAGTCTTCCTGTTCCTACTCACTCCAACAGGGAAGCCAAGCACAGACTACTCTCCTAATTACCCACCTTCCTCTAATTATCCAATCATAAAGCCATTAGCAGTCTCACACCATATTAACATGGTCCCGCCTACATGCCAATTTGTGCAGTGCCAAGATGCAACTGGAAGGGATTTTTCAGCGTGTAACCTCAGCAAGCACAGTATCATGCCGGGTAAGACTGTGCTTTTCTTGGCTTCTAACAAACAAATAATACATTTCTAAAGAGGATTTAATAGATGTTTTCTTTGTTTTCTCATTTCCAGGTTAAAAACCCAGCAGTTTGTTCATAACACAGAGCAGATGTAATGGGGAAATCGTTTTAAAAAATAATTACTATTTATTTACTTTTATTTATATTTCATTTTATAACTACTCACCATTGCTGGTTACTAGCTCACTATTTCTGCAGGGAGATAATTAGGTTGTTGGTGGCTGTAAAATCTTTCTTTATGATTAATGCTCCTTTTAAAAAAAAAAAACACCCTCCTCATTGGTATTTTCACTGCTTAAATGCACAGTATCAGGGTATTCTCATGTCTGCTTTCTGCTTTGGAGTCACAATTAAACACGGAGAAGCAGCTTTCAGTTTTTATGCTTCTTATATCTGGAACAAACTCCCAGGAAACTACAGATATTGAACTCTTTTCTTTTAAATTAAGGCTGAAGAATTTTATGTTTGTCACAGCCTTTTATTCTATCCAACTTGAGGCCTTTGATTAATATCTTATACCGCACTGTAACTTTTATTCTCCTGTTTTATCTGTCTTATTCTATTATTTACCATTTAACTCTTTTTAATTGTATTGAAATGTCTTTTTATATTGCCTTATGTTGCTTTTACATTTTGTCTTGATGCCTTTTATGTTTTATGTAGAGCACTTTGAATTGCCTTGTCGTTGAAATGTGCTATAAGAATAAACTTGCCTTGCCTTCCAATAAAGGTTGAAGACAGCTGTTGGCTATTGAGGTTTTTACTGGAAACAATTGTGAAACTGTAAAAAACTGTTTTGGACAACGATACGGATTACAAATAAGAAAACTATGAGATTCAACAAACAATGCAAGAAGTTATTTTAATAGTAACAACAAAACCAAGGCAAGTATAGAAAAGCTGTAATGTTTAATTAATAACATTAGTGTAGGTATCACCATTAAAAGATCTACATAATTCCCCATAATGTGAAAAGACTAAATACCCAACAGTAAAGTTAACATATATTAAGAATGTTGTAAAATATAATGACCAAAATTACTCCCTTATATTTTCTCACTCACTGCTCCCAATAACATACAGTTTAGTATATGAAAAGCAGTACACAGACATTTATTGAAGGGAACATTTAAGGGTCTATATTTATATTCTGAAGCTCTAAGGGAATATCTTTATATTATTCAAAAAATTATGAATAAAAACCATAACAAAACTCATTTATCTTCTACACTCTATTCTATACTATGCAGCGCCTCAGCGCCTTCAGCCTCTGTCGGAAACAGGCTGTTTTAGCTCCTGTCTATTTAAGGCCACCATCCCAATTTGAAGGTTTTTCCTTTTAAAACACCCAGTGGCTTTGGCGGCTATGTAAACAAGCAGTAGTAGTACGATTTTGTTTCTTTTTCTCATTCTTTATCTCTTCTGTTAACTTCACAAAAACATCTTCACATCTTCCAGCCTGAATCCAATCTGAAATAAAGGAGTGGACAACGCAAACCAGGACCACTCCTCTCTAAACACAGAACACACGCTGTGTGTATGGCCTCACACATGGGGGTCACATTTCTATTTTTAAATATATCTCAGGTTTAAGTTACTTTTATCTTATCTTACCTTATCTGGTAACACTTTACTTGGCAGGTGAGTTCATAACACATTCAAAGCAGCTGTCGTAAACTGCACATAAAGCATTCATGACTGTTTAATGAGACATGACTCAACATTCGTACCAAACCTTTCATGAATGTGGAAGACAGAACAAAATAAAAGTCCAACAATTGAAAAGCAGCATTGCTGTTTTGTTTCAAACCTCTTAACCTGATCATGTCACATCCGAGTCAAAGTGCCGAAGACAGAACATGGTCAAGAAAAACATTTTTGTTTCATAAAAACATATTTGCTCTATATCCTACAACAACAACATCAAATGTCACTTTACTATACAAGTTGTGAACTATTATAATTATCGACATTATTATTGACATTCAACACTAGGAGGTAAACCAGCTACATTCAGCTGACCCGTATTTGTGTAACCTGGAACGGTTGGACATTCACAGTAGCAAAAGATGAGACATCATCTGCAAAGGTTACCTTATACAACAAATGCATTTTTGGCACTGGACCAGCCCACTGACGTAAAGAGGTGACATGATCAGTTCAGAACAAAAACAGCAATGCTGTTGTTGCAATTGATAGAATTTTATTTTAAAAAGTTGTCATCATTTTATCTTCCACATTCGTGAAAGGTATGAATGTTGAGTCATGTCTCCTGAAACAGTCATGAAGGCTTTGTGTGCAGTTTATGACAGCTGCTATGAATGTGTTGTGAACTCACTCATCAAGTATAGTGTTACCCTTTGTTCTTACTAATAAATATTGTTTTAGTTAAATGTCATTTTATGACATGCTGATTAAGAACTTCTTGTACATGAGGTGGGGGTCACTATTAATATATACACCTTGGGGCTCTGATTCAGCCAGGGAACCCATGGAACAACATTGGTTACAAAATTAGCAACAAAGACTACCAACAGATGGATGTTTTGTGGGCATGTACGAACAAGCTGCTGTCATCAGGAAGAAGAAGATGGGGCTACTTTGCAAGCGCAGCATTCAGAGCAGGCTCTGCTCCAGATTTTTTCTTGCAGGAAGCATTATTACATAGATTCACCTCAGGATTTGGATATTAGACCAATTAACATCTACCATCATAACAGTATTTATCTGACAGATCATAAAGCAGTAATTTTTAACTTTTTTTTGTTCCTTTATGGGAACTTTTTAAGTCAATAAAAGCATGAATGTATGCATGAAAAACAAAACAGAACAATTACTGCTGTTAAACGACTGTATCACTGTTTTAGCACATTTTCTTAAAGCAAAAACCACCATGCCAGGTTATAATATCCCAACTATATTTACAATATATGATGCAAAGGGAAAACTAAAGAGAAGGTGCATCCTGGTTGATGTATTATTGATATGTGCCAAGTCCCAGCGGCAGGTTGTGCAACTGAGTATCCAGATTGTTCCCTCCTTTATTCATACCCATCAGAGGGATGGCGAGTTATTGGAGGGAATGGGGCGGATGAAGAAGACAGATGTTGGCGCAGCTGCAGCGCCGCGGAGATGCTCAGGTTAACGGCTAGCGCTAGACGTGCACAGACTGTGTGAGAAGGCTACTGGGGTGCTAGCTGTAGCGCTAGCTCATCCACCTGACTGATTTGGAGGTCAAAGCAGAGGTCAAATCCACCAGAGTCAAGTATAAAACAACAAAAGGGAAATGCAGAACTATGGAAAAGTAAGGAAAGTGAGTGAATGAAGCATATCGCTAAAAAGGGAAAATAATTGGAATCATTTAAGGCTCCGTACCATATGATTTTATGTAATTCTTTTGTTGCTTAGATGAATTTACAGTTTTTTTAAAACTGTAGTGACTGGTATGTATGTTTCTCCAGGAACTTTAGAGTGGTAGACTTTTTCTACAAATAAATAATCTCATCTCACATTCACTAATGCCTCTTTGGCACTAGTGAATGTTGTTGTAAACACTGTAGACATTACAGAATTTCTGGGACTTTTTCAAACAATCTTGTATTACCATTTTGAGCTGCAAACATGCAAAGTTGTCCATTGTAGTTAAACTAATCTATCTCCAAGATTATTGTCTCAGAAAAACGGAACATTTTGATCTGGAGTCGCATGTTTTTTTTATGTGTTGATTAAAATCACGGTTTTACAGTCCACTTCCTCTTTTCTCCTGGAAATCCCATGAGTTTCTTAATATCCCGCTAAGTCCAAAGATGTCTGGATCCGTGCAGCTGATGGTCGCGGCTCACAGGCGATGGGTCCTGCAGTGCAACGCTTTAATAGACTCCAGCAGAAGCTTTGGCAGAAAGTCGAGCCAAGGCTGGGGAATGAAACTGAGCCTGTCAACATTGGCAGAGGCACAAACAACCCACAGCAAAACTGTATCACCACACAAAATGTGGAGACAAATCCATTCATTCTGCTTTTCTTACAGCAGCAACTCTGAAACACTGGCTCCACAGTGACATTGTTTTTATTTGATGACTCTCTCAGTCTGTTTTTTCTCTGTTTGCCTGTGAAAACATCCTCATTATCTGACCACACGAGCAAGGTGATGGCAAATAATGGTGCTTTGTCAGAACTGATGCATGCCCAAGGTATGGACTGACAATGGGGGATCTCAGTTTCCCGTTTTTTTATAAAGCCACGCAGCTGTTCCCCCTCCCCTATGCACACAATCAAACCTCTGCCATTCAGTGCCACAAACAAATGAACGTTGGCTTTGTTTTAGCTTGTCACCATTGTTGTGTCTTCATAAAGATTTCTATTCTATGGCACAGACACTTTTTTGTGTCCTTTCCAACCGGGCTGCGTAGTTTTCCTCTTTTTCTGAACAATGACGCTCACTCATATTTGATTAATTTCCCTTGTGTAGTCGCCCGGATTCAGACACATCCACTCAGTGTTTATTATGTTGACTCTGAGAACAAGTCTTCTTCAGTGTTATCGCTACAATTAAATAATCTCATCAGGGTTTACCAACCTCCTTTTTGGGGCCTAAAGGTTTGATCTCCTTTATCTGCAGAGCATCACGAGTTCTCTGCTCATATTCATGAATACACAGAAATAATGCAGACATTCTAACGTTTCAAACAGATGTTGGCACTGTCTTTGTTGACACTGTGCACACCCTGCCATCAGCAGCCTAATAAATGGGTAATCATATCTGAAAATGTAATCTGATTCATCTTTTAGTATAAAAGCCAAGGTTATGCTCTGAAAGAGATGCAGAAGAGACGCTTCAAACTGACCTCAAAACCGTGTTTTCGTTCACAACACACAAAAAAAGAGCGGGAGACAGAGAGACAGACACACACACAGAGCAGATACACACACAATCTAAATATAGATCAAATGTAAAACACTTCCATATGTTAAATAACTTGTAGAATACTTGCTGTGTGGAGATTTTCTCTGAGGCTGGAGCAGCAATCGCTCTGAACTGCTGTGCAGCACCCCCTGTTGACGCACCACTCCCCCACACTGCCTTCACTCCTGTTGTCTTCAGGTAATCCATTCAGAGACATGTTAAGGGTTAAATTTCCAGATTACTGCATGAGTTGAGTTGTATAGTCACTAATATGTACCTACTCTAGATTTTTTTTTAATTTAGATCATTTACAGTGAACAAATGAGACATAAAAGGGATATAAACTAGTAAATAAATGTAAGTTAAAAAAAGAAAACAGTAAAATGAACAGGAACCTGTAAACAAGAAACCTGTGAAATATTACATTTATTTATATGTATATGTATATAAATACTTCTACTACTATATATAACTCTTCTAGTCATATAGAATATTACATATTTTCAATATTATTATTGCTTTATTATTATGTGTGTGTATATGAGTATGAATGTGTTTGTATGTATATATGTGTGTATATATGTATAGATCTATCCTTTTATTTTATTTCTTCTACATAATTTTACATGACATATATTTTCTATTATACTTATAGCTCATATTTATTATACTTTGTTATACTCTTAATATATTTATATATTCATTTATATAATTCATAATAATGTATGTAATAATGTATAGAGAATAGGTAACCATGCATAATATATTTATTTCTATTTTTCCAATAATTCCATGTGCAATATTCTACTCATCTACCTCATGCCATGTGCATTTTACAATAACCATGTAGAAATACAAGGTGTGTATAGGCATTTACTTTTATTTTTTTTCTTATTCCTTATTTATCTTATTTTCTCTGTATTGTGTGCTCTGTGTTGGTATTTAGGGTGTTTTTACTGTTTGTGTGTCTTAAGTGCTGTATGTGACGTGTTGCATGTGATGTGTTGGAGTGTTAATTTCCCTGAGGGAACCTCCCAAAGGGATCAATACAGTTGTATCTAATTTTAATCTAAAAAAAAACAAACTAAAATTTAAAAAGACAAGAACATGAAGAAAAGCAAAATATGCAAAAAAAAAAAAAGTAGGTGGGAAAATATTAAAATGTCTAATTTTGAACTCCTACTCTCTAAGAGTCTGTGCTCCAAAAACTACACATAGTGAATAAAACTGTGGGGCTTTAAATGACCCCTGCATCTGCATCTCCTCCTCCTCCTCTTCTCTCCTCTCCTCTCTTCTCCTCTCCCTCCTCACTCTCTTTGGAGCAGTAGTGTCCCACGTCATCTTCAGGTCATAATGTAACATGACACCGGCGGTTGCAACAAGGCCGGCCGGCCAACCCGAGCGTTTAAGACCAATGAATATCATTTGCTCCTGGTAGGTTCCCTGGCGCTTTCAGACGCTACCACCGCCAGACTGAATCAGCGTTCGCGCCTGTCATGTCTCTGATGTGACGGGACACACGCGGACACACAACAGGCCAAAAAAATGCCCTTGCGCACACACACACACATAAATAGTGCACAAGCACACACACATACACACACACACAGAGTCACGCCATGGCCTACATCGTGCGCAGCAGACACTTTCAAAGACAGGCTCAGCTCCAAAGACACTTGCATGCACGCATGCGCACACACATACACACACACACAGGATATTGTCAGCCTCCAGAGACCACTTTGTTGTTTCTGATGCTTCTGTCATCCTCAATACACTTCACGCTGCTCTTACAAATCCAGAGATTTCTCACATCTCACACTTCTTATGCCCTTTTTTTAAAAAAAAAAAAAAACAATAGCTTTCAAGGGTTATCACCATGCAAACCACATTAGGAGCCTTTACCGGTGAAAGCAGCCTTGGTGAGATCCCCTCCCTCATTACGGGGATTAAAGACGGGGCTGCCCCTCTTCCCGGGTTAGAAGCAGCCACAACAACCCCCTCGCCTCTCACCTCGGCTCTGGTTTCCTGGCTTAGACCCCTGTTTAAATTCCCTCCTGCCTTCTGAATATGTCCTCCCTGGGGATCCCTGGGGCTTTGATCAGCCGCCCCCAATGGATGCACCCGTCCACCTTCCACACACAACCCAAACCCAATCCAGGGAGGGGGGGTAAAGGGGCTGAAGGGGGTCAGGAGTAACTCCACTGGAGATAAGAGAGAAGAGGCAGTGAATGAAAGGGGAGGAGGGGGGTGGCTTGTAAAGATCAACTGGGGTTGGGTAAAGGGGTGGATAAGCGGGAGGTGGGCTAATGAACCCCTCTCCACCCCCCACCCCCAAAACCCCTTACACACACACACACACACACATTTAAGTAGCCTAATTACCTGCCTGATCTGGTGCAATAACAGCACATGTAATGGTGTGTGTGTGTGTGTGTGTGTGTGTGTGTGTGTGTGTGTGTGTGTGTGTGTGTGTGTATGTGTGTGTGTGTGTGTGTGTGTCTGTGTGTGTGTGTGTGGGGGGGGGGGGGGGTCAAAGCGAGCATTTGGGTTGTGCCAACAACCTTGTTAAAGAATACCTCATGTTAATAAGAGCTAATCACGTTGCGTATTTAGTTTCATGCTAATAGGACGGCATGTGATCTTGAAAAGATCACTTGTAATGCACAGATCAGGCAGTATCGTTTCATCTTGAAAGTAGCGCTCGCCTGCCCTGCGCTGGACGGGTTTCGCTGGCTTCACAAGTCCAGCGTTTCAATCTCACACAACTGAATGTATATCACATGCGGCGATGCGTTCGTGCACGGCATTTACAATCTCCGCTTGACATGCAGGTAGTACTGTATAAGGCTCATTTGCATCTGCAAAGGAAAGACGTGGGCACATGAAGACCAGATTTTTACTGACCCACAGGAAAAAAAATCAGGCCTCTAATAATTCAGCAGTTTGAGCCTCTTTCTCTAGAAAGAATAATGATTCAGTTCAGGCCTGTTCACATTTCCTCAATCAAGACCCAGGATTGAGTCCTGACCTGTATATGTACCCAGGTCATTTAATTGAAACAAATCCCTCTCCATGTAGGGAACTATGCAGCAGCATTTTACACAGTAAAAGTACTGTGTGGGTATATACAGGAAATCTATTCCCAGACATCCAGGATATCAAAGCTAGATAGATAGAGGGGCTTCCAAACTGCTATCTCATCAAATTAAGGTTTATGAAGATAAAATGATGGTCCGATAAAAATGGAGGGGTGTGACAAGAGCAAAGAAAATCCTCGTCTCACTTCAAGAAAGTAAAAGCGAAACTGCCCGAGGCCCGAAGCCGTGACCAAACACAAAGTTTTCAGAGGAAGTGATTAAGTAAATTGAGGGAAATGAAGGAGAACCAGTGTCATTTGTTAAATAGTATTGCAGCCAAATAATTTCCTTTTTCCGATTTGAAAATGGCAGGTGAGCCACTTTGAATGAGTTATGCTGTATATATAACTCTGGAATTTGCACATAAAGCTCAGAAATACTGAGGGAGCTAAGGTGCTTTCTGCTCTCCGGTCTAACCTTAACATTACAATACAGAATAATGAATAATGATACAGCGCAGCAATCTATACTAACTACTTAAATTATATTTATGACAGACATTAGCCTCATGCTAACTAGGAGACATTTTATCAGGAGCAATAGCCCATTTCATGACACTATTTTACAACTTGATGCTGAGCAGTGAGCACACGTAAAATTATGGATACTTTTTTAACCTGTTAAAATCCTAAACCCCCTGAGCAGCATTGAGTTTTATGCATGACAAAACCACTAAATAACATATTTTTTCTGTAGTAAAACACAATGTTACCGTTAATCAGTAGTAGGGCTGCAACTAACCACTATTTTGATTCCTAATTTAAATTTCAGCTGTTTGTGTGATTATTTAATTGGGTCCTTTATAATCTCCTTTTTACACATCTTACAAATGTTATTCTTCATGTTCTGTAATGATCTTCAGTGTGATTTCTATGATTTTATGGACAAATAATTGATCTTTGAACTCTTATCTTATTAATCCTTAAACTTTGCATTGAAGATAATTTAGCTTACTGTATTTAAGTTTTTTCCTGATTTGGATCTGTTTGGTCTTGTGTTAAGTTTTAAATAAAATGTTTTTATCTGTAGTAAAACACATTTTGTTTTGCAATATGCTAACTATATTTTTCTCTGTCACAGCAACATAAATTGATTCTGACACTTCTGAAGTCACCTCACATGTTGTAGATTTCTTTTCATACCAGGTTTAAGTACAATAACTTTTGTGGTTGTAGAGATATTCCATATTTATTTATCATTTACAGTAAGAAAACTGAAAAATAGGCCTGGTGCCTAAGTGGTAAAGTATTATTTTCATTCAAGGTGCACAATATATAATTTTCTGCTGCCAAGGGTTTCTCAATCAAAACAATAACCACATCGTGGGATCATGGGAGTTGAGATATATTCGGGCTGTTCAAGAGCAACTTGGATCAACCTCCACCTCGTCATAATGTTGCCAAATGTGCATCCAAACAATCTACTGTAACTTGCTCCCATGTTGGACATATTGTAGCTTAAGTCAGCCTCTTCTGTAAATGGCCCACCTGCACTTAGCTGGCAATATTAAAGCTCTGCCTTTTAATGCTGAGTGCTTGTTAAGGTCCTTAAGGTCAATTCATTTTCAAATGCCAACCATCCTCATTCGAACCCAGAAATTATGTCCGTGCATGTCATTAAATCAAGAATGATAAGTCAACTTTACATATCTCATCCCTCTTGCTTTGACTATGATGATGCCTCACCAAACAGCTCTAAACAAACTCTCTCAAAAGCCCTGATGAATAAGTGAAGGGATAAAAGCTACATCGATACCATTCTAAGGCATTAACGTGCCAAATAAATAAATAAGTGGTGATGTGCAGGAGGGGGGGAAGGGGGAGGGGGGCGGTGTTGCACATTCTTTTGTACATTGAATCTATCTTATCGGAGCGTGTAAAAATAGCTTGACAGAGGCTAATTGTGCTTGTTGCTGAATAATGGATCACAGCGGAAAGGGCCTTCCTGGAAGTGGGGCGGGTACGGCTGTTCCCTGCTGAACCTTCGGGTTCCTCATGCCTGCGTTTGCCTTCAGGTAAAAAGTCTGCCACAACCACCCTCTCCCTTCCTCCCCCACCTCACCCCCCTTCTCTTCCTCCTCACTTCACTTCATCATCATCCTTCTCACTTCACTTCATCATCATCCTTCTCTGTCTTTCTCTCCCTCGTATTTGTCAGTGGGTGTCCGGGAGCTTTTAGACGTTAGAGGCCGAAACCAAATGTTAAACGAGGACAAAAAACTTTTTCTTTTCTTTTTTTTTTAAAAAAGGGAAATTATGTTACTTTTTAAACAGCTTTCTTTTAATACACCTTGACAGAATCTGTGTATCATTCATTCTTTCCATTTTCAATTAAAAATCAAAAATTGACCCTTTTGAGTTCACACTAGTTATTTTGGTATTTGTTTACTATTCTAATACACACACACACACACACACACACACACACACACACACACACACTGGGTTCAGTTCAGTTTTAGGCTCAGATCGAAAATACGAAAATGGAAAAATTGTGCACATGACTGAATTTGATTTTAATATGTAATTGGTCAGGTTTACGTGACCTGGAAATGGACTTTGGTAACATTGGAAAGGTATTCATATATTCAGACTCATAGCATCAATGTGGCTGAGTCCAAACTAAAATGATGTCTCTGTCCGATCATCATAGCATGGACTACTAGCTACAATGACCAAAAAATGATATGTAATAAAAATAAAACTATCGCCGAGCTTGACAGAAAAAATGATCTTTTTACCAGCCAGCAGTGAATGTGCAGGGAATGTCTGCAAATTGCAAGATGCTGGCAAGAAAAAATGTATAATTCCACTATTTGGTGAATTTTTTATTGTATCAGTAATTAATGACCTTAATATTAATCAATAACTGCACTGTTGTACAGTGCAATGACTCCAAAATTGAATACACGCATCAAATACAACAGCTGTTGTAGTATGATCACGACGACACGTAAACCCAACCAATTATATGACCCCTTTTTCATATATCACACTGTATTTTCCATCTGAGCCTGAAATTGTCTCTGGCATTTTTTTGTTTGTTTTTTGTGTGTTAGAATAATAATCAAATAACAAAATAAGTCAGTAAGTCAATGAGTCAGTCACCTTTTCATTTGGGTATTTTTCATTACCAATGGAAAATGGAAAGAATGAATGACACATGGATTTGACAGATATACAAATTTTAAAAAAAGGCTTTACTTTTAATACCTTAAAAAATGGAGATTACAACTTACTTTTCAATGAATTAATTTAACAACTTGTATATATTATAGCTACAACTATCCCCTGCTACAACTTTAGCGTGAAACAGCAGAAAGACTTTACGCAGCCAATCGAAAATGCACATGTGCATCAATGAAGGAGTAAAATCTATCAGTCACTGCAGTGAATAACTTATTGAATGAAGTACATCAGAACATAAAATAAGGAGTTTAACAATTGGTAGAGGTATTGAGCATTTATTTAAATATCTACACTATATATATATATATATATATATATATATATATATATATATATATATATATATATATATATATATATATATATAAAACCATCACAGTTAATATTGGTGGGATTCAGTCTTTTCAGTCCAGCCAGATTCTTGTGTTTAAGACAACGGAACAATTAAATTCAAAAGTTGCAGTTTCCCTAAACCCTGACAAAAGGAAGAAAAAAAATATAATCCTCTTACTCTGCACCACCCACAAGTGAGAACAAGGCTTTGTTGGTAAATACCCGTATCAAGTTTGTTGCTTCAAATCTAATATGGCATCAAAGTTGTCGTCCATGTGACTGGGAACGTTGAAAGCGTGAGGTTGTGTCTTTGCATAAACGTCTTAGCCACTATTGTCTCATCAGAGGAATGTGTGCAAGCTGATGGAAGAATGCTTACACTTATTCCCCCCAACAACTAAAGGCTTGTTAAAAACTGCTTTTCCCGTATCTGTCGCTTGAGCTATGTGCAGCTAATGAATCCACGCTCTCTGGGAAGTTAAAACAGCGCTGTCAAGACCTAAACAAAGAAGATGGAGCCGTTTGGTTTTACTTGAACTTAAGACCGGCGCAGTCCTTTCTACACTAAGTTTCATGTCCTCATCGGTTTGAGAAATCTATTCGAAATCCATCCGAATTTTGCAGTAATGCGGTGTTCACTCACACATTTAGTGTAACTGCAGTAGCTTCTGATAAACTGCAGATAACAGCTGTGATAATTGCTTTGACACACGTAACATCGCGTAGACAGATAACTTTATCTTTCATTACTCTGATTTTACACCCTTTGTAGCATAAATCAAGATAAACATCTCTGATAAGACATCTTTGTTGAGTAGCGTATATCAGTGTCTTTTAAATGAACACAAATATTGAAGGAAGTTTGGACAAAATACCAAAAGGGGAGTGGCCATCACTTATTGTGTGTGTGCGTGCGCATGCACACACTTTGATGACCACCCTAACATTTTTCTGATTATCAAAAACCCCCATTATCTCATCTCCCCTCATCCAGCTGTCCGAAACATGAGTCGTGTTCAGTGTTCATGAACTCTGCCGCAGCTTGTTTTGATTTTATGTGGCAGGAGAACAATTGCTTAGAGAAAAGTAAGCATGTAATTTGATTAGGCAGAAAATGTTTGATATAAAAAGAGGATCTTTAGTTGGCTTATCTGCCTATCTGCCTATCTTCCTATTTTTACTCTATATCTAAATTAGTTCAAGTCAATATAATTACATCCACTCAGAGAAAAGTCAACTTGCAATTTATATTTAATTTAGTCTTAAATAGACATTTAAAACTTGTTATATATTACACTTAAGGACTAATTTCATTGTAACACACTGAGTAGCTAAGGCAAACATTTTCAGAAGGTGTATTATACTGTAAGAATCTGTGGTGAATTTATTCAAGTCCTGTACTTCAAATAAGTATTTATGTTTGATGTGACTTTATACTTTTACTCCATGACATTACGGAAGGAAATATTGAACTTTCTACTCTATTTCAGATGATGATTCGACAAACGTTTTAAAAATCCAAGACATAGAGAAAGTAGTTAAATAATAAAACCACTAGTTTTCAACCTTTTTGTCTTTTGACATCTTACAAAAATCAATGTGTATTCGGAGTCACATTTCAGCTTCATCAAATAATGATTTTCCCTTTAAACTTCCCTCATGCGTTTTGAGTTATCTTGATGTGAAGGATGAATTTCACTTTGTATTTCATTGTCCTTTGTACAATGACTGATTTATGTTCGCTCTTTATTATTTTGTGTGTGTGAAATTTATAGGGGATGCTCGGCAGCTAAAACAGAAAACACTGTACCCTTTATAACGGGACATTTCAGTCTCATCAACTGAATGGTTTGAAATGTTCTTTTTTGAATTTGTGGAACACTGTATCATGAGTAGTAATATTTGTTTTTATCCCATATGGGTGCAAGACATTTAAATGAACAAATAAAAAATCTAAGAAATGACACATTCTTTCATTTCAATAAATGTTCAAATGATCAAATATTTCACAAAAAAATCAAAGAAAGTAAAAGTAAAAACAAATTGTGAAAGCAGATTTGTGAATCAGAACTTAGTTTTATATTCTTCCCTCTCCCATTAATCAACTCAGATTTATCTGATGGCACTTTGGAGAGGCCAGAACCCATAGGTTGAGAACCACAGCTACAGCATTAACAATACAATATATAATAATATATCAGAGCATGGATATGAGTACTTTCACTGTAATACTTGAGAACATTATTCTGCTAATTCTAATGTATTTTTATAGGTTTTATATATTAAGTATAGGATCTGAATATTTCTTCCACCACTGGTAACAATGGTGCCTGTCAGCTCACATTGATTCTTAGCCCAATGAGTGCAGCATTTACATGAATATGAGTTATTATCGAAACACATTTTGGATATTAAGAGAAAATGTATGAGAACAAGACAAGCCACCAGACAAGCTTTCAGCCTTATACCTCAGCTGTATTTTCCACTATGTTCTTATGCTCCTTACATATACATTACACAAGCTGCTAGAGTCCAGTCAGGGCCAGCCAATTGTCCATTTGTTTGTCTATAAGGCCTGATGGGAGAGGAGACCGCTCTTATCAATATTTCATATAATCATATGATGTTATGTTTGGTCAATCTGCCTTTTATGGTCTTGAGCTATCTTAAGCTGAAGCCGTCAGTACTTATGGCCACAGAGGAAATCAATGGGCAGGATAACATCAGTGGCCTGCTGGTTACTGTAAGTTCAGCACGACTATGTTAACGTTTCCAGTAATGTTGACATCACAATGTTGTTAAGCAGAATTTTAGATAAAGCAATATGTATTTAATGTGACCCACATGGCTACAGAGCCTCTTAAAGGTTTAACAAAAGAAAGCTTCCGCCTGTATTATACATTTTATGTTTTTATGAAGGCATTGATCGCATAATTGTTTAAATGTATGTGTTTATGTTAGTGTTAGATATTGTGTAAAATATATTTTCTCCACTTCCTTTGATTTACTATAGAATGTTTTAGAATAAAAAAATACTAAAGGAAAAAAGTGCCTTACTTTTCCATATGACTTTCATGAGCTGTTTGGCTTGCCATCAATGCATCCTAATGCTACCTGACATTTCCGAACTGTTTTAATATTCGAATATTATGATCAACGGCTCGTAATGCAGGCTGCATGAATAATTTCAGCGCATTTGGCGGAGGCCTGATTATTTGAAACAAGTTCTGTTCTGGGCTTGCGGGGAGCTGGCGGATCCAAAAACACCATTAGCCAGGTGGTATCCCATGAATTAAAAATAGCTGAACACGGTTTTCCAGTCAGGCTCCTTCACTGCCCCCCCACCTCTGCCCACCCTAACTCCACCACACACACACACACACACACACACACACAGCTCGCACACACACACTGTTTCGTGACAGGAGGCCACCTTCTCTCCAACCTGATGAAGAAATCTGCCGGAATGAAAAGAAGAAAGAAAGAGAGAGAGAAAAATCTGCCAACTGATCTGGACACAGATACATGACCCACATACCCTCTCCCTCGCCCCACCCAGCCCTCGCCGTAGTACGTCTGTCATCTGAAGATGTTTTCACAATGTTTTACCATCCAATTTTTTAGAAGTGTACTTCAGGGACGTGTGAATTAGATGGCAAACGGGGAGAAAATGTGGCAGAGACACCTCAGCGGTTCAGCGTTAGCAAGCTGTCATGAAGCCCGAGACAGCGGCTGTGCCCACCGCCGCCGCCACCACCAGAGCGCTCCATAAAAGGTTGAATTAACATTGAGGTTAGCCTCAGCTCAATTCACATCCACTGGTTCCCGCCTACGGACTAGGACTCGACGACTGATTCTAATAAAATGTCTGCATTTAAACCCTGTGAAGGGGTTCATCTCTCATTTATGTGACATAGGTTGCCTTATATTCTGATTAGCAGCAAATGGAAAAGCAGAAAGGAAAATAAGACATGAAGCAATAGCAAGGGAGATAGAGACAACAGAGGAAAAAGGAATGATTATTTGAAAAAATAACCAGAGAGAAGCAAGGACAAGACTTGGACAAGAAGAGGGAGATAAAGAAAATCTATTACAAAGGAAAAGAAAGAAGATACTGCAAGCAATATATATATATATATATATATATATATATATATATATATATATAAATAGTTGAAAAATAATAAAAGTGAAGGAAATAAAGAAGATAAATGAAAAATGACAAGAAAAATAATTAAGGAATAAAAAAGAAATAAACACAGCTGAGTCTTCAGGGGAGAAAAAGAAAAACAGTCAAGAAAGGAATGATGGGAAAAAAGAAAAACAGAGCAACATACAAGACTCTGCTGAGAAAAGAACTAAAATAGAAGGAAACAGAGAAATGAAGAGATGGAACACTGATGCACCGCCATAATGCAGGAGCCTCCCAACAACACCCTGCATGTTCCTCGCTGCCTGCTGTATATTTAATAGCCACTCCATCATTCTGCCCCCTTTCCTCTCTCTCTCTCTCTCTCTCTCTCTCTCTCTCTCTCTCTCTCTCTCTCTCTCTCTCTCTCTCTATCCCTCTGTCATTCCCCCGCTCATCCACGGCTTGCCCAAGCAGATGGAGATTGTAAGGCTCGGTGGCACATTCCAGCATAGCAATCTGTCTCTGAGTGCGGCGCTCCGATCCGGGGGGAAAGGCCGCAGCGTTTCCCACATTGTTCAGCGCCACATATGCGGCGCTTTAGCTTGTGGCCATTTCGGAAGGGAAATAAAAATCAGCGGAACGGCTTGGAGTGGCAATGTGTCAACAGAGACGGACAGGGGGCGATGGGGGAAATGATCGTTGAAGAAGTTGGGAGATGCTTTTTTTTCCCTCATGCCATCCTGCGTGGGTGAGAGTCACTGCGATGCCAAATAGAGAATTAAATTTACACCATTACAAACATGTTTATCTTTATCCCTATGCTCCGTGGTGTGGGGGTAAAGTCTGTGTGACGCCAGTTCAAAGCATTGTCATATTTAAGCATGTCATAAACTTATCTCCCTCAGGGCCTTCTGCTATTGTCTGTCAATGGCATAAATAAACAGGGAAATAGTCTTGCCAAAGGAAAAAAAAGTAGAGGGATGTGAGGTCTTTCTGGTCTGATACAGTTTCTTTGACAACAATGAATGACAAGTGTCATAAGTCACCACAATTCAAACAACTGCCAATATGACAGTTTTGGATTTTTGTGAATGAAGGTGTCAAATGTGGAATTACGATTCAGATTCTGAAAATAAGTAAAAGTGCCAAGACAGCAATGTAAAAGAAAATACTAATATCCCTGCATGAAAAAACCCTACTTAAATAAAACATTGTAGTTAAAAGTACATTAGATTTATAAGCAAAATTTACTTTAAATGCTAAAGTAAATGTTTTGTCCCTCTGACTGACTTATAATATGACATTAATACATTAGATTGCTAATTCTGCTGTATTCTGTGCAGCATTTTCCTGTACCTGCAGGAAGTGGAGCTAGTTTAAATATGATTTCACATGCTTCATATAGTTTATAGTAACTTAAACAATTGAAATGTGATGACTACACGCTGCTTTTTCTAAGATGTCAAAAGCCAAAAAGGTTGGAAACCACTGGTTTATATTTATCTGTTGTTTCTTAAGTATGCTATTGAGCGATCAAATAAATGAAACTAATTCATTACATGCGTTGTGACTAATTCATCCAAATTAATTGCACTTATCAATATTTTCCATGAGAAGCGTTTAATATATCAATTCTGTTATATTATCATCTTCAATAACTAAAGCTGCCAAATAAACGTAAGAGTAGAAAGTATATATCCCTCTGAAATGTAATGGAATGGAAGTATAAAGTAGAATCGAATGGAAATATTCAAGTACACAGCACAATACCAACCTATGCCAGTATAATATGACAGTTATTTTATGTTTTGACAATGAAGTTTATGCTTTCTCAAAACTCTCCCTCTGATGAACTTCATTTGTTAAAAGTGCTTCATAAATAAATTTGCCTTGACTTGACTAGCCCTGTGGGTAGCACCAACACATGATTTCCATATTCACCTAATTGTGTCAGTCACTCATCATCAACAAACATCCTATCCAGGTCAGAGAGATGCTTCTCTTGCAATTTTCAAAGTTCAACACAAACCAGAAGAAGGAGGGGAGAGAGAGAGTGTGGAAAATCAGCCTGTGAGGTGGCGACTCTTGACACTGACAACGCCAAAAACTCGGTGGTATGAGGAGGAGAAGAAAAAAGAAATTACGACACCCGAGAATACATTTTTCATTCACTCTACACACCCAAGGTGAAGTAGGCGAGTTGCAGCTGCAGCGTGATGTGTAAAATGTGTTCAGATCTGGCCTGCAAACACTGCTGAGGAGCCCATGAAAGATGCATGGGGCCACTGGAGAGGTATAAAGAATTTAGAGATATAAAGGATATATGACAAATAAATCAGGATGCAAATCTCACCGCGTGCCACTGGGAGTTCTCCAATGAAAACGGCCTGAATAATTGAAGAGGAAGAGGAAACATTTCATCAATGAGAAGAGCAGTGCAAAATGCTCTTCCCTCCATTTTTTAAACCTTTCTTAGGGGCCTTTCTGGTCTTTGAAAACAACAAAACAGAAAGGAAATCTTGAGCATGCAAGTACATGAAATTGTCTTTGAACAGTGGATTTTTAGACAAATGCTTGCACCAAAGCTGTCAAAATCATGGGGTGTTTTGGGGGGAAAAACAAAACATATTTAGCAATCGTTCCAAAACTGGAAACAAAACTGGAGGATGGAGAAAAAAGACAGGGTAGTGAGAGAAAACAAAAATAGAATCCAGAGGCTTTTCCAAGTTTAAAAGGAAAATGACACCACTATTCAGACTCTGAAAGACATCTTCATTTCCAAAGTTCTTCCTCACCTCTACTACAGCTTTAGCAGATGGGATTATTGGACAATTTTCATAAACAAAATGCTGCTTTTCACCACCTTTCAATCACTATGAAGATGAAATTATATTGTAACTCTATCATTTCCCATCCTGGCTGTCCCACCTAATACTTCCCATCCTCTCTCTCCCCCTCTTTCTCTCTCTCTCTTTTTTCCATTAATATTTTAACTCTCAGTTTTCAGTTCTTTCCATCACTCTTGCCAAAGCAATAAACTAAATCTAAAATTTCCAAACAAACAAGTCACATATTTAATCTTTGTTGTTCTCGCCATAAAAAGAGCACACATGGTGAATGAGGGGGAGAAAACTTTACATAATGACTCTTGTCTTGCCAGTTCAGCCAGACACTCCACGTCGAGGGGGGAAAAAAAGGTCTCTAACGGGAACTCATCACCATGGTGAACCTGGGTTGCCAAGCGCGACTGTCTTGGCAACAGTGTCGCCAGGGATACTGGCTCCCCATAGATGGGGTTCATTGATTAGAGTTGGAGCTCACCCCAGAGTCCTTGGAATCATTAAGCACTGTAGGTTTTTTTTGGAGAGGGGGAATGAGAGCCCAGGGAATTGTGGGAAGGACTCAGAGGTCATATTCATTAAGAGGTTGGAGGCCGTGTTCTGAGTCCAAACTGTATTTCTCTCCCTTTCATCCACCTTCATGACATCATTGGTGAGATAATTATTGGATAACCTTCATTATAGAGATCTTAGAGGAAGATGAAGTCTGGCCTGATGCTACTAATGCTGTATAAACTTTACTGCTGCTTTACTGCAGGAACTGACCTAACTGAGGAGTTGGAAGTCAGACCTCAAATTTTTTTGGTTTTGGGCCACCCAAACTGATTCATGAATTGATTTAATGGCCCACACGTTTCAAATCATGAGAAAAGAACACCCTTCGGTATCATTATTGGGTTTAACTTAAAAACGAATCATCACATCAACAAATCATCAGGACTGTGTGGGTGTGGTTTAATTAGATTTCACTCAATGGCCAAACAACCTGCCAACTGTCATCGAGTCTGAAATCGCAATTGGTGCACAGAAGTACACTACAGGCCCTTTTTTCCCAAATGAAACTCACTCGCCTCAAACCAGTGGAAAGAGCACAGAGGAAAACAGAAAACTAAAAATAATTCCTCATGTGCAAAAACCAAAACTGTTGTAACTCTGGCAGAAAATAATGTGATATCATGTATAAACACAATCACTCTGCTCATGGTAAGAAACAGATTGAGAAAAGTTTTCAGGGCATTTAAAGTCATACCACCACGTCATTAATGGTGCATTTTCTATTTCTGAACCCTTTTGCTTGGTGTATCCATCATAATGTAATGAATAATTGATCAAACATAAGAGTTCTAGCATTACATTATTATATAAACCATGAGGTAATATGTTGGAGAATACAATTCATCAATAGACAATCACACATCACAATGTGATTTGTGCAATTCCAGAAAGAAATGTAAAATAAACACTTCTAAAAAGATGAATATATATTTATGACTGAACCTGTATCAGCCTAATCAAAATACCAAATATACACTAATTAAATTTAAAAAAAAAAACGTTAAAAAATAAACATTTATAATGCTTCAACACAAAATAGCACCTGGAGCACTAAGATGGTGTCATTTCCCCAATTTCAGACTAATTATACCTCATTTCTTCGACCTGACAAACCATCTTTACATCAAAGTAAGCAGCAGAGTATATTGAGGGGGCTGGAGGAGAAGAAGCAGCAGCTCTATAAAGAAAATGTGCACTTGTGATTTCACACGTTCCTTTGGTTTTCTTGGCTGAGTGATCACAACAGAAGTTGACCCGACACAGAGTCCCGAATCATCTGTCATGCTGAGTTACATACAGGTATGCATATGAGTTGACATGGCACCGTTGTGACAAATGCGAGAGCTCAGTGTCGCATCTCGTACTATAGAGTGACTGACATACCAAAGAACATATAGTCGCCACTTGACACCGCCTGTCCACACTCTTTATGTTTTTTAAATGCGGCTCTCTTGACAGATCCAGTGTGTCCCCGGACGTGGAACAGTTTCTTCGCTTGTAAGTCCTGTTGGTGCGAGTGAGGAATCTGGATTTTACTGCTCCAACTCACACACATCAAGATCAGTTTACTAGTCATAATCACTGAGTCTGAGCCTGTGAAAACAGGTGCGTAAAATGTCAAGTTTGAGAAAACAACCGCTGTGATGTCATTCTTCGCTTGGGTAAGGAAGACTAAAGCTTTTTTGTCGGAAAGTCTAAATATAAAGTGAAGGCATAAAGTCCAGGCAGGGAGGGTCAAGGAAAAGGCTCTACCGAGAGTAAGCAAAGTCTCATCTTCACATCACTTATGGCCTTTATATATAACCCCAAGAGTTCATACATATAATTATATCAGTTGAATTACTAACAATCATGCTGTGTATCTTTTTTCCTATTATGTACTCTGAATTTGACTTTGATTTTCTAAAGTAAAAATGACAGTTAAAGACTTAAAGGCTCATAGGCTTCAATAAGTTAATCTCAGTTAGTTTCTGGAATCATTTCTGGAAGTGCAGTACTGTTAAAGTATCCTTTTGAACAATTAGTTTTGTGGCTACAAGTCAGCCACAGTGTCATTTTTCTCACGGCTTTTGTATTTATTTGTAGTGGACAGAGCAGAGACATAAAATGCCCTCATGTGTTTTAAAATTAGACAAAAGCTCACTTGGTACAGATATATTCATGACTCGTGTGATGCCAAAAACTTTTGCACATCTATTACAAATGTCAGAATGAAATGTTGGCTAGCTTCATGCGCATGTGCCTTTGGAAAGTGAAAAATGTGTCTATTTGCATGTTTTCCTGTGTGTCAAAAATGTGTGTCTCTTTCAGAATGAAAACTAACCTTATGAACAGTCTAGCCTGAAGACTGTGTCAGTTTCCGATCATTCTGTTTCTGTGTGTGTGTGCGTTTGTGTGTGTGTGTGAGTGTGTTTGTCTGTGTACCCGTCTGACTCTGCCTGTGTGAAAGAGGGGCATGTGTGTCAGGGCTACCTTGAAAAGGAGATGAGAGGAACTTCCTCTTCTTGGATCAGGCACAAAGCAGCAGGCAGCGGTGTGTGGGAGGGGCAGGATAGCGGGTAGACAGGGTGAGGGCCAGTGCCAGGGACATGGGTCTTTGTGCGTTTTGTTAGCAGTGGCGGCACCCCTCAGGTCCAGTGGACACACGCCTGGTTCATTCGACAACAGCTTTGTCTGGGCTTGGAGGGCAGCCATGAGCCGGGCGTGCAGGTTGTCGTGACAACTGTGCACCGAGACAAACACACACCGAACCACGCACGCAAAGAATAGATAAAGACGAAAATCTGGCGAAGGCAGTCAGCACAGTTTTATATAGTGATCCAAAAAGAAAGCATGCGCATTTCAAGTGCTGCCATATTTCTGACAAACTACATTACATTCCAGGGAACTTTCTATAAAAGAAAAAATTACTTTTCCTTTTGCTGTTGTACAAACTGTAAAGCCCATTGAGGAAAATCTGTGACTTCTGATTTTGGGCTATAGAAATAAAACTGACTTGACTTGACTAGTTTCAGAGCCAGAAATAAAGTAGAAAGCAGAAAGTTATTTATTGGTGTTAAGTATTTTGTGTTCATGTAGTCGATGGTGAGCATTTGTCAGCTGGTGTCTGTTCGACCGCTTGTCTCTGAACCCCATTCACCTGCAGCAGCCGCACAAAGGAATGTGTCGGGCTGTGCTCCTCTCCAGCCCTTGTGCATCTTTCAACCCTAAACTATGCCAGGATCTCGGAGAAACAGAGCATCCGTTGACAGCAGGCGCTCCTCCAAAGACATGCTTCTCATGCCCTGTGGAGGCCCCCTGTACAGGAGACTCTGTCCCTCCCCCCCATCCAACCCTCGCTCTCCCCTGCAATCAAAGACAGCTTCATTATCTGCAGACTAATTTTGTGCCTGCCCCCAAGACGACTCCCAGGTAATGGCGGCGCAGGTTTGGCCTTCTCCCCTGTACCTCTTTAGAACAGCCGCTTTGAGACTCTGAGGCCACGAGGCTGCACCCCCACCACCCCCCCAACAATGGGCCCTCTCAGGGGCCTGGACCAGCTTTGCATCTCCCCCCTCCACCAACCTGCATGGGGAGGAGGGGGAAGGAATCTAAGAGAAGGGGAGGTGCAGGGGGGGAGGTTGAATCTTGAATCTCCGCAGCAGGAGAGGAGCCAGCACTGGGACAGGCAGTGATACAACATTTGAATGGCCCGACCGGGGACACACCGTCGTGCCTCTCCAATTAAATTATCCAGTCCACAATGGCGAGGCCTCGAGAATTGACACCTCCATTGAGAGTGTGTCAGCAGCTTTGTGGGGACCGACAATTTCCATCTCTGCAGAAATAGATTTGCTCCCAAGGGGAGCAACAATAGCAGGGCAATCCTTCTAATGCTCGTTTTTTGGGAGGAAAATAGGGATGAGAGCTGGGGATTTGGATGGTTTACTTACAGGGACCGAGGGAATTGTCATTTTGGAAGTGATAATATATTTGAAGCGTCTGACAAAATGCAATGTGGGGAAGAGCGTGTTGTTTTTCAGGTGAACGAAATCACTCACGACAGTAGTATTGGAAAACGTGTCAAACAGTGTTACACCATTTGCAAATTAATGTGTCTATCCTTAAAGACAAAAACAAATTTGATAGCATGAAATTATTTCCATAGGTTTATTCATCACTTGTAAATTTAGAGAATACCAAATATCTTAGGTAGTTTACTTTTTACGGAGATAGTGGCAGGGTCTGTGCACTGTAGACAACAAAAGAAAATTAATTCAGGTAATGACTCCATTCAAATAATGATGAGAAGTCCAGTAATGGCAAACAATGGCCTTCTTTATAACCTCAACAACTGGCGCTTTAAGTTTTGTTTAATGTTTTTGGCACATTCACCATTATTTCCGAAGTACAGAGAGAGACATAAAAGATTGCAAAAAAAAGAAGGGAGTAAGTGCAACATGTACTGTATTTACACTGGACACACCTTAGCTTACTGAGCTGCCAGGACACCCACATTCTGTGTATTGCAGCGTTGATGACATGAGGTGTCTGCAAATTCAAAAAACTCTCTGACATATAACAGCTCAGCTGGGACACTGTACCACACACGTCTCTAGCTGAAGACATAGGCATTGCATTGGCTGCCAATTCCCCCAGGCAAAGTTTGGAAAACACACAACCTGACACTTTCAAAGTGAGCATAACCAACTGACATGTCTGCATACTGTACTTTTCCTCTTTGCAGTATGGAGGAGAGGAGCACATGCCAGGAGCAACTGGGTGTCCACTTGTTTTTTTAACTACGACCACAATCCAACCCTAAACCTAACCATAAAGGTGACATCACAAAACGCTGAATGAATCAGTTGTTGTATAAAGGTCTTGGAAGACATTGGCACACAATGTCATCTCACCTGTATGCTGTAAAAACAACACCAGCAGGTAAGGTAAGAGATGGCCACAAAATCACCTAACAGGCCCAACAACTTTAGCATTCCAACTGCATTTACGCTATAACCAGCTTCCACAAAATTCAAGCCAAAAGTATATTGTCTAAAATGTCAGTCTATGTATGCAACAAAACAGAGATATTTGTATCAACGGCATATACAGTACCCAAACATTTGAGGCATTAAGAGTGCTTTCACACCAACAACAGTTGGTGCACACCAAATGATCCATTTGAATCAAATGCGCTCAGTTCGGTTGGTTTTCATTGATGTGAAAGCATCAATCGCTCTCTGGTGTGCATTAAATCAAGTGGACCGAGACCTCCAAAAAGAGGTGGTGTCAGTTCTCTTGACTCCATACCAAATTACATACTTTGGTGCAGCCCCTCTAGTGAGAACACAAACTCTGGCCCAAACAATGCCTGACAAATACCATACCATACAATACCATTGGTAAGGCATCTAATCTGCTGTAAATTTAAAGTGAGGATGATTTCAAAGATAATGCCATGAATAGTTGTTTTCTATGGAGTAACCTCATACAAAGTTCAGTCCATTTGGTGTGAGAACACATTAACACCTTTAAAACAGCAGCAGTTCTCCTCATTACAGGCAGGTTGGATGTTCCTGCATCTTGGACTGCCTCCATGATGTTGAGGTCAGGGTTCTTTGGGGTCAGAACCTTCTGTTGCAGGATTCCTTGTTCTTTTTGTTCTTTAAGGGCACATCCACACCCCTAGTTTGATTATTTGGTCCATACCCGGCTATACAAAATGTTCTCATTAGCATATAGACTTCTGTGTGGTCTGCTTTCACATCTACAAACGAACTGAAATTGGTTTGATTGATATTTCATTAATATTTATCTTCTGGTAGAAAAGGCACTAATTTTGATTCACAGTGGAGAGACATGTTCACACATTGCTACTTGCTCTTACTTTCATGTTTTACATCCTCTGTTTTGGCCATTTTTTGCAAAACATTCAATTCCAAAATTAGTTGCAGCTGTGTCTGGAATCGCACTAGAATCGCCAAAGATGCATACCGTGTCATTTCAGGCAGAGGAGAAGCTCTGTTTTCATGAATGAGGTCATATGGGATGAACATTGTTCCAAAGACTCACAAGGTGAGCTACGACATAATTAGCATTCCTTCTTTTGGACCAAAGTTCGTGTTGATGCTTTAACACCAATGAAAACCAACCAAACTTAACAAATTGGGTTCGAATGGACCATTTGGTACACACCAACTGCTGTTGGTGTGAAAGTACCTTAAGTCTGGCTGCATGTTTGGGGTCATTGTCATGCTGAAGAATGAATCTAGAGAAGATCAGGTGCCTTACTGATGGTACTGTATTTTGGGTAATAATCTAGCCTATGCAATGTTTTGCACAGTATTGTGTACTGGCTGATACATAACAAGGACTAGCAATAGAGCAACGCAACAATAAGCTACCATGTCCCATTCAGTACACATATTGGTCACAACCAAATGAATTCTTATGTTATTATTTTAAACCCTCAAATATAATTATCAGTATCAAACTAAAATATTCATTATCAACCAGGCTTTACTAGAACTAACTCTACCATCCCATGTGCATGGCAAGTTGGATTGGATTGAACAGTGTCTATGACCAATCGGCTGGGCTGAAACAAACCGTTGTTCACACTTCATTTGAACCCCCCTCCCCTCTCTTCTCTTTTATCAATCTTCAGAGAAACCTCGGCAAAGCTTATTCCTCTGCCTGCATAAAGACACTGTTGTTCTGTTTGACTCAGTCAATACGAACAGAATATGATAGACAAAGGTACACGGATAATACGTCTGTCTTCCTTCTCAACACTAAGTGGATGCTGGTGAAAAGGCGAGCCTTTATGTCTGACCCCCAGAGGTCAGAATGATACGGGAGAGTGTGTCTGTGTGTGTGCGCTCATAGAGGAGAGTGTCTACCACTGACTTCAGCCTGCTGTTTTTCCATAGCCTGAGGTACCTGGCAGAGACATTATTGTTTATCTTCTTGTTTTCCCAGACAGATAACCCAGGAAAATCCCATAATTTAGGTATTAACTGGCTGTTCATGTGATTAAAAACTATTGTGAATAATTTCACGAATGCAGTGTGTTTGTGTATGTGGCAGTTAATCATAGAGGAACAAAGAAGATTTTATCTTGAGTCCCAAGATAATATTTTTACAGACTGGATTCCTCCACAGACATTGACTGACAAACTTCGACTTTTTTTCCCCATAATTGCTTGAATAGCAATTTGTTAACTAGCTGCAGAGTGGAAGTAATTTTCTGAATCAAAGAAAAATATCTATGTTAATTATAAATTAATCAAATAGTAATCTGAATAGATGAAGTAATACATCAGAATTATATTTCATATACATATTATTCTTGCAACAGTTTATGTTTGATAAATAGATCAATTCATAGCAATAAAATATTAGTTGTTTCCTGATGTACTCTCTGTTAAGAGAAACCTTTGAAAGCCCAGAGGATTTTCCGTGTCCAATCAGAGACACCAGAGGTTCCAAGTCAAGACAGGAAAGAGCCAGAGGAAAGAAACGAAGGAAATAATTCTCTCCTTTTGTCTTCGTTTCTAGGTCAAGCCCTAATTGATTCCCTGATTAGTCGTCCATCAACCTAAATCACAACCTGCTTTCACACCTGCGATGGGAGTGTGATTTCATAGTTGAGGAATTCATTAATGTTGAGCAGCTTATTTATCTGTTTAACAAGTCTATTCCAGTAATTCATCGGTCTAATTTTAATGAATCTGGGAGCAAAATGAAGAAGAAAAAAAAAAGTAAAATTGAAAAAATGAAAATTATGGAAATTACATTTTCTCTTAAAGTTAATTTTGACTGTTGCTTTCCCGTGAGGAATTTGACATGCATGATTATTCATCTCTTGACAACAGCTCAATTAGCACAATAATTTTGTTTTTCGTTTGTTATCATCAGGGGAAATATGCCATAACGCAAGAACTTACACAGTGTAATACAAGAAGTACTGAAAATATACATAGGCTGTTAGTGACATTCATGCATTTAATTTGTAGAACGTGGCTCGATCCTCATGTGATACATATGCTTCAGCACTGCAATTATCTCCTCAAGAGCACAATGTAGGCATAATTTCCCCAGACTGCATAATTATCTTTGAGTAGGATGACAAACTCATCACAGAAGTTTGTGAAACAAGCAGTTTCACTTCAACCCAGTAGACTGCATCTGAATTGGTAAGGATCTATTCTTAGCCCCTTTATAACCAGGTACAGTAGGTCAGTATTTACAGTGTCTTATTTACACTGGTCTTTACACTGGAAAAACAGACCAGGCTGCAGTCTAGAGGGCCAGCTGGGGGTTAAAGCACCACTTCTACCAACTAAGGAATCAAACTTGTAAACTTCTGTACACAAACATGCTTGTGTTCTCAATGGTTGCCCACTAAGTAATAAAAAAAAAACACAATCACCTCTGCATGTCTTGAATGACGTTTGACCAGTGGAAAAAATAATTCCGCCTCATCAGGCCAGAGAAGAGGGAACATAACGACTTCTGCAGAATAAACACGGTGGTTTCGGCCTTGGTTTCAAAAACACTGAATGTTTTCATCTTGATTCACAGCCAGGTTTGGTTAATCGAGTCGGGATTGCGGCGACATGCAAGATCTTTTGTTGGCATAACTTGGACTGTTTTTTTTCTCTCTCTCTCTCTTTCTCTCTCTCTCTCTCTCTTTCTCTCTCAAATTCACATGTACATGTAGCAGCATGAGCCGGGAATGGCCCAAATGAAATGTTGGGCTCATACCGACTGATGCTTTTTTTATTGAACCTGATGACAAAATAATCCCTCGTCAAGTTTGTCCATGTCAGAAACATAATGCGTCAGGTTGTCTTGTTCTGACACTTTGCTGGACCGGTGTCAGATCTGAAAATAACACAACTGTCTCTTTTACAGCTTTCTACTTTTACTTCCTTTCTTTACAACTTGAAGAAAACATGTATCTCTCCCTTCAGCAAGCCATAAACACACACCCATATATAGTCACACTCATACTTTCTTCGCTTTCCAGCCTTAGGAACTCTGATGATTCTGATAAATCAGATGAATACTCTTAATATACGAATGATTTCAGATATATTTGTAACAGTTACAGTAAATGTGAAACAGATCATTGCTAGGTCCCTTTAAATAAAGCTTGCTGAGAATAAGTATCTCTGAAGTCAGGAAGAAAACTGCAGGCTATTATGTCAGTGACAAAGGTGTCTGGCTTTGTGTTTTTCTGTCTACGGCTCACAGGCCATGTGAGGACCATCTACACAGGCCACACCATGTAAAGAAATATTGTCTCATGTTTGGTCTCAGCTCAGGTCAATGCTTTTCCTTCAATTTGGCCATCATTAAGGGAGTATTTTGGTGTGCTCATGGTAACCTGATACCACTGACTGATGCTGATCGCTCCCCACAGGGCCCCACTCTCTCTCCTCCGGCAGGCCAAGGCGAACCCAGCTGCAATTATAATACTTAAAATAATTCCACAAAAGTGGAGCCATCATTAAATAATTCAGCCTTCTAGTCTTGTCAAGACTTTGCTAGACTTATGACATCATTCAAGCTGAATATCCTTTAGCAGATGCGTAAGCCAAAAAATACTCAAACAACAGGTATCGTGTTTCTAGAACATTTGAATGTTTTTAAAAGTGGCGTTTTCAAACTGCTGTTTCCTAAAAGCCTCTGTGAGCTCCAGAAAGTGTCTCACGACTAATTGAAATTGTTGCTCGCAGCCCAGATCAGGCTTTGCAACAAAGCCCCAGAGTGGACTGATTTGCACGGCTATGTAAACAAATTGTATTTAATTTTACATGAGTATTTGCTTGGCGCCTGACACCCTAAGAGCACAGCCATATCATTAATAAGCCAGACTTGCTCATCAGACTGTAAATGGCTCACTTCATGTATAAAATATCAGAGGAATAGAGTGGGCCTGCATTTCTAAAGAGGCCTGAATGGACTGCAACATTCTTAGCTGGAATTTATGGAGCATGTCAACACCTGGACCTGATGATCTTTACAGTGCACACACAACCTAATGGATGATGAAGGGCTGGTAGGAACCAGTTTTTAGGTTGATGCTTCTGGCCCCAAATTTGAGTCCAAAGCCAATGCTAAACTTACTTTATAGCAAATAATGTTTAAAATTAGGGTACACTGGACAATAAACTTCAATATTTCTCTATCATCATCTCAGTATTGACAATTGGGCAAACCCACAGAATGCAAAATGCATTGGTAACAACTTAACTAGGTTAAAAAAGAAAAAAAAAAGATATTTACCTGGTGGTGATTGGCTGAATCAGCATTGCATAAATTCCTTGGGGAAGGACTAGAATGGATTAGATGTTCATTTATATGAAAAGTTCAGCACCGCAGAAATTTTAGTTTTGAGATTGAAATGACCTTACACTGAAAAGTGTGTAAAAAGCTGTTTTTTTAAATTATAGACACCCAAAATGTATGGTGGTGAAACTAGTTTTCAATAAAGCATGAGGCCTACAGTGACACTGCATTGGCTCAGTTGAGCCGAAAAAGCTTCAGTGATTCTGTCTTTTTGAGGGAGTTGTTCAGTGTATTTGTCCAGACTTCCTGATATTAACTATTAAGCATAACAAGTCTAAGCCCGGAGATATTGCAGCGAGTAATACAGCACAAGTGGGCTCTTCTATTCTCTCGATTGGAGTGTATCGCACAAGCTTTTCTCCCTCAACACCCCATTTGTCTGCACTGCGGTGTGTAATTGTAAATAAAGAAGAAGCCACTCATGAGTGTTCCCTCTGCATAGATGATGTCCTAATTGAGAGATGCAGTGAAATGGTTATAGGGTGTTTTCATTTCATGGTTCACTCCACACCCACCATGCACTTGCTCACATTTACGCACACACATAAGCACGTGCACACGTGCACACACAAGCACACACTTACACACACTCACACATCAACCCTGTGGTTTGGATCATGAATAAATTGAATATCCTCTTACTAAGCTACTAAATACATCTGCAGTGTCACGCTACAGTGGGTTGGTTGATGCCTGTTCTGTACAGATCGTTGCTTCCCACTAACACATAGAGTAAGAATATAAACATTTAGGTCATACGATGTTACCAAGATACACAGGCTTCATGGATTGGAGGTCCATGTTTTGTTAACTAAAATCATCTTAAGCACATCGAGGAGACGTGCAGTCAGAGTCTGAGGTAAAAAAAAATCTTAATCAGTTAGAGGTACACTAGTATAATTAAAAAAGTGAGGTGAATAAGACTTACTAATCAAAGCTTAGAAATATGAACTATAGAGGTAGATCAAACATGATCTATGTTAATGTTTTGTAAGATCTGTGCTAATGAAAAGGAGAAGACAACTGACACTTTCTTCAATTTCCTTAACGAGTGCAAGTGCCTCGAGGAAGTATGTAATCCTACAGAAAAGTGGAAACTGTTGATAGGCCAAATAAAACCAGACTTATGATAAATCTCTTAGTTTTCTTACTTTTTCCTGTATACTTTTGTTACATTGGCTACAGATTGGTGATTCAGTCAGTGAGCAGATCCTGCTCTGTTAGGCGATAGTGTTGGGATTTCCTGAGGGTCTGCACAACTTGAAGTAAGAATGAGGAATAATGTAGCAGCTAAACTGGCTAAAGTCTGAGCGTGTGATTTTTGAGGGACTTTACAATACTTTCATTACGTTGGCTGCCAGTCAGTGCAGGAAGAAATGGGACAACAGAGCTTTGAACTAATGAAAGTGTTGAATATCTATCAAAACGGTTCCACAAAAAAGGATGCACACCATCGTGACATGCGCAGGCTATGTTGTCTTCAACAACCAATAATCGTTCCTGGAGTCTCCACATGGTATCTCCATTGCAAGTGTAGCCCCACCATGTAGATACCAGTCTGTATATGAAGATGGACTAGTGCAGCGTGACAGTAGGTGGTTTGGGTTGAAGTCAGTTTGATTCCCAGATTTGCTGCTTTGTGCAATTGTTTCTTACAGCTGTCAATCAACACCCACATGGCAGACATTAAATTAAAGTCTTCAATCTCATTAACAGAATATTAATCTCCAAAATAACCATCAACAGACTTATTAGAGGGCCTTAATTTCTAACAGTTGACTATAATGACTCATTGACAAAGTTTAAGCTTTTTGATTGTTAGTCACTTGAAACTGGGATGTTTTGGAAGCATCTAGCAGCTATTGGTGGCAGTAATTACATTATTGAGGTAGTAGATGTCAACTAGTACCTAATTTTATTGCCTGTAGGTACTGTTGGGACAGCATAACCTCCAACACGGTGGTATGAGGACATCATCACCCAGAAGATGTAGCAACATTCACTATCTATAATAATAATTTGAAATAAAGTTAATGTGAGATTTAACATTTAAGCTCCAAATCCACATCAGAGGAGTCGGAATGTCACATGTTTTTGTGACTGACAACCTGTATTAAGCTCTTGCAGTAAATGCTCCTATCAAATGATGCCTTGTACTAAAATACACAAATTTCCAAATGCTGTATAGTAGAGAATTTGCCTATTTAAATTTGCCTATTTCATCTTGCACAAAGCTGAGAATGGTAAACACATTTAAGCAGCCTGACACCTCCAGGTCTGCAAACTGTATTCAGCCAAGCAAAAAAAAGACACAAACACACCATTTTGGAATTTCTGAATTTCCATGTAAGCTGCCATAAAATCCTGGGGTTAATCACATGAATATTTTAACAGACATCCATTAATTTGGGTACAATGTCTTATAACTTGCCTCACATAACCCCTTCTCCTGTTTCTACCATACTTTTCTGAATTTCTCAGGGTATTCTGAAACCACTGGAGGAGAAAGCACTTAAAAAGGAGTGGGAGTTCATTGCCTATGCAGCTTGTTCTGTACTTCAGCAGCCAAAAGAGTGCTCATTGTTCTGTGTATTAGTGCAATGTTCGTTTTTGGTTCTCCAAGGACAACATTCTTTATGCATCCTCGCCAGAGCTAAAAAAAGAAAAAAAAAAGACAGACACTAAAACACCAGCAAATTAACTGCATGGGGCAAGAAAACTTCTCGAGCCAAGCTTTATGAGAACTTACCGCTATGTGTGCAAGGTTGATTTTATATGCGTGTGTGCGTGTATGTGTGTGTGTTACAGTAGTCACTGCAGCACACAGCCACAGGGCTCAGTGTTTGATCCCTGGCTGTAAAATGGATTATCTGGTGGCAGGAGGGTGAAAGGATAGCAGTGTGTTAGCTTTGAAAAAAGAGAAACACAACTCATTGTGTGTGTGTGTGTGTGTGTGTGTGTGTGTGTGTGTGTGTGTGTGTGTGTGTGTGTGTGTGTGTGTGTGTGTGTAGCGGACAGCCCAGGGGACTGGGCGGCCCCTGAGGAAACGTGTCTTAAGAAGCTCTCTATGGCTCCAGCTAATGCTCACTTTGTCACCCAAACAGGGCGGGAAAGATAATCAATAGCCTTTGATAGCTACTATTAGGGTTTTAACAAGCTTTTCCTCACGCTGGGCTGCTCTACTGAGGAGAAACAAGGAGAGCCAAACAAGCCTTCATCATCCTGTCCCTTGCAACCTTCCTTTCTCTGCGCACCACACACTCTATTTCATCTTCTGTTGGCCCACGGACGCCAAACTTGTATAATACCAGGGAAACCCAAATAGATCCATGTGGCACCTTGATGGCGCAATGCCATGCTACAAGACAGGGTAAATTTGGAAGAACTAAATCTGTGATCAGAAGATCCATTCTTTAACTTTTTCTAGTCATTCAAACTTTACTAGAATAAACTAATAAGAATATCTGTTCCCTCCTCAGCTGTTGTTTTTGACCAGATTCCACCCCTCAAAACCAAATGATCTGTTCATCTCAGAGGCTCATTTTTGTTGAATCTCAAGCCACTTTTTTTTCAAAATTAGCCCCTCACTTAGAACACATAATGCTAATGACCATAATTAACCCAAAATGGAACTTAAATAATTATGGGCCGCGTGGATTGCTCATTCAAAAGAAGAGTAAATTAATCTTGCATTTGAGTGCCTGATCAAGGTGTATTGTGTTTTATCCCGGGTTACACTTAATCTTCATTTACTAACAAGATGTTTCAAGTGCAACTGAGCGTCAATGTAGCCGCAGTCACCTTGACACAATGCAAACAGGTCACAACCAAACCGATCAGGGGCTGTGGGAGGAATGAATAATGCTTTCTTCTATTTTTAAAATATTGTCAAGGGCCCCTTTGAACGAGGCCAAATATAAAACATTAGGGTTGTAACAGCCTGAGTGGGATTTGTGTGATCATGGTTCCCAGGTTTGGGTATGTGTGGGAAGGGTTGCAGCATGTTTCTCCCCTCTGTAGTTTCAAGTTTTTTAGTGTTACATTTCATTACACCAATATAAAGAATAAAACTCTCTTCTGAAGGCCATTAGTGTCCATTGTTCAAAAGCTGTTTTCGGAGCCTTGCTGGTCCAGGCCTTGAGGTCCATGATTGGGATAGTTGGGGTCTTTAACAACCAACAGGCCTCCCAGACCCACTGCCTGTATATATCCTGGATGGATGCAGTGTGGTGTGGTGCAATTACCATATCAGTTGGCGACACATCCAGCCGTGTATATTTTCCAAAAATATCCATAAACAATATCCTCAATATGGCTGTACACAGACACACAAGACTCTCCTGGTTAATGTAACAATATATATGTTTATATTACATGACCACTAGTTTCAGTTATTTCAACTTTTATTTCTGGAAAACCTTGTTTTGTCCATGGTTTTGGCATGGTGCAAGGCTAAGAATGCTGTTTTCCCACCAGCCTGGGCCGCCGTTGCTATGCAGAGGAAGCCAGGTTGTTGAAGTTGTAAATCAGGAGCAGCACCGTAGTCCCTGAATTCACTCGCATCACTCAGATATGAAAACTGAACCGACTCACTGACGATTGTAAATCATGTTTTTCTCAAAACGATGACCTTTAGTATGCGTCCACTGTTTCAGAAACGGGGGTGTCCAAAACGACTCCCTCCATTGCACAGCTCCATTGCTGTCGTGTTGACCATACTAAATCTCTGGATTTTTGCTGCAAGAGTTCAGCCTGGAAACAACCACTCAAGAATGGATCGAGCCAAACCTAACTTCTGACCAACTGGTAAAAGCATTAACGCACTAAAACATACATTATTTCTATTTAATAGTCTAAAACATATACAGCCACTGATATACTCTTTCTATTGCCAAAACTGTTACCAACAAATTGGCAGCTATTTCTCTATCCAAGCATCTTTGTTCATATGTGACCTTGGTGAAGGCATGAAGAGGGTATTGAGTCATTGAGGAAGGCGTGGGATGCAGCGGTGGTAACCCAGGTGGGGCCAATCTCCCCTCCCAGCTAGATCCAATAAGAGCCATTAGAGGAGTCTGGTCTGGTTCATTTGAGCGTCACAGTTAACAACCTTACACAGGGTGGGACAGTGCACAAGAAGCAACAAATCCATGTGCAGCACCCAGCAACCGATTTCTTCATTCATTACACACACAGATGTAACTTCTCTATTAGATTTCTGTGTCCTCTGGTACAGAAAATAATCTGCGAAGTCATGTCACTAAAGTTTAAGTGCATTCGGCGTGTGTTAGTGTTGCCTCACACTGAAATCCACAGGGGTTATGGACATTGTGATTCATGCTGGATGATGGTGATGCAGTAACAGGAGACTGGGTGAGAGGGAACCTGCTGAAAGACTGGAAGGAAAACAGAGGCGGAGTAAATGAAATCTCATCTGTCTATCTACGTTCCTGGTTTCCTCTTTATCTCATCCTGCAAAGGAGGGAGGAGAGGGTGGTTTTGTTTTTTTTATGGGGTTTACAGTAATGCTCAGAGGGTGAAATTATTCCTGGAGCCCAGAGTTTAATTATTTCCTCTCGTATCAATACAGTCCACCGACGTAATTTCCGTGTTGATCTGATTAAAGAAATATTACATTCTGCCAGGGCACGGGCAAATTGACTTTGGTGGCAAGGTCTTGACAAGAACCAGACACGCAGCTTTATGCATCAGTAACGGCGTAACCATATTATCCATGCACTGCTTCCTTCAGTGAAAAGCAAGATGCAGGCTGTTTCCAATGAAGACAAAAGACGAAAGGAAGTAAATTCAGGATGGAGGAGATGTGCAGACGTGCAAGTACACCTACTCTTAGAATACTAATGCTTTGTCATGAGGACGCTGACGTCACATCACTAACATCACTACATACTGTACTGTAAGTACTGTAAAGATATAAAATACAAGACATGTGCTGCTGGGAATCCACATCCTACCAGGAAGTAATCCAGTTTTTTATATATATATATATATACAGTATAGGCTATTAGATACCAACCGTGAGTTTCAATCAGAAACCCAAACTTTATTGTTTATTTATTGTGATAAATAAGACTAGAAATCCACATCAGTGATCAATATTGGCTATTGATTTATTTTATTCATGAAGGATCACCCGAATCCACAGCTAAATACTAATTGTGTTTCTTAAGTTACGTTTTTGCACATTTTAGACATTTATGCAGCCATCAATCTCTTTTATCTCCCCTTTTGTAGTTCGATTTTTATTATTATTGGGAATTTTACCATTTCACTCAGGGATAATCACTCTAAATAAGATCATGTAATTACAAAAATGTAAATGGTGCATTCAAAGATAAAAAAGTACAATAAAAGGTGCTTAAATTAGTAAGTACTAGTCTCCCTCTCTCCCTCTGATATAGCTGCTTTTCTGGAGCATTATCATACATTCACACACCACAGGTATGATGTACTTTACATAGAAAGTGTGCCATGTTTTTCAGGTGAAAATCTGAATGAGCTTGCAGGCCTCTAATAAATACTGTCAGTGTTCACATTGTGTACTGATCAAAATGGGGAACAGAATGCAGAATGTGAGTCAGCGAACGAGTAAAAGGAGAAGAAGAGAGAACTGGGAGGAGATAAGTGGAGTGTGGGGGGAGAGGGGGCAGAAGAGTGCAGCCATGTGCTGGGATGTACACCTGTACACAGAACAGGTGTTTTCCGCCCCACTTGCAGGCCCCCTGATTAGGAACCGCCACGCTTGCCTTACCCCGTCAAAGGCTAGCTTATCCCCCATCAGTGCAGCTCAGGCCCTGGGTAAAATGATGGTTAATTAGCCAGCAGAGAGCTACAGGCTGGAAGTTGATGAAACCGCCTGCTTCCCAACCTTCCGCCCTTTGTTACACACATCTGTGTATACTGTACATGCAGAGAAGAAGCAGCACCAATTCACTGAAAATGAACATAGGTAGAAATAACTGCACTTTATCATTTATTGTGTTGTTCATGCTTTATCTGAATTATTCTAAAAAATAAGGTGGATTATACCTTTATCCCCAGCATTACTCTCAGAATGGAAGAAGCCAATTCCAGTGTTCTTGAATAACAAACTACTGTCATGTAGGGTTATTGTGAATGATGATGACTTAAAATAATAGCTATACGTTGATTAGCTATTACAAAAAATAAAGCTGGCAGCAGGGAAGATGGAGTGAAGGGATTAATAGAGCACACTGTACTTTATACTGTATAATATGTCCTTTTCCTGGTTAATCTGCACCTACATAGGGAAGCAATCAAAAAAGAGAGATGGAGAGAGAGAGAGAGAGAAAGAGAGAGACTATAATTATGCGCAGCTGCAAAAGCGGGGGGCCAAGAGAGGTTGCATTACCCAACACTAAACACTTTCACCTGCGCTGCTATGCTACCCAGCGTTAAACACTTTCACCTGGACAGAGCAACGTTTTCAACTTTTAATCATATTTCTACCAGGGAGCTGAGTTACTGTGCAGAAATGACTGTGCTAGTGGTGATAGAAACAGAGGTTTGGGGGTTCAGAAGCAATTCTAGGCAGAACATACTTAACTACCAGGTCAATAATCTTTTTTTTTTGTTTTTTGTTTTTTTTAACAGTTTTGTGGCAGCTGTCATATGACCAAAAGACAACCCTGGTGCAACATGAACTCTGAAGAGGTCAGCCTGTATATGTTAATGAGTTTGGGGCAAGGGGATTGTTTGGGTTTTCTTTTTACCAAACCTCTACAATCATGACCTGTACTTGTCTCCAGAGGAGCACACTGAGTCTTGCATGTACTTAGCCAATCAGGAGGAGTCCAGTCTTTAAAGCATGGTACAGGGCCTCATCAGGAGCAAACATGTGGACTCGCTCCATCACAAACATTTTCCCTTTCATCAAAATCTTAAGCCAATCATGGGGCTAAAAATAAAAAGCTTGTCCCGAGGTTGGCACTATAGGGGAAAGGCCATGGGGTTGTTAAAATTTCAGAGGTTTTATCTCCTGGCGAGCATGAATCTGCTCATAACATTTAATGTCAACTTCATTTTCATATATATATATATATATATATATATATATATATATATATATATATATATATATATATATATATATATATATATATATATATTCTGCAAGAGGAAATGGGGACCATAGAAAGGCAGTTCTAAAGTGGAGAACAAAAGTACTGAACGATAATATCCACAGCAGAAGCAGAATACATGTAAACTTGTGGCAAAAAAATAGCAGTTATGGGAAATTACTGAGCTGAAAGTGGTCATCATAATTATAGGGATTCTCCCACTGCGGACAATGAATATCCATTCCATAGTAATCTGGTCATTAGGCCTTGCCTCACCGCTTGTAGAGGAAAAAATCCCAGCAGTAAGTATGTCTTTTAAGGCCACATACTGACTCATATGCTTCATTAAACACTGATAGGTATTTTACAATGTTACAGCAGTACAAAACTGAAAACCCACCATAGACAGTTACAAACTTCTCACCTTGAGGCAAAAGGTGTATTACTTTCATCACAGCTGGTCATGCTCCTGTACAGATAAGTGTCACTCATCCTCATGAGTACCATCCATTCTGTCCACCTATTTTCTGTCTCTTATTCAAGGCAGGGTTGTGATTGCAGGAAATTGTTGCCTAGATGTCCTTCTCCCCAGCTCTTCCTACTCTCCAGAGTCTAGCCATTGTCAAGGAGTTTGCCTCCAGGCCTGATGACAGTAGGGGGTTTCTCTTTCCCGCGTACACCATTTGATAGAGCAGTGACAACATGCACAGACTTTTCGGGCAGGGGCGAAAACGAAAAAAAAGGGCACATATAGCGTGTCTTTGCAACTGAAGAGAGCACTAGCATGCTTCTTAGCTCCAAATGGGGCATTTATCACATATTTTTGGCTCCTAGCGGGCACTTTAGCATGCTTTTGGCTCCTAGAGGACACGTTCTAGAAGGCACTTTAACATGCTTTTTAGCTCCCAAGAGGGCACTTTAACATGTGTTTTGGGTCTTTGAGGGCACTTTAGCACATGTTTTGGCTTCCAAGAAGGCACTTTAGTGTATGTTTTTCAACAATTAGGCCACAAGGTGGCAACTGCCCACCCCCGTGCACACCACTTTAAAATTTGCCATGGGAGATTCTAAACATAACATCAAAATTATCCAAAATGCCTCCTCATAATTAAAAACAACAAAGTAGTCTGTCATTGTAGGGTATTTATACTTGATATACTAAGGCACAGATAAAAAAAATATTTTGACACAGAATATAGGAAAAAATGTGAATAACCTAGCATCCAACAACTCTCATAATGCAAAAAAGTGATTATTTCTCCAAAGGCGTTAAAAAAACAAGTTAACTGAGGTGACCAAGATGCTGTCACACTAAAATACTGAAAATGAAAAGTAGTATATTACAGATGGTTAATGTACAAAAAACAAGTCAAAACTCACCATTTGAGAGAAAGGGAGTCTACGGAATGATGCTTCCTACTGCAGAGAAGATCATGTTTGTGGAGGAGGGAATTCCTCCGTACAGTGAATGTCTGACTGTTCAAGGGAATTTGGGTTTTGGCATGCATCACTCTCTGTGGAGCTACTGGTGCTCACACATCAGAGCTGCACTTCCTCCAGGCACACCAAGCAATACACAGAGGTGATAGCAATACATACAGGCCTAACACACACATTCAGATGCGTGTATGCATACATAGATACACACATAGATATGCATACACACCCTTACAGAGTTAGTGCATATACACATGTTCCCTCGAGCCATCAGCCCTGCTCCGCAACCTAATTAAAAGAACAATTAAGTTTGAGGCGATGAGGATTGAAAATGAGACGGGAAGAGGTGTGTGTGAGTGTGATTGTTTGCCTTCTTGATGATGGCAAACAGTCTACAAATATGTGAAAATAGCCAAAAATAGAAAATCTGCTCCAACTTAATTGTTTTAAATCAGGGCTTGAAATATTTCTTTTTGCCACTGCCTTTATATTAAATTTGGTTTATTGGTTTATTGGTTTAATTTATTGTAATGTTAAAGCTGTTTTGTTTCAATTTATTATTATTATTATTGTTTTAAATGTATCTTAACTTATATAGCTTTATCTAACTGTAAATGACCACATAATAGAGTTTCAATTAACAGCTGGGTCCCCTTTAAATGTGCAGATGAATATTTTGATATATACGACAGTTCCAAATAAACACAGTCTGTTAGACAAAAAAAAAAAGAAACGGTAGGAGGTAAAAAAAAAAACAAGATAGAAGACACTGCATGTTTTTCTTCTTCACCTTTTTTCCAAAAAGCACCTCAGTCCTGACTGCGTCATTGTCATGCTCAAATGACATTAAAGAACACTCTCTCTGGTAATATTGCTTAATTTCCGATCACCATGGCAAAAAAAATTAAATGTACAATATGAAATTCAAACTTTCAAACTTTTTAAAATATACAGAGTAAACCTCTGGAGATGCAGCCACGAGACGTTTAACTACAGTACTGTAAACTTACTTTTGAAAAATGTGAGTTATACGGTAGTCAAACTGGTTTAATAAAAGAATTTGAGTAAATTGCCGTATTTTTTTGTTTTACTGAGCAAGATTTTTGCCAGGAAGGAATTATTTTCCTGGTCTCAAATAAACTCCTGATGTGTTGTGACTGAAACAAATAAACGCTCTGGCTGTTATTTGGTACCTTATGGTATATTAACATTTTTAATATGATACTTACACAACTTTTTTATATATATGACCTTGTTTCACCTCCATTATACCTCAAAATATGTCTTACAAAAATCTGGGCATATATAAGAAACTGACAATCAGCAGGTACAATGGCTGTATGGACAGACGAAAAGGCAGCTCAAGTAATGTGACATATACAGTATGTATATACACACATATTAACAAATTAAATAAATACTTAATACTTCAAGGGCGACACGGTGGCGCAGGGGTTAGCGCTGTTGCCTCACAGCAAGAAGGTCGCAGGTTCAAGACCTCCTTGGTCCTGGGTCTGGGACCTTTCTGTGTGGAGTTTGCATGTTCTCCCCGTGTCTGCGTGGGTTTTCACCGGGTACTCCGGCTTCCTCCCACAGTCCAAAAACATGCTCAGGTTAATTGGCAACTCTAAATTGCCCGTAGGTGTGAGTGAATGGTGTGTGTGCCCCACGATTGGCTGGCGACCATCTGGGGTGTATCCCTGCCTCTCGCCGTAACGCGCTGGGATAGGCTCCAGCAGACCCCTGCGACCCTAATGAGGAATAAGCAGGTATAGAAAATGACTGACTGACTGACTTAATACTTCATTTCTGCAGGAATATTGCTGCTGATGCCAGAAGGATGTGTTTTTATTCTTTTTCAGAATTCTATTGATCGTTTCAAGTTCGGTGAACCTTTCATGAACCTACTGTAGGGTCAACAAACAATTTGAACCTGTTGTAAACAGGTTGAAAAGGCTGCTTGTAATAAAATCTTGAAGTTCTGAGCATATATAGTGTTCATCTGACAGAAGTGATAATCCATCTGAGCTTATACCATACTGTAGGTTTGCGTTGGCAGCACAAACAGGATTCTGCAGCCAGGACGCCAGGAAGCAGGAAAATATTAAACAAAGGAGGAGAGAGCAGACGCTGCAAAATACCTGCTGGCCCAATACTGAGGCTCCATATGCCCAGCTCTACTCTGACTGCTGGCTGACTGCTGGCTGGCCAGCCTGTATGCCCACCCTCTCCCAGGCCCAAACACACACCTACACACACAAATACCCAGACAAACGCAGACACACAAACGCATGCACACGCTTCACTGGGGACAAGCCAGCAAGAGTAATCCTGGCCTACTTTTCTGCCCGGAGCGTACTGCAGCACCATCTACACATACTACTGCTACACGGGAGAAGAAGGGAGGTACAGGAGGGGTGGATGAGGAATGAGAGGAGATGGAGGGGAAGTAAGAAGGGTGATCGGGTGAAAGAAGATGGAGAGAGCAGTTGGAAATTGGAAAGATTGATGGAAAGGGAAAGGATGACAGTTGAGGATTGGTAGTCTCATTCTCAACAGTTTTGGGGGAGATTTCTGTGTAGACGATGAGATAATGACCAAAATTAGAAAAAAAAAAGGGAAGGATGTGAGAGAAGGAAATAAAAAAGTATGACTGAAAGAGGGAAAAATTAGAAAAGTAGATGAAAGAAAGAATGAGAGAGACCAAAAGAACCCAGGTTAGAGAGTGTCAGTAAATCCTAATAGAAACCAGTGCAACAGCAAAGACTCCTGCCAAAAAGAGAAGGGGGGATTGCTGGCTACTCTTTTCCAAATAAGCGCATTAGTTAGTGCAACTTCCTCTCGCCGGGAGTTCCTGCTGCATATTCTGAGAAACCCCAAACCACACCGGGGAATATTTTCTACTCTGCTCCCACTGACAGGATGAAATGATACCTGGAATATGTAAATAAACGATTACATCACACATAGCCGCCATGAACCTCAGAACATGTATTAACACAGAAAATTAAAAAAATGCATGTTTATTTATATTTGCATGCAGGATATACTGCATGACTGTAAATAATAATTCATATATTCATGGACTGAATACATGGTGATCCATGTGCAGGCCTGTGGGGCTTATGAGTGTAATTACTGTGCCTTTCCAGAGACTGTTTGAAATCATTTTATGAATCATGTTCCTATACATTTGTGGTCTCGTGTTTTTTTCCTGTAACCAAACTGGTTGCCATGGCAAGTAGTATGTTGTCATACACAATGAAAAAAAGTTTTATATACTATTGGGAGTCATCTGTAACATAATCATTATAGAGCTAATAGCACAAGTAGCCAGATCAAGGACAAACGGGCAGAGAAGACATACATTGAATTATATATAGAAATGTGTCTGTTCTAGAGGGGGGAGTCATTAATTAAATTAAAATTAATTAATTAATTAAATGAAGATGGTAATTGGTGGCAATTAGAAAAGTCTAACAGCTTTACTGGTTACTTTTAGAAGCCACACTAAGCATTCAAGACCTACATTATATTAGTTCAAAAAGTGTTGGAATGGATTTATAACAGTCATCTGTTGCCAACACAAAAGGTTTTTATTGTGACTGATGACCCATGTATGTGAATGCTGAGATATTTAATCTAATCGCTCATAACTGGAATACCAATGTGATACAATAGCATCACAAAATACGGTCGCACAAATTACCATAGAAGGAAAAAAAATCAAGAGCTTAGCAAATCTAGTAGGGGTGTGACGAGATCTCGTCACACGAGATCTCACGAGATGTGATTTGACGAGATTGCCCGTCGCGTTAAAATTCTGTCTCGCCAGATTTATCCAGCAAGCAGCCAGAATGACGGAAAACACAGGTATTACTATTGATGACGCCCCCGCCGCTTTTAAATCGTTTGTTTGGCAGCATTTTGGGTTCCCAGCAGAAATGATAAATGGTAAGAGAGTGACTGATAAGACACGGACAATATGCAGACACTGTATGCAAACAATGCTGTACAGCGTGGCGAATACGAGCACAATGCAGAGACATTTACAGCACTACCACAGCTCAGTACTCACATCAACAACTGCTGCTGACAGAGAAGAACTTTTTGTTTTGCACATATTGTTTGCACTTGAAAAAAGGACAAATGTATAATTTTTTTTCTATATATTTTAACTTTTATAACATTCTATTTTAGTTTCAATTTCTAGAGGAAGAAGTTCATTAAAAGGAAGAAGTTCATTAAAAGTTAACGCTTACAGAGTTATAAAATCCATGTGCAACTCAGTTAAATACAAGTCTGTTGTCCAGGCATTCATATAATTTGTAATTTAGTTTTCTTAAAATCTCGTCTCGATCTCGTGAACCCAATCTCGTGTCTCGTCTCGTGAGCTGAGTGTCTCGTCACACCCTTAAAATCTAGTATATGTATTTTGCAACCTGAGGTAAGTAATTGGTTATTATACAAGACTGCCAACATACAGCTAATAATTCTCTATTAATACTTAAAGCACAGATAAAGTTTTGTCACCATTACCAAAAGTCCTGTTTTGCAATATTTGCAACTGGAACTATAAATGATAATTTTTCAACTTTCCTTCAACTCTTCTTCTCTTTATACTGTTCATACTGAACAAAAGATTTAACTTAAAATATTGACTTAATATATTTGTCCCCATTCAGTTAAAGATCTCTTAAAGGACAGTGTGAACAGGAGGAATTATTTCAGCAATACGAAAATGTTTCACTGTTTATTTGGGCTCAGGACTATTGTTTTAGGACAGATTTGCCTGTTCCTTAATATTAACCAATATTATTAATAATAATGTAGCTCTGTTTATAGAACATAAACAATGTTTAAGGTATAGTTAGGGCCAAGAAGCTAATACATTCCATCTTTATTTTCTGATTCGCAATAAGGCATACTAAACCCTGCAGTGGCATGGGACATAAAAATAAAGTGCGGAATCATCCAATACAGATATGAATCATTGAGAATAGATTACATTACCAGGTATTTCTGTTATTCTCTCCCTCTTTGTGTGTGTGTGACAGCCAGGCCCATAAAAGTCATTTAAGTGTAGTATAGAAGCTGTGTAATGAGGACTTAAACTAGACAGAGATGTCTAATTACTTTTTTGTCAGCATGGAGCATGAGAATGGCCTGAGCAAACCCAAGGCCTCCCTGCCTTCAAGAAAAATGAAAAAATGGATTGCAGGGGAAGGGGGAAGGGTATTTAAAGGGTCAGGTCAGACACAGACACACACACACACACACACACACACACACAGTTGTCCCATTGCTCCCATCGCTCTCTTTGATGAAAGGTGTGTCTCTGCTCATGGGTCGTTTGTCGCGGGCATCTCCACGGACGGCTCATTGGCGAGTGCAAGGACCCCTTCATCTTTCACCATGACAGGTCTCGGACACCAGGCCCCCATGACAGACGACCCATAACTCACTGGAGGGGGAATGGAGCTAATAGCCTTGACTCCAGGCCTTGGTAATGATCACGTCCAGATTTCCAGTGTCACACTTGGATGTCAGACCCCCACCCACAGAAGCAGGTTGTTGTTGCCGTCATGTGCGGATCAAAACCATCAATTCCAAAAAATTGGGGCAGTAGGGTAAAAATGTTCTGATGGATTAAGATCAGAAGTAAAAAAAAATCCTACATAAGGTTTAAATTATCTATACTGCAATCACATGACTTAAATATTTCCAACATGTTCAGTGTGTTGACACTAACGCCCACACATTATGACACATTATCTGTAGTTCCATGTAGCCTTTTGTAAGAAGTAAAAGCTTTGAAATTCACAAGCGTATTATTTACGCTTATGGCATGAGAAATATAGGAAAATCCTTTAAGCTTGTTATAGCCACAGACCTCATTTCAGGTATTTAATCACCCAATAAACACCCATTCAAAAAAATGACAATTAACAATGAACAGGAAACATTAAAATGTCAACTTATTTACAGGTTTATGAACTCGTTCCTCCAGAACTCTGTTGTGCCTTTCCATTAAAGGGGTTCTGACAGGCTTAGATTGTTATCATGTCTGATAATGAAAGTAAACAGAAACAAGCCACCTGTGCAACTATATCTGGTTCAGTTTGGACGTTGGTTTCTTTATATCTAAGGTTGTGGATAGCTCAGTGTCTGTTCCTGCTAGAGTAGATGTAAATCAGTAGATAAAATGACCAGATTCACATTTCATTTCTCAAGTTATTACTGCTGTGTGACAAAGAATTACATACTGTAATTCCTCACGCAATCATTTGTTGTAATTGCATTTTCTTTCCACATGGAACTGACCATTTGGTCCCGCTGGCCTTGCTCTTTTCCCCCATTCACTCTCAGAGACGCTCAGCGTCTATGGGGAAATGCATTGACCAGAGACCAGGAAGCGGTATGGGAATGTACAGACATGTAATTTATTTATTTATGATAAGTAGCTGATTCTGAAAGAACTCGTCTTCAAGATGAACATGTTCCAACAGATTTATAGTCAATAAATGTTAATACAGCTGCACAAATTTGGCCATTTATTTTTTGACAGGGCAGGGGAAGTTCAGCTTCCCTTGCAGTCTTAAAGAAATCGCCACTGATATATATATATATATTAGGGGTGGGACTTAGTTAAAAAACAATCAAATTAATTACAGTAATTAATTAATCACAATTAATCACATAACAATATTTGCCCACATTTAGCACATTTTAAACCTTCAGTCCTATCTTCAGTCCTGGGACATTCATCAGTGTTTCCAATGTTAACTTACCATAAAATCCCAAATAAATGCAGTGCTTCAGTAATCGCAGGGTCCTCTTTAAATGCTGGGTGCAGGTGTACAAAGAACCGCAGGTTCCAAATAAATGCAGATTCTAATTTATTTAGCCACACACAATGTGGTCTGAATATGGTCATATTTTTTTCAGCACTGACCTTAAATGATGTTAAAGAACAACCGTCAGAAATTCACTGCCCAGCAGCTTTCACTGTCATAGCAGCAGCTGGCAGCTGTGTGCATCAGTAACCTAAAGTGAACCACAACATGGTGACGTTTAGGTTACGTTTAGGTTACTATATATATATATATATATATATATATATATATATATATATATATACTGTATATAAGCTGCTGTGATCTGTATATAGGCAGCACAACTACTGTGTATTGGGTCAAAAGATGGAAACAAAAGGACAAAGCTCCAAAGCTCCATACAGTAGCATGTTCTAGCACATGTTGTGGTTTTGAGTAGACTATAAACTCCATCCCTCCTCCTCGATCTCTCCACCAATTTTCCTGTCATTCTGTGCTACTTGATAAAGCAGACGTCCCTTAAAATCATCTTTAAAGAATTGTTTTGAAGTCACTGTGAGTGTTAAAATGAAACTCAACAAGATTTTCCCCTCTGCCCTTTGTATCCACCTATAGACTTTCCATGAGGGAAAAGCTCTAACAACTCCCCGTGGTTGTCTGCACTGTGTAAGTTTGACGTGCCTTGTCTTCACGTGTAACTGTATCCCCTCAAGCAATGAGGACCTGCCCAGCAGCTTCTCATCACTTGGTGGAGAAGACGCTAACTATGATTAGTAATAGCACCATCGATTTTCACTGAGAAGTGAAGGCATGCTCCAATCCTCCACAGTCAACTAAAACATGTCAGAGAAATTAAAGTGCTGCCTGTTTTTTTCTTTTGCTCTTCGTGTGTTCCTTTTTTTTTTTTTAATGGGCACATTTTACATTCAGCGAGAAAGATCAGGTTCTATTAGTGCGTTCCTGATTGCACCATCGCAATCACGAGTATGAGTGCTGACAAGAAAGTGAGGGCTCCCTGTGCCAGACAGCGTGGGATTTGGTCTCTCACAATTTAACTACAGAGATGAGTTCAGAGGAAATAATATCATATTGACCTCGTGAAAAACTGAGCAGTTAAGTACTTTTGTCTCTCCAAAGCCCACTGAGACTCACCTCATGGTATCAACCCACACACGTTCAACCTCCAGAAATAATCATCTGATACTAATCACAGAATCACATAGACAAAGAGATGTAATTATAATTTTTTTTTCTTTTTCTACCACTGTAAAACCTTTAGGGGTGTGACACAATAACCTTTCATATGCCGAATGCCTTATTTGGAATTGAAAATGAGATGGAAGGACATAATAAAAAGATGAATAAAAAGGGATGGGGAGGGGTTGTGGGGACTATGAAAACTGAACTCTTGCTTATGAATATGCATATTCATATTTGGACCCTGCTCGGTGTGAAAGACAATGGGGGACTCCAAAGTTTGCTGGCCCCTCTGAGTGTATTCAGCCTGTCCCATACAAAGACACAAATTTTCCGCTGAGGCCTCGTCGGGGATGGCATGGAGGGAAGCTCGAGCACCCCTGAGTGTCCCTGAATCAGGCAGACAGGAAGTTGTCCTGCGAGATCCCCCGTCCCCACGGCGATTCCCATGAATTCCCACAATTCCACTGGCCCGTTGGTTGGTTACATATTCAGCGATGCACCACCGTGCTCCCCTTGAACGCAGTCATAAAGGGACAAGAGAAGGGCGAAAAGCGAGACGGAGAGAGACACCATCATTCACCATCACAACATGACCCAGATAACAGTAGATCGCCCTTTTTTAGTCAGGACAAAATTGCCTTTGTGTCCAAAGTTACAAGAGCAAAAGAGAAACAAAAAGCCAAACGAAAAGGGGGTTCTTCAAAGGTTAATCCGTTACAAGCGAGATCAGAGCATCCCTTCTTTAAGGAACAGAGGAAAATCTATCTCTTTTCTCTTTCCCTCCTTTCTCTTTTATGTCTGGCCATAAAGAGCGGGTTTTATGTACACTCGAATGGCTCAGGCTCACAGAACATGCATGCGAATGAGAGAGATCCACAGGGGGCCGATATATCTTTACAAACATACGTATATGCACATAGAGAGAGAGACAAGAGAGATATAGGGTAAGATAAAAGAAGAGGAAAAGATATAAAGGCAGAGATAAAGAGAGACAAGAAGGTGAGCAAGATGGAAAAGGGAAAGATGCCATGATGGAAAAGGGATTGAAAAAAAAGGTTCTATTGGTGAGAAGAAGACAAGAGGAAGAGAGAAACGGTCTGAAGAAATGCAGTCTGGTGCTTTAATCGCAAAATCAGAGGAGTGAGGCAGGCATCCAGTCATCATAACGGATCCCATCTGAGAATGCTATTATAGGTCTGGCTCTAGTTGCTAACGCTACTGGGCTTACAGCACCAGCACTGAGGCTTTCTACTCCTGCCATGACCTGCCTTTAGTACCTGCTGAAAAACGGTGCCTGTTTAATATCAGAGCGTTCACTGCTTCCCAGGCTGCTGTGGTGTGGGCTGCAAATAAAACAGCTGCTTCACAATCGCGTGTGCACTTTTCTCACTTCTGAACACGGAACAAACATTTTCATTCAGAAAGAATATCAGCAATATTTCAGGGCATAAACACTGTATTTGATTTATGTGGCACAAATTTAGCATTACTGTCCACCTCATATACATGATATTGCCAATACAGCATAGGAATGAGTAGGCCAGTCTCCTCCATCATTATCAAACTGTGTCGTATTTGTTATTCTCACTTTTTGATCAAGAAAAAAAATCCAAGGTACAGCAAGTAGCAATTTAAAATTAATTACACCATTTTGTTTAGATGTGTGAACTGCTTCAGCTTCTTATATTTAAGGTACCTTATCTTACATATTTCCTAGTTTTCACAATTAGTACAACCCATCAAAGAGGTGAAACGGCCAATATCCAATGAAGCCAATTCAAACATCTAATGATGATTGTTTGATAATTAAAAGATGGGATAACTTATCTTTGCTCTAAAATATATTGGGGATTATGATCAGGCAGTTATTACATCCCTCAATTTAAAGGTCCCATACATATTGTTCACATTTCCTGGATTTTATTTAATGTTGTGATAGGCCTAACAACATATAATTGTAATTCTAAGTACCAAAAATGATTCAATATAATTTCACATCTCCTCTCTCAAGCTTCTCTCTGAGCTCTAGAAAGAACAGGTTGTATTGTGTCTGACTCTTGTGCATTACGGACGCTCCGATGGCTTGTTTTTTTCTAAATACTCACGGAGTGAATTTTCTGTGGATTGAGTTTGAAACATGGGACAGTATTTATATAACACCCAGACCATTCCTGAGATATTCAATTCTCACGTTCTATGATATAGGACTTTTAAAGTATGTACTCTGGATAATTCAAATGTAACAAATGCATGTGGAAGGCTTTTTTTATAGTGAAATAGGTTTGATCGGATTTGCACAACAGAAAGCGTTCAACCTCGCACCCCCTTGCATCCTGCCTCCAACTTCCAATTCCAAAATAAGGGTACCATACTCGCCATCCCTATTACATATTTACAATATGGGTCTGTTGAACATATGCCAACTTACCTGCAGGAGTGGGGGATGGAGTGATGGATGGAGGGAAAAGGAAGGTGGTATGAATAGAGGGGGAGGAAGGAGAGATGCTAGAGGGAAGCAGGAGTCTGGAGTTAAATATTAATCCATGGTGATTCATCTGCTGTGGAAGCCTCCAGGCTCCTTCTGCAAACCACCAGCTGTTGGCCCCTGTCTCTTGGCCCTGGACCGGGATGTGAAAGGCTGGGATGCTGCCCAGAGTGCCCAGGCATGAGCTTTCTTGGCTGGGGGAAAAGTGTTGGAGGCCAGGGCAGGTGGTGGACCTGGCTGGGCTGATACTGTGTGTGAGGTGGATTCGCGTGTGTCTGTATAGATGTGTTATGGAGTGTTACACATACTGTATAACCACAACTCCAGGGTCTAACAGCCTTGTGCTGGAGTCACCGCACTATGTCACACCCACGGAGGGCAATGAGGCTTGACATTGTCAGGTTGTGAGGGATGGAGATGCTGTAGGGGTGTAAGGATGGAGGAGCGGATGGATGCAGGAAGCTGGAGTGACTGAGTGAAGAGTATGTTGATCTTTTGTGTTGCATAAATGTGTGTTCAGAAGTATAATAATGTTATAATCCACAAATTCACTGCATCCTGGGCGACCTGGTGACAGCCTCAGTGGCAGCTGGACAGTTGCATACAGCTGCTGCTTTGGCCATCTCTCAACACCTAATGTACCTTGGGTGATTTCACAACTCCAAGAAAATCAGTCTCTCCAAAACAGGGAAATACAAGGCATCAAGAAACAGTCTCTGAATTAAGTAGTAACGTTTAAACATATCAGTTACTGTGAACAGTTGTCAATTTCAAGAAGTCAGGTCTTAAGCAATATAAAATGGTCTAAGGAGAGTTGGGCCAGAGAAGAGAGAGTAGAAGAGGAATGGAAGTGGTTTGTATTTTGTTGAGATCGACAAAGGATGACAACTCACACCCCTGAAGCATTTCTGTGTAGTTTCTGTCTGGGCCTTTGTCAACTTAATAAAAGCTCAACGCATGGTTGGAGACACTTTTTTTAAGTATTTCAAATCTGGCATTGTTTACAACCATGTTTAATAGCTTACAGTCTTCTTCCTTCCTGCCTTTGTTGGTGCATTGCTGCATTTTCTTTGGCATATTACAGCCTCTGTGATGTCTTCAATCTGTTTTATTTTCGACTAACCACCACCAAACACGCCACATATTCCCAAATCTTCTCTCTTTTCTGAGTTGCAGTGATTTCAGGAAAACTGTTATTCAACATTTATTAGGTCAGATTCCATCACAAACTGCCTATTCATCATTGTTGGTAGAACAAAAAGAAACCATAATAACTCAACACATTATCCTAGAAACCCCAACACATTCTAGCCTTTTGCTCACAATGGCCTAGGCCACTTATGTAGGCAACAGCATAGGCTCTGCTTTCATTCAACACAGAAATAGGAATCATCAATGAAGAGAGAAAATAAAAAGAGAAAATAAATGCTTCAAAGCACTACTAGAGTTTAGTACCCTGAGTTGGGTACCTTGAGTTGCTAATATGCATATCTTCTTATTGTATTGTCTTTCAGGTTATGTTATATAAAAAAGATAGCTAGTGAACACATTGATTTTCAGTATACAAAAAATGTGCTGTTGAGTATTTACAACACCTTTATAGCTTTGTTATCTCACTCTGTCAGATAGCCATAGCTGTACATAATGAAGGTGGTATCACAGGATTATGTAATCGCAATTCATGCTCCCAGAACAATAATAGAGGTCAATCCAGTGCATTATGGCTGTTAGGACTATTGCAAATTGTTACCACTCAGGTTCACAAAGAAGTAGAGGAAAAGGAGAGAACAGATGCAATCGGCCTGTGTTGAAGATACTCAGACAGTAGACTGTAACTACAAAGAAAACAAGAATCAAAAAGAATTGTTTCTTGCCATTTCTCACCAGGTGTCCCAAGAGCTCACCAAGCCTTGCCTCAAACTACCCTGTTTGACTTGTTTCAGCTTGCTCACTTTAAACCAGAGAAGAAAGAAAGGGGATATGTTAGCGCCAAATGAAAAAGAGAAATCTTCCTCTATACTGTACAGGAGCCAACAGGACAACATGAAGGTTTGAGGAGTCTTCTCAGTTTTCCCCATTCGTATTTTGCCTTCTTCCCCTGTTTTCTCTTGTTTCATCTTGGAATGAAACTTTTGGAGTAGCTTTGGACTCATTCTGAATCTAAGAGAGGTAAAAATAGCTTTACAAAATACTGTAACTGCTGACATGAAGGTGAAACTCTAAGGCATATGAGTAAACTTTGCAACTTTTATCCAACTAACTTGTTCTTGCAGATCTAACAACTTGCATTTTTTTAAATACTCAGTCATAAATTTTAAACAGGGCTAGGATCACCTTTTTGGAATTACTTTAAACACATCCTCTGTAGCCTATACACATTATACATCTGTAGCCTATACACATCCTCTGTAACCTATACAAATTTAATGGCAAATTTGAAGGCCCTTTTTATATTTTTTTTCTGCATAAACTCAGGAGGTAGAAAAGTTCTTAATGTGCAATACTTTCCTGCAGTTGCTCTTCAATGGCTTGTTATCACTCACAGGATTCCTCCCTGAAACCAACCAACACAGCTGAGCCCATTTACAGCCTCCATCCTCTGTACATGTTTGACATCACACACATTTCTCTTCTGAATACATTATGTGTTCAAAACCTCAACTCTTTTACAATCTGTGCTCATGTATGATGCCCACCCAGTCTTACAATACCTTTTCACAGGCTATAGAAGAGGTGGGTTACTACAGTGTCTTTGGGAAAGAGAGAAAACATTTGAGAGGAGAAGGAAGAGAAAACGCTGGGTCATGAATTATAGAGCAGATCACTTTCGTCTGGGTCTACAGAGAGAGAGATAGACCACGAGAGAGAGAAATTCACCTCCTATTCTTCCATGCCCCGTCTGGTACGTGGGAAGCCACTGGGGAGAGCGATTTATGGCCAATTGAAGCAGCAGCAACATCTCTCGGAAGGCAACGAGTGGATCCATAGCAACGATCCTAGCGGGGCATATTAATCCCCTGCTTTATGTAGTGCTAAGTGTACAATAGTAATCAGGATTGGAGCAGGCCCCACTGATCATTAAGGGAAAAGGCTATATAAAGAATTCATAATGGGATTAGCCCACGGCGAATGGAGAAAGAGAGAAAGACAAGAGAGTGTGGGGGTAGTTGTCTGGAGGATGAGGACAGGGAGAAATGGGCAGAGGGAGGGTGGGTGGGAGAATGCTGGGAGGGAGGGAGAGAGGGAGGGGTGGCACGATGCTGGAATTAAATCACCCATCAAATTGCATGGAGGAATTTTAATTTACAGGTTAATGTCGTATTGTGTGACTAATCACAGCCAACCGTTGCGATAAACCAGTAGAATATCAGGGAAATCAGAGGCTGCTGCAACAAATTAGAAATGCAGTGTGTAGTTATAGTTATACCTGGTGAAAATACACGGTGTGGAGTAAAAAATTATGTTTTGATGTTCACAGGGGATCTTAACTACAGTCTCCATTCAAAGTTGATATCAGAGCAGGGTGGGCTTGAAAGGCAAAAGTTGCAGGAAATTCTGTCTCTTATTCGACAAAGACTAGTGCAGTACCCCTAGGAAGTATGTATTCCTATAGAAAAGTGGAAGCTAAAGTAGATTTTTCATGTTTGGCTAAATGAGGGTGTGTTGGACTGTTTCATAGTGTTAATAGACAAAATGTCAAACTTTGACATACATTGTGATAGGGAGAGACATGCAAACACAGTTATTGTAATAAAAAAGGCGACAAATTATGTTGAATCCAAATGTGGATGTCAATCTACATATCAGTTGTGGTGATAGGCCAAGTCAAACCAGATTTCTGATAAATATGTTACTTCATACTTGTTCATGTAACAGCCTGGGTATGTTACTGTTATATGTGTCTATAAATCAATGAGTTTAGGCCCAGATACCATTCTGTTAGGTGATAGTGCTGGGATTCCTGAGGGTCTGTGAACATGTCATAGAGTATGATGGCTACAACCCACAGTAGCTTGTGTTATCATGAGGAATAATGCAACAGGGCTTTGAATTGTAACAAAAGAGCTGCTGCAGGGTAGTGCTGTGATACCTAAGACTATGGGATTTTAACTTTTAATGATAATAATTATATTTTAAATATCTATCAAAAAATTCCACAAAATAGGATATATACCACTCTGCCATGCATAAAGTATATCCAAAAGCTGAGGTTGATCTGTCAGAGAGATATGTGAACCACAGACACACAGATGCTCCTTCATCTCATCAACATCTTGTCTTGTCACATTCACTTACAAACATGAACAATGTAAACCCCTAAAGGTTGTATTCAACCTCATTTATACTTAAGACCTATACAGTTTTTTGACCTGAAACTACTGCAGTGCAGCCATGAGTATAAACCCACATATTATTAACTATACTAAAATACAATTTTTACCATGCATTCAGAGATTATAATCAGATAAGATTGTGGAAGTGTTTAAATACACATGGATATGAAGACATATTTAACATTATAACTTGAGGCTCTGATCAATAATGCAGTACAGTAGATAAAATTCACCCAATTCAGATATGTAATCTGATTACTTTATTCACAGTTAGAGCCATATAAATATAGTGTATCATCATCTGCCAGCAGCGATGTGTTTAATTGTTAGTGCCAGTATTTACTGTCTGTCCTAAAAATGACCTAATGTGATCAAACAGATTCTAACTTTTCATGGGTAATTTTTTCATACAGTATGTGATTGCTCTATTTTATAGCATCTGCAGCATCTGCATATAGTTTGCCTTCTTTCTGATTAAATAACTGAAGTATACATTGAAAATTGCTATTATAATTATCTTTTTCCCCTCAGGTGTTTTCTTCCAAAGTCACCACTGTTTCACTACTCATCTCCAACTATTCCTGTTTATGTTGCAATAAACAGTGGAGCATCAAGCTAGGGCCTCATTTGGTTGGTGTTTGGTCTTGTCAAGGACGGAAAATTCACAGTACAGTAGATGTCCAGACTGTGGAAATAGTGTGGTCGTACCCATGGGACAGACACCCTAGGGCAGACCTACAATATGCTGAAGGGGTTGACACAGGCAGCCACTGTGGGACTGACTCTGGATCCCCTATGCTGGACATGGCTGGGTGAAAGAATGCTGGCGCTATGGTGTTAGTGCTACCATAAGAAACCAAACCAGGTAAACAAACAGATGGTTACCTAGTTTTAATCTATGTGTTACATGGATACTACATAAATACCATGTTTCAAACCACTCACTCCCCAGAGAAATGTACAGTATAAAGCCCGTTTTCAGAAACTGTGCCTTGAAACAGCCACTGCCCCCAATCACTTCAAATCAACCAATCAGATGAGAAGCTTATTAATAATAATGAGACAGACACAAAACAACCTGTTCTTTACAGGTTGTTTTGTGTCTGTCTCATTATTATTATACTAGAGCTCCAGAGCGAAGCTTGAGAGAGGAGATGTAAAAGAATGTTGCGATAATTTCTGGTTCTTAAAACCACAACGACATCCTGTTAGGGATATTAAAGCTTCAAACAAATTACAGGAAATATGTATAATATGGGACCCTTAAACTTTTAAACTGAGGGAAGCAAGCACGTCTGTTAAAACTCTAAGGTATTTTACACCAAAGAAGGAAGGAAAAATAAATTCCCTCTTTGAATAATCAAACAATTATCATTGGATTAATGCTTAGTTGGCTTTGTAGGATATTGGCCTTATTCATGAGGTGTACTTATTGTAATACTGCAGTTGCACATTGATACACAACATTAATGAGGATATACAGCTTTTTTTTACATCAGTTATTCTAAAATAAAAAAGGTATGGGCATGTTTTGGAAAAATATTATTAGATTTACAGTCATTGTAACGTTTACTTTTTTGTAACATGTCATGCCTTTGTGGCTCTGATTGAACAGGACAACAATATGCAAAAAACTACCAACATCCATCAGTTTCCAAATACTGCTTGCTTAAAGCAGAACGCTTCAATCAGACCCAAACTAAAATAAGAAATAGTCCAAATAGCTTTAATTCAGTAATGGTTTGCTATGCCTCACATCGTTAATGCAGTGGCTAAAACTTAAACGGAACAGTGAAAGCACCTTGACCCCAACACCAGGCCACCAGCAGTCATACAGTTCAGCTAAAGCCTTTCCAGTACTAATTCTATCTAGGGCCTTGGCTCAGCTCGCTTTGGGTAGCTCCTTCATCACTGCAGCAGACCGGAGGGAGGACTTTATTACAGCCACAGCTCGTTAGCTTGAGTGGTCTTAATGAAGCAGCGTGGCGATCAGACAGAAATCATGCTGCCGAGGCCCTGCGTCATTACACCAGCCTTTAATTACGTTGATATATGGCCAGGACGGGCCTCGATACCACGGAAATTCAGTCAGTCTTACCGGACTTCAGCCTCCTACACTCTGTCACACACACACACACAGGCATATTTCCTCAGTGTATGAGACACACTCACAAGTCCACACCAGTTAATTTGTACTGAAACCGTTGAAAGAAAATATGTTGTGCCAATAATCCAGCCAAATTTCCACAACTTTTACTGTAACTATGACCATTTTACAACCAAAACCTACAAGTATTTAGAGTATGTGTCAGACTTCCTTCTTGAAAGGGCGAAAAGGCTCCTAAAGGCTCCTAAAAGAGCATTTAAAGCATCATAAAACGCTAAAACCCTTCACTGAAAGTGTTGACACCATTTTCAGCATGCTTCTTTGCACAGCAGGCGGGAAAGAGAATCTCAGGACAGACAGGCAATTGAGGCCAAGTCTTTATGAGATCAGAAAAACAATTTGACTGGGTGACAGCTAACTTGAAAAGGTACTGTTGTGTTTCATTACTATTCATGAGTTTACTTCAAAATGTATTCTCCAACTGGGAAGGGTATAAGTACTACCAAAAGGCCCTTGAGAGGCTTCTGAGTAAGCAAAACATCAGACTTCAGAAGTAAACGGTAACTGAAATAATACCTCATCTGCTTAGAGAACCAAATAGGTTGAAACCAGAATACTTTGTGTATCAGATTACAGGTCAAGTATGCTCTACTAATTTATTATATACTTTCCCATTTAAAAAAAGTCTTCCCTTTACCTAAATGCACAATATGTAATTTTCTGCTGCAAGGAGTCTCTCAATCAATCAATAACAAAAGACAGAGTTGATGATGTCATGAAGAAGTGTGGGATCGTTGGAGTCGTTGTTTTCATTGCTCTGCACTTAGGAAGTTTTTACCGGAAGCCATCTTACCCTCAGGGGCCCCTCTCTCTCTAAAACAAACGGACCCAGTGATTAAAACCGGTAAAAACAGTGAATAAAGCAGTTTCACATTAAAAATCACTGCTTCTCTGATGATATTTGGCAGACAAAGGATGTCAGGATGTGAATGGGAGCCCAGCTGCTGTTAACATTAGCTCATCTTGTTTCTCTAATTGCTTAAGATCCAGATGAAGCCAAATTATTTGCAGAGGTCTATCTTTACAAAGCAAACGGACCTTGGGTCAAAAGAATTTAAAACAAGATAAAAACATTTGATAAAGCAGTGTCACATTCAAAATCTCTCTTTTTTGCATTCTGAACAAACCTTTGCTGTATTTGTTGTTTAAGATCCAGATGTCTGAAGCTTAAAATCTTAACTCAACTTGGTTAAAAAAGAGAAGTAAAAATGACCAAGATTAAAAAAAAAAAAGAATGATAAAAAATGTAGCCTAAAATGGATAAAAATTCAAATCATGACAGCTTTGGGTGGACAACCACAACAGTGACACATGTATATAAGACATTGATGTTAAAATTACGTTTTCTCTAGGTGTGAAAATTTCTACCGGGTTTATTTATTGTTACTCATTTAAATAGGTAGAGCCTACATATTGGGCCTTTTATTGCACATTGTAGAGTTCTTTAACTAGTAACTAAATACTTTGTTGAAGTTTTACCAGCCCAACCACCTACTACCAACTATATTGTCTAACAAGTGAGAATTTGTAAAAAGAAAATGGCTTCCAGTTATATGATGAAAGCTCTACGGAGGCTCTGATTCTTCTGAAGTAATTTTCTGGATAAATACTTGGGAGACCTGAGAGAAGTGGGACCATGTCTGCAGGAGTAAAACATTACAGTCTGCCTTCCACTGCTGCTGTTCTGTGAAACATATTCCACTTTTCTTTCATTGGACTCAGAGTTATGATAGCTATATTATGTCATGCTTCCCTACCTCCTTCATTATTCAAAATGAACAGAAATCCAGTTATATAATACGAGGGCAGAAGTTCTTATGAGATTTTGAAAGCTCAGCACTAGACATCTCCACTCTATGTTAATTGGTTTTGCTTTTGAAAGGCCATCATTTTCTTTCAGGCCCATTAACCATAATGCTCCAGAGTCCAGGATTAGTTCGCACTCAGTAAGACTGCTGTGTTGTCGTTAAATTCAATTTAACGGGGCACCCACCAGTGCTAATTACCACTAACCCTGCTTACTGCTCCATGTTAGTTTGGTCACTGTCCCTGTGAAAAGATTTCCGATTTCTCTGGCTCGCTTTCCCTTCACTTCTTTCCCTGCTGGTTGGGTGTGTTAGTCTGAGGTTTACCTTATCTACCATAGAGATAAGGTAAACCTCAATAAAAATCCTCATTAAAGAAAACCTAGACATAATCCCTTGGGATCCAGCCCCAATATACATTTTAAAAATGAAAACTGACTCCTTGATGATGATGACTTCATTGGTACTTGTTTGGTACCCCAACCCATTCACCATGTCAACTCTTTCCTTCTATTATACAGCAGTTATTTTTAAAGAGGACATATCCTGCATATTTCCATGTTTATATGTTCATTCTGGAACTCTACTAGAATGTCTTTGCATGGATTACAGTTCAACTATCTTATACTGACTATTTATGCAGCCCCCTAGTTCAGCCTCTGTCTGAAATAGGCCATTTTAGCTCCTGCCTCTTTAAATGCCCCCTCCGGATGAGACCACTGTATTCTGATTGGTTTGCTTCCAAAAGGCTCAGGAGACTATGAAGGAGAAAAGAAAGATTTCCCTTCTTTATCTCTTCCTTTATTTAAAATGCAAACTTCTCAAACACATCCATATGCAAGTGGACAACGTGGTCAACTCATACAACAACCTTAACTACATATACTACAAAAAAATGTCGAAGATAATGAAAAATGACAATTAAATACCAGTTTGCTCAGAGAAACTGACCTTTAATATTAACTTTCTCCCCCATTCAGCCAGCTGAATATGCTTAAGAAACCTTTGCACAGGACACAGGTAAAAGATTCATTATTCAGCCCCAGGAATGGTCAGAGAAGGGATGTTCCAATGGTTTTTACCTAACTACCCCCTAAAAGCCTCCCAGGAAAATACCTGCATTACAGAGCCATGTCGTGGGGAAAGTGAATTCACTATAGAAGCACTCCCTGAGCCTGAATAAAAGATGAAATATTGAATATAGACTGCAAGTTTATTATTTAGGTCAAGGTGGTCTAATTGGTCTAATGCAATGGAAAGTTTAGCAAGATGGAGTCTACTAGTTTCTAGACCTCTGCTTAAATGCAGGACCACTTTACAATGCACCCATATTTATAGGATGGAGTGAGTTCGGTACTCTACATTTAAGGTAGCGACATTAATTACTTTTTAATTTGTAGAGAAGGTTTTACAGACTGTTTAATTTTTCAGACCCAGAGCTCTTTACCTGAGGCTACGAATGGTTGGGAGGAAAGATCTAAGTCTAAATGTAGAAGTTTTTAATGTAGAGAACGATCACACAGCTTTTATTATTAATGAGTAAAGCACTGCTGCCATCAAAACCAAATAGACCCAGAGGAACTATCCAGAGTAAAGAGTGTAACTTAAGGTTCAACGAAGGGGGGGGGGGGGGGGGTATCAGATTATTGCAATTTTCATTCATATTCTTTTTATCAGATGTGTCAGGAATTGATTGTATCATTGATTTGTTACTTCAACAATAGATTTCTATTAACCATCTAATTTTACTTCAAATAATGGAATTTAGGATTTTTACTTTACTCTGCTACAGTCTCTCTCTGCTACAGTTGCAAGCAATGATTGGGTTGATGGGACTATTTTTTTTATATGATTATTTTCAATTCTAATTTCCTGACAGCTTTCAGAAATACTGAAAACAAGATCGAATGTTCAACACTTTTTTCAAAAGCTGCCTTTCCTTCTGCCCTTAGAGAGTTCTACGTAGAGAGGGGGAGAGACAGAATACAATAAAAGAAACAGGGAGACCCTAGCAGCACCTCTCAGAGTCCCGCTTCCACCTCCTTATGTGTTGTGTTAGATATTTCCCAGTAATGATAGGAATTTTTCTCCATTCTCTGAGCTTGAGTCACTGTCTCTCCCCTCTCTTGTGGCCTGTCCCTACCATGCTGAGACCCACACAATCACTCCGTGCCGGGGCCTGTGAAATCCCAGGATGCCGGGGCCCTATGAAATCCAATAGAATGGCTTTTATCCCCCGAAGATACAGTACAAATCATCATTGGTTTTATCTCAGCTGGGGATGTCGATTTATCTAAATGAGCTTAGTCCCTCTAGCTGCCTGTCAGAGTTATTTCTCCCTCTCCAACACCAACCCCACCCTGACACCTTCCCTTCTGCTCATCTTTTTCTCTCTTTTCCTCCTCCCGCCCTGATTCGGTGAGGTTTAGGTCCTTTCCATGTCTCCTTCCTTTGTTCTCTCGAGAGGGAAGGGACAACAGAGGGCGAGGGCAAGTAATGGGATTGGTACCCTGTACTGGGCACCAGTTTTGTCCGAAGCCTGCCTTACTGGCACAAAGACAAGTGTGTATGTGTATGTGTGTGTGTGTGTGTGTGTGTGTGTGTGTGTGTGTGTGTCTGTGTTGTGTGTGCGTGTTGTTCTGAGTCCCTTTAGTGTGCAGTGGAATGTGCTTAATCTGCCTGCCATCATAATGCAAATGAAGCTCTCTGGTCCCAGCAGGCAGACTGTGTGTGTGTGTGTGTGTGTGTGTGTGTGTGTGTGTGTGTGTGTGTGTGTGTGTGTGTGTGTGTGTGTGTGTGTACTAGCCAGGCTCTTGACAGAGGATGCTGGAAAGCTCTAGAGGGGGCATCAAAGAGTGGGCAAAGGCTTCTGTCACACTAACACAATGGCTCAGGACCAGGTCCAGACACACACACACACACTGCAGGTGAGGAATGACAGTGACCTCCCTTTATTTTTCTCTCTTCTCTAAAAATTTCTACAAATAATTTTGATAATTTAATTCAATCAGCAAGATGATGTTGTCTACAAATAAACACTTAAAGTTACAGACCAAATAGAGCCTTAAAAAACGCTCGCTCAGCAAAGAAGTGATATTTTTAAAGTTCACTTGAGTAAACTACAGTAACATCATCTACTTCAGCCTTCATCCATTAAATTCCCTCTCCTATACCTTCATATGACTTTCTGTTCCTTCCTCTAACTTTCTTTCTTTCTGTTAAATGTTAACAGAAAGAAATGTTAAATGTTAATATTATAATTAAATGATTTGTATCACACTGTAACTCAATCAAAATAAGCATGATTTATAAACATATACAGATCCCTGAAGTAACTTTGAAGTTATTTCATATAACCTATTTAAACCATGCCTTAATAAAGCCTTAGTATTATGATATGAATTCCTAGAGTGTAAAACTACACCTAAGATACTGTTGTTATCCCTCCAAATATGTTTATAAAGATCAAAATATTTTTGACAACTGATAATGAAATAATGTCATGATTTAAAGTTAAGGTGTATAAATGGCTGCACATAGATCAAACACCCTGGTTTCCTAAATACCTGGTTATGTACTGTGTTTGCTGAAAGTCTCCTTGTTAAACAGGTACTTTATAAAGATCCTCATGACTTTCTGCATGCATCATCAGGTAAGATCAAATATGATAGTAAGACCTCTATAAATAAAGCTGTCAGGGTTCCCTTGTTAAACTGACCCTTGATCTCAGCAGAATTCATCTGGATAAAAGACTACATGACATTACTTTTTTTTCTTCTTTTTAAAGGTCCATCTTTATTGTTCTCTCTCACATAACTCCACCATGTCCTCTTCTTCTCCAGCTCCCTCTGTATCATCCGCATTCTTCTGATCAAGGTCAAGGTAGATTTTATTGTCCTAAAGGGAAATTACTTCTGTAGTGAGGTTATAAGAAATACTCTCTCCACATGGCGACTAGAAATATATCCTCATGGGTACAAGCTAAAGTCAATACTGAACAAAGGAAAGAAGAAATATACACACTGGAGCTTTCCAGACAGAGATGTGCATTCGGTTAAAACAGTGCAGTAAATTATTATGGGATTGAGATGAAGAATGTAGATATTCCATCACCCTTTACTGAGGTTAAATAGTGTGTTCTCTTTTTTTAAATAAGACATATTCATAAGATATGTTTATTCACTCTTTTGTAATTACTGTGAATTTATTAAATAAACAGCAAATGTACTGCACTTTTATTTCAAACTCTTAAAAAATCTGCCTTTCATGCACACAAATACACACCTGACAACTGAAACGTAGACAAGAGGATAAAACCACCAAACCTACAATTACTGGATGACCAGCTCTACCTCCTGAGCCCCAGGTGCTGCAGCTAGTATTTTACTACACACTACAAGCAGAAGAAAAATATGTAAAAACAATAAAATATGTAAAAAAAAAAAAAAAAAAAAGAAAACAAGCCCGACTTGCAATTAACTTTAACGTTAGCATTTAAACAACAAATTCAGGAGGAATTGGGGAATTTGGTTTAAATTTTCTTCATTTCGCAATACACAACAGCAAATTGACCAGTGGATTCTGCCAGTCTTCTGCACATTTTTTGCTTGTTAGATAATTATTGTATGAAATATGTGAAGACATAAGAGTGGAACACTACACATATATTTATTATGTGTTATATTCTCTAGCTAACTGGTCATCATTATCTATGTACAGAACATGGCGTTGGTATTTATCTACAAATCCATCCTTGGTCTGCTGCCCTCTTATCCAAGTATATGACACATCCACGATCAAACGTCCGTTCTCTAGACTATTTCACCTTCATCATCCCTTCAGTCCGTACTGAACTTGGTAAAAAGGCCTTTTCCTACTGCTACCCCTCAACCTGGAACACACTACTGCAGGGATCTAAGCTACTTCCTTTAGGGGAGTTTAAACTTCGACTCAGAATGCTGAAGTGTATTTTTGCAGGGGTTTACACATCCTTTTAATCAGATTTTAATCTGTCATTGTACTTTTGCACTTGTTCATTTTAATGGTTTGTGTTTACATTGTCTTTATTGTCTGTCTTGTTTGTTGTAACTTTGCGTAATTGCTGCTTCTTAAACAGGTCTCTATTGAAAATGAGATCCTGGGTCTAAATGAGATACTTAACGGTAGAAAATAAAGGTTAAATAAAATAATTAAAAAAAAAAACATAAGATATTGTCAATAATTTAGTCTTTGGTAGAATTTTAATAGACTCCACATTTAACTACATGTAAGATTCCGTTTACACAATTTCCTTTAAGATCAAAATGAACTCCAATCATTCATTTTACGATCAAGAAATGGTGAGCTGACAGTGAGCTGCTTTAGCTGGGTCACAGCTCAGAAAAACCACAGCTGTTAGTGGCCAAAGATGAAGGAACCCAGCCTGTGGCTAGAGACACTTTTCTCTGCTTTTTGTCAGAAAATGAACTAAGTTCAAATGTTTAAAAGAAAAAAAAAGAATGATTGAATCTAGAACTAAATATTTTGTATCAAACAAGAAACTCTTCTTTCCATTGATATATTCCTTTGCATATTCATAAAACTGAAAATTCTAGGGAGTGTTAAAAGATCAGTGATTTTGGTCAAAAATGGCCGGCAGGGAAATGTAAATTCTGTCTGTGTCTTTAACACCACTCTGATCTCCAACACTTATTCTTCAACTATTAGCAGTTGTTTTAGTTCCCAAAGGAAAATCTGTCAACAGCCAAAGGAACCGCAGAGCTTTACTCCTCGCTCCTGAACTGTGGATATCAATTACACTGCTTTGACAGTCAAAGGTACAATAATGTGGCATAACCTATTAATAGCAAGACAGTTAATTAGATTCAAAGATTAATTAACAGCTTATCTAATCTATCAGTGGGCTAAAGATAACTATCAAATTAACAATATGAGTAAAGAGCAGCGACAAAGTTTGTCAAACAAAGAACTCTTGTCTTTAGATATGAGTGTTATCGTCAACATCTTTTTTTCCCTCATCTATTGTTCTCCATCATCCCTCTTTCACTCATTGTTCCTTCTTTCTGATCTTCTCTTCGTCACTCTTTCCCTCTCTCTCACACACACACACACACACACTTTTTCCCCCCTCTGCCCCCGATGTTTATTGATTGCCAGAGTTCATACAAGAGCATCACTTAATCTGCTTGCTTTCATGTCCTGTCTTTGTTGCCGGGGCCGCAGCCTACAATATTGCAAATTGATCTGTCTCTCCCCGCCGCCCTTTGTCAGGGTTTGTGAAGTGAACTACTATTACATTAGCCCGCTCTCCGTTCCGTGCCCCCCGCCCCTCCCGAGTCTCTCTTTCGCTCATTCCGTCTTTCATGTTATTCCGAGACGGCATCGGCATGGCTAAACACTGGTTTGAGAGCTGATTAGCGGAGCCACACGCCTGACTGGCTGCATTGATGAGCTCCTTGAGGTTTGATGATGTAGCCAATAAACGGACACTTTTGATTATCTGACCCCTGACCTTTTCTGTAACAACAACAACCCCCCCCCTCCCCCCCTCCACTTCCTCCCACCTTTTCCTCTTCCTCCTCCTCGTCCCCTTCACGCCTGCTTCTCTCCATTGTCCTTCTCAGGTGACAACTTGAAAATGAGGTCATGCTTGTGTGAACACAAACAAGGGCACATATCCTCAAGGGCGGCTCATCCTTGAAATGAGTTGGTACAGGATTCTACCACCTCTGGGAAGTACAATTATTTTCATGTTACTTGATTGACAGATATCAAAATGAACAGCACATGGTACCAATATATCTATACTGTACGTCTTCAAAAAGTTTTTCCAAAAAGTTATGCAAGTCAAAGCTGTGGGAAAACCAGCATGCAACTTGTGATAACCTGTCCCTTTAGGCATTGGAAGTGAGTGGACTCCGAGACTCGAGACAGGCATCCGATAATAAGGTTTCTCCCTCACTTCACTCCTGCCCCGGACAACTTGGCAGGAGTTTGGAACAAAGACTAAACGTTGGCACTCCCCGACGCGCCTGCGGTCTGACTCCACCGTCCTCCTGAGCCGATCAACAGCGATCCCTGACAACGTATTTGCCTCATGGAGGATTCTCTGCAGCTTAAGGCAGATTGCCTGTAATTAAGATTGGATGCCCTGGACCACCACCACCACCGCCGCCATCGCTCAAACACACACATACACGGAGACTCCAGCACCTCCCAGAGCTACTATTGTCATGGAGAGCAGACATCCAGGAAGAAGGCTGTGAATGTTTGCAGTGATGGGAGCAGCAGGGGGTGCGGGGGGTGCAGGAGGAGAGTAGGAGCTGTACAGGGGGTTGTTTTTAACCGTGTCGGGAGGGGTTCTGTAAAGACAGCGATAAGGGGATGGGGGACTGCGGCACAATCATCTTGATTTCTTGTGCTGAACGATTACATGCCATGCTAATTGCTAGCAGAGGGATCTTTAATAAATATTTCATTCGGCGCGGCATCATTACTGCCTAATGTCGTTATTAATCTCCGCCGGTAATTTCCACTCAGGAGAAGCGTCTTTGTGAGGGGGAGAGCTGTGTTTTTTTCCCCCCACATGGAGAGAATGACAGAGTGGGAAAGATGGAGAGAGGGAAGGAGAAGTTAAGGACTGATGCAGAACAAGAGACGTTACATTAAAGTTATAAGTGGAGAGAGGAGGAGAAACGAACGAGCCGTGCAGAAGAGGACAGAAATAGCGATGAAAAGGACAAAAAGAAGCTCAGTGAGGGGGAATAAACAAAAAGGAAAAATAAGAAAATCTGAAATGACAAATACACAGTTACACAGGAAGTTACTACTCCATAAAACAGCACTGGGTGGACAAGGTGAGAGCTCACATAAAAATCAACCAATCAATCAGTCAATCTGCCCTCAATCAAAGTGTCATGTTATATCCTTGGAAGCCTTTTCATTAGTGAGTTCATAATTACTTATTTGATTTGTACACAGGAAGGAAGGGTTGTAAAACTTCAAAAAAAAAATAATTAATAATAATAATAATAAATAAATAAAAATAATAATAACTTAAATATCCAGAGCTTCTGGTTCTGTGAGATCAGACCACAAATCAGACCAAATTTGTTTGCTCTGGACCCTCAGGTCTGTTCTAATAATGGTTTGTTTGTACATACTGTACAATTATAATTTTTATAATAATAATAATATATATATATATATATATATATATATATATATATATATAATTTCTTATTATATAAACTGGAAACAAACATTAAAGTTACAGTGGGTAATATTTAGAGGCATTTAGCATTAGCTAATCGAACATACTGTAATGCTATTTTTCAATACAGTAGCACAGAGTAGGCAAACCAAATACAGGGTTCCTACAGGCTTCTTCAAGTTGAATTCAACTCTCTGTAAAACCTTTTTATAACCATTTATATAAAACCTAATGCCTATTTCACAGACCTACCAGCAAAGAAAAATGTGTTCTATGTCCATAATAATTTAATTAAAACCTCACCTGTACTAGTTAGGGCATTGTGAATATGATGAACTACAGCAAACAGAGTAGGGAAAAGTCATTTTGTTTATATTTGGTAAACATTTTTCATCAATCAATGCATACTGCAGATGGTCCGTAACACAACCACAGAGGATGATGGTAGTTGGCAACATGGAGACACTGTTTTCTGGTAAAACCTAAAATCACAAGGAAAGTTGACTAGTAATATTCTAGTATTTCAGAGAATGATGATGTTGCTAAGTACTACACTCTTTATTTTCATGGCCACTGCCTTGGTCTCCGATTAAAAGCACAGATAAAACATCAAGCCAATATCCAATAATGAGCCAACTTCACCACAGTTTCACATTCAGAGGTAAATTGTGAACATGCACCCATAGCAACCACCCTGACAACAACACTAAGATTCTAGAAAGCAAACTTTTGGGCCATGACAGTTCCACTGCTGTTTATTTAGGCTACATTATTTAATCAAAATAATAGTGATTGACAAATTAAACTTTTGAGGAGAATGTGATACGTAGAAGTTACTACTGCACAAATTTTAAGACCCATGACCCTTTTAATAAACCTTTTACTTCATACTTTTTTCCTATAGTATAACGACACGGGCATGTTACTATTATATGTGTTTATAAATAAATGAGTTTAGGCCCAGATTCTGTTCTGTTAGGTGATAGTGCTGGGACTTCTTGAGGGTCTGTAAATGAATAAGATGGCTACAGCCCACAGTAGCCTGTGTTAGCATGAAGAATATAGTAGCTACAGCTAATATAAGTAGCAGCTACACTGGCTTAAAACATCTTAGTGTATGGTTTTTGAGAGATATTATATTACTTTCGTTACATTGGCTTTACAATCAGTACTGTTCATACAACAGGAACTTATGAATTTGAATTGTAAGGAAATGCTGGGAAGCACCATGATACACAGCTTTACACCATAACGAAAGAGCTGCTGCAGGATACCTCTATGATACCTAAGTCTATGGGATTTTAATAATGATAATAATGATCTTTTAAATATCCACCAAAAATCTCCACAAAAAAGGATGTCCACCATTGTGCCATGTGCAAGATATATCCAAAAGCTGAGGTTGATCTGAAAGTCAAAGAGATATGCAGACACATAGATACTCCTTGCTTTATAGATAGATTATCTCCAAATTCATAAATCCAATGCTTTTTAGACTTTTAAAGACCCCACTGGAAAGCTGTAATAGATCCAGTGACTGCCTTTTGTAAAATAATTACAGACACACATTGCAGAATTGCCCACATTGTCTGATTGATGGGTGATTTTTAGATTGTGTATTGCAAAAATAACTGCGTGGCAACCAAAGAATTAACAAAGAAACAGTTATTGTATAATATTCTATTGAAGTGAATCTCATTTGTGAACATTTCATACTTTCCGGTACAGTATACTGTTTTTAGCTTATCTTTTAGACCCTTTGTATGTAGTGTATTTTAATATGGTCTCGTGTATATAATGGTTTTACTATATGTATGCTGATTTCAATACTGTTTTTAATGGCAATTAGGTTAATTCATCTTTTTCACTTACATCTAATAAACTATTAAAAAAAATGTATTTATTTTTATTTTTTATTTAGCTCTTAGAGGTACCATACTGCTGACAACATACTGTATTTGTCGACCTACAAACAACTGTGCATGGTGGATCCATACCATGTTGTGAAAGCCAACTATCTTCATGCAGTTTAAGACATTAAGAAGGCGTGAAAATGGCTGCAAGCTAAGCCTTGGGTGAATAGCAAATGGCATTAGCCACCAAGCAGACGTTGCATTTTGCTCATTCCAATATTCATCTGTGCCTGCAGCTATGCTAGCTAACTGCTATCAGACTGGCTTATTCACAGACATTCTCCACAGCTCGAGTGCTTTTTAGACCAAAATTCAATCTTTAGTAATAAGTGAATTTGAGATGGAGTGTAAGCATAAACTGAAAGGCAAATCCAAATCCATGTTGGTTTTATCTAACAATGTATTTCATGGCCGTATTCCAAACTTTTACGAGAATAGGTTATGAATGATTACCAGAAAAATGATTATACGCTTTGCATGATGTTTCAATAACATATCCATCACATATGGCCATAGACATTGACAGTAGGGCTGAAATGGGATGGAGGGATGGCTTGAAAGAAGAGAAGATAGAGTGATTTATTGACTTACAATAAAAAAGAGAAAAAAAAGGCTTCAGCTAAACCATCTATCTACCCAGTGCTCCCTCACTCTCTCCTTCCATCTTCTTTTCTCTCCACAACCCACGCACGCCCGCACACACACACGCACACACACACACCACACACACACACACACACAAGCAATGGCATTGCCCCCAAAGAAAATAGAGTTGTGTGTACCATCCAATTATCTGTCAGGGGTGAATAATGGCCCCAATAATATATTCACATTGCCGTTGCCGATCAATTTTTAATCAAGCTGAGAAATATGGAGGAAGTGAAGCTAAAATGACCCACCAGGAACTCTCCCATAATACCTCAGCAGAGGAGTCCCTAATTTTGCACCAATCAAATTACCTACTCCCCAGCTCCCTCCTCGACTCCTCCATCCTATGAGCAGTAATGGTGCCTCCCAGTGTGGAGCAGACTAATAGCTACGACTGGCCTGTTCTTTTATAGGTGCAGAGGTCAGGGGGCAGTGACCTTATTAAAGACATTTTCGCTGATGATAAAGTGATTAGCTGTTACTAGCTGGATAACATGTATTCAGTGACACTAAATGAGATCACTGAAACACATTATTCCAGTTTTTACAGAGAAAAAGAAAAGGCACGTTTGTTGTGAATGTACAAGTCTGTTTGGGCATGAACAAAGGGAATGGAGTTTGCCTTTTTATTTTGTCTGGAACTACTTTTGAACTCAATCTTTTTTTCTCTTCATGAGATGAAATGTCTTTACTAGGAAAGTAATACAATTGCTGTTTGCCTGCCTTCGTTACTGTTGCTAGGCTACATCAAGCTTTCTGAGAGTGCATAAGATATTGGCAAATTAATCACTCAAAATTAGTTTTTGAAACAGTGGATCCTTGATTTTCATGCTGAAGTAGAATTCATTTTTAGCAGGTGACCATGGATTTTGGGTTGGAAATGCTGTCCTTTTTTATTTGCAGTTGACTTATTTTATAACAAAAATCTTGTAAAAGGTGTCTTAAAGTACGTGCTCATTTCCTACATTACATTTAAAGACTGATGTTCAATAATACAATATGTAAAATAAGAGAAAGAGCTTTTACAAATTAAGATGTGTTCAGCAAGTTTAATGTTATCTTGGGTTACCTGTGGTTGTTGGAGCATAAACTTAAAGAGCATTACAAAGCTGCAACACTCTGATAGCATCCAGGATCCAGCTTCCACACAGTGGGAAAATACAACATAGTTGATGTCATGAGTCCAACAATGAACAGATTTATTGAGTTAATTGTGTCCACCTTGGCCTCTGAAGTAGCACTCAGTTAGAAATGCTAATTACTGCATCTTACAATAAACAAACATTTATTTTGTGATTGTTGCAGCCAAAAATGATTGATTTGAAGCAACTTTTCTCAAAATCTGCAATTTTCTCCGATAACCAATTCATCGACTCATAAAATATAGAACTGAGTTACAATTCTAAATAGGGAACGAGAGCAATAGAGTGGGTGAAATAAGAAGTTGTGCATTTCACCACAGGTGTATGTGACTCCCCTCATTGTTGAGCTGTCAAATTTTAGATGTAACAGCAGGCAGAACAAAGAAGCAGCAGGATATCCTGGACATTTGAAGAGGCTGAATTCATGTTGCCTGATGTGCATGGAAGAATAAACAAGCCAGCGGGGTTAACTAGAGCCCTCCTGTGTTTATTATTGACTTAAATGTAACAGGTCATAACAGGAAGTAAACAAAGTTATTCAATGTCAGTACTCACTCTAGATATCGATTTAACTATATGACACATCAGTGGCTGCTGCTGGTCTTTCAAGCAGGGGAAAGTCATTTCTGGCCTTGTTAACTTGTTAGCTTCCTCGCTAGCTGTGAGTGTTTTGTGACGCTCACAGTTGCAGCCACTGGTCGTTGGGGAGCGAGTTGAGTAACAGAAGTCAGAGTCTCCAAATACCAGAACAGTTTATAATAGAAAAGTACTGCTAAACAAAGAAAAAAACATTAAGATGATTTGTAAAGTTTCCAGATCAAATTGACTCTAAACGAAACTTGAAAAACCCTCCAGTGGGCGTGGTTTATATTTCAAGATCACTGATTCGCTCATTTCACTGTCAATCAAAATGAGACGCAGCCTCAGACAGATCATCCAATCACTCTGCAGAAGTTCAGCGTCCCAGCTTACCGAGGCCATGCCCACTGCCCCATAGACCCCCAGATATGCTGAGCATCACCAGGACAAAATGCAGCATTTATCCAATAAGGTCTAGCTTCACTGAAGTGGGACAACCCACTCTATGCTTCCCTATTCAAGCCTATTGACAATGAGCTTCAACGCTGTTTATTACAATGATGCTGAATGAATGAATATGAAGAAAGTCGCATCATTGACCTGTGAAAAGTATCTGATTTTTAACTAATGTTGAACACTTTCTAGGATATTATCTAATCAATAAAATGTAGACATAATTGTACATATTTGACCACTAATTGTTTGACATTATACGGGAAAGCTGGGCTTCCCTTGCAGTCTAAGAGCAGTCGCCACTGTGACACATGTATGTGGGATTAGAAAAGGGAGTTGTCACCTTCACAATCATGTAAAACATTAATGTCTTAATTCCAGTGTTGTCCATAATTGTGCTACTGTGCACATGTAAACACAGCGATGTGTAATTGTAAATACTAACTTAAATGAAAGTGCATAAGCGTAAACACATTGTAAAACTTTGCTGTGAAATCTGCAGTTTTTTACTGTGTTAAACACAGTAATGTTACTGTAAAGGATTGTTACAGTAGATTGCTGTATAGTTTACAATAAATCACAGCAGTCAAAGAGTTTCTGTACTAAAATACAGTTATCGTAGTTACCATAAATGTGAAGGTAACAGTTTTACAGTGCATGCTTAATTTAAAGCAGCCGGTTTATACAATAGTTAACACTGTTGCTCCATGGGGATCTATAAATCACACACATATATTTAATGGTGTATTGTGCAAACACATTTTAAATATTCATTTATGTCATCGAACCTGCCTTCACTTTCAGGCATAAAGTTACTCATTTAATACAAACTACAAACAATTCGCATGTGAATAAACTTAAACACACACACTCAACCTTTTGTCTGTGCACTTTGTGAGTAAATCGTCTATAGAGCCAAACCCAGAGTGCTTAAGATGGGTCACGTACCTCTATACAGCACTGGGGCAATCTGCAATGAAAGCTTTCCCATTTGTAATAAACTGCAGCCTCTCAGAAGAGCAATCCTAGGGAGAATCCACCGTACTCTCTCCTCACTATAACAACAGCGTCTGTAAAACAAATGAGAGAGGAAGGTAATTGCAGACAAACAAAAATTACATTTCCAATAAAGGTTGTTGTCTCTTTGGGCTCCAAGAAGCCCCCAGCCCTCCTCAACTGTTTAACAGCTTTAATATACCCTCTCATCAGCCTTCCTGTAGAGAAGCCGCCAGAGAGAGGTTATCAGAGCACAAACAGAGCTAATCTAATGTGAGCAGGGTTAGGGTTTAGTGGTTGAAGTATTTTAGGCAATTAAAAGGTAGGAAGTGATGGTGGAATAGATGGATGAGGACATATGACCAAACACTAACAGTCTACATGACCCATATATTATACTTGAAGACATTCATTGTGCTGTAGTAAAAGGCTCTTCTGGAAGAGTGATACAGAAGGCAAGAACGTTTAATAAACAGCCTGAAAAACAAATTTACATCATAGAGGCCCAAGACATGGTTTTCAAATGATATGTAATTGAATCTGTAGTCATGTATGTTTGATACAGCTAATTAAGTATTTTTACTGTGTTATGAATAAGTTAATATAAGCCATCGCTCAACAATTCCTGCAATTTTAGACGAAGGCGAATAACAATGGGCTGTTTGAGTATGGTAGATGTTGAACTTTCAACCTATAATTTTCTAAGTTGAATGTAGAACAGTACGTGCTAAGTAATTACTGCATCAATTTGAGAGAATTTAATTATCATAAACAAACAGGTGTCGTCAGCAACCTCTGTGATTTATTTCATGCTGTGTGCCACCAGATCAGCCGGTTGCTGTTCTTTTGGAGATTTCATGGCTTCTGGCAACTGCAAATGGTGAAGAAGTGTAAAGCTGATGGGAAAAAATGCCTTTACACATAGTAAGGCTGAGAAGAATACGTAAACAATAATAATGACTTCAGTTTAAAGTCTTAACTCAATGAAGTAACTAAACAGAAAAAAGTGCTGAAAGGTTGGGCCACATGTTTGAGGTTTGGTGCCATGTATTGTCACTTCATGTTATTTGGGAGTCCAGCAGTATATATGGCATTCATGTCCCTGTTGGATAGTTTGAACTTGTGGCTGCTTTTTCTCTTGTCAACTTAGTTTGTCTGTATGTGCCATATTGCCTGTTGTGATGGTTTTCCAAATGAGTCATATATTTTGAACCTTAATATTATTTTATACACCCGATTGACCAAATAAGCAGAGAAATGCAGAAAGTTATTACACTTGAGAAACTGTAACCTGCAAGTTTTAGGCATTTCTGCTTTATAAATGAGGATGAACAACCAATTATCAACATAGTTTGGAATCTAACAGCGTCAGGGAAATATACATTTTTAATGCAAAACTGCATTAATTCAGTGTTTTTAATGGATTTCATCACTGGGTGCTTTTGGTTTGGAAAGAGAGCGCTCTACATATCATTCAGCTCTCAGTAAAAACTTTCTACAACTGAAGGAATCCTAAATGGGATAAGACAACATCTCCCATAATCCCACACTACTTCATGACGTCATCAACTCTGTCTAGTTTATTATTTTGATTGAGAGTCCTCTAACAGCAGAAAATTACTAATTTTGGTTTAGTCCACTAATTGTTTCATCCCCATGTTGACTATGTGCAGATACTGCCACTCATCTGTATCAGGTGTAGCAGACAGCAGATATTATCAAATATAAATACCACACATGGCACTTTTAGTGAAATCTACATGTTCACACACATAGACACAAAATCACACCTTCACTTTAACAAAGACACACATATTTGTCTGTTCGTATTGTACAGTTACAGACAAATGACCAAGTCAATGGTTTGGTCATCACACTCACTCTTTCTCTCTCTCTCTCTCTCTCACACACACACACACACACACACACACACACACACACACACACACAAACTAAGTAAGAATTCCACTGAGTGCAGCAGCAGTCGTCTCCTCCCTGCAGCACTGAGATCAAATCATACTGTTTATCTGATGGTGAACCTGACATTAGGCCAAACTATAGGTCCCTGCTCGGCTTCCTCTTATCAAAGCCTGCAAACAGTGAACTCCGTGGCCTGGCCCCCTCACATGGGCAAATTGATTACAGCCTGGAGCCAAACGGCAGTAAGTCCACAGCTTTGTTCATTCCATTAGGAGTCCCGGAGCCAAGCAGGCCAAGGTGGCTATTAGCCACAGGTTCTGGATCAGATCCTCAGATATTATTTGATCTTGTAATAGTGAGGGGTTGAATGAGAGGTGGTGTAATCGGAGCTGAGATGCAGGGTTAAGGGTTCACATGACCTCAGTGGTGACTAAAGAGCTGCGGTCGGAGCTTTTAACGAGAGGTCGTATCGGTTTGACATATTTTACTTCAAATTAATATATTGACTGTGGTGAATGTGGGGCAGATACCACTGGTTACTCTGCTGCTTGAGAAACAGACCACAGCTCATATCATTAGCTTCAAACCCTAATTGCCGAAGTCATATTTCAGTGTTTTTGGAAGTTTTTAGAAATCACATTGGTATTTTTTATATTTATTGGTATTTTTTATTGATATTTCAACCAGATGTGTGAACAAATATGCAGAAAGGAACAGACCCATCATCAATTATTTAACAAATAAAAAATGAGAGGCAGAATTGTGCCTTGACTTAAGCATTTTTGTCTTACATAAATGTGAACTATATCTATCATACCTTGAGGCAAAAAGGTAACTTTAAGTTTAAATACACAGTTCATAATCCCTTTGATTGACCAAAATTACATTTAATGTCTAGAAAACCGAAGAAATACAGCCACTTCTTTCTCTCTGCCATTTTGCTTGTATCAACATTGTCAAATGAATGACTTAGGCAGACAGTGTTTTTGGATTCTAATTAGTGTTGTGTTTGGCCAGTGACATACAGGCAGAAAGACAGGATGATGCAACAGTGGTAGGAGAGTTATGCAATTATCTCAATTTGGCCCAAAAAATTACTTAGTTATGCTATGAGGCTAAGGATACATGATATAAAATCTTCTTTTAAAAGGGAGTCTAAATGTGTACATACATGTAGCATTACATGCATTGTTTACCACTTTCATTTATTCAGATAAAAGTTATTCTACATTTCCAGGTATTTACAACAAAGACTAGACTTCGAAAACAAATACATTAAATGAACACTGCAAAAGTGATAGCCAAATCCCTTAAAGAAAAAAGTCTGCCTTCATAATCACACACTTTGAAAATCATCCAAATCCTGCATTTCAACATAATAGAGAGTGAGAGTTAATAGTTTTAGGGCATTCCTGTCAATGTTTTTGTATGAATGTGGGTCCTGTGTGGCTTCCTGCAAACTTTAATGCTTAGACTGGTTTGATGTTAACACTCAGAGGAGACAATGATGGGAAATTCCCTGAGATATTTAATGGACTAATTCCTCCACTATTGTTTTTTTTTTTTTTTTTGCTCGTCTGTTTCTTTACATCAATCAATCGACTGTGGCGGAAGAATCTGGGAATCCGGGATATGCAAAACAAACATGCCCTTTTCCTCCATCATCAAAGAATAACTGAAAAAATTGTGTGTGGTACAGGCAAGCACACACATACACCATCTAATAAAACAAACACACCTTCATGTTAAAACTTAGCTCCAGGCATTTTATTTTCCCAATTAGGCTCATCAAGAGCCTGACAAGTCTCAACTTACTTTCCTCCCCCTGACAGGAAATTAAAAACTGTATTTTCAAATTGTCTTCCAACTAAACCAAGAAGTGGAATAAAGCACCAACATGATTGCAGTTTGGCACAGAAAATTAATTTTTCCTTCCTGCTGGTGAAGTTGTGCAAAACTAATATGCTGCAACCTCTAAATATAAATCATATTTATTTTCAATTTTGTTAAATTTGTTCATGTGTTTAGTATGAAATTAAATCCCATATTTTACAAATTGATATTTTAATTGCTTTGTTTTTGTTACTAGAAGAACGTCTATGTGTTTGAATCCTCACATTTCTCCGCAGAGAAATGTCAGAAGCTGTGCCTCAAAACCAACCATTAGGACTTCTGTGAAGTTGTGATGTCACAACTATACAGCCCCTTTCCTCCCACTTGTTTTAAAAATAAATGAAGATAGAGTAACAGTATAGAGTAACAGTTTTTTTATTTAACCTTCATTTTACTAGGGAGGCACACTGAGATTAACACGTATTATATATATATATATAAAGGGTCTAATGTTAGCTGGTTATAGCTCATGGAATCATAGAATCTACGTAAATTAGTTTGATTTGTGTCAACTGTGCAATTTACAGGAAAAAGCAGTAGCGGAAATGTATTATGAGGTTTTGACTATATTAAAAATATAAAACATGGATAAAACAGAGAATACTTTGTCAAATAGAAATCATCATAATTTATTCCTATTAGAAACTAACCAATGTAATGCACAAAATAACTGCACATCAGCAGCCCTGAATGTCAGCAAAGTTCTGAAAAAAGAAATGACCACACCTCAAGCAATTTCATTTAAAAAGAGAAAAAATGCTCTAGTGTCCGATTAAGGCTGCTGGAATCATTAATGCATACTTTACATAGTTGTAAATGTAAATCTTATTATATTCTGTCATCAGATGTGTAATTTACTCCCTGAGCTGTTCTTGCTCCAACTTTCAAACCCACTATACGTTAAATAAAAAAATGTGACCCACATCATTTGTACATGGAGTCATATCATGCACACTAATTGCAAAGTGGGACGTATCAACCACATGTCCGTATTTCCCCACATGCACTCCCCCACAGCCGCCGGCCCCTCCCTCCTTCCTTCTCTCTGATGTGTTTTTCATGTTAACACTTTGCAGTGCCTTAGGTACATTGTGCGGCTTCCCGCCATACACAGCCCTACCAAGCCCATTTAGAATGTTTTTATGGGATTACATCCTTTTTATTTTTCAATTAAATTTTAATACTTGTGTTCTCTCGCTTTTTTAAAGCTATTTTTCCCCTCATACAATTTCCTTATGTTCTTTTTTTTCTTTGTCTTAAAAGAAATGCTGGTTGCTTCTTTTGTTTGGTCCCAAAACCTTTGTTTAACTGCCAGAAGAAGACAAGGAGGAAAGAATCAATCGATAGGATATCAACAAGCTATTGATTGCATCATGATGTTTTATATTGTGAGGAGTAAAAATGTTATGAGAAGTATTTTACAGGGATTACTCAAAATCCAATGGAAGACAGTTTGGAGCATTATTATTGGCTTAACTGTCCTTATTGGGTTTTAATATTGTTATTGTTAAACACAGTGTGAGTTTTGCTTTGAAACAGAGTTCCTGTGGTAGTTGTGTCACACCAGTAAACACCAATGAAAGGTTGCTCCTGGAGGTGCTTTTACTGAAGTACAATTCTAAAAGATTGTCTTCTCTTGAGTAGCTCTAATCAATAAAAGTGTTCTATCCATGTTTTAGAATGTATTTTAACTACATTTACATTATAGAATGTACTTTATCTACGTGTACCTTCAGCTGCAGATACTTGTTATAGAAGACTAGACTAGACTTTTTATATAAGACAAGAAAATGATCATTTCAACATAAAACGAAAGTTACATTCCATGATTTGCTCTAGCACCATGTAACTGTTCCAGAACCCAAAAGTTCCTTTCAAGTCACTGATGATAGCCATCATAAAACCTAGCAGTTGAGCTTTAAACAAAATATCAATACATATAACTTCGTAACAATGCTGATGCCTAGGAACCTTTGCATTTATTTTAACTTACAAGTATGTTTCCTTTGCGATAATTGTTCCACCAGTGGCCATGACACTTTTACTAGCAGCAGTAAAGAAGTTATTTTCCTGTTAATCACATTCTTCTCTCACTTACTGGATTCACCACAAAATATTAGTGGAACCTGAATTAGCAGTGACTTGTGGACACAATGTGAGCCTTGAGAAAAGCCTGTTCTGGACTGTGTGCGTGTGTGTGTGTGTGTGTGTGTGTGTGTGTGTGTGTTAAAGAATGACCCTGTTGCCTTTTCAGGTGTGTGTAATAAGTGTGTATGCAGCTCCAGGGGTAAACAGGGGAGTGGGTGGGTCCATGGTCCTCCTGGGCAAGACCTGTACACCCTCCCTCCCTCCTCCCTCCCATCCCTGCAGGCTAGGCCCCTTGACCATGCATGTTTATGTGTGTGTGTGCGTGTGTGTATATTTTATGCAACATCCACATTTAGCACCAGACAATCAGATGTTGTTCTTACACTAAAATGTGCAAATGCAATGACAAAGAAACTGATAATTAATTTCCATAATGGCAGCAGAAACAATGGTTTCTTGTGGGTGAATAATTGAAACACCACCACCTTAGCAACAAAGATGGAAACAAAATAAAATCCCTTATCATGAATCACCAACAAAAACAAACAAGATCAAATCAGCCAAAGACAACTCTACCACTCTACCGAGCCTCTGGCAACAAAAGAGGTGGATCAACGGCTCTCATCTCTTTCCCCCTCATCACCTCGCACCTGAATCTGAATCTTGATTTGAATTGTTGGGCTGATGAGGAGAACCCGGAGCTTTGAAGCATCAGTTGGGCTGGACTTCTTTTACGCCACCGAGCCAATGTGATGCCATATCACATTTGACACCCCAAAGCCTGAGAAATTGATCCCCCTGTATGGCCATTGATCGGGTCGGGGTTTGAACACGCACTCAGGCCCAGCACGGACGGAAGGGTCAGCAGCAAGATCTGTGCCTGGCTCAGTTCTTTTGTGACGGGAATCGATGGTCTCCCACCATGGGGTAGATTAGCTCAGCATGAGCTTGTCATGAGTCTGTCTCCTATAAATCATTAGAATCTGTGTATATGAGCATGTCTCTCCATCTTTTACTTTGTCTTTTTATAATGTTGCTATAACCTATTTGTACATTCTTCTTTTTGAATTTTAGAGTGAGAATGATATGGAGAAAAGAGATTCTTGTAGGGTTGAGTAACATTTTCTGGAAAAGGTACGCATCCCTGAGACAGTCGCTGATGCAGCTGCAGTGTTTGTCTATTAGCAGACGCACACGTAATTTTTCCCAAGGCGAAATAAAATAGTTGTTGTGCCATTCAGCTCAGCAGCTACAAGTTCTTACACTGAAATTAACTGTACCAGCACCGTCTGCACTTAAACAAAATTAAAAAAAAAGACAGCATGACCGAGCATGTTGTCTAATAATGTGCACGCATCTCTGAAACACAGCTGGGTCTGTGTTTGTCCTTTTCTGCATTTCTTTTACAGTATTTTCTTTTCTATTATGGAAATTTGAAGTTTTCTCAGGATTTGTCTGAAAGGGGATTTTTTTTCGATGAGAATGACCTAGGTTATGTGCTTGTAAAATAAATATGAATGTATAAAAAATATTTTTGTATTAAACTAGAAACTCTCTTCTTTCTGTTGATATAGTCCCTGTTTACATATTCATTGAACTGAATATTCAGAGGGTGTTGGAAGATCAATTTGGTCAAAAAATGCTGGCGGGAAAAGAGTTAAATATGAATCTACAGCCAGCAGGCAGTCAACTTAGCTTAGTATTAAAGTGGTAAAAACTGGAAATACAGGGATCAACTAGCTTAGCTTTCTAAAGGTAAGAAAATCCAGGTATCTGCACCATTACTGCTCATTAATTAATTAAATTAGCAAAGCTGATGAGATTAGTTAATTTTACATCCTAAATCTTTCCAAATGCAGAAAGAAAAAACTACTACAAAAAGAGAAAAAAGACAGGCAATCCACAATACTACGAGAGAAACAAAAGTTAAAGCCTAAGCAGAATTCAAATGAAGAAGAATAAAACGCAGCGGGAATAGAGGAGAGCAGAGGAGGTTAGGGCTGAAGGCTTCGGCAGGGCCAAAGCAGGCCACAAACAGGCCAGTGCTAAAGGGCTGAGGACAAGTGTTGTCATGTCCCCCTGAAACCGCCGGGGCCACTGGGTAATGAATAAATAAACACCCCCTCCAACCATCCAGCTTCTTCCTGTTCTTCACGTTTGGCAGCCAACACGCACACACACGCATATGCATACACAGATACACACACACACAGAAATTGGCACATGCACATAAACAATATGCACAAATGCATACATGCATGATTGCCATCGGGGCCTGACAGCTCAAATTCAGACTCTCAAACACGCTGCTTTTGTGCAGGGGAGCCTCTGTGAATGTGTGTGTGCCTATAGGTGTGTGTATAGCCGCCTGTGTGCCAGAATCTATCCCCTGCTTTTCCCCTTCTTCATACTCTACATCTGTATCTGTTTTATTTGCCTATCCATATTTATTCAAGGCGTGTGTGGAGACGTTTGGCTAGCAAAGTCAAAGCCGGGCTACCCTCAGTACATTCCCACACTCGTGCCATGTATAACCCAACTGAGATATCACCCCCACGCCACTGTAGAGGCATGTGGCGACACTGTGTCAGAGCTTATGAAAACAAGAGACGAAAAAGCTGCGAGACTGAGCTCCGCATCACCCGGCCTGACAGTCAGTGAAAATATTTTCAATTATTCAACTTGGCAGATTGAGAAGCCAAAGACAGAGCGAAGACCTTTTAACGTGTAACTTGTTGTGACAACGCTAAACGTCCCTCACTGCTGCCCGATGAAATATAGATATTTTGTTTTGTTTCCAACGCGATTAATTTGTCATTACCGAGTCGTTTCCTCTGCAAAGGGCTGAGATCCCGTTGAATGGCGAGAGGGAAGTGAGGGGAGATTTGAGAGAGGGAGGGACACGGGAAGCCAGTCCCCTGAGGACTGAGGAAAAGAGCGGCAGCGAGGCAATAAACACATACACACAATTATCAGTATGGGTTTTTGAAGGCCTGCACTAATATTCCTGCAGTGAAAACTTGAAAATGATTTCTTTAGATTGGACCTTTTTCATGCCACATAAGATAATTACAGGGGTAGGTTTTCATCCATTTTTTTTTTACTTCAGTTTTTTTATGACAAGTCTTACCAATACCATTTATACCATTATACACTAAAGTTTTCCAATAAAACCAGACTAATTAAATGGTTTAAGGTTACAACCTAAATACACTAAGGTGAGCCAGATTTCATTACAGGTTTTAAGAAATGCCAATCGAGAGGAGTTAAATCATACCCTCGCGCCTATTATAACAGTAACGGGTCTTTAACTAAATGGGCAAACAATCTGCACTGTAATGTTAATGTCAGGGTCCGGAATTACGGGGTTCTGGGCCAAAACATTTCCTTAAAAGGTCACAAAAATGTCTGTGACATTAAATCTAAGGCGTAAAAAATCCTGTCCTAATAAGGATTTGACTTGAACTGAAGACTTTTGCATTTGCCTTTATTGAGCTGTCAGTATTCACATGTAAGTCCATCATTTATCACATATGAAAGCTCAGGTGTTTGGATGAGGCGATAAGGATGCTGCTGCCATGCACACTGCTGTGGAAGAGAATCAACACTACAAACCACTAACACAACACAGTGAGTTCACATTTTAATACCACCACTCTCCAATAAAACACATGTGGTAGAGTATGCACATGTACACACACAATATCTACTTACCTTCCTCACACACATACACACTTATTGCTTTCCATCAGACAGAAGATTACATAGTAACCTTGACCTGTCTGCCCATTGTAAATTGCCACAGAGCCTCCACTATCTCATTCTGGTGTGTCATCAGCTCGTACCCACAGCCACCATTACACTACATCAGTGACTTGGTGAGTTACAACAAAAGACGGGGTCCATTGTATGTATTACACTGTGTTTTTCAGTCTGATTCATCCTTGCTTCTGTACTCTGGGACGATAGAAGATAGTCACCAGGACTTCTTTAATGTTAAAGCTATATGGAGACATTTGTTATATGCTTCAATAGCATATGATAGCGATACCTAATTGAAAATAAATGTAATAATATTAATTGCTTCTAAACACTCCTTTATCTTTCTTCTATTAACTTTCTTCTAAATAATTCCTATTGCACATTCTAAGTTCAAATGAAGACAGCAAGACAAGAAATGTTTAAACTACAAAGCAGAAAAAATATCTGAAGTGTAATCAGGACAGATTCTGCTAATTTGCTGTTGAGATATATTTGTATAACTTTTATCGTGTTATATAAATATTTTCCATGTCCACCATTCAAAATGTTCAATCCACAGAGAAATCCACAAAGTCTGTATTCAGAAACTATGCCTTAAATCAAGCTGTGAAGACATCTATAAAGTCGTGGTGCCATAAGAGGTGCATTAATGTAATTAAGATACAGACACAAAACGACTTGATACGGTTTGTAAAATTATATTGAAATAATTGTTGGTTCTGAAAATCACAAATATATCTTGTCCAGGATATAACAACTTCAAATACACCCAGGGAAAAATGTACAATTCCAGACCTCTGTTGCACAGCAAGTGAAAATACTGCAGTGTAGCATGCTTCAAGAACAGCTACGTGTTACTTCCAACAATAGTCAGCAAGATGGAAAACAGGTTCCAGACAGGAGGACATAATGAGAAAATAAGAGTGTAATGGGAGCCCCAGTTTATGATTTCGGCTGATAAGAGTGGTGCATCTTAACAATAAATTGTTACCCCAAGCAGCTTTAATTGAACTTGGCAATTAGAGTGATTCAGATGATGACCATTAGACCCAGAGCACTAGCAACAATCCCTCATTCCCAAGCATTAAGGGCTTGCTGGTGATGCACAGTGACAAAGCATCTACGTACGGTACTCATATATACAAAATGGAAATACTGAGCTAGAGTTTCATGCAAAAGACAAACGTTAATGTGAAAAATATACCTGAAGGCAACACTGATGCTCTGTGATAGGTTCTTTCATCAATGTTTTGACGTCCACTGCCTGGCCTTCATTAGATCTGAAAAAAGTCACAAATGTCAGTTTACAGGCAATGATCAACATTATCATCAGTGTGAGAATATCTGTTACTGTCATAATGTGTGAAGTAAACAAAGTAGAGGGTCAAATTTCTAAAAGAGGGACATGAATTATGAGTGGGACGTGTGACTCACTTTAACCTTGAGTGATTATGGGACACTATTGTCTGTATGGAGTAGATGCACGTGTCTCTCTGTCCTACACTTTATGTGGATGCAAATGGGTGTGACTGTTTATATGGATGCATACAGACATAGAAAAGTGTGTGTGTGTATGTGTGTGTGTGTGTGTGTGTGTGTGTGTGTGTGTGTGTGTGTGTGTGTGTGTGTGTGTGTGTGTGTGTGTTGCTCTGCTCCCACAGTGCCCCTGGGACCCATCTGCCTCCCTGTTATTAATTCATCAGGCTTAACCATGCAGCGCTTTATGACTGTTTGGACTGACAAACTATCACACACCCTCCCTCTCTCAGAACAGGGTATTGAAAAACAATATCTGTCACTGGTTGCTGAACCTGTAGTTGCAGCTTGATATGTCTGTTGTATTGTCTGATGTACATCTCACCCCTTGGCCTGCTGACAGTCAATATGGTCTATATAAGTGTTGGATGCCCCTCTGTCCCTGAATCGCTGGCCCCAAGGAAAATTTCTGCAAATTTATGGTTCTTGGTCAATTCCCAAACCATTTTCCATCTTTGTGTCAATTTTACAGTGTCAAAACATATCTTAAAGTTGCCTAGTAATTCCACAAGTTCTCTCAAAATCACTAAATCGCTCAGAAATGATTAAACTGAATAAACACACACGAAATAGAATATCTTATTACTCTTTAGAAGCCCTGAGAGGGCCAGAAATAATTTCCGAGCAGGACCACTGATCTCCAGGATCCAATTCATTTTACTCCAACTTTGTCCGTGCACATAATTCCCATAATGGAAACTATTTTGGCTGAAGGAAGTGCAGATTGTGACCATGTTCAAAATAAACCCGTTTAAAGGAGGAAATGTAAACATTGCATTGAAAGATAATCTAAGAATCAATCAATGCCCTTCACGTGAATATGTCTTGATTGCCATGTCTAAACCTATTCCCATCAAAGACAGAGAGAAGGGAGCTGAGATTGTGGTACATCAAAAGAGTTTATCTAGCCAGTATTATGTGGCTGTAAATAGCTGCAGCAAAAGATATGAGAAAGACTCACTGAGCACTGAGAAAAGAGAAATGGATGGAGAGAGAGGAAAGAAAGAGAAAGAAAGAAAGAAAGACACACAGAGAAGAAGTATGTTGTCTGTTCCCAGAGACAATAAATGCTTCAAAGACACAAAAGTCAACTAACGAAACAAACATATTACTCTATTACTAAAACACACACACACACATACTGTATATATATATATATATATATATATATATATATATATATATATATATATATATATATATATATATATATATATATATATATATATATATATATATATATATATATATATATATATATATAGAGGGAGAGAGAGAGAGAGAGAGAGAGAGAGAGAGAGAGAGAGAGAGAGAGAGAGTTTGTTATATATTGTTTTTTAGCTGACTTTTGTGTCTTTGAAGCATTTATTGTCTCTGGGAACAGACACTAAGGACTTTTCTGTGCCCTTTTTCTTTCTTTCTCTTTCTTTTCATTCCTCTGTCTCTCTCTCCATCCACTTCTCTTTTCTCAGTGCTCAGTGAATCTTTCTTGTGAACAATACAGATCAGACCCATACTGTGTCTATTCTATAAAACAAAACAATAATAAAGTGTTTTATTTTCCTGATTTTCTTATTTTAATGTTAAAAACACTGATTAGATTTACCTATTTTGAAGAGATTTCTTTCATTCATAAAAAGGTGAGGAAGCATCATTTCACAAATTCAAGGGTTGGCATACTTGGTGGAAGTGGCTTTCCCCTCCACTCCGTCCCTCAGAGGGCAACAAGAAACTTGAGGACATCCAGAGGGAGTTGTTGGCCAGCCAGCAGCTTAGCACTGGGGTTATACTCCCCCCCAGTGGACATTATGGGAACAGAAGTCCCTGCAATGGAGAACAATCAGCAACATGGTCCTAAATGCACAAGTTTGGAGCATTGTTAGTCTCCTGTTACAAGTTGTGTGATCAGAGGAGTAATGGTCGCAGATACGGTTTTAGAGTTTTGATCAAGGAGCATTAGCAGCCACCAGGGGTGACTGTCTGAGACCATGTGTTCATTATGGAACTAAGACCTAACTTCCTCAAGTCCATCGAGCCTTGTTATTGTTCTCATCCACAATGTCTGGCATTCATCAGTTCATGGTATGGCAGAAAATGCATTCAGTTCATTTTCATGCAAGCGTTCAAACACACATTATCAACACTAGTGCAGTGCCTGTAGGAAGTATTACTATTAGTACTTAATACTTTATTACCTATTACTGAACATTGGGCGGCCCCCGGGAAACAAATTTCGTTCAACATATGCACATGTGGTGAATTACAATAAAGAATGTGTGTGTGTGTGTGTGTGTGTGTGTGTGTGTGTGTGTGTGTGTGTGTGTGTGTGTGTGTGTGTGTGTGTGTGTGTGTGTGTGTATTTCTATATATGTATTTTTTATATTTGTATATGTATTTTTCTTGTTTGCCTCAATGAGTGTATGTTGGACTGTTACATAGTCTTAATAGACAAACTGTACATTGGGTAAAAATGGACATACAATGAGATAAGGAAAGACATGCAAATACAGTTACTGTAAGACAATGAAAGACATTCAGTTAAAATGGTTGGACATATATTAACAGAGATATAGGAAGGAATAAACACAGTTAGTTTACATGTAGCACAAACAGATGGATTTGAATAACATGGGTCAGGGAGATTAGATCCCCACAGAGTGAGCCAGGCTACAATTTATGCTGAAAGTGGGGATCTCAATCTACATATGAGTTATTAAATTGTGTCGATGGGTCAAGTAAAACCGGACTAAATCTCTTATTTTGTAATGTTTCCTATATATGTTGGCTGCATGATCATTGCAGGTAGAAATAGGACAACAGAGCTTTGAATTGTAATGAAAGTGCTGGGAACATGAGGAGGAGCCGTAATACGAAGCTTTAACCTGTAACTAAAGTGCTGCTGCAGGATAGCGCTGTGATGCATAAGTCTATGGAAGTCTATGACACACCATCCTGCCATGCACAAGCTACATCCAAAAGCTGTGGTGGATCTGACAACAGAGAGATATGCAAGTCACAGACACACAGACGACGCTCTCTGCTTTATAGCTAGATGAGAAGAAATAGTCTTACCCTGATGATGAAAAATGTGAAATTACACATACAAATATTTTATAAAACTAAACACAATGTAGTTCTGCCATCTGCCAACACCTCAGTCAAAAATGTCCCATGGTATTGTGCGTCATATTCTTCTATGTGTTGACAATACTTTTGTTTGCTTCTTGGAGCTCCAACATATTTCCCGCCTCAGAGCCTCTACGGAACAAAACGATTGACAATGTTTGAAAATGGCTCCGACAACGTGATTACAGATGTGACAGTATGACAGTTGTCAAAGTCTGGAAAAAAAGAGATGTGAATGCGAAAGAGAGGCAGAAAGTCATTGAGAGAGAACGCTAAGCTGGAAGCTCTCTGTGGAGCAGACGACTGACAATAGTTGACAAGTGATGGAGAACAGTGATATGTCCTGCTTTAAATGGAAGAGCAAGAGAGGATAAATAAAGGATGAGACAAGCAGCAAGTGATATGGACGATATTTGGAACAGGTGTGAAAAACAGCTTCTCTTCCAATGACGACCACTGTCAGTTACTGGCACAACTTTTATTTCTTCTGATTCATTTACAGTTAACTGGCTCGGGTTCAAGCTGGAGACAAAGAAAATACATTGTATTCCCCCATTTGCCATGATGACACAGTTCAGTGTTTATACAAATCAATTTAATTCACCCTCAATGTCAAGAAGGCTTCATTGTATCTGTGTAAAAACTTTGTAGAAAGTAGGGCAGCACTACTGATTATTTTCATTTCTCATTAACCTGGAAATTTTCTGTATTAATCGATTAGTTGTTCAGCCAATAAAATATAAAATAATAATAATAATAAAGCCTAAGGTGCCATCCAAGTTACATCCAAAGTGGAGCTGTCATGAATTGACTTTTTATCCAGTTTTTTTTATATCTTGGTCCTTTTTTAACTATTAATCTTTAATCACAGGTCCCTTTGCTGCAGAGAACATCTGCAGATAGTTTGACGTCAAGTAAAAACCTCCTGAACATCTGTATCTTAGGTTAAACAGAGAAACAAGCTGAGCCAATGTTAGTAGCATGAACCCACGCTACTTTATGATGTCATTAACTCAGTCGTTTGCTATTGTTTTGATTGAGAGACCCCTGGCAGCAGGCAATGACATATCGTGCTTTAAAATGCAATTAGCTGACCTCATAGTTAGAACCTTTTACTTGGATCAAAGAAAAAACACATTTCCAGAGCATCTCAAAGGATTCCTAAAGACTGACCTTATCTATCTATCTGTCTGTCTGTCTGTCTATCTGTCTATCTATTAATCAATAAATATAAATGAACAGATTTTAATGAACGCTTCACTTTTCTCATTAATATAAATGAGCCAGATTTAGCTATTTTACATTCGCAGTATCTTGACCTCATGAACCAGAATGAGTTAATTTCTGCTCAAATTTCCAAAAGCCCCAGGAGTCCCCTCAGCAGAATTGGAAGCATCTTTCTCAAAAGATTCATAAAGAATGCCCTAATCTATCTACCTATTGATCAATCAATAGATATAATGAACATTTCACTTTTCTCATTTAATATAAATGATCCAGATTTTGCTAGACAACTATTTAACATCCGCAGTATCTTGACCTCATGAACGGGACATGGAATGAAATCATTTCTGATCAAATTTCCAAGAACCCCAAGAGTCCCCTCAGCAGAATTTTGTGGGACAAAGATGGAACAGGTGCTTCAGTGGCATTTTCTCTTTTTCAAAGACACAAACGTCTTTTATCTCCTTGGGTAAACTGCTGCTATCTCTCCATTTCCTGCCCCAAGCAACCTCACTTAGTGCCTTTCCCCCCAGGGAGCCTTTCCTTGGCAAACAGGGCTGTTTATTTTACTAAAACGGTCCTTCACTTCAGCTGGTTTGTCTAATTAAAATGTTGCAAAAGCATCGTGGAGTAGGCATTTTATTTAACAGCTAATTGTGCTGGCGCTAGGGACTGGGATATTTTATGCATACACTTTCCAAGATCTTGGGGAAAGAACACAGTTGTATACACACACGCACACACAAACGCACTCACACGCGCACACACACACTCAGGAGATCAGTTTCTCGTTCATTGGTGGGATGAATTTTAAACAGTCAGGAGTATTGAGTTAATCAGAGAGAATTCTGTGGGGGAATATCAGGTTGCCTTTTAGCACGGGAGGATGCATGTATGATTAACGCACCACTCCCCATTGGACTGAACAGAATAATTGTCTTGTTTACCAACAGGTGTTTTTAATCTAGACACAGGAATTAACAATCCTTGTTTGTAGGGGCTCTCGGGGGTTGTCATGTTTGAGATGTAATGACTCGCCATTTTTCTTGTCAACAGCTCATGTCATCCTAATTAAGTGTTTCAAGTCTGCGATTTTAAAAAGGACAGGGTGTATCTAAGACAAACCTTTGTCGGTGTTGTTAAGGTTGGATTAGCGAGAGCCAGTGCACTTCTAGTAGACGTCCCCCTTCTCAGGTTTAACCGGATTCTTGAGTATGTGTGAATATATTTGATACACCCATAACAATGGTAAAGAGTGCACTATTATGCACTACCTGCTGAGGGTAATGCTCTGCTGGAAGTACAATTACAGACTGGTCTGATGACTGGGGCAGCTGGAGGTTAAGAGTCTCACTCAGGGGCCCCTTAGTGGTGGTAACAAAGGGAGAACACTTAACAAGTGTATCTGGTTTAGAGATAATAATAATGATAACGATAGTAATATTCACTTAAATTTTACTGCACTTTTCATTCACACTGAATGTCAAAGTGCTACAGTGTAAAAAACATAGCGTTAAAGGTGGAATATGTAAAATGAGCAGAATACCGACATCTAGTGTAGTTGCAACATTATCCATTATCCATTATCAATTAGAGGCATATCTATGACAGCCAGCTATCAGCTATGGCCTGCTATCATTCATTCTTTTCTTACCTGCTTGGGATTCTCTTTGTGTCATATAATCTAAACAAATAATGTTGTTGAAGAGGAATTTGACCGACAGGTACTGTTAGCTAAGTTAGCGGGCAAGTTAGCTTAACTTGCTGATCTAGGAGACAAGTCGCCATTTTTGGGTGCATTTTGATGCCATATAAATCCTTTACATGAGTCTATCTTACATATGCTTCACCGATATTGACTCTGGTTTTTGCTCTTTTCCAGTCACTCTGTATCTGTACTCTGTATCATTATTATTTTTTAAATATAGCTTTTAATAAAACGTCTACATATTCAACCTTTCAGATAAATTTACATTTTCTAAGCCAGTTTTAATTAAAATAAAATACACTGTGGTCATTGTGGATCACATTTCTAAAGTACTACACCTTGAAAATCTCATAATGGTTAAAGCCAGACCCAAAGTGACAGTTTCAGGTATCATTTCGCACCACTTTACCATGAAGGAGCAGCTTTTGATTTTGGAGTTGCTTTTGCTTGTTTATTTAGATTTCACTTTAAATTAAGTAGGCCTATATAATTACAAAAATGATAACTACCCATGGTTAAGGTGAATCACAGTTATCTCCTAGACAAGGCAGTTGAACAGGTGAGCACCGAGTTGTTTTATGTGCTTATATATAGAAGCAACCTGCTGCTGTAGATTGCACAATTATACGTGAATTCACAAGTTCTCGCGGGTTCTACTGCAAGCTGGAGCACAGACGGATATGGTGAGGGTTGACGGATGCCAGATGACAGCTGACCTGATCGGAGGCGTTCCAGATCAGAGCCGTTCCAGACTGGATCCGCATGCCGTGGAATTTGGGCGTTAGAGAAATGGTTTGAAGTTGGTTAAAAAGAGGTTTTGCATAGATGTCTTGGTCAGCGAAAGTCAGCTGAGGAGCAAACAGAACACCCAGGTTAGTGAATAAGGAGGAAAGGGGGATGTCCTGTCCTGATGTCTGTCAAAGGTAAGATTGGTAACCTGCTAGTTTACTGGTCTTCAACTTTTGTTGTCGTAAAATCTCAACTCTTAACAGTCCAATACTAACAAGCTGAAAGAATATCACCACCTATCCTAGCAGAGGCAACATGGCTCTATCAATAAACCGATTTCCCTCCTATACATGTAGGTATACTGGGACAAAGACAGCAGTCTAGGCTGAAGTCCTAACCAAGTTATAAGCATAGCTCCACTTTACTGTACATGAAAACCTACTAACTGTAAGCTTAAATTGTCTTAATTATAATTTACTGAGAAGCAGTGTATTGCTGTCCTCTCTGGTTCAACATCACAGCATCAGAAAAAAAACACAAATGTTTATTACCATAACTAAAGATTAGGATTATGATTGTGTTATGATTATGTTTTAGCCAATGTTTGTCTTCTGTCTATCTGTTTGTTTGTCTGTTTATTAGCAAAATACCTCAAACTTGTTGTCAAATTTTCATAAAATGTTGAGAATGGTGCTATGAACAGATTATTACATTTTGGTAATGATCTGGAAGAAATCCTGGTTTCGGGATGACTTTGAATTTTTTGTTGTTTGGTAAAAAAAATAAAATAAAATTACAATTAATTAACTGTGGGGTTACTGTAATGAATAACAGTGTGAGGTTTTGCTGTCAGATTTCTTTCAGCAGATGTGATGCTAAAGATAAATTGATTAGGTTTCATATTTTTTTTACTCACTGCTCTTCCTGTCATTCTAGCTACCAGACAAATAAGGAAAATCACCATGTGTTATCAATAAAAACTATGAGCAGGATTTTTTCTTCCTCTAATGAGGTGTTAAAGCAGTTGGGTTGTGGTCTTCCATGGTTTAGGAGGGTCTGGAGAAAGATAGTGTGAATTTGGTGCAGTCATGGCAGTGAGGAAGAGGAGAGGGTTTCTAAGTGAGAATAAAAGCCTAGCTTGTATTACCTTTTCACACATCAGCCTGAAGCTGACAGGCTGCTAAAGCAAAGGTATTTTAACATCCAATTTCAACTGTTTCGTGCCACAATTGTGTGAGACTAGGGGTGAAAATGAAAATGGAAAGAAAGAGAAAGAGGGACCTAAACTTGTGAATGGCTGAAGAGTTTCCTTTTATTTAATAATTTCTTTTCTCCTGGATGGAAGAATAAAATCTCTGGCACATATATCAATACCTTTAACTGGGTGTGGATCTCCCTATTGTCATTTCTCACCTATGCAGAAAGGGAAAAGCGGTAGTTTTAAAAGTGCTGGATGATCACTGATCTGAAAGATTTTTGAAACATGTTAACAGGAAAGACCAAAGGGATGAGATGACACCAGGAAACAAGATTTTGAAGCTGCATCTAGCTGATTTAGAAACATCATATTCAGACATGTAGGTCTTATAAAGTAAATACTGTTTGTACATGGTCATATTATCATCTTTGTCATATTGATTGGTTGTCAGCAACTTTTATCAGTGAAAATCTGCTGATAATTCAACTTTACACTACCTTCCCAAAACCAAACAGCACATAGACAACGTCAGAAACTTTCATGGTGAACCCAGTGGAGCCTTTAGATGCTAAGAAACCAGATATTTCCCTCAGGGGTTGGTGGAGACCAAACCAGAACTAAAGGATTAAGATTGACCACTGGGTCCAAACCCTCCAAATTAATGCCAATGCAGATCCTGAATGTGTGACACAGCAACTTTATATATGCCAGTGTTACGAAGCAATCAACAACTCGTTTGTTGTTTTGTGGTGGTTCATATTGTTATTGCAAGTTCCATCGTTGTTTGTATTTTATGTTTGTATTGTGATGTGTTGTAAATTCTGCCCTTGTTTTTTTCCTATGCTTGTATTTTTTAGCTCTGTGTTTTACTTGCATAATTCTTTCCTGATTCTATTTGTGTAATTTTTCTGGAAGTCATTTTGGTTCGACTACAATTTAAATTTTTAAACATGCTCTATGAATAAACTTACTTGTCCACCTAGGTGAATGCACAGAAGACATTAATAGTATTACAATCTGTGGTGTAGTGTCACAGAATGAAAACTGAGTAAAACAAATTGATTCCGTCTCTCTTTTTTTTCGATGTGATTCTGTCATTGTCAATCAATGCTAAGCTAGGCTATTATTAACTTTGCATGAATGCTAGTAGGACAAAATTCAACCAACCAGCGTATTTTGTCTCACTAGCATTCATGCTAGCTATGACACTACCCTGGAAAGCTTTGCACAAGTCATTCATCCCATGTTAAAAACTAACCCCAGTTTTAACATCATTTCAATTTTAACATCAATTCTGATAAGGAATTATCAAAATTAAACTACAGTACAAACTGGACTTGTATGAGTAAATTGTAGAGGCATGCCATACAGTCAAATGGAGGATCAGGGCCTTGTTATATTGTTTTCTTGTGTAATTTTAGTTAATGCTTACCAAGGTGACAGAAATGTCCTTTTATGGGAGAATCTCCTACTTAAAGAACAGAGGAATAGGTTCATGGCAGTGTCACCCATCCTATAATCTTTGTGTGCAGAATGTTCACTTTACAGCTTGGTAGTCAGAAAGTGTCCTTGACAAAACCATGGATGTAATATACAACTGGATACCAGAATGAAAAATGGCTGCATTTCATTTCAATGGAAGTTGCTAACCTGGCGCACACACCGAAAAGATTTGATTTCCGGATTTGTTTCAGTGTTATGCGACCCATAGAGACTGATCAGTAGAGTCTTCCCCATGATGCTCCAGGGCCTCCCATCATGCCCCAGGGTGATGTGAATGTGTAAATTGCGAATAAACTCACATTTGAGTCATTTAATTCACTTAATGACCACATTAAAAAACATTCGGAGAAAAATGAATTAATAAAAAAAACTAAATTAATAAATAAAAAAACTGTCCTCACTCCTGCGACAGCAGGACCACACTGTGTCACACAGCTCTCAGAATAGAGACTTTTCCAGAGTTTTTCTGGCCTGGTTTTTGATCAATAAAAAGTCCATGACATCAAAATATATAAAACAAAGACTTGTAATTAACAGGGTTATAGTTGGGGGGGTCAACAGTTTTATCGGCTTCTCTTTTACTATTGCAGTCTATGGGAAAAATGCTTTTCAGATCAAATGGGATTTTTTGTTGCAGTACCACGAGTGGCCACTGGCCACTGGCTGGCTGAGAGGTGGTAGCTTATCCAGGTTTTATATTCCATCCATGGATAAAACCTACTGAGTTTGACACGGGCAAAGGTGAAACACAGCAAACACAGACGGCTGCATATAGTCACTCAGCAACATTAGAGCAGCTCACAATCAATCAACCTTTATTTATACACTACCTTTCAAACAAATCAAAATGAGTTAGCGATGACTTACACTTTATGGATGAACGTAATTTTAATTTATTTACAATTCTCTTACAGTAGATTCTGGTGGCATCTAGTGTCGAGGTGGAAAATTGCAACCGAGTACCTCGAGTGTGTAGGAAAACCTACAGTGGCCACAAAAAATGTAAAAGGCCATCTCTAGAGCCCTTGTTTGGTTTATCCCTTCTGGGCTTCTGTAAAAATATGGTGGGCTCCATGGAGGAGGACCTGTTATCCATGTAGATAAAAATGCCTCAATTTCAGGTAATAAGAATACAACAATTCCTGTTTTGATAAAAAATCAAATTACAATGTGAAAGAAAAATACTCCCCTTACATTTTAATTTTGGCTTTATATTTATTGGCCAGTACAATCCACAAAAACTGTGATAAATATGTAATACTCAAGCACTGATTCACATTTAAAATACACACACAATTTCATTTCTGCTATTGAAATTAAAATAAAAAGAAGTATCCATACCAGATTGAAGCTAAACTTTGAGCTGCTCTTCAAAGCCCTCCTCCCCTGCCAGTGAGCAGGATAGCATCCTATCCTATTTAGAGAGGGGTTAGCCAGGATTAAAGGGTGTTTCTGTCGCTCTTATCTAGTGTTTGAGCACTTGATCACGGAGGCATGCCCTAATCCGAACATCGATGCGGTTCCATCAACACGCTCTCCTGGAGCAGCTCGCCAACAAAAGGGACTGTTGGGGCTTGTTTAGATGGGGCCACACACACACACACACATGTGCGCGCGCTTACACACAACATGCACACACATGCACAGAAACACACAGATCCCTTTTTAAAGAACACAGTTTCTGCTGTTGCTTGCTTTGATAGTTGATGCCAAACATCTAATCTCATAAACTTCTGCTTGTTCTCTGCTGACGGACTCAGACTTAAGATCTGTGAAGCGTTTGTGTTGTGTATTAGTCTTTGTGTGTGCGTGCGTGTGTGTGTGTGTGTGTGTGTGTGTGTGTGTGTGTGTGTGTGTGTGTGTGTGTGTGTGTGTGTGTGTGTGTGTGTGTGTGTGTGTGTCAGAATCGGGTTTGTTTGGAAATCTAAGTGGGAGATTAAGTCAGGTTGGTTGATCACCAGTGGATTTGTTTACAACAAGCTTTAGACAGAGATGATAAGCTGTTTATGTCAGATCTGTCATGAATAATTGCAAATGTTTGGACCTTGTGATGTGTGTTACATGATAGCCTACATGTGATGATGCCTTCTGTCAGTGTGGCTCAGCCATCAGCATATATCATATTTGAAAATTGCTTTAATACCATTTTGGGCTCCTAAAATTGACATTTGAATAAAACTTTTTCAACAACAATTTCTACTAGTTAAGTGTTTGTTTATCATGATGCAACATTATAATATGAGTAAATGTATTTTCAACCTACATTTCCGGACTAGTATTCTCAGGATAAGAAAGATTGAAAAACATAATTCTGATACATGGGAATTTAATTAGGAAAGCCCTTGAAATTAGAATCTCATTTTCAAGGGAGACCTGGCTGAGAAACAAAACAATTATAAAATATAGCATGTTCAAACCGATGAGGGGCAACACTTACATAATAAAATTCAAACACGGTTCTACCAAATTCTGACCAAATTTAGAACTGTCACAGTTTTATTTTAGGGGGCCTAAGCCCCTAAAAAAAGGTTGTGAGCTAGTAATAAAAAGTAAAGAGGTGAACTGGACCAATGGATGAATGAACTACATAGCACCTTTCATGCACACAGTTCAGTTTGTTTAAGCCTACAAGGTGGATGGGGGACAATTAGTGTTACTCAAATACTATTTACACAGTTTCTGTGGGAAGAAACAGAGGCCAGCTCTCATAAAAAAAGGCATAAAATACGAATTACAGAAAACCATTATGGATTAAAACAGACAGTTACTATTGTAGTTACGGGCTATATTAAAAAAACACCCTACGTTTTGAGTTGTCCTTTAAAACTGTCAGCTGAGTCAGCAAGTCTAATATTTAAAAGGCAGAAATTGAGCCAAATGCGGTTAACAACAGAACTTTACTGTTTATGGTAAAATCTGGATGTTTCATTAAGATCAACCAATTGTGCTCTTGAATTTAATTTAAAAACGAAGTATATAGGTGTATTTTGAGTTTGTCCATCTGTGTTGTGTATAAGTGTGTGAGAACAAGGCATAGATAGACTGAGTATGATCAAATGTGGAGGGAAAAAATGACCATTTGCTTCCTCTTGTGGGCCTGCTGGCTATTTGACAGGACTGTATATCATACTCTTGGATGAGTTGTAATTGTAAGTGACTGCTCTGTGTTTCTCAGAAGTGGTTGTGTGTATGTGTGTCTGTGTGGTGCTGGTGGGGAGTGGGAGGGGGGGGTTCAGTGGTGTTTTTGTAAAAATAAAAGGAGAAGTGTTGCGCTTGCTGTGGATTCTTTAGGAAATTGCTGTCGCACACGCAGGGGCTGGAGCCGGGGCCTGGCGACGGAGACTGGAGTCTGGCTCCCAGAACCATTACTACGCCTGCTGGAGCCACGGAGGCCAAGCTGTGTGTGAGTGTGAGTGTGTGTTTTGATAATATGGTGAGCTTTTGGGGGGTGAAGCAAGACATGTGTTGGATAATGCTTATGAGTGTATGACATACTTGTGTCAGTATCTTGCCATTATATCAATATCATATTTGACAATAAAGTAAAGCTGATGTACTACTCACTCTAATTGTCAAGTGTGTATAGTTGTTAACAGTTAGAATTACACTTACATACCAAAACCAATTCACAATGACATATTTGTTGTGTTTAAAAGTACACACATTTATGTTGCACATGCTTGTGTCTATATTTTGATTACACAATAAACATGGGCATGTGTGTGTGTGTGTGTGTGTGTGTGTGTGTGTGTGTGTGTGTGTGTGTGTGTGTGTGTGTGTGTGTGTGTGTGTGTAGAAACGGTATAGCTATAAATCTTTGCGATGTGAACAGAAAACTGGAGTCGCCACTCTGGAGAAACTCACAGACTAAACACTGATGACCCCATTGTTGACCTCTACCTCTCTCTCACACACACACTCCCACACACACCTTCCAAAATGACACATACGTGCATTTTCTGACCCACTGTGTCCCAATAGTTAGGTAGCAAATGATGATTATTTAGACTGCCAGTTAATCTGACAAATATTTAGCAACTGATTGATCATTTTGCTTATAAAACATTGGAAATAGTAAATAAATAACTAAATGCTCATCACCTAGCTCAAGGTAAGGTCTTCAAATTGCTCCACAGACACACGCTGGCACCTTCAATAACATGAATATCAAAAGCATTGAGTACTATCAAAATGCACGCGCTCACATACATACAGTATACTACCTACCCTTGTGTAATCAAATCATGCATGCAATCACACCATACAATTTAAATGGTCCAAGATTAGAGGACATAAATTTACTGTAATGTAAGTTGTAGAAAAGCTGATAAATTACAGCCACACTGTCTCTCTAGTGTTTTGTTCAGACTGTTGTTAGATGGAGCTTGTTTGTTTAGGGACAATTGTATGTAAATAACACAGAAAGGGGCTGTTCAAAGGCAGAAAAAGAAGAATATCTTTTTGGTTTATCTGATCAAGTTATCTAGAATGATATGTTAGCATATTTTAATAAACTACTAGTAATATCATTTGTAGGATATTGAGAGGTGAGGGCCCACAATGCTGCCATTCATTCCTCATTAAATCATGTGAGTGTGGATGTTTACAGGTCTACAACTAAATATTATTTTTATTATTGATGTTGATTTATTTTCTTCTCTTATCCAATCAAATCCCCAAATGCCTGGTATTTCTTTTTTTTTCTTTTTTTTTTTGGAAAAATGACAAACATTTATCATTTTCGGGCAATTGAAATCATTTTGGCTTCAGGCTGTCCACTAATCAACTACTAAGCGTTGGATTTTTTTTTTCTGTTTTGGCACAGCAGGCTTTAACAATTTACCTTTTCTCTGGACGTTTGTTTTTGTTGTTTACTGTTAAACATGTTTTAGTTACAATAAACATAAAAGGAAAATAATGTTTCTTTGTTTTTCCTTCATTTGAATATTGTTGAAGTGAGGGGGCTTAACTGAGGAAATATGACATTTGTAAAAAAAAATGCAATTAATACATTTTATATATTTCTTTTGTTAGAAACCAATAGGAATTTTATCATTTAATGTGAAATAGGCTGAGCTGGACAGTGAGTCTCTGTCTCCCCCTGTTGGAGTAGTGATGGTAATGCAGGGAAACGAAGCAGGAGTTTGACCGGTAACCCACGTCCCAGTGACTTCCATTTGCCCTCAAAACCCCACAAGAACTGTTAGGTCGACCTTTGACCTGATACCACACACTGGAGCGACCTCATTTATCACCTGGATGTGGAGTGTTGTGATAGGGTAGGGGGGCCTGGAGGGGGGGTGGGGGGGTCATTAGTGTGCAGGGCAGCGTCTTGTGTTGTTTTTTAACGGGGAGTTTGGGTGCTGAGGCTCTGGGGGTGTAAGCACTCTCGAAGCGGAAAAGGAGGCTTTCATGTACGTGTACGAAAGTTACAGACAGAGAGACGCTGTCTGGTTTGATTCTGATTGGACGAGGGGGGGCAGGGGATGCAGAGAGGTCAGGGAGTCAGGCCTGATGAATGTTTTGTGATACTCAGGAGGGGTCTCTATGAGGGGGGGAGCACAGGGAAGTGTGGTTTGAATTAGTGACAAAAGTGAGTCGCTTTAAAACTTCTATGTGTATTTACTGTTGTGATAAGGCTGCAGTAGGAAGAGTCCATCTTATAATTCAAGGATCTGAGCTGTGTTGGGGGGCGCCTACATTTTTTTTATGTGTAGCAATTTGTTTTTTCCAGATTTTGACCCCATTTCTTCCCAATTCAGAATGCATCCCTGCCACTACAACCCTGCACCAAGTTGCTACAGATTTAGGGAGTAACAGATATTTATGTGAACCCCTCTACACGAAGGAAAGGGAGGCTCAAGTGCAACAGACTCACTGTAAATATTTCAAACCACAGAGGTCAAAACAGTCATTTTCCTCCACACAACAGAAAACAGTTAATTTTCCAAAAGTGTTTCTACGAGAAGTCTGTGTGGCAAAATCTCAAGAAAATACTAGCAGGTTTTGTGAGAGAAATGTAATTTCTTATAACTGCAATAAAATAACAATTTTTTTTCAATTCTATAGTGAAAAAAAATCTTGCTCTCCTGTCAGAAGTTGTTAGGGCCAGGTTATGCTGGCTGTTTTCATATAATGCAGGGTTTCCCACACATTAGACCAATCTGTGGCGCAGCACCACAGAATGAAAACTGTGTGCCACATATTGATTCCATCTCTTTTTTTTCCAACATGAATCTGTCATTCTCGCTCACACACAGAGAGAGCAAGAGATCAACAGCCGTACAATGCGGTCGCCGTTATCAACCGACCCAAGCACAACTCAAACCTCCAGTTAAGTCACCTTCAGTGACCCAGTTATAATCAGATTAAGGCAATGAAGTGTCATGTAAATGTACTAAGTGAAATTCCAGGCTGGATGGGACTCTAGTTGGTATTGTCTATTTAATTTGCTAATCTAATGTACCCTTTAGAAATAGGGTGGCACAAAATATCAATATCACAATACTTTCTCTTGCAATACATAATCAATACACTAATGCTAAACATATTTTTTTGCCCACGAGTGAGAAAGGGGTATAATATGTAACACAGGTCCTCTGGCCAGGAGTCAAATCACCATGGATTGTATGATACTGCCACATAAATGCAGTAAATAAATACATAATTACTGCTTTTTGCCTTATATGGGTATTTTTTCTTTAGTCACAGTCATAGATTGTCTTGCAAAATTATAACAAAATCACTATAGCATGATAGTCTGATTATCGTGGGCCAAGTATTCTCATTATGATATTGTGAGTTAAACTGCAGGACAGTTTTAAAAAACTAACTTTAGTATTTAGGTCAAAGCAGCCACAGAAGACACACTGTACTGATGGGTGAAAATTACTAGAAAAGTAAGGCGTACAAGAAGATGAGACGACTGCTTTGAAAAAGCAGTTTTAGCTTAATGCTATGTCAATAGGAAAACGGCCCTAATGTTATTCTGCCAGGTAATATAGAGATTAAACTTATCTTAGTAACTGTAGGAACTGTTGCACTCCAAAAGCAAAGTCAAGAACATTAGGGTTGTGCTGACTAAATTCTACACATCTAACAATAAACACACATATTATGCAGTCATTCTTGACTCCGCACAATATCTATTATTTGTCCAGAATGGCTCTGATAATTTATAGCTGTTAAAGAATGTTTCACCACAACAGCACAACAGAGACTCCAAATTTGTGCACTTCATATATTTCAAAGCAGCCACAGCAATTACACATGAATCAGAATAATGCACAGAGCCACAGAGCCTGTAACAGTCCAGTTTTCACTTTGGTGACAGACAAAACAGCAAATACACACCAAACCAGGATACAATAAAAAGTTGTGCAATGAAAACACAGCTCCGGTTTGAGTAATAGTTGAACAGCAACAAAGTCAACATATCTTGTGAAAAATATGAGCCAACAACTGACTGTCATTTCCTTTATGTGTTTATCTTCTGGTTAATTTTAGAAGTCTTTCATTAATCTTTTAGGGCTATAAAATGCCCAATGTTATGTCTGCAATTTCAATTTGCTGTCCAACCAAAGGTCTAAATCTCCAAGAAACTCAATTTACAGTGATATAAAACTGAAAAAACAGCACATACTCATCTTTCAGATACTGGAAGCAGCAAATATTTGCCGTTTACCCTTGTCCAAAATTGTTGATTAATTTTTTGTTGACAGTTATCATCTAAGATAGCTCCTAAATCAACTTTTTGTGAAAGAAATATAATTTCTCACAATTGCAATAATATTGCTTTAGTTCTATAGCAATAAAATCTCCTGTCAGAAGTTGTCAGGGACTTTATAAAGCAATGTTGCAGTGTGACAAAATAATAAGAGTAGTAATAATAAGAGTAGCATCTTACCTCATGTGGACTGGACCTGGACCAGTCCACATGAGGCCATGCTAACCATGGTGTGGCTAGTCACAAGCTAACAGGTAAACTAGCTTCTTTTACTGCCGACCTAACTACTCGTTAGCCACTATTAGATACGATAGCTCACTAAAAACACATTTTTATTTCTTGAAACGTCCCTTTCCTGTCTCTTCTTTCCACAAGAATACTGTTCGTTTATTGTGTCTGTTCCGCTTCTGAAAAACAGTATTTAATGTCAAAGTCTTGACATAGACTAAACTAAACATGTGAAGCATTTTTGAACGGAAGCAGACTTTAAATTTTCAAGAGTTCAGTTGAAAGCGTGTTTACTATTCGTCATTATTGTTTGTAAATGATTAAGATGTTTTAAATGCATACCAAATTGAAATAATACATCTTAAGGGCTTTATACTAATAAAATACATTTAACTAGGTTGATATGGTGACTTTTATTGAAGATTAAGACTTTGCAAAAAATTGTGATTTGAAAATATTGTGTAATATAAATATCTGTCTACCAGTCCTGAGAAACTGAAAAACTAGACTGAATTTGTTATGTTTACTCCACTGATGATGGATGGGAGGCTCACTGTGTGTGCATGGACTAATTAACTGTTTATGTACACAAGGGAACTTTGGATAAATGACCTTTCAATAACCTGAAGGGACATTTCTGTTTTATGAAGTACATACAGAACATAAAGCAAATATTAGGACAGCATAATAATACAAAGACAACACACACTGACAGAAACCAGACAAAGTAGAAGAAAATATGCGCTGACTTGTACTTAGATTAAAAAGGAAATGCATCTTGGGAAATGCTCTTTCAGTGTTTTATATATTTCATGTTCTAATTAAAATACTGAATGGTGAGATTTAGATACACAAGTGGTAATGTCTGGATGTTTTGAATTGCAATTGATGTACCTACTCTTAATATGTTTAAACCTTATTTTTAAAACTGTCAGCATGATCCATTGACAGTTTAGAGTTAAAGGTTGGACTGAAATGGGACTTTACCATTTGATAAAGAAAAAATAGATACAAGCAATGACGCACTTGAATGTAAATCAATCTGTCTGGTTTTAATCATGTCAAGATTAATACAGGTAAAACTAGCCTGAATTTACACATTTATACCACATGGTGCCAGTGTATTCCACCATCTAGCCATACATTCATTACTTTGTACAAAGTTGTTGTTCATCTCAGAATGTAATGATTTTAAAGTGATGTTGAAATTCTCTGATTGCAAGAATTGGTCCATAGGCTTGATAATGTAAGCTTCATACTCCTTGAAGCTGCAAGATAATGTGACATTATTACACTTTCAGGTTTCTGGTTTAAAAATGGTATAAAGGTCCCATATCATACACTTTTCTTTGGTTTTATTTGAAAGGTTATTATCCCTAACAAGATATAGGGGTGGTTTTTAGTACCAAAAATCATCACAATACAGTTTGTCATCTTCACTCTCAAGTTTCTTTCTTGAGCTCTAGAAAGGCAGGTCATTTTGCATATGTCTCATTAATATGGCGGTGAAACATTGATCAGGATGAAGAAATGATCCTGCTCTTGCCGACTCTGTTACATGTCCAAATTAGGTTTTTAAATATAAACATTGTTAAAAACAACCCAAACCTTAGTGAAAATTTAAGAAACGAAAAAACATCAGCTATGATCCTGACCACATAGACAAGAGGGACCATCCCTGCATCCATCTCAAAATCAGATGAAACAAGGGGGTAAACATGAAGGCTTTTAACATCGGCTACATTCAAGGCCACATAGCTTTTCTTTGCCAAGCATCCTGCTAGCCAATGTCCTGGTGTTGTAATAAACTGGACTCATCACATCAGTTTCCAATGGCATATCAAAAACTGTAATGTCCTTTGTTTTACTGAATCTTGGCTAAATCCTGGAATACCAGACAGTGTCATTCAACCAGATGGCTACTTTTCCATCTGACAGGACAGAGAAGCCAAAAAAGCAAAAAGGAGGAGTGTGTTTTATAGTCTTATGGGCTGGTATGATAGTAGGAATATTAAAAAGATATCCTGATCCTGCTCACCTGATCTGGAGTTATTGGCGATCAAACACAGACAACATTTTCTATTAGTCATTATCAAAGCGGCTTGATCCCACCAGAGGCTGATGCTGCACTCATTGTTGCTGGAGACTTTAATCAGCTTAAATTTAAGAAAGTTGCCTAACTTCCATCAATATATTGACTGCTTCACAAGGGAATCCAACACTGTTAATCACTGTTACAAACCATTCAGAAACACTTACAGAGTGGAATCACTACCAGTATTTAGGAAAAATTACCATATGATCAATTTGCTGAGGTCTAATTATTTACACAAACTACCATGCATGCCCCCGGTGATGCCAAGGTTAGGAAATGATCCTGCACTACATGACACAGTTTGGAGCATGTTCCAGGACATCACTGTCAACTATTACAAATGACATCAATGGATTTACTGAGTCTGGCCTGGATTTAATTTGTCAAACAACAGAAGCAACTGTATCCAACACTACAGGTAAATTATTCCACAACCAGAAACCATGGGTTACCAGAACCATCTTGGAGGCCATGAACTCTCACAGTTCTGGGCATGACGTCACAAGGGCTTTCAAGCATGTGAACACCAAGATAGCAGCGGGACCAGATGGTATCAGTGGGTGGGTCCTCAAACTATGTGCTGTTCAACTAGTGCCGGTGTTCACAATGATATTCAACCTGTCCCTGGCTCAATCTGCTCTATGTTCTTCAAGGAGTCAACCATCAATCATCTGCTCAAGAAAACCAGACCAGTCTGCCTGGAAGATTCCTGCCCAGTAGCACTTAATGCTTTGATTGACTGGTAAAGGATTAAATTTCCTCCTCGCTACCCATCACACTGGATTCACTGCCTAACGATCAATGGACACACCATAGCATACATCTCCCACATCACCCAAATCTCACCTGGACAAGAATGGGAGCTATGTTTTTCATGTATGTTTTTTTCAGCAATTTCAGTTCAGCGTTCAACACCATAGTTCCTTCTAGGCTCATCACAAAGCTCATGGAGCTGCAAATGATCATCTCACTGTGCATGTGGATGCTTGACTTCCTGTTGAGAAGACCCCAAGTGGTGAGGGTGGGTGGTCACACTTCTTCTACCCTCATCCTTAACACCACATGGCTATGTTCTGAGCCCCCCTTCTGTGCTCTTTATACATACATGACTGTGTAGCCACTTTTGATTCCCAACCTGATTGTTAGGTTTGCTGACAACACAGCTGTGGTGGGCCTGATCACAGATAACAATGAAAAGACCTGACAGAAGTAGAGGCCCTGACCCGCTGGTGTCAGGTCAATAACCTACTTCTGATGCAAGACTAAGGAGCTGATAGTGGACTTTGGGAAGGAAGGAAGGCCCTTTCAACAGGGTGGACAAATTAAAGTAGCTTTAAGTGGCTGCATGCTGGTTCAGTGTTGATAAAGGCAAGACAAAACTTTTTCACTTTAGATGCTTGAGGAAATTCTGGGTATCTTCTCCAATAGTTAGGAATTTCTACGCCTGCCTATCATAAGTGTCCAGACAGGGAATATCACTGCCTGGCACTAAAACAGCACCAGATGGCTAGATGCTGAATGAGGTTACTGCCTAAACTACCCATACTCAAATCATATCAATATACACATTTATCATAGCAGTTTTGTATGCTTGTCTTTTTAGTTATTACTATTTAATTATCATGGCTGTACTTATTACTTTTATTGCACAATTGCAGGAACTGACGGGAAATCATTTTACAATGATCACACTTTAATCTTATCACAAATTAAAAAGACTGATTGATTGATGGACTATTAATGTCTCTCCTCTAATTGGCTGATTTGAATGGCTGTGAAGTGGTGTGGCGGGCGTGACTATAGCTGTGGCATCACAACTTCAAAGAAGACCTGACAGCTTGTTTTAAGGCTGACTTTCTCAATAGGGGCTGTGTGCATTTCTTTGTGGATTGAGCATTTTGAAACATAGGACAGTATTTATATAATAACTAGACCTTCTTATAATCAAAATGATATTAAAATCTCACTTTCTACTACATGGGACCTTTAAATCACCTGTCCTAATTCAAGATTGCAGTTATTAAATTACAAATTATGACATGTAAAATAAATTTAATCACCTACTTTGAATTTGACTCCTACATACAAATCTTTACAGGCCCCAAATGTTACTGAAGATCAAATAGCCTATGAGTTTACTGTAAACCTTCTGTAATATTTATTTAAGGGTAAAAAGTCAGAGCAAATATACAATAATGTAACTTGTAGGTTATTATAGTATGGTATTCTTGTGCTGCAATCCTTAAGTGTAACTACAACATGTAGGACGCGTAAACCACCAACTGATGGCGCTACACGACCACTGTTCTAAAACTCCTGCTGGTTCTTCGCCGAGGCATGATCCTGACAACAATACTGGCAACTGTTTGGAGAAGGAACACAACTCACCGAAAACAAAAGTAGCTAATCATCTAACTTCCCAACACTTCGGGAGATCAGTAGGTGTTAAAGAGCTCAATCCGCAGACTAGTTCACTTCACAAAGGCAATAAGAAGAGATTGCTTTGCGCACAGCTGCTATGGATTACCTTCAAGTCTCTCACAGATATGGTGATAAAAAAGTTAACAAGATTAACCACAGTCCTTTAATCTTTTTTCTTTGGTTGGTTTGTTTAATCAGACGTGCTGTTGGGAGTGTATAAAGACTAAACTATAGTGTGTTACGGTCATTCAAACGAAACTGATCGTGAATTATTTTTTCCCAAAATATACCTGCATTAACCAAATTTATAGTGCGAGTGGCGTGTTAAGTTTACAGTGACCATCTCATTCTGGTGTAATTAGTTTTCTATAGAATAATATTTTTTTTCTTTTTTTTTAGAACAAAAGGTGACATGTCCGGATTAGAAATCTAGGATCCGGGGATGGGAAATAAATTTGCGTGTGTGTGTATGTGTGTGGGAAGGGGGGTTGCATTTATCAAGGGCCCCTACGGCTTGCAGCTCGTGGGCCCTCCACCAAAATGTAGACCGACGTCACCGCTTCCGCCCTGCGCCCCCTCCTCCTCCTCTTCGTCCTCCTCCCTCCCTCCCTCCCCCGGCATCGTTGGAGCTGCTCGGCTGCCTGCAATCCAACATGGAGTAAAGAGAGATGGGGCTCTAGCGGGGCCACCCCTCGGTAACAACAGCGACGACGCGCTTTTTACGCACAACTGGAACCGGAGTCGTCGGTGAAAACATGCGCCTTAGGACTTATTAACGGAGTGTGTTCCTTGTGTGTCCGTGTGTGTGAGAGAGTGTGCGTGTGTGTGTTTGGGGAGGTGAGGGGGGGAGAGAGAGAGCGAGCGAGAGACAGAGAATAGCTGGATTCGGCTACTAAATTGTCTGTATAGGCTACCTGCTGGAGACGATGGGCTATTCAAGTTAGGAAAAGGGGACATTTGCAATCCAGGAGCAACTGGGTGGCTCGGCCGGGGGTGGGGGAAAGAGGGGAAAAGTGAGGAAAAAGAAGACGGAGCTACAGCCAGTCGAAGGCAAAGCCAAAGAGCCGACACTCGCACAAAGGCGCAGAGGGGATTTATGCGGAATTGGAGACAGAATCGGAGGAACCGCGGCGAAAGAATGACAAGCGAAAAGTATGCAACCGCCGTGGTACATTACCTGTGGTGAAACGAGAAAATGATAGAAGAAACACACCCAAACGAGTAAGTACTGTGGCTGAAAGCTTTCCCTATCCGTCTCTCTCCCTTTTTCGCTTCTCCCAGAGCCTACAAGTTAGAGATGATTAGAGCAACTTGGAGGAATGTGCAGACTATAAACTCCTCGCACACAGCCGCCTTTCTTACAGCCCGTGTCTGTGCATGTATGTGTTATTTTTTATTATACGGATTTGCTGTTTGATGCTGCTGTGGAAGCTAAGTATTGACAGTGCTGCTGTACAAGAGGCTTTTTCAGGCCCCCACCTTGGTGTAGACTTGAGAAGGAGAGAGAGAGAGAAAGAAGAGTAGGAGGAGGAGGGGAATAAAGCGTGGGTGGATCGGAAACATTCTCTGAAAGGATCTGAAGCGAGAGAGCAGGCCCCTGTTGCAGCGTAACTTAGAAACTCAAACATGGGAGTTCCACCTTTTATATAAACACGCGCAAACAGCGGCGATCACGCACCTCTTGTTTGTGCGCGGTTCTGTCAAGAAGATTACAAAAAGAAAAAGCAGAGAAACCCGTTTACAGAGGCAATTTGGCTTCGTTGTTTGGCCACATCTGTGTGTTTGCTTCCAACCGAAGGGGGAAGTCTCACAGGATATGAGATATCCGATATGCCTCATCCGCCATCTCTTTCTCAATCGCCCTCATTTGCATAGCCTACCGCGCTCCATTCATAAAAAATAGCGATCGTAAAACGACGTCTCGCCCGCACAAAATACGCCTTTGGTAGTATTTTACGCGCATGTTTGTGTCGGTCTGTTTCTGTCCGAGTCGCGGATCCCGACGTCGCGTCCCGCAAGCTCACGCGGAGCCGCACAATATGCGCACAGGCCCACACAGACCTGTTTATACGGCATTGGCACCCATAGGCCTATATGGAGGCGCTTGGAGCTTAAAATTAGCTTTACTGGAAATGAAATGGGGGGCTAATCTGAAATACATTTCACGCTGGGCAGGTGTCAGGGCGCTTTTAGCCCGGTTGTGTGGACGTTATTGTTCCCGAATAGACCAGCAGAGCTTTCGGACACACGCAGATTCTAATCGCCCCCCCCCCTCCTCAATGTGACTCCGCAGACGGGGCTTTCGATTGTCACGGCCGATAATTCTCCGCATGTAAATGGTTAGAACTGTTTAAATTGTTTGGGCCCCAGTTGGGTATCGACGGGTCCTGCCGTCTGCGTCCGGGCTCCGCGGGGCTGCGCTCGGTAGGAATGCCTGCCTTGCAGATCTCTGTCGGCGGGGGTGGAAGGGCGAAGGGCACCGGAGGGGATGTTTGCGCTGCGGTGGCGTGACGCCGGCTCATTCATAAAAGCCCTCTAACCTTCAGGCCGTCCCCATTCATGCCTGCTGGTCGAGTTTTCAGCGAGTCTGTCTGTCTCCGGTCACGCAGACAATTGGGGGAAAAGAGAAAAGAGGCTCCCCGTAGTCAAACAAGTGCTACAGGTCAGGATTCCAAAAGGAATTTCCAGTTAAACATTCTACTTGGTTTTGGAACCCATACTATTGCCGAGGATAAAGACCCATCTATGTATCATTTAACGCTACAAACATCCTATAGGGTTGTTTTTATACTCCAAATAGGGATTTGATCGTTTATAATCCTACAGGATTGACGGTAAAATTCCTGCCTGCTGGCATAAAGTGCGTCTGTCTGTTCCTGGTCCCACAGACATTATGGAGCAGCAGGGAAAAGGCTTACTAGTCAACAAAAAAAAGGTATACAGGTCTGGATTCCAAAAAGAATCCAATTTAAAAATTCTACTTGATTTTGGAACCATCCTGTAGGACTTTATCTGCGTATGATTAATCCTGCAAAAATCCCTATAAGGTCGTCTTACAGGATTAAGTGCAAAAGAACGTCTAATTCCAAAATTGTATACTACTAATAGGATTTTGATAATTTATAATCCTATATGATTGACTATAGAATCCGTGCCTGCTGGCCATACTCTTCTATATGAGTTATGGTTTTAGTGTGTCTGTGTCTTTGATAGAACAGACAACTCGGACCAGAAGAAGAGGAGTTGCAATCTAGCAGGATGCAAAGACAGTTTTGTACAAACCAGGGCCAGAATGTGCTAGGATCAAATGTTTATGCTAGGTCAAAAACTCACAGTAAACTGTATTATAACAATAGTCATTTTTTGTTAAATCCTATTATTAGTGGTAAAATATAGTTAAATGACTTCTCACCATGGTCGCTTTGGATTTTATTCAACAAGTGTCTTTGTTCGACTCTGCTGCATAAGAAATAACAAAATAGAAGCAATGAGGGCAGGAGCATTGTTCCGTGTCCTCAACAATGATAATTACAGTATTAATACTGTCTGTATGTGTAATAATGTAATAGATACAGTTTTCCGGGACACGTCTAGCTGCAACCATGTGGGAGTATGATGTCAATAACCTGAATTCACTCAGAGATGACTTCTGAAACAGTTTCCATTTTGGTATATATACCTTGTTCTTGGTCATATATATCTAAATAAATAGTGGTGTGAACCCTGACTGCAAAACGGTCCTTCACTTCTGGGTGAGGAAGTGTTTCTATGGCGATGACATGTAGTTCTTGCTTCTACATGTCAGAAGCATGCCCTCTGCGTCTTGCCCACATATTGCGCAAAGGCTGGCGGTTGATTTGTGTCCATTAGGCAAAAATAAGTAAATAGTAATAATATATATATATATATATATAAGATTATATATTTGAAGAATTTGACCCTATACTATACCTTTTTCGCATCAGCCAACAGCTGTTTAGGCTTCTGTTAAATGTAAAATTAATTAATCTAAGTGCAATAAGAATAATTCTTTGGAACTTTGATCCTAATTGACCAAATAATATCCAAAATACCCTAAAATCAATAGGAGTATTGATGCATTAAAGAGAAGTGCCTGCTACCACCTCCTGTCTCATGTCACTTAGCTATGTATGCTGACTGTTAAAGGTTACACGTTTTTTACTTGCTGTAATCATTCCTGCTTTTCAAGCATGGAAGATCCATTTATGTTGGGCTAACAGTGTAAGTGATGGGGGCCAAAATCCATAGTCCTCCTTCTGGGCAAACATGTATTTAAAAGTTGATTTCAAGCTAATATGAAGCTTCAGTCATCAAAATGAGTCAAATTAAGTGGATATCTTTCAATGTTACAGTCCTTTAATGCCATAATAACAATGCCACTGTGCTAGGAAACACAAAGAGGGAAATAACTAGAGTGCTAACGCCTCATATAAGCTTCAAATTAACTTTTAATTAAAAATTGAATAAAAATGGTGAACCTGTCATTTAAGCCTGATAGCACTACAATTGATATAGAGCTAATTACATTTGATTTAGTTGCAGTTTAGCTTGCCTTTCATTGTGCGTTGTACAGTAACTCCGTCATCTGTTAGTCACCTTTCGGTATTAGTATGCTGCTTCGTAAGATGTTTATTGTCTTATGACTGGATGGAAATAGTGTGCAGTTATCCTCTAGCTTGTGCAATGTGATTTCTTATCAGTAATAAAAGACCAGTAATGGATTAAAACAGGGTCCGGAAATGAACACACCTTTATATATATACACATACTTTTTTTTGTCAAAAGGTGCAGCAGCATAGCCTTTCCTCTGATAACGTAGCCTATGTCACAGGTTAGATATTTTACTATCCTCCATTACTTTTCCTACAGCGGATCGAACGTCTGCAAATAAACAACATGTTCTAATGGTGCAGTCACATGCATTTGAAAGCCTCACCTGCTCAATGGAACAATCAGATCAAATGTGATGTGTCAGCTCGCTATCAGTGAGCAATGTGATTACAGGCACACACACATACATTCTGTTTTGTGAGGGCCTTTTGTTGGCTACATGACTCCTAAAACTAAACTATAACCGCAGCCGTCATGTCCTCAATTTGGAGGATGTTCCTCTTTTTTTCCCTGTCCTTCTAAAACATTTACCACCTTTTCATAAAAAGTGTAAGATCCCTCTTACACATACGGCCTGTATAGTGACAACACAGGCAGGGGATGTATTGATCTGACGTGTGCTGCTGCAGGGTCAGCATGTGCACAGTCAGTATCGGACAGGAGATGCCCGGTGACATTCAGCTAAGGTCAACGTAGCAAACATAATCCATCCGCGAACATAAAGCATTCATCAATCGGCAAACACAGCAGAGAGGAGTTAGCAGGTCTGCATGTTCCCTCAGCAGGACTGTTCTGTTCCTCACATTTATATTTTTTCTACACCGGCAGCATTTGATATTGAAACTATAATAAACCTGACAGGTGTGGAATTTCAGGACTAGCAAAGCTCTTTGCCTAAATAATGCACAAATACTCTAGGAAATGTTTCTTTACCAGCAGTTGACTTTAATGTAAATACTTCACCCCCATTGGCCATAAAGAAAATGTCTTATTTTTTATCATCTTTGCATCTTGCATCTAAATTGGGGGATCACAAAGTTCTAAAGCGAGCGCATGTTTTATTAAAGGAATATTAAATAAAATTACTCTTAAATTACTGACACTGTGATAAAACTGCTTTCTGCTGCACCATATTTTCCTGAAGCCACCTTGTATCTTAACAAACTTAATTGATTTCCTACATTCCCCACAATGCATCAACAAGCCAGAGGCCCTGGATTGTGGCTGTGACCAACGTGTTATCACTAATTAGTTAATCAACTAATCTGTTGAATATTTTCTTCATTTCTGGTCTGTAAAATTGTGAAAAAAAACAATGAGACATCCTCAAATGTCCAGTTTTGTCCCAGCGAGCTGTCCACAACCCAAAGATATTCAGTTTACTATAGTAGATGGCAAACATACTGTATTTCAGAAGCTGAAATCATTCACCAGACGTTCATTTATTAACTGTACATAAACATAGAAAGATTGATTACAGTTACAGAAAAATGTTTTTTTTTTGTACTCAGAAAGTGAGATATATTCCCCAGACTTCAAATAAAGCGTGTAGCAGCTGAATTGCATTCTGGTCTGTTTAAGCTGCTTTTTGTGTAGAAAATGGTCTCTGAGTTTCTACTCTGCAACAGTTGTGAGACTGATCACAAAATGTTTCCTGTTTGTGTTTTAGAAAGCTGAAACATTTTCTAGTGTGAAGTCTATTTGTGACTTTTTAACTTTCATTTTGAAGGTTCATGGACAGTGTTTGCTTATACTCTAAAACAATATTTAAACATAATACAGTTCGTTACAGTGCGGCGACAGAGGGCATATATCTAGCTATATGTCTATATAGAGAGAAGGAGAAATCCACAGATAATTAGCATGTTAGTAACACATCACACTCAAGTGCAAACAGAGAAACAGCATGTTCACAAATGAACTTCCTTGGCAGATCCTCTGTATGTCTCTCTTTCTCTCTCTCTGTACTCTCCAAACACACGCACACACACACACACACACACACACACACGCAAACACACATCCACATCATGTGGAACAGATCCTTGTTCACAGTGTTTCCTGTGTTTTACAGAGCAGCTCATCACTGGTTGCTATCCGGAGCCTTTATATAATAGCCTGAGCTGTTTATATCTGAAGACCAAACAATGGACCCGGATTGTTTGCCTGTTTTTTTTTTTTCATTTTTTACTAATCTCTGCTCATCAGCTGACTGGATGACCAACATTATAACAGCTTGAATTTTCATTCACTTCACTCAAGTGTGTTTTTCACTTGTCACACTGAGTGTGCAACAACCCACTGGGCCGATCACTGAAGACTCAATTTCTTGTCAGCTTTTCAGTGAAAGAAGCACCTTCCCTTCCCTAACCAGTTCAGGTTTATGCTTTGTTTGACATCTTGCTACCTTGACGAGTGACATGGAGCCACACATACGTACATTTTTCATGTACACACTACTGTACATTATGAGCGGTGTCCTTCTGGCTGAACATTCTTTCTGATTTGTCTACAAAGATGAGACATATATAGATGTTTCTCCACACCTGATATTTTTAGGAAAGGACATTTTTTATTGGACGTGTTTGAAAGTCCGTCTAGTTCAGTTTGGTGATTCATAAATTTGTTGACAGCCTGAAACTATCTTGCTAAGAGTTTATTCCTGCAGTGTGCGGGTCAGTCTCAGGTCATCCCACTCCTCGTTTATGTTTAGTCACTCATGCAGCTTCACTTCTTTGAATCTCAAGTTGCCCCCATCTCTATATTCATTTAAAGGGAGAAAATAAAAAGATGTTAACTTGATTCAAATTGGTTCTTTTTGTAATATTTTCTCAATAACATATCACAACACATGATGAAGAGTACATGCTATTTAAAAACCCTTACCACAAATAGCATCAGGAAATGCTGCAGACCGTCATGTGTAGTGTGTTAAATATATCAGCATATTTGGACTAGGGAACCCCTAAGAGAACAGACATCCTAGTGTTCATTATGCAAATCATTTCTGTTGGTTTGGTGCCCCGGAGCTAGACCACAGGCTGTTCAATTACAAGATAAACCATTGACATCTGACAGTTTATGTAAACGAAGTCTACTTGATCAAACATGCCACGGTTGATTTTATGCACAGTTTCCATCTTGATGGAAATGAAGGGGTTGCAGAGCAGCCTCATGGACGATGTTTCCTCCTGCAGCAGTTTACAGGATTTGGATCAGGTATGGAATCTACAGCATGGTAAACATTTTCACCTGCTTGTTTTTAAGCTAAACATATCACAATATCCTCATTTGTCTTGTAAATACAGGCACAGTTAAATGTTTCACAATTTCTACATCTAACACTTTAGAATAACCATTATCAATAAATGATTAATAGATTGTTGATTAAACTTTAGTTGCTGTTTATTAATGATTAATACTTGGTTTGTAAACCATCTATGAATATTAATATAACTTTGATGTTTATGATTCTTAACAATTGCTTAATATCTAATCTTTCTACATATATATTCATATATATTTGTTTTTACATTTTATTACAATTCATTAGGCATTAGGCTATTAACTAAAGTGTAATAAACCATATATAGATTAAAGATGATGGTTATTATGAATTGTTACCCCGACTGGACATGACTCAGTGTGATAAATAGCCTTTTCTTATTTTGAAACTGCTTTTCTTCAATAATCATTAAGCTATTTTTTCCCATACTGTTTCTGCTGTGAGACTCTTTCGCTCCCAGGGAGATTAATAATCATGAATAGGCCTGAACTCGTGGCGTGATTGGTCAGTTGCGTATGGGATGTTTTCCGTTAATGCTTCTCTGCATATTAGTGACCTCACTGTCATGTCAACTGACACACTTGCACTCGCTCACACACCAGCAGTCCGAGGCGTGTGCTGCCCGGACATGTGAGTGTTCCATATAACTACAGCTGATTGACAGAAAGCCGATCAAACTTCCCCCCAGGAGCCTCCAGTGTCAATAGTTGTGAATGAACTTGCTTCACCCCACTCCTCCTGCTCTCTCTCTCTCTCTCTCTCTCTCTCTTGCATTAGCACACAGAAATGAAAAGTAGAGCATGACAACCAAAAATAAAACAATTCTCTCTTTATTTTAACAAATTCTCAATTATAATAATATGCTTTTTTCCTCCTTTAGCACCCAATTTATTATTATTATGTACAAGAATAGAATTGGCAGATTGGCTGAGGGTGTTCATACTCGCCGATAGATACACACTACACATTGTACCTTTTAAGTCAAAAATACTGTACATTGGAATTCCAATCCAAAGCTCTGTAGAATTGCAGCCTGTAAGTTGTCTGCCAATGATTAAAAGTATGTACTAACAAAGAGTACTATCTGCCTATACTCAACCTCACATCTGTAGATTGTTTTTCGCACCATCTCTTTGAACCATTCTATGGGTAACATGTGCTTTTTGGTTATTTAATGAATAATGCAGTGTGTAAAATGTCAAAATTAACAACAAATGTTCATCACAAGTTAGCCAAACCCAACATAAGGCCCTACACATGCTTATTCAGTCTAAGGAAAAGGCAAAAAAAGAAAACCCAGAGGTATTCAATTTACTATGAAACCAAACTAGCACATGGTCATAATTTACACTTGAAAAACATTTAATCAGCTATTTATTTATGCATTTACGTGGCATTGCTATTGTTCCTGTAACCTGTACCGGGACTGTCCTCCTGTGCTGTGAAGCAGTGTTGCTGCAGCAGAACGACAAACCAATAATGAATTAATCCAAATTTTGACATGACTTTCATTGGCTCCCTGGTCGCTGCAGACAGAATATGAGCTGTGTATGAGGCAGACCCTGTGTGTGTGCGTGTGTGTGTGTGTGGTTCTGTTGATCAGGCAGAGGCGCGGCCCATCATTCCTTGTCAGAAGAAGTATAGCCACCCTTATCACACATGGCGGGCCTTTTTATCTGTCACACATGAGCTGGATTCCAGACCTGATAACCAGCCTGCCTCCCAGCCCCCTTTACTGTTTTATTGCTATATTGCTACACACAGACCATGTCAGACCACGTCAGGTATTTGTAGGGTCCAGCTAATGTGCTAGCACCCCTAGATTATGAACCTAAAGTATTTAAATAGTATTTAAATTGTTATTTGTTATAACTAAATCCAGTCAGACTGGATGCTGGCAGGGCTTACAGGCAAATTAAATTAACAAATAGTAGTTAAGAGTTCATTGACAGGGCACTAATGCGACTTGGCTGGGACTGTACATGTGTGTACTCCACCCTCAGAGCATTTCCTCATTTTGATACAGACTTTGTTTGCAAGGTGTAGACCAAGCATAGAAATGAAAAGCCTAGAATGGACACAGAGTCTGTTGCAAGTTTGGTGACATAAAATGATTCTGGCTCTGGCTTTACAGAGCACAGGGATTTAATAATGAATCATTGATATGATAAATATGAATTAAATGAACAATGTACATTTATACATTTACTATATACTAAATATACATTTAATATATAATATATAGTGTGTGTATTTTATGTTATAAGAAATATCGCAATACTATTGAAAAAAAGCAAGCCTCAAACGTATGGAAACTACAGTCTATCTGTACTGTTTCATATCTGTGGGTGCAGTGAATGTAACTGCTGCAGTATAATAATTGAAACTATTTTTGCATAGGCTGTTAAATGTGGTGCTGTGAATGATTATCATTATACTCCATGCTCTGTTACTCAAACTGTATATTATTATATTAAATGGCGCCTACACTGGAGGAGGTTGTGAGTCACTGTGGGAGGAAGTACATCAGAAACGTGGCCCCGAGACACATAAAAAACATCCACAAATATTGACCACCAACAAGGCAGCAGTGCTTTATTGGATAGTGAAAGCTGGGAGTCTTAAGAAGGAGACGGCAGACACACCCTGGACCTTTGACCTGAAGGCAGCTCATATTAAATGAGAAGAGGATATGATTCATGAATTGCCTGGCCCTATCTTATCAGTGAGGTGTTCAATTCCACTCAGTCTTCCTTTTCAGACCATGATCACTCAACTTTTTACACCTTACGTCCTGTCCCACTAAAAAAGAGCAATTTTTTCCAAAAAACACAGCTGTCTGAGAAATGTGATGTGTGTTTGACAAATATAAAGCAACAGATGATGTCTGCAAAAGAAACGTGTATACAAAGTTAAATATGTGTGTGAAGTTTTTTGCAAACAGGTGATTTATAAATTGGGAATCCACCTTGCTAAAACCGAAGCACCTTTTCTCAAAGTGGGTGTCACAGTCCTTTTTTCAGCATCAGTACCTCGTGCAACATTCGTGTGGACAGAATTAGATTCACAGCTCCCAAATGTATGTGTGTGTCTCTGTGTGTGTGTGTGTGTGTGTGTATATTGTTGAGTGGCCGTCTGTGTGTTCCAACCACAGATTACAGGGCCTGTCGGCAGACTGGGGCTCTAAACGTGGGTCACAAGACAGCCCAAAATGTGACATGTTCATCTCAGAGAGCTGATAGCCAGTATCGTGTATCTTAAAGCACATGTGCTTATATAGCGCAGAATTTTGGTGTTATTTCTGTATGTGGGTGGCCTGGATGTGTGGTTCCTGTGTGTCAATGTGTCGTACATGTGTTTGAGTCATGTTGAACCACCGGTAATAGTTAAATATAAAAGCGTCGGTGTGGATTTTTCAAACTAAACATTTCACTTTATGTCAGAGCTTCCCCGAAAGGAAATAATCTGTTTGGTTGAATTGAAGCTGAAATTCTAACGTTTCCTGCACTTTGTCACCCTCTGTGGTAGCAGGAGGCAACTGAGATTATGCTACAAAGAGGCATCTGGAGTTGCATTTAGGACATACATATTCATACACATTTCATACACATAGATGACATGACTGGCATTTTAATTTGAGACATTTCATGTTAAAAAAAAAGGCTAAATAATAACAAGTATAAAACACAAACACACAAACTACAACTTTGTTTCGAGGCATCTGTTGGGCACACGTTACAATAGGCAGACCTAACATCAACATTATCTAAAGGCAATGAATACACACATGGAGCTGCAATGATTAGTCAATTAATTGACTAGTTGAGACATTTTTAAGAAAAAAATGTCCAAACTGTGGTTCCAGCTACTCAAATCTGATTAGTCAGTAAACTGATTATCTTTGGGTTGTGGCCTGTTGGTCAACAAAACAAGACATTTTAGGTTGCATCTTCGGCTTTTTGAAACAATGATGAACAATATATTTTTCACTATTTTAAAAACCAAGCAACTAATCGTGTCAATAATTGCTATATTAATCGACTTTCAAAATGGTTGTAATGGCAAATAAATGTCAAGATACAGCTAATTGATTTTAATAACATTTTGTATCATTACCCTTGATATCTTTAGCCTCATAGCATAATTGCCTAAGTCTTATTTGCCAAAATAGGACTTAGGAAATTATGCTGTGAGGATAACGATGTGAAAAAAATGGTACTTTGAACCAACTTTTTATTTTTATTTTTATTATTATTATTATTATTTTGATTTATTAATTTATTTAAGATTTGGTTGAATTGGAATTTTGTTATGAACTATAATTTTAATTTATATTATAGTCAAGATATTTTCTTTAATCTTTTTTACAACTTAAATTTGGCTATAAACAAAAAAAGTACTATAATATGAAAGCAGAATGGCCACTTTAGATAAAACTTAACTGTTGCTAGTCTACATTTACTAAGTTAGTATATAACTCCTATCAGGATCTTTTTGGCTTCTTTCCCTGTCACATATCAGTGTATCCTTAGTAAGTCTGCTGTAGAAAAAACTTTTTTTAAAGCTTGAAACTACAAAAGTGGCACAGATATATGTTACAGCCAGAAAGACAGCTAACAGCTACCCAGAGCAAACTTGCATACAGCCATTCTGCACACTAGCTAGCTACTGTAGGCGAAGCTTCTTTACTAGTCTGATTCTCCAACATCTCAAGTTAATGGGAATATAAATAGATCATTGACATGTCTGTTTTGAATTCCTTTCCCTTTCCTTTGCTCCCATTCAAGTTTCCCACGTTGCTATAGCCAGAAACTGAATGAGTGTTTGCGTCTGCTGCCCATTGTGGCTTGATATGACATGAATGATTTATGGCTACAAACTGTATCGCTGAAGCTCGGGTTCTGCCACCAGAAACAACCTGACTTCTCTAATATCATGTGTTCAAACAGAATTACAAAGGTGTGCTTTGTGCTAGCATGTCTTTAACGCTTCAACACAATGAACCTCTTAATATATGAATGGAAAAGTTGTGCGTGTGTACGTGCATACCTGCATGCATGTGTGTGTGTGTGTGTGTGTGTGTGTGTGTGTGTCTTTCAGTGTGGACTGTTTGTCTGCTGTCATTCAGTCAGTTTTATGAATGTGTGTGGGTGGGATCTGGTGAACCAGTTTTGCTGCACACTGTGTGTGTGTGTGTGTGTGTGTGTGTGTGTGTGTGTGTGTGTGTGTGTGCGTGCGTGCGTGCGTGCGTGCGTGCGTGTGTGTGTGTGTGATGTACACTTCAAATCCCCAGGACTGTCTGTAAGCTAATTATATAACAACACCTCTCTCATTCACTCCTACACCGCCTCTCTTTTTTCCCCTCCCTCCCTCCCTCCCTCCCTCCCTCCCTTTCTGTCTTTCTATGTTTCTCTATCCCCTTTGCTCTCACACACACACACACACACACAACGTGCAGCATCGATGGAATATACAGAGGTACATCCTGTTATTGTCAGATCATTCATGTGGATTGTGATCGTGTTTATTGTGTCCCTGTAAGGGTGGTGGCTGTCATGCTAATGCCTGACAATGCCTTGTATTTTACCATTCAACCTCCATTGTATTGTCTCATGTTGCTCTATTGGCTGCAGTGGGAGTTTTTGTCATGTATTGTTTATTACGGCTATACAGACTAAACTGTATCTGTATTATCTGTTGGTTTGTATCATGGCTCTGATCCACTGTTCTTTTTCATTGTTTGAACATTCACTAACTGTTGTGTAGATGGGACAAGGTTACTTTAGTTGGGGCTATACTTCAATGACTGCATCTAATGATAATTTTTATAAAATGTATGTTTATATTTAGATTTTTAAATGCATGATTTATTATTAGTCTAAAAAATGCCTTGAAATGGTGAAAATCCACCATTACAGTTTCCAAACGCAGAAGATATCTTCCTCAAATCCATTTGTTTTGTCTGACTGACACTCCAAAACCCAAATATAATTCATTTATAACAGCATAAATCATAAAAGGGCAGGAAATCTACACATGGTGGACACAAAAAAGGAGAATTGTCAAAATTATCAAATCAAATAGTCATCTAAATGTGGTTGTGTTGGATGGATTTTTTTAATGAATTTTTATTGGCACCTATTGTGCACTGACAGGTTTCCCTTGTACTGGAAAACACAAAAGCTATCTCAAGCCACTTCCTGGTTAAAGGACTGTTAGCTTTGAGCACAACTAAAGATAATGTAACACCAAGCTGCATTAAATTAAAGTATGTGTACGTGCGCATGCGTGTGTGTGCGTGTGTTTTGGTGCTGACTTGTCCTGGTGCGACACCTCCCACCTCAGCACAGCGAGGACCAGGCGAAGTCGTGACTTGAGACGCCCTCAGACATTCTGCCACTGTGTGAATCCAGCTCTATAATAAACTGCTGTGACATTAACACACTTGTGCATGCCAGAAAAATTGAGAAAAGTTTACAGGAAGGTAACTTTTTCACAAGCCTAGGCTTATTGTATCGCATGTAAAATATTTTTCAGAAACTCAAAACACACATTTTAACTTTCCCTTACTCTGACTGAGCTTCTCAAATCTGAAGAATTAATGTTTTAGTTTGTCATATATTGTAGTGAATTTATTACAAAAGAAAACATGATAAGGATGTTGTTTTATAGACCAAGCAATTAATCGATTGATTGAGAAAATGACCTGAAGATTCATCTGTTATGAAACTAATAGGTGCAGCTCTAATAATTTGCCTTCTTTGCAAATCAAGTATTGATATTATAATGTAGAACAGTTACACAGATTCAGGAAAATGAGCTGTCCAAAGCAGTGTTTCTGTTTGAGTGGTTAGTCTGTGACTGAATATTTGACCTTATTCAAGTTCAAATGTACTAATAATAGTTGATCAATGAAAACGATAGCCTACGGTTTAAGTGCTTCCTCCAGGTAAACTTGCAGCAGTAAAAATTCTCTGTGATGAGGGCAGGATGTCTGTTGGAGATTTTTCTGCAATCCAACAAAGTCTCAGCTTGTGGTATTGAGTCATTCTGGTTTGAGGCGGACATTATTGTGCTGCTAAATATTGATTGAAGCCTCCTGAGGTTTCATTACTAGCTGGCACATTTACTAGCATTGCTCACAATCCTCTTGAGGTGTCATTGTGTTTGGATAATAGATGGTTGATGAAAAGTAGTTTTGAAGATGAGCTACGTGGAAATGAAATGACGTGAAGTTTCCCCTCTGACTACAGCTACAGAAAGTAAAGACTTTTCTCATGTCATGTATTTTTTGTCCAGTATTAACCCTTTATTGCATTAAATATTATGTAGACATTTTAAAAATATTTTGAATGTTTTATTCCTTAAAATGGTCTAATTAATTGATAGATTCAAATATATATATGAGAAAAAGTTGTAAACAAACACGTTTCAGGATAGTTTCATACTATTTAAATCAATGGAACTCCATTAGGTTGTATGCACTAGGAATTTTCCATATTTGCAGATTGTTTGCATATGGCAACAAATGTACTTTACATAATTACATACAACATACATATTATATCACAGTGTTTTAGAACAATAACGATAAAGTAATTGTTGCCATATGGCAACACAATGCAATATAGAATTAATTCAAAGTTTCAATCGCCTGGATTTCAGGTCTGTTTTAGAGGCTTTACTACACTGACAAATATGAACTTGACAGTGATGGGGAAAAAACACAATATGAGAAATGTTCATGTTCATACTGGTGGTTTGTAATCCACAATTTACATAATCAAATACTAGAGCAGCAGAACCGCCCTCGAAACACACAGGTAAACATATTCTTAGTACCGTTTAGCCACAAAATTTGACACAAAGAGAATCAACTACTATAGCTTCAGTTTATTCAGTGTGTCTGTTGCTGTTTTTGACACATCCTGTAAACCAGTTGTTTCTGCCCCACCCTCCACGCTGATATAAAAACAGATTTTTGTCACCATCACCATTCTAATAGTCCCTCCTCTCTCTCTCTCTCTCTCTCTCTCTCTCCAGTGACTACATCGTGCATGTGAAAGCGGTGGTGATGACGCGGGACGACTCGAGCGGTGGCTGGTTGGCCCAGGATGGGGGCGCTCTGAGCAGTGTGGGGGTGTTCCGCCTCCTGCCGCCGGAGCTGGCGCCCGTTCCGGCCTCCGGCAGCTCCCAGTTCCTCATCCGTGGTGAGCGGCTGCGGGACAAACAGGTAAGACACACACACACACACATAAAGGTGAAAAGGGTCATTTAGGGAGAGGATATCGGAAACCGTGTCCCTGTTGTGTCTGGTTAACAGGTGATCCTCGACTGTCCGCTGAGGAAGGACCTGGTGTACACCATAGCAACACCCACGTTTCACCATTGGAAGGTAGAGGACAGGAAGTGTGGCCTGACTTTCCAGAGTCCGGCCGACGCGAGGGCGTTCGACAGGGGGGTACGGAAAGCCATTGAGGACCTCGCCGAAGGTAAGCCGTGCTACAGGAGGTCCGGTTATAGATCAGTTTATAGATGAGTTTTAAGGAGGAGTTTTATTGTTTTTTTTTTTTTTTTTTTTTATCTCAATTTTGCACGATTTTTTGACACAAAATGTCAAAAGGTTTAACCAGAAAAAGAATGATACATTTTAAATATTTGATCCACCTAGAATGTAAAACTAGTTGATAGCATGTGTTTTAATTTTTTAAAAACCTTTTTAAGAGAGTGGAAGTACCAAGTTTTTAGGGTTACACCACATAGCAGTTTTTGTCACTGACCCAAGCACAAAAATGTCCAGCTAACCTTCTCCGTTCAGAGCTGCAAAGCTTAAATCCACAGGTATAATTCCTTCCATCTTGTGTAGCCCACAGATGAAGTTAATGACCCGGTGGGGAAAACTGAAAGATTGCCTCCTTTAGATGATAGATGCTATGAAAATGTGTAGACAGGAAGGTAAAGTGAAAGCCCATATAATGATTGCCATAATGAAAATGAGTTTAAGCTGAGTGGCAAAAGTCCACATTGGCAACATGTTGTGAACACTTAGGTAACACTGTGCTATCCAACGTGTTGGGATATTGCTTCATATCAGAGCAAAACCTTGATTCTGATTGAAGACAAAAGCTTTCAATGACAGAAAAGAGAATAATGTAATTGAATTCTCTGAAAACTAAGTGCAGACTGACTTCATAGAAGCTTTACGCTCAACTGAGGATGACAAATAGGACGCCCAGATGTTCCCGTTCTGCTGTAATATCTCCTTTGCTTCTGTGATTTCCTGTTCACTCCATAATTTACCTCACAAATTGTTATTTTTATTTCAAGTTGTATTTTCTCCTCTGTAGGCTCCACAACCTCCTCTACAGCACTCCAGAACGAGGGCGAGCTGGGCGACGACGATGTCTTCACTGTAAGCATGTCTCTTACATTCAGTCATCAGCACAATTCAGAAGAAAAGTCTGAATTGTGGATAATGCAACAACGACTTTCTCCTCATACATTAGAACTGCTACAAATCTCATGAAATCTGTTTTATCCTGTGGTGAAGGAAATATGAAGGTTCTTTACTTAACTAAAAATACCAGCAATATAAAAATACTCCAGTCTTGCAGGACTAATTCTACTTGAGTAAAATACATATAAGTATTATCAGCTAGATGTAGTCAAAGTATTCCTGTAAAAGTAGTGTTTTGGTCTCTGACTGATATGTTATTATATATGTCATCATTAAATGATTAATGTGAAGCATCAGTGTTTAAACAGCATATTACTGTTGTTGCTGCTGAAGGTGGAGCGCGAGTTTCAACTATTTTATATGTATTTGCTAGTATAGTCCAGTGGTTAGTCCAACCTTGGGGTCAGGCCCCTCTAAAGGGTCACCAGATAATTATAAAGAAAAAACAAAGTTCTGAAAAAATGATCTGTTTCAAGTTTTGGATTTTCCTCTCACCTTCAATTAATGGTGAAATATCGGATCCTTTTATATTTATTGAAATGAAATTTATTGTTTTTTGAAGTTTAGAGGGAAAAATCACTATTTGGTGGAACTGTTAAAAACTTGTTAACTATGTGTTTAACTATTTTAAAAAGGAGCTGTAATGGAGTAGAAAGCATCTCAAAATTTGACTTAAGTACAGTAATTGAGTAAATCAGTGGTTTTACCTGACAAGATGAATTGTCAAAGTAGGAAATGAAGAAAATATGTTTCCATCTTAAACACACATCTCACCTCTACTGCTATGTGGGTTCACTTAAAAAATAATACTGTAGCTTTGACCATGTACATCATGCAGTACAATTTAAATGTTGGTACCAGATTTTTTCTTCATTAAGTAATAAACAATGTTTGTCCAACAGTTTATGTGCAGACTGTCCAGACTGTGGCTCAGTTTATCTCAATCCTTCTTTTAACATCTGAATTCTGCATCTTAACATCCTTTGAAAGCATCATGGAAAATAATTTTTAGTTTGCAGAATGCAGGGTTTTTTTATTATTATTTTATTTTATTATTTTCAAAGAAAATATACCGCTGCTAGTTGGCCCTGGAGCTAACTACTTTTAGTACTCACTGATCAACTATTCCGGCAAAATCTCAAAGGAATCTCCTGCATCCAAAACGTATGTCAGGATTTTTTATTTTCTTCTGTCTAACAGAGCGTTATTCAGCTCAGGACATTAGTATTCCCTCCGTGTCACATATACCTGCCACAGCGTGTGTGTCAGGGCCTCTCTACCTTAACTTAGCATGCAGGACCCCCTCCCCCCACTCTGTAACCTGACACCAGGAGCAGCAGGCAGGGTCACAAGGTCACTTCCTGTATCCCACCACCTCCCTCTCTCCTGGTGACCCCCCACCCCTCCGATCCCCCCAACCCCCCGCCCTCTCCACCCTCCCAGTTGAAAAGGAGAGCAGTAACCAAACTAGCAGCTAGCAGCTGTTTCCCAGCTTAGTGCAGGCCCGGTGATTTACGAGAGGAAGTGCCTCGTGGTTCATCTTTGACTCTGGCTGTCTGTAAGGGCCAAGACTAATAGGTGCTCTGCTGGGAGTGTACAGCCACCACAGAGACACACACAAACACACAAGGAGGGGTGGAGGGAGGCTACAGCACTGTCAGAGGGTGGAGCCCTGCCTGAAATGGAGCATCGGGTTTTTCAGTGCAACAAATCCAAAGCGATTCCAGGGTATTGTTACTGGGGAGCACTTCATTATTCACTAAGATGGCTTCCACATTTCCATATTTCCATCTTAGCCATCTTTCAAACTACTGTAAACTTTTTTTGTTATCATTATTATTTAATTATTTTTATAAAACATGGCTCCCCCTTTTTCAGTGAATAACATCCGATGCACTGACACATCAAGCCCACATTAGGGAACTAGCACTGGCAAAAAGGGACTGTTAAAGTATTTTCTCTCACCTCACGTCTGCTCTTAACATTTGCACTTGAACGCACCACCGCAGCGACAGCCACTGGCTAGCAGACGGCTAACACACACATAAATCCTGCACCTGCACGAGAGGAAATATTTAGCCATGTGTGGCCCTGATACAAACATGTGGAAAGATTAAACTAAACTAAATCTAGCCTACCATTTCTAAGCCACATTAAGGTTATGTTGAAACTATGTTATATATACAGTATATGTCTGATAAAGTTGGAAGTAAGCTAGGTTTGGACTGGTGTACTTCCTCATGACATGAAAAATGAGGGGGAAAACACATTAGGTTTGTGAAATAACTGATTCACCAGGTTGAGGTCAACTATCTCTCTTCCCTAGAGATTTTCTCCCCGATACTTTGCTGTGACCCATCAGGTTTTGGTTGAGTTTGGACGATTTCTTTGGCTGAAAGCTGCCAGCTCAGACGGGTTTAGTTATTTTCAGCTGTGATTTATCCAGAAACGTCTGTCTTTCTCTCTGAAAGTGACAGGCATCTGCATCCATGCGTGTCATGTGTTGGGATAGATGCACAATGCCCTTTGGGAAGAGAGAAAGAATGTAGCCAAACCATTGTATTCGCCTGGTGAACTAATAGTCAGTAATTGATGACATAAAGCAACATTGTAGTTTGAGTCCAAAGCAGTTAACAATGTGCCTCTAATTCACATAAATTCACTGTCTTGAGTTAGCACTTCAGCTTTTCCTGTTCTCTCGGCTTGAAGTCAATAGGCTTTTTGAATGGATTTATAGTTTAAAACCTGAAATAACATTATTTAAACAAGATTAAAGGATTTTAACGCTTTGTGCTACATCATTAAATACATTAGTAAACACCTCCCTAATGAACTTTAAGTTTTTGTGTCTTAAAAATGGTGGTAAAATGCTAACAAGTGGCTAAATGAGACTATAGAGACATTAAATGTTATCACGCCGAAGTGCAAGATCAAATCACATGGGATAACACTGTTAAAGTCAAGTGACTGTGGTGTAGTTAGTTTCTAGCTAGCTTTTACTTCCTGCATTTAGCTTCAAAAATCACAAATGAATCACAAAAGATTATCTTGCTTAACAAAATATGTAAGTATCATAAACTCTAGTTTCCCACAGAGCTTATTTTCTGCAGTAATCCAAAATCCAATGGAGATCCGATTGGCTTATAGTTGAGAAAACCAGAGTGATGCTAACTTCAGGGTTGGCCTTCAAAAATACTTCATCCCTGCAGCTTGCTATTGGGGTTCAATGCCTTGCTAAAGAACACTTCAACAGCAAATATCAGTCAGGTCCACTTGGCTAGAGTCAGATTCAGGCCTCAACCAACAATTTCACCATCAGTGCTTATTGGAACCTTTTCTTTGGCTACGTTGAAATCTGTTATGTTTTCTTGTTTTTTTGCGAGGTCGTTCACATTTCCAATTAAATGTGACTTGTATTAAATGCCCCAATAGTGTCTCACATGCACATTGACAACGTCACATGCAGCGAGCGTCACACGCAGCGAGCGTCACACGCAGCGAGCGTCACACGCAGCGAGCGTCGTGCAGCGAGCATCGTGCAGCGAGCATCGTGCAGTGAGCACTGATCATGCTTGCTGATCATGCAGCAAGCATGATCAGTGCGGTGAGTATCTGGCCATTTTAAAGTTGCTGTTCTACCAGAGCCAGCATATGTACAATGCGGGGGTCACATTTGAAAAATTCAGACTGTGTTGGACGACATGGTAGAGCAGTGGGTAGCACTGTGTAGCACTGTTGCCTCACAGCAAGAAGGTCACAGGTTCAAGGCCTTGAAGTGGAACCTTTCTGGGTAGAGTTTCCATGTTCTCACATGTCTGCGTGGGTTTTCTCTGGGTTCTCCGGCTTCCTCCCACAGACCCTAAATTGCCCATAGGTGTGGTGAATGATCTGTGTGCCCTATGATAGGCTGGCGACCTGTCTGGGGTGAATCTCTGCCTCTCAACCAAAGTACGCTGCGGTTGGCACCAGCAGACCCCCATGACCCTAGAGAGAAATGAGTGGGTATAGACGACTGACTGATCTGTGTTGCTCAGACTGGCTCTGACTCTGAGACGCTGAGAACTCAGTGACTCTTGTTAATTCTGTCAAATGTTAACATAAACTACGACCCTAAAATCACAAGTTGATAACCATGGGGTACGTTGAGGGGTTTGGTTCTGCTTGTGTTCCTCTTAGCCTCCGTATATGACCTTTCCCAAAGTGAGCCGTGGCGGCAGAGGTTTGCGAGGCCGGCAGTCGTGGACAAGGGGAAATGCTGTGGCTGATTTACAGCCTTTGGGGGGGACAGGGGAGGAAGGTCTGAGGGGCTGGGGGGTGGGGAGGGGGGCTAGGATGGACATACTTCCTAAATTATTCCTCATTCGCCAAACCTAAACTTAACCCAACCCTTCCTCTGTCCCTCCCTTCAGCATGTCTCCCCTCTCTGTCTCTATTTTGGCTCATTCACAACAGGGGGGAGTGAAAGCTATTGAAGCAATTCTGGGCTTATCCCAGGAGAGCGAGACAGGCCTGTTGAAGGATGAATCCTCCGGAGCTTTGAGTCAGGACATGTTTTGTGTCAGAAAATAACTTGAAATGCCCTCTGTCCAGCCTTGGGCCAGAATATGTAGAGAGAGGATGTCCAGAAATATAAACTCTCCCCCTCAACTCTGTCTCCCTCACCTTCTCGTACAGTTTGCAGCATAGAGTCTGTGTTTTGAATTAGTTGCAGCCGTGGAGGCCAGAGTGGGACTGGTCCTAAACCATATCAGCCCCCCCCCGGTAATGTCTTCTCCAGGGGGGCGGGGCCCGGACCATGTTATGTTATTTTTGGCCGGCTGCTCTGAGGGCTTTGTAAGAAAGCAGGGGGAAATTCTCAGCATGGCGGTATCCATGTGGGGAGCGCAGGACACAGAGCAGGGATATAATGGGGATAGCTTCAGCAGACAGACAGACGGACAGACAGACAGCAGATCTGGGTCATATAACTATGGCTAATAATTCAGGGCGATGGTTTTAGCTTTGTTGGAGTGCTGGATGGGGGGATATTTAGCACATGAGAGTGAAGATTTAGATTTTGTCAGTTTAATCATGTTTGAGAGTAAGTTTGCTTGACTATTGAGGGGGGGGGGGGGTCATATGTTACCTCATCCTGTATTTACACTGTTCTGTGCGGACACATTATAGGTTGGACTATAGGGTTTAATGCAGGTTAGTGACAGTTTTCAGTGGGGAATAGATTTTGGATTCGATAACCAGAAAGTGCTAAAGATGTGCAATCACTTGGCTCCTCTCATTGAGTTGACTTATTTCTGGATCATTGTTTTGTTATATTACATTTATTTTAGTGGTGGACTCTTTTTCAGTACTTTAATATTTTAACCCCATTAGGGGTTAAATGTCTTATGCAACATGTTGGAGAAACTATTGCATGAACCACCAACTCCACTTTCTGAGATACTAGATATTTAATTTTGTCTTTCCCATAAAAGTATTGGAATAAACTCCTCATCTGTTTTGTGCCTGCAGTATTGTTTTTGTTTTTATTTGTATTTTTTTTTGTTTTCATGAAACTAAATCACATCAGGATGGAAAAAGGAAGCACAGAAATCTCATGGCTGCTGCGAGGCTGCTGGCAGAGACTGAACATCAGCACTCGCCAAACTTTTCTGGACAGAGAAACTTGTTGACTGTTGATACAAGTTTCTGTGAGTCTGGTGACCTCTGATGACCAGTCATGTGGTTGTCAAAGCAAGATAAAAATGCAGAGAATAACTTTCATACCTAACAGCACAGATTGATGCAAGAGACACCTTTCATCGTTTCCTTTTTTCGACATTAGCAATTCATTAATGGGTCAACAAGACTCTTGTGTGATACTTAAAGAAAATCTACATATCACAGGGAGCTCTGAGGGTCTAATGGTGGTTTACATACCACATTATTGTAATATAGATTATTAAAATGGTATATGCATCAAACATTTAGAAGAACAAGAGAAATGCACACAGCCCTGATTTAAACACTGCAGTTTCTTGGCTTGTTTACACTTCCTGGACTTTGTGATATCATGCAGTAGCTCCCTCCACCTGTAGAGGTTCTTCTACACGGCCCCCCTTCCCCCACAGTCACACACAGTTTTTTTTCTTCCAAGTGAAAATCAGCCAATCAGAAGAGAAGCTCATGAATATTTATGGGGCAGACCGAAGACGACCTGTGTTTTCTGAAGCTCCAGCGAGAAATTTCAAATATACAATGTTAGAGGGATCAAAACTTCAAATGAAACCAAGAAAAGGGCATGATATGGGACCTTTACATTCTGAACCAGTTCAACTGCTCAAACTTCAGTCTAGGGTTGCAACTAATAATTGTATTGATGAATCTGGAGATTTGTTTTTAAAATGATTAATCAATTTAAAAACAAAAAAGTGAAAATTTCAAGTTTCATTTTTCATAGCAAGGCGACATCTTATATAAACATATACTTTGTTTTGTCAGACCAACTGTCCAACTGTACTGAACATTTAAGAAGATGAAACCAGCAAATGATTTGCCATTTCTTGCAACAATAATTAGATTCCCAAAATAGCTGCCAGTCTGTTAATAATCTAATTGTTGAAATGTTACTTAAAACCTTCCAAAGGATAAAGCTGCTTCTCATCTAAAAAACACCTGCACCTTTTTCAATTAGGTCAAAAATGTATTGAATGTCTCATACATTGGTGCACACACAACATACACACATAGGTAATGATGCAGCCCCCACTGCTCTCCACAGAGGTTGAACCCTAGTGTTCCTATCTGACCGCTCCATGGCAGTGGCCTGACTGTGTAGCCTCTGGCCAAGATTTGAGTTGGAGTCAAGCTTTGACAGTCTTTAGCGGAAAGGGGACAGGATGCTGTTCAAACACACGCAAAGTGGTGGAAAAGAATGGGTAGAAAATGAGATTGAGGAGAGGAGAGCAGTTTTTGTTGGTGGGGGAGAGTAAGGAATCAGGGTAGAGGCCAAAGAAGGTGACAATTTGTGCAGAAAACTGGCTTCAGAATATTAAGTCATGCCACATCTGTCAAATCTAGTTTTTAGTAGAATGACAAATTTATCATTTATTAAACAAAAATGGTTGTTTAAGGTAATCCAGTGTGAGGATTACTTTGTGTATATTTGGAGGCTGTACTTTTCTCAGCTGTTGGAGGTGTTTTGATTGTTTTCTCTACCCAATTTACATTGATGAGGGTGAGTAAGTAAATAATAGAAACATTAGTTGACAGGACAGATGAATCACGGATCCTCTCCTGCACGTTTACACGCAGCAAACAATACCTGCTCGACTTGTTTGACAACCAGTCTCCTCCGGATGTCAAAAGCATTGACTCCCCGTGACTCTTGCGTTACCATAGTAACCTCAATAAACAGGTGGGTTATTCATAATCACAGATATAATTAGCCAAGAGGATTTTAAATCTAAGCCTACTCATAGTTTTGGGCTTGACTGCTACTCCAGATGTGTCTCTAGGTGAACGCTGGTGCCGATGTTTTATTGCAGATGTTAATAAAACTTCACCTCTCACACACACCGGTCCAAATGTGGATCAAGTGGCTCGACAAAACGGAGCTCGCTCTTCCTGTTTTCCCAATCAGTGCCGAGCCGGGCTTTCCTGTTTTTGTTTGTCCAATCGCGGCGTCCTCCAGCACCAACTGTTTGTCTGACGTGTCCAATGAGAATGCAGCTCTCAGCCCGCATCCTGTGTTTGTTTGTCGCCCCTCAGAACACCACAGACAGCTCATCCAACTCCTCCCAGAGACTGGAGAGCTCTCTGCAGACGCTGGAGTCCTCGCCCCTTCAGCAGAGACACAAGTGCATGCTGGGACATCGCCACGACCTCCACGACCCCTATCGGTTCTCAGACCACTACTTTTTGGACCAGGTGAGATAAAGAACTTCTGGATATGTGCTTGTTGTTTCCTGCTCTCCTAGACCAGGGTCTGGGTCCAGGCTTTTGTTCCAACCAAGCACTTACACACCTGATTCTATTAATCAACCACTAGAATGCTTGCTAACGATCTTCATTATTCCATTAAAGCCTATGGGCTTTTAAATCGATGACTGTACTTAAAATAAAAAAAATCTAAATGTTACTCATACAGTTTTTTTTCTAATGACATGACAGTAGATAATTTGGACAAAAGGTTTTAAGCAAATAATTTAGGTTTCTAAGTGCTTCCTCTCATATGATGAGATTTATATCATCAACTTCCTGCTCCTGGAAACAATTGACTCAACTGGTATAATTGTATGCATTAAATCTTTGAAAAGAATCTGGGCTTAAATGGGTTAAGTATAAAATGACAATTACAGATTTAGCAGCTCTTGGGCTTAAATGAGTTAATAGAATCAAGTGTCTTCAAGTGTCTTGTTTGGAAGTTCACCCACAGCAGCTCTCTAGGACCAGGTTTGCCTACTTCTGTCCTAGACCAACAGCATGAAGTCTTACCCTCCTCTCTTCTTACAGCCCCTGTCTCGGCTTCCCCGCCACGTCACCTTCCAGGAGGATGAAGAAATTGTCCGCATCAACCCACGGGAGCGCAGCTGGGAGCGGACGACGGAGCGCCTCCACGGCCGCCAGCTGGACCGCTCCTGGCTCACGGGCTACGAGGACTACCGCCACGCCACTGTGCGTGACAAGTTCATCCAGATGGACGACTCAGAGTCCTATGTCCACTTCGCCAAGACGGAGGCGCAGAAGCACGACTACACGTACCCGCTGGCACCGGCCCTGTCGCCCTCGGACTCCGACCCGGCCCTCGGACCCTTGACCAACAAGGGCCACGGCGGCTCTTACCGCCACGGCTTGTCCGCCGTGGTCTCGGCCCAGCCGCGCTCCTTCCTCCCGAGCTCCTCGCCGTCAGCCAACGGTGGGAAGGGGCGGAAGGAGGACGGGATGGAGCGCGCCCACTGCGAGCACTGCGGCGAGGCCTTCTATGTGGCCGACAACCGGAGGGGTCGGTGCCAGGACGCGCCGGACCCCGTGCGGGCGTGCATCCGGCGGGTCAGCTGCATGTGGCTGGCAGACACCATGCTTTACCACTGCATGTCCGACCCGGAGGGGGACTACTCGGACCCCTGCTCGTGCGACGGGGGCGAGGGCGGCGGTGGCCGGTTCGGCACACGCTGGCTAGCCCTGCTTGGCCTGTCCCTAGTGGCGCCCTGCCTCTGCCTTTACCCGCCACTCCACGCCTGTCACCGGGCGGGGCTGACGTGCGGCTGCTGTGGGGGCCGGCACAAGGCCCTGAGCTGAAACCTCTCAGAGGGAACTGCAAAAAACCTTAAAAACCCAACGCAAGCACAGGGAAAGGGAAGGATGGGGGAAGACAAGGGAGGGGACGAGCGGTCACGGCCGCTTGCTCGCTTGCCTCGGTTTCTCTGGGTTTTCTCTACAAATTCCAGACACTGAAATAAGCCAAAAAAAAACACAACAAAAAAAATAAAAACAGTTGGTGCATTTTCTGAACGGCCTGGGAAGATAAGCTCCCCCTTACGGCAGACAGTTCTCTCAGCTCTCCACGTGGCCATTTCATGCTCTGTTTCCAGTGAGAGAGCGCTCTTTTTTTTCAGGGGGCCTTTTTTTTTTTTTTTATAGCTGACCTATATGTCATGTATCACATATGCAGGTACTTTATACTTTGTACACTGACTCGGCGTCAAAGAACTTGAATTATTTCTCTTTGTTCTATTCTTTTCTCTCCTTTTGATGTTCGCGTGGCCGTTTTTTGTTTATATTCTATTCCAATATCGGGCCCGCTCAGCTACAACTCCAGCTACAAGAGAAGTCAGACACTACACCTCTTTGTGTGTGTGTGTGCGTGTGTGTGTGTGTGTGTGTGTGTGTGTGTGTGTGTGTGTGTGTGTGTGTGTGTGCGTGTGTGAGAGTGAATGGTATATGTGCATGCTTACAATGTGCGGCAAGGCCTTTTGTTGTCAGTCCTGCAGCTTCTAGTAAAGTTTATGTATATAGTCCACATAGCTCTCCACCATCAACATTTTCTTTGCTTCACTGAAAGAAACGTGGTACTCATCTTAACCTAATATCCCAAAGATTTGTGTTTTTTATCCTATTTATTTTCCTCACTAAATTGATCTACCAGCAAAAGGGTGCTGGGCTGTGATAAACTCACTGAATGAGACGGTGCCTCAAGTTATGCTACGATACTCTAGCATTTGTCTCCCTGCTCCTTTTCACGTTATTTCAAACAGTGCCTGAACTATCACCCGAACCAGAAACCCATCCAGTCTTAGAGTTCCAGTCATTTTTTTTAGCTCATTTTACTCAAACGTACACTTGAAGCAGTGTGTGAGACTTCAAAGGCTCCCGATTTCCTGGTTTTTTCCCGCCGAATCTCAGTCAGCGGTCTGCGTCGCACTGAGGGGCCGGGAAAAAAATTGGAGATACCATTGAAAGTGGTGCCCGTTGTTGCCTTAAAACGTGGAGTTGGAGATGGTCTCTCTGGCTCAGAACTTCACTCCATGTCCCTCTGATGATGTCTGCTCTAATGAAAAAAGCACGGTTATGGCTCCAAGCAATCAGCCGCACCGCGTATGCTTCTAAACTTGGTTTAAACTATTTTTATAATGAAAAGGAACTCTTAAAAAGTTTCTCATCAAGTGTGCAAACTAAGGACTAAGTGTGCCTGCGATGTACAATCAGCTCCTTTCTTTTAGCCCCTCCCTCTAATAAAGCCCACCAGTCACATACATGGAACCGCTACTTCCTGCCTGATGGTGATTTGAACGGTTTAACGGTTTATGAAATGTTTTAAAAAGATGTTCAATAATAGTCTATTGGCCAAAATGTAATATAATCATGACCTTTTACATGCACAATGTAATGAGTCTTATTACACAGTTATTTATCAAAGATAAGACCACATGAAATTTTTGATTTGATGGTTCAGTGGTTCTCAAAGTGGGGTGTTCCATGGGGTTCCCCAGAAAAATGAGGAATAATTTATTTAATTATAATTCCATCCAAAGAAAACAGAATGACAAAATGTATGGTTATTTTGGTCATGGGTGCATCTAAAAGCAAAATTATTTTCAGATGAGGGTCTGTGGTCTATTTTGTGTCAGTTTTGGGCTCCTTGGCTTGAGTTTAAGAACCACCGTGTTAAAGGACTAGTTTGACAATTTGGAGAACACACTTATGTTGTTTCCTTGCCAAGACTTGGATGAGTGGATCGATATCACACAAATACCCTACAGCCAAAATGCTGCTAGTTTATCTTGGTATATAAACACTGAACAACAAGGGGAAACCTCCTGGCTCCAAATCTCCACTTGTTCGTTCCATACAAACATGTAAATGGATGTCAATTAGTGATCCAGATGGACAAGTGTCTTTCCCTGTTTTTCAGTCTTTATGCTAAGCTTCATATTAGTGGGAACAGAACTGAGAGTAGTATTAACTCCTGGCAACAAAGCAAATAAGTGTATTTCCCAAACTGGGGACCTATTCCTTTAAAGCCAAATTCTGGGAGAAAAACATGAGACAATTTTTTGAACCCAGTTCCATGTAATTAGCGTGCTCTATCCCTCTCAGTCCTACACTATTCCCTTTTTTTTCCCTCCCTGCACGCTTTGGCGTCATCATCATGCCCACAAACGTCTGTTTGACAACTTGACTGCAGAAGATTTGCCGTTCGGGGTCATAGATGTACAAAAGCAGGCGTCGGAGGGAAAGTAAAAATGCTGTCCTACCTGCCTGCGTCACCTGTTGTTTGTTGGCCAATCACACCCTCACACTGAAAGCACAACACCAAACTGGCAACCGCCTGTGTGTTTTTTTTTCCTCTTTTTTTTGCTTTGTCTAAGCCTGGTTGACAGCAGCATCAGGGATGTGACCGGGAACACAATAAGCTGGTTAGAATAAGAAAGAAAAAAAAGTTACAAAAACACAAAAATAAAAAAAGAACCGGGTGTTATTTCCAAAAACAAAAAAACAGCTGAAATTCTGGAAACAAACATTCATCCTTGATTGTTGTTCCAAGGAAATGTCACTTACTGTAGTTGAAATACAGAATGCCTGAGGATGTCCTTTTTCCTTCTCTGGTTGTGTCTGTTTCATACATCCTGTGTGTGTACGTGTGTGTGTGTGTGTACATGCCACATCCCTTTTACACCTCTCCTGATCCTTGACCCAGAGCTCCTGGGATCAGCTGAATATGCTATCACATACTAATACTTATCCAGTATAATCATCAGTCCTTCGATGATGTGATGTATCAGGGACGGGGCGAATGAGATGGGAAGTGTGTGTGTGTGTGTGTGTGTGTGTGTGTGTCAGCGTTGAATCATTTTCATCCGTCTTGTCTGGTGTTTGTGTGTTCTCACATGTCAGAGCCATTTACAAGTGCCTGAACGCATCCTCTTTATCTCCTTGTGTATTTAAATTGAAAAATTAAAGAAACGACTCCCTGTATTGAATTAGACCCATTTTTTATGCTTAGTATTTTTACCTCTGTAAAAAAAAGAGCAAAAATTATATTATATATATCAAGTGTATGTTGTACATTTTTATTTCTATTTTGTTTTTTTTTTTAATAACTGTTTCTAACATGTACGATGGATGTAGCTCTTGCTTTTCGATAAGGAACAGGAAGTACTTTGTAGATACTGAAGGGTGGCCAGGTCTGTGAGAAAACTAAAGTGAAGTGTGTGTCTTACCTTCCGCCTCCAATAAAAGAGAGAAAACAGTGAAACCACATAGGCGTCTGCTGATTAATTTGAGTTCTGTACTTCTACTTAAATATCTATTGCCAATCCCCTAAAAACAACTACCCACAGCCTTTCTGCTGCAACATTATATCATTTCCTCCTTGTTCTTACCATTTTAGAAAAGTATTCTTGGTGCCTGAAACCTAACATTTTAAAGATCAAGAAGCAATGAAACATTACTATAAATTGATGACATGCAACATTAAACAATTCATTGTTTGTTCTATACAAATATAATTAAGATTGAAAAGGTGACGTCTTGAGTGGTGGAAGAAATATTGAGAACCTGTACTCAAGTACAAAGTAACACTACCACAGTAGGAGAATACAACATTACAAGTAAAGGTCCTGTATCAAAATCTCAACAAAAAAAGTACAGAAGTATCAGGAGTAAAATTACTGCACCACAAGTACATTTTTTTCCACTATCAGTCATTTTCTTTACTAGTTGATTTGTTTCGACAATGAAATGCGGAAAAAATGTCATTCATGATTTCTGAGGTCACCACACATCTTCAAGTTTATTCTTCATTTTTTTCTGACTTGTCATATATGACCAGGAAAGAGAACATTTTTACATGTGAAAAACAGAAAAAGTGAGTAGTCACTATAGCGATGAAATAAATGGAGTAAATATAAAAAGTTACATAAAATGGAAATATTTGATATTTATATCTCAAAATTGGGCTTAAGTACAGAACTTTAATGAATGTACCTGGTTCCATTTCACCACTGAACATCTTCAAATGGCTTATGTTGTCCAAAAAAACAAAAAAAAAACAAATATATTCAGATTATTGTCATCTATGGCAAAGAAAAGCATTAGATCGTCACATTTGAGAAACTGAAACCAGAGAATTATTTGGAATTTTTAAAAAAGACGAACAATTATTCAACAGTTTTGCAGATATTTGTTCAATAATTAAAAAAAAAATTGGACAGATAAAGTTGTTGACCTGCTGGAGATTAAGTGAGTAGAATTTATCCTCAGGAAGGAAAAAGCCAAAATCTTTTTAAAATAGTTTTAAGAAGCATCATCAGGTCTCGCAACTCTCCTACACTTTGTGTTGGTGTTGGTTTCTTGTTATTTAAAAGTCCATTTCTATCATTTTCTTTTTTTTTTTTTTACAAAAATCAGGATTTTGTGTGATTTTTTTGACAGGAAATGCTGAATGCTACGTGTGAATTCCTGTAAATATCATAATCCTGTGGCAATATAGTCATCAGATCGAAACATGCAAAGAGAAACATATAAAACCTCTAAAACAAACACAGAAACTTTAAAATAACAAACTTTAGATGCAGAAATGTCACAGAAGACTTCACAAGGAGATTCACATTAAAAAATGTCAGTCAAGCATTGACATTACTTTTAAATGTTCGTAAGGACTTACAAAACTCTTTATAAAGTATTTAACGAGGAAAAACAAAACAGAATGGAACTAAAAAGCAAAAAAACTCAGCCTAGAACACCCTGTTTCATTTTCTCCAAGATGCCTCCCCTCTCGCTGCCTCCTTCCTCAGCAGGAACATGTGATAGCCATCGAGGATGTCGAGCTGTTTCGCTCAGGATGTCTCTGGAAAAGCATGTGGGCGATAATGATGGAGCGCGAGAGAAGGGGAGGGGGAGGGAGAGGGAGAAAAAGAGAAGAAAAAGAAGGTCCCTGAGGGCTTTTGGGGGCCTGCTAAGCAGCTCAACGGCTGCAAACAGCACCACAGTCCACATGTGCAAACATTTAAGATATCTGCTCTTGTAATGGGGTCAGCGTGGCCCCTCTATGGGAGCACACAGCACCGGAGCTCACTTCCCGGTGCCGTTTACAGGAATGGGTGGCTTTATGCTGTGGTCTCATGTCCAAAGACAGGCACAATTTATTATCTTTTACCTCCATTTAGTCGCTGCTACTTTTGCACCTATTCTGCATTTCTGTTGCAACGTTTCAGCCGGTCGTGTTTTCTCCACACTTGCCCTCGGGGGCGTGGGGGGTGGGTGGGGGGTCGGTTGAGATGTTGCAGGAGAAAAATCATAATTGCTTCAGCATACTTTGTTCAGGAGTCCAGAGGCTGCACCTGAGATAACGCATCCAAGACGGTGGAGGAAAACATCTCTCTACTCCCACCCTGTGGAAAATGGAGCTGTTAAAGAGCACATGCAAAAGCAAATGGAAACCAAGCCTGAAAGCAGAGGTCGGAGAAGTAATTAAATACCACCATATAAAAGGGGCTCAGTTGAAGTGAAAAGTGTCCGTTTTATGTCATAAAAGCTGTTCATTAAGTAAAGTTGGGCGCATGTTAGTAATAAAATGGATCAGAAGCAGAAGTATTGACAGTAAAGTGGTCCAACAGTGAGTTGATCTGTTCATAGCGTCTATTAAAACACCCCCTTCAGATGTGCTTTAATGGAAGATGATGGGGGACAGACTCCTCAGTGTCCACACAGTTGTTATATGAGGCTTCAGCCGTGTGAGTCAGTCACATCAAGTGGATTTCTGACCCATTTATACTCAAAGTCGCTCTTTGTGTTTCCTCAGACAGTCCTTCCCTGTTGATCTGCGCTACTGTAATAAAAAACTATTGAACTGAATAGACTGTAACGTTTGAAGATGTCTGCTTGATTTGGATGACTGCTGCTTCATATTAACTTCAGATAAACTTCTAAATACATTTTTTGCATAACAGAGTTTGGACTCTCAGCCCAAACTACCTGTTATTTCCAGAGCTCCAGACAGGAGCTTGAGAGAGAAGTAAAACCTTTGAGATGATTTGAGGCCTTAAAACCAGAAATATCTCTTGTTAGGATATCACAACTTCAAATAAATCCTAGGAAAGTGTCAAATATGGGTCCTTTAAGAAAGACTGTAAAAAAGGGGGTTCAATGTTTAAACTATTTTTAAACATATAAAGTGAATTGTGCCATCAAGCCGAGTCCATGCACTATAAAAACGGAAATCTTAACAGGTGAAAATATTTTGTTTTTGGTATAATTAGTCCAATACCAAGTAGAATTATCTTATTCCACTGGCAGATCATTTATCTTATTTCAATATATTTGTTCCTGATTTGGGTCAATTTGGGCTTGTTTTAAGAAAACAAGACTAGGATTTTGTTAAAATGGATTAAATGTGACTATAATAAAGAACAAAGTTGAGAAGTGAATAGTATAATTCTACTCAATATTGGACTAATTGTACTAAACTCAAGATATTTTCACCTGTTAAGAGTTCAGTTTTTGCAGTGTGACAAGTTTGTTTGAGCGGGGAAAAAAATCATATTTTTATCTGACAAGAGCAAAATCTACTTATCTCTCATTGACTATAAGGTGAATTTATATAGAGTAAGAACAGCTGCCATAAAATAGTAGTAAAAAGTATAATCTTTCCTTTTTAAGCACAGTAGACTTAATGCTGAGTCTCAGCTACAGCAGCGATCCAGTTGTAGAGTAAATGTCCTTAGTTACTTCCCACCTCTGTTGACAGGCCGGCGATGAAGGAAACTTCAAACAGCGCTTCAGAGGTAACAGTTCAGGGTTAGAGGGAAGTGGCAAGAGTCAAGGGATTAAAATGGAACAAGGCCGGAAGAGTCTGGGTGAGATCTTTATTTCAGGCACGGAAAGAGAGCCTCTTCCTCTGGTGGCGCCAGTCCTCTGCCACTGTTCCATTTCCTCTTCCTCCTTTTGGTCTCTGTGCAGAGTCCTCCTCCTCCTCCTCCTCCTCCTCCGGTGTCCTGAGCCTCAGTCACCGTCATACCTGCATCCTCCTCCGCTGGGCTCCGTATCCATCAATGACTCCCATCTCACCTCCAGCTCTGTATAAAAACATATAGTAAGTTGCAGAACTTTACTTATTTGATCCCAAGCTGAACTATCAAGCTACAGTAGAGTATCGTCTTCATGTTTTCAATGTAGATAGTTTGATAAATGTTTCATTAATAGGGATGTAAACAGGAAACTGACATTATTGTCTCTGCTGATGACAGTAACAAAGCAGAGCTGTCAGGAAATATGACGCTGTGACCACAGGCTATTTATAAATATGAAATAACAAATTATATAAAACATATTAAAAATCTATTTGCATTGAAGTTTTCATTCAACAATAAAACTTCACGCAATAAAACAAATCCTCATCGTCATCTTGCACACCCACACACATACACACAGAAGTATAGTAGATACACTCGATAATAAAACTTGCTAAAAATAGGAACTGAAGAAACGCTGAGGAACTGAGGTTCCGCGTTATTGAGACTATTTCTCAATGATTCAATAATCATAATCAGATATTTGACATTTAATCCCTTTAAGGTACATTTCAAACAGATGAAAATGTGAGATTAATTTACAAAGTGTGAGTAGCTGAATCTGTAGGCTGATACTATGCATTGATAATGATTACTGAGAGTCTATAACTTCTTGATTTTGCTCTCAATTTGCACCGCTGCATTTAAATTGACATTTTTTCTAATTTTTCTAATCTGGACCCATCCTAGAAGGGCGTAATGAGTCATTTGTATAAATACATTTAAATAAATAGATCTCGTAGTGAATACAGTCGGTCAGTGGGGCAGGAGATTTTGTCTTTTAAATAGCTGGAAATGAACTCGAGCTAAAATGATCATAAGGCAATGATCTTGAAGCAGGAGTCATTTACTGGATCCAGCTTCTCTTCTCTTTGCTTCTCTCTGGTTTATTAATCTGGGAAAATCCACAGAGCAGGTTAATTAAATTACCAGGATAATTATTCAGAATTATAACCTTTTGCTAATAATTTCAGTTTTTCAAGCAATTTTTCCACTGCTCTCTAACTCCTAAAACCAAACCAAAACCAGTTGTCAAAAATTAAACTAACACAAACGTCCTTATAAATCACTTTTCTTTATTTAAATCAGCGTTAGGCAGTTATGCTATGAACAACACAGGAAAATAAAAACAAAAACAGTGACAAAAAAGAAAAGACATTAAAACATGAGATCCAGTTAACAATAACTGCACTTGGCACTGGATAGACAGTTTATGGAAAGAGGAAAGAAAAAAAATATACACATTTTGTCATACTCAAAATAGAAGTGCCTCAAGTATGCATTATGTCAACCGTTGGGAGTGAAAGACTGGAGAATTTAAATCTGCTCTCAACAGCATTTCAACATCAATAATACCGTTTTTATTTTCCAAGTTTTGCCATGCTCCGTGCCCAGATTTGAATCGATCTCATCGCCAGCCAGCGACTGCCTCTGATTTGGTGGATCTGAAGGAATACGACAGATGTGGTGCTATAGCGTCGCCGCCATTTCTACTATTGCTACAACAGCTCACACCCAGTTAATCAGCTGGAGATTTACACCCACAGAGGAGGCAGAGGCTGTTTGATGAGGGAAAAAAATAGCATCAGTCCCCAACCCATCCCATCATTGTGTCACCACCCCCTGAACCCAAAAGTACCGTCACACAACCGATGTTCAAGCTCAGGGGCTTTGACTTTGGGTACGTGTCCCTTTATAAATCAAAAAAATCAATTCTTCATAAAAACATGGAGGAACTTCTGTTACCACAATACACTCCATTTACAATGGTAGTAGTGCACAGCAACAAAGGGAAAAAAAAATCTAATTTAAAGATAGAAATTGAACTCATACATCCAACAAAAAGGAAAAGCAATAAAAAAAAAGAAAAAGAAAGAGTAATCCCTCTCCCAGAAAAGAAAATATAGTTTATAAAAACCGACATAAAAATGTGATCAGTTCTCGCTCACCTGGAACAGATGCTGAAAGCGGCCCGTGGCTGTTTGTGGTGGACCCTGATTGTGATATTACTTAAGAGTTGCTTAGAAACTTTGCATCGTTTATTCCCCTTATAGAGGTTTTAATCAGGAGAGGACACTAAACTGTGAAACACTGCTTTCAGTGGCTGGTGGGTCCCCCACGGTTCACCTGTCAACTTTTAACTCACAGCAAACTGATTTCTACAGAAGCAACACTTGTTTGCGTGTTTACACGGCAGGTAAAAGATGCGGCGGCAACGTTTCCCACCCTGGTTTTAACCTTCTTCTCCACCAGATTGAAAATCACACGTCGAAATACATTAGCAGGGTCGACCCTTCTATTCCTAAGTAAAGAAAAGGGAGGGGTTCGAGTGGAAATCTGCAAAGATGGAATTTGTTCTCATGGGGGGGAGGGTTGCAGGGAAAAGTGTCAGCCAATCCCAAACCAGGCGAGAGGAGAGGCATAAAAGAGGAAGAAGAGAGGGGAGGCGACGGCTCGATTCCCTCTGATGTTTGAGTAGCATCAAGAGCCGAGAGAGAAGAAGAGGGATAAATAGATATATACTCTGCGATGGGGGCGAGGGGGGAAAATATGTGCATGTACTGTGTGTGTATGTGTAAGTGTGTGTGCGCGTGTGTATGCTTGAATGTTGTGTGTGGTCTGTCCGTTCAGGGCTTTATCTGACGGTGACTCCTAGTTTTTCCAGCACACGGACTCCTTTCTCCTCGTACTCCTCCCGGGTCAGCCAGAAGTTGTCCTTGTCCTTCATGATGTCGGCCAGCACGGCTCCGCCCAGGAACACCATGTGCTTTCGCCTGGGAGGATCCTCAATCCGGATCTTGAATTTCTACGAGACAAGGGGACAGGAAGACGTGTAAGAGGTCGCCGTGGAACAAAGACGTCTTCGCAAGCAAAGGCCATCTTCACGCTGAAGCACAACGTGTCCCAGTGTTTGTTGCTCAGCTCGGATATTGATACACATCTTAATGTTTTTATAGTCATTGTGAACCTTCAGTCTGGACTAAATGGAGAGATTAGAGCTCGAAGCATCAACCCAGGAGAGGATGTATTCAAATCTAAAACTTGCAAACTTCAAGACAACTTAGAATGTACAGGCCCAAAGCAGCTTGTTAAACAACATGAGAATAAACAACTAGAAGACTGAATATAGAGAAAGCAAATTCTGCAAATCTGAAAGGCAGCATCACAAAGCAAACTAGGTGTTATTTGTTTTTTTATTTTCATGTACATCATTTTCAGTGACATACTGATAGGATCAATAAAGAATTAAGCAAATAAAGAATCTAATCTAATCTTCACTCTCCTTTTAGCTCTAGTTTGGTCTCCACCACCTTCTATCTGGTTCATTAGCTGCTAAATGCTCCAACGGGCACAAGCCAATCTAGCTTTGTTTGTACAATACCTCCTCAGCAGCAAACAGATGCGAGTGTGGTTCTTTTTTGTAGAAGAACCATTGTTTGTGGACCGGAGGGAAACCTTGGGAGTCACACCGTTCACATTACTAATTATTCTGTGGCTCTATTGATAATATACAAATACTGATTAGTTCATTCAAAAGCAGCTTTAGCAGCAGCTTCAAGGCAGCAACGAGGAGCTTCTAGTCATGTCACTTACACAGGATTCCAATGCTGACAGCTTTCCACTCTGGAAAAAGTATCACAACATCGATACAAACTTCTCAAACTACTCCTGCAGGATAATCCACTTCTCTGCTCTGTCTGTAGTGTCTGTATGATCCTAACAATCATTTTTTCACCAAATAGGACCAAAGACGCCACTCTTGTTTGTTGCCATTTGTCTAAACAAAACTGAAGAGCAACAAACAAACATAAAAGTTGAATTTAGTTGTAACGCAGCACAGATATAAGTGTTTGGGTAGATCAGATCAACCGTTTGCAGAAGCAGAGAAGTGCAGCGGTTTGAAAGATTTTATGGATGTTTTGATAATTCTTCTCCTTACTGTGAAATGTTGTCAACATCGGAATTCATTGCGACCAACTGAATGAATTCAAGCCAACCACAGCCCCTGCTCCACGTGACAGATTTCAAATATGGCCCTTTGAACCGACACTTTTCAAGCCTATGGGGGTGAATATTTGGCATAGAAAACATATTTGGGGTCAGCCTTTGTCCTGCATATGTGTGTGGCTTTGAGATATAAGTGGGGCTATAAAGAGCTCCGTTCCAAAACAAGATAAACACTTTGAGAAAAGCGGCTGCAGTTGTGGGCAGAAGAGTAAAGCACATAATAACTTGCTATTAAACTGATGAGTCATCTACAGATCCTTTATTTACAAAATAGTTCTGTTTAAAATCATCTGTCTTCAGGATACTGAGGTGGAGCTGCAATGTAATAATATTTTTCCAAAACAAATATTTATCATCGGGAGGTGAACACAACATTTTTTGTTGTTGCCCAGTGATGTAAAACTCAAAGTCTGCTGGTCTCTGGCACCACCTGGTGGACGTTTTTTGGTACACAGCAACAGTCTGAGGTATAATCATTAATTTTGCACCTGAGAATTTCAAATGGTTTAATTAGTAGCTACAGAGAATTCAATTTATTGTGCTGTGAATGTCTGCTGTGGAGCTGCTGAGAGGTAAACTGGTGGTTGTCAGTCACACGTTAGTCACCACACTGACTTAAAGTCTCTCCCTGTGGTTGCTGTAACTTTGCTGGCAGCGTCAGCTTTCTTATGTGGGGAAACCCCGCCCAGGCCAACTTAAACAAACCCTGAGAATCACCTGGAAATACTAATTCACACAAAACAGAGGCCTGGTGCAACAAGTCCAGACTTTAGCTCATGCGAAGCTACCTGGGAGTTCAGTGGAATACTTTATTATTTTTCTTTTTTAGATGACATTGCTCGCAGTGCAACTGAGACTAACCGAGTTCTAATTTGAGCGAAAAGAGTGTTGTATGACCTAGTTGTCAAAGTCACACTCATACTGTATACCACATTTGAAGCACTTTTAGCTCATATTCAATAACACCCTTCACGGAATGAGGCCTTGAGGTTCTGTTTCTCACCGAAAGCTTGTCCACATCTCCCTTGAGCACGCGCTCCAGGTACAGCTGCTTCAGTTCCCTCTCCAGCCGGGATGGCAGGCCCGGGTACATGGTGGATCCTCCTGATAACACAATGTGTTTGTAGAACTCAGGCCTGATGAGGGGGAGACAGAACAATGAGAGCAGGAAGAGACCCAACAAGGACATGTTAAAATCATTTTAAAGTAAAGTTGCTACTTTTTCTTCCAAACTGGCAGAACAAGCATACACTCCCTGTTTTAAGTCCACAAATGTAATAAATGTACTTTTCTAAGTTTTCCAAGCATAAGTTATCTTGGATTTTTCCCACATACCCAAAGATAATGCCATTATGCTTCATTCAAAACTATGAAGTCCAAACTAATTTGGTGCTTCAGTGCTTCACTGGGAGCTCAATACTGCTGAAATAGTTGTGTGTGTGTTTTTGGGACTTGTTAATCTTGTTTATTGATGTCTTTTGGAGCACAAACACTCAGTAAAGTTCATATTGCTGCATCTGCCTGTCTTTATTAACAGTGACCTGCTATCTGTCCTCTTTTGCGTTTACCTGGTGTCAATGTCGGCTGCCTGGATGGTGTTGAAGAGCAGCTCGGCCACTCCGACGCCCTCCACGTTGATGAGGTGGGGCTGGAACAGAGCCTCAGGGGCCTCAAACCGCTCTCCACCCACCTTGATCACACGGCCATCTGGCAGCTGGTGATGTGTGGGAGGGAGGAGATGAAAAGAGGAGAGAGAGAGAGGAAAAAAAGGAACGCATGACACCGCTGAAGCAGTAGGATTTAACGTGTGACTCAACATAAAGAGATAAAGGCTGCAAAATCTGGATGATTCATTCTTGTTCTCAGACGCACAACAAATAAACTTTACAGTGCTAAGAAAATAAAACCCTTTCCGAGACTGATGATATTTTACAGTGAGTTAAAGCTTGGATATTCTAGGCTACAAACCGAGTAGAGTGAACGTGTGTGTGACTATAAAAAGGCTTCATTCAGCCGAGGGCAGTGGGAGGAAGTGGAGCCCAGCCACCGCCGCAAAGTGGCTACACAGGAAATGATGTAACGCACGGTTCAGGGCTCTCCGGCCACAGTTACATTGCCCTCCTTGTTTCAGCACACTCATGCACACACAAAACGATACTTACACATACATGTTCACACGCCTATACACACACAAACACGCGCCCGCCCGCGCCTACATTAACCCAAACACACATGGTCACAGTGAGCTCTGAGACACAACATGTGCTCGCTAAGGCGTGCAGGAACACAGACTGCAGGACCTGCGTTTAGATTCTGTGGTTCCCTCTGCAGGGAAAAGGGCCTTCGGAAAGAAAAGCAAGTCTAGTTGGAGGAACGCTGCACCCCCATATGTTGGAGTCCCAGAGAAAACAAGTTAGTCAGCAGCAGCAGCGCTGCCCCGTCTGAAAACAGCCAGCAGGTCCAGTGACGGGCATGTGGTAGTCTACTTAGCTCGGTGAAGAAAAAGATTTAGTTACCCCATTAGTTTGGACTATTTCAAAAATATTGCCACTTCTGAACAACAAACCCCTTTGGGAGAGATTTGTTCTATTATGATGCTATTTTAGGAAGAAACATGAAACTTGTGTACATGTGGTGCGCATAAGAGAACTTATTTTACAAGAAATTAAACAAAAACAAAAAAAGAGAAACCCCAGAGGACTGGAAACTCGTCGCCGAGTAAAAACGAGAAGCTGCTGCTCAACGAGTCCAACAAAATATTACTTATTCTCATCTTTGTTCTCTTATTCAGTCTCACTGTATCATAGTATATCTGATTCAGCCATTTTCTTTGATAGACGTTTGTTGTTATGATTTTATGGAGTTTATAATATAGGAATCTATAGGGAGCAACATGCAGCACAGGGTTTGAGTGTGTGATATGAGGGGAACCAGGATCGCTGAGCCACATGGGGAGAAATGGGGAGTTTCTTTGAGTTTTCTTTCCCTATATGATGTCATCTGAGGTACAGTGAATAATGTACATGTCCATGTGAGGGCAGCTGCTCATTTTTAAGGCAAGTCTCACGCTGGCTACTGTGTCCACACCTGCTGAAGTGAAATTACAACTACAAACATTACATAACAAGTCTTGGCTGAGCAGAACTTCTCAGCTAAAACTACTCTCACAAACATGTAAAAAACATACACACACACACATCCTGCACCTTCCCTACAGGTATTAATAGATTGTGCGTTAACTTTTGCACTGACCTCCTACATTGGGCTTCATTTCGACAGGTTTTATTAAAGGTCCCCCCGTTTCAGACTTTCCCTGGGTTTTATATGAAGTTGTGATATCACTAATCAGATGTATATGCAAATATAAATGTAAGTAGATTTCATTGTTGTTGATAATTATCTACCGTGTATGACTCCACAAGCACGGTGGTCTCCAGCGCCAGCTTCTGCTCCTGCTCAATGTTGTAGCCCACATAGCACAGCTTCTCCTTCATCATGCGCACAGTCTCAAAGTCTGCAGAGTGGTTGAAGGCATAACCCCTCAACAACAACAACTGCAGCAGAGAGGGACACACGGAGCAGGGTGAGGTGGGGATAAAGGGAAAAAGAAGAAAGAACACAACACTGGTTGGAGTTTCTTGTTGACATATTATTACTGTAACATAACTAATATCAGTAGTGGCATTGTTAGTTATAACGTTATTTCCAACATTCACACCCTGTTTGCTGTTTTTCAACAAATGGGACAAAGCTAATTTCCTTCTTTCAAAGAAGCAATAAGCCTACATAAGCCTGAGCGGATACCTTGATGAGGTAGCGGGTTATGTCCCTGCCTGCGATGTCCAGGCGTCTTGTCAGGTGGGGCAGGCTGAAGCCCTCATACACAGGACAGATGTGTGTCACACCATCACCAGAGTCAACCACCACACCGGTCAAAAGGCCTAAACACACACACACACAACAGTTAATAATCTACACTGCTAACAAGCTAGGTGTGTTTGTGTGCTTTGGGCCACTGACTGTTAGCCTTGTCAGCTGGGTAAACACACAAAACCTGAGATAAACCGTCTAATGTAATAATTAACTGTTAATAACTGCTCAATAGTTCCTAATAAACTCAAAGAAAATGGTAGAGTAGAATAGACACCTGACATAGATGTTTGTTTGAAACAGTAGTGTAGGTGCAACGACTGTACATCTGAAACTCTCGTGCTTGAAGCACCACATGTGGATTTAACCTGGAACGTGGAATATTCAGATTTCAGAATATTCATAATAACTATATTAATGTGACTATCTAGACTTTCTGGGACTAAGAAAATCATTACCTGCCTTCCAAGTAGTCTCATAATAATGAAAATGAATCATTGTACAAACAAGGACTAATTTTAATTTCACTATTTGACAAAGGTGTGGTGGTTAAATACTGCCTCATGAGAAAAGTTTTGCAGATAAAAAAAAGGAGAAGTTGTCTCTTTTTGAGCTTCAAGGCCTATGGAGGTGGTGTAGGATGACTTCTGATGCAGCGATTAAGCATCTAATGGCGGCTATGAATAATCTACAACAGATATAATCCTGCTATCAGGGGGAATCTTCCTTGTGGGTGAGAGTTTTGGTATAAAAGAAGACTCCCTATCATGTGGAAAGTGTACGAGTCATTAGCGAAATGTTCATGTGTCTTTTAGTGAAACTCGCAGGCCAAGTATGTGTATCTTCTTACCTTGGGCATACAGTGTCAGCACAGCCTGGATAGCGATGTAGACGCCTCCGAACTGATAGGTCTCAAACATCACCTGCAGGAGAGGCCGGAAAACATCAAGCATGACTGTTTTTTGTTGACAAAAACAAATACGGTGCATGGAGAGAACAATCTCAGAAGTAATAACTACTGAAATCATTTCATGGAGGATTAATCAAAATGGCTGGTAGTTGCAATGCAGCAGTGCCTTCAAAAATGTTGCTCCAAATGGCTGCTACCATAAAAGGAAAAGAAAAAAAAAACAGTTACAAATATACACACACACAGACACACAAATAAAAGCCAACCCACCTCAATGATTTTCTCACGGTTCTTAGTCGGGTTCATTGGCGGCTCAGTCAGCAGGATTTTGCAGTTGCGGGACTCGATGTTGAGTTTCTCCGGGCCGAAGGTGTAGTCCCACAGGTGCTTCATGTCATCCCAGTTCCTGACGATGCCGTTCTCCATAGGGTAGTTGACCTCCAGCATGGAGCGCAGCTCGCTGGCCTCATCCCCCACCATCAGATCCTGGAGGGAGGGAGGGGGGGGTCAAATGTCAATGCAGATAAATATTTAGAAGAAGCTGTCTAGTTCCAAAACTCAGAGTTTGGATCATTCCAGCCATGGGAGGGAGGAGCACTGAGTTTTTTGGTTTTAGAGGAATTACCACCTGTAAATTTTTAATTTTGCCCCCTTGGCTTGCTTGTCTCATGAAATCAGAGAAACCGGATCATCAGATGACGGATAAATTCATGGCGCCGGATCACAAGTAGTAGTTTGTTTTTTTTTTTAACTGTAAAACTCAGTTACCCAGCAAGCACAACAAGGCATTAGTTTCCATGCATGTACACCTGGAAACACTTGTGTTTCCCTCTAGCTACAGTAAACCACTCGTTTTTAGCGCCATCCAGCTAGCTGCATGCAAGGCAGCCTTGGCAATGTAAACAACCGTTTGGGTTAGAGCTCGGTGTTAGCCACACAGTCAAGCATCTCACGTTCCACTTGGAGACATCAAAAGCCTGCTGAAGGCAGCCATTTTATGGGTTCATCCTGTGTGCTTTGGCATTAACAAAGTACCAGTCACACGCATCGCCTCCATGTGGCCTCAATAAAAAAAAAGGAAAAAAGAAAAACAGATGTGCTTCCGTCTCCAGCTTTCAGCTGTCTGCCATGCATCCTCCAGTGTGGACACCTCCCCTGGACTAGTAAAGGTAGAGTAGCCGTTCCTCAAAGAAAATATGTTAATTGCTTGATAAGAGTTGTCTAAATTAATCTGTGATGCATATAGGGATGTTGAACTTTTGTCATTTGGCAACATGCATTGTAGCTGCAGCTGGCGTTTTAAGCTTTTTTAGCTGAAAACTTTTATAATTATGTCAGTCCTTAAATAGCAGCAGGGTGGGGGTGGGGTGGGGTGGGCGGTAGCTGTCAGGATGCACCAGCAGATCAGAGACTTTGAGGATGGAACCAGTCCAAAATCTCTTTTAGCACACCATCGATAACAGCTGGCCTATGATTCATCACAGCAATTTTTTGCAACACTTTCAGCCTGAGAAGAGGAGTGCATTAGTGTAAGGTGCTGTATGACTCTTGGCCACTCGGTTTGGAGATCAACACTCAAAACACAAATGCTTTAAATCACCAAAAAACTAGCTGGGGTGGAGAAGAATGGAGTCATTGTGTAAGTAGAGAAGATGAAAGGAAAGAGATGAAGAAAAGACACAGAACCAAAAACGAAACATAAAAAATAAAAATGGTCAAACAAAGAAACTATTTTTTTCGGGTTAAGCTCAAAACATGACATGACTGTCCGTAGCAGGCAAGAACAGGAGGCACACACCAACCTGAACTTACCATCTTCTGGGCATTCTACTTCACCGTGGGGGAACAAAACATGGAGGAAGAGGAAGGTAGGCAAATAAATATAAAAAGAAAGATGAATAAACAAAAGAATTGGATAGAACAAGAGAAAGGTAGAAGGTTTCATGCTAAAAATAATAGGAAACTGTCAGTTATTTAGATAGATTAACTCATTTTTAACCATCTCTACAAATATTTTATATTTGCAGGTTTTAAAATTGTATTTCTACAGGAACAGTTTAAACAAGAAAGTAGAATTTGTGGTTAGAGGAGTGCTTATACACATGAATATAGAAGTGAATTGGGCCTGCTAACTGCTAACTTTTGCTGGAGCTCACAACAAAAAGCATAACACATGTTTGGAAATTTTAAACTGACTTTGTTCTGTGAGGTTCCTTCATTCAGGATTATCAGGTGTACCAGCTCGTACCTTGATCTCAATGTTTCCCACTTTGGCTGTGGAGCGAATGATGGGCCTCCCAACAAGCGCAGGGAAGATGTGCTCTGGGAAGTTGGAGCCTGCATAGCCGCACTTGACAAACTGAAAAATAGAGAAGGAAAAGAAGACCAGAGCAAAGAGGAAGTGATGAGGACTGATATTTATGTACTGATGAGATAAAGCGTGCAACGGTAACATCACCTACATCCTGCTGATAACAGTGGGTTTAATAAGCATTTGTCAGAAGCTATTTTAACCACAGACATGCGAATGCCAGAACTTTGTAAAAACATCTGTCATTACCTGCTGTAGCCTCCAGCACAATGGAGGAAAACCTCAAATGTTTTAATTTGTTTATGCTTTCACTCATTTACATTAAACTGGAAGGCTGCACAGTAGACAGGAAGTGATAAGATCTAAAACTGTATTATGGTTTGCCTTGTACTACGATGATGGTGAATTGTTTCAGATTATAATACGGACGTTTCTGGTTAGAGATTTCTCCCTCGCTTACAAGATGTGATGCTACGAAGCATGAAGCATTTTTTTCCCTCCTTTTTTCTACGATGCTCTGGTATAAAAAGGAAAAAAGCCAATAATGGCAACACTATGCAAACAGTGATTTTATGTTTACTGTTTAATGTTAAGACTCTTCTAAACTTCTACTTCTACCACGGCATCAAACATTTTCAGAAATTAAATAACAGGACATATTAAACCGGTCAGTGTCCATGGGTTAATTCAAAGATGAGCCCAACATTTTTTAACTTTAGTGAATTAAAATTAAATTTTAGAATCGATGCACATAGCTGACTACTCCTACAGGGGAATTTGGTTTTTAAGAAAAAAAAGTTCGGTCAGTAAAAAATGTGTTAAAATCAAGTGATACTGATTAATCCTCTTAGAGAACCAGTTCACCCTTCACAGTGAATGTAATGTCGGTGGAAGATTGTGCAATTGACCCGTAAATGCTGACAACTCAGCCTTGCATCTTTCGTTTTGCAGATGCACATGCTTGCAGGCGCACAAACCGAAGTTTTTAAGTAGAATCGATGATGTGAAACCGTATGAATCAAGGCTCCAAAAATGTGTTGGTGATATATGTGGCTGTAGCTCGGTGTTTTCTCACTTCCTCTCCACTTCTCTGTTCGACCTTGAGACAGAGTTTTTTATCTGGGTTTGTACACACAATGCAGTGTTAAAAAAAAGTCACAACTTCTATCCTTTTTAGTCAGAAACATGCTGAGCTAACGTACTCATTTACTGCTGACACGGAAGGAAGTCCCTGCACTGCAAAAAGAGACTGTTACCCGTGTGCAGTGAATCCTAAACAGAAACCTAGAGCAGCAAATGATGATGAACGCCATGAATGAACAAACTGCTTATTTATTTTTTCTACTAACCACAGCAGTTCAAAAATGCTCAAATTCACCTAGTGGGCTAATAATCCAGCCAACAATAATATTACATGTAGACCAGCAAACTGTTGCCTCAGCAGTGCTGATATGACTAAACTTGGACTGGTGACAAGTTCTAATTTTACTTTTTCTTGTTCATGCCTACAACTATGTTAAAAAAGAAAAGGCTCACAATTTCCTGACACTATAAATTGACTCCTCCTTTATTGTTAATTGAAGCCAGTGTGTTGCATTCAAGTGCGTTCTGAATGATCAATTGTCAAAATAAAATATACTCTAAGAACATTATTTGGTCTCTGTATTGTTATGGGGTGGGATGTGGGCAGGAAACATTTTTGAGATTTTCTAGTGGGCCAAGCTTTGGAAAAGGTTGAAAACTGCAGGTCCTAAGTGTTATATCCAAACTGGTGCATGTTTCAAAGAAACTGTGTTAAAACAAGTAATCTGGACTTCTGTGAAGTTGTGATGTCGCCCTACCAGTCGCAGCTATTCAGCTCAGCCAATCAGAGGAGAGGCTCATTAATATTAATGAGACAGATACACAACACCCTGTTCTTTCTAGAGCCCAGAATAGAAGATTCTATATAGAGATGTTTTTAGTACTTAAAAGCACAAATATACCAAAAAATAGTCAAATAAAACTAAGAAAAGGTGTACAATATGGGGCCGTTAATAGATCCCCATTGAATGTGCTTTCAACGTAAGGAATGGGAGCCAAAACGTGCCCATACAGTGATTTTATGCAAAATACATTTAAAAGTTCACATGTGGCTTCAGCAGTCAGAGTTAATCATATCAGATAAGCATCACATTTACACTCTTTGTTTCCCTGTAGAGCTGTGGTTTAGAGCACCAAAATAGGGACTTTGACATTTAAAAGGCTCCAATGTTGAAACATCTACACGATTTGAGGTGTTTGGATAACTGAAACTTCATAATAGCTACAGCTAAACTTTTAAATACTGTGAATTTCATCCCAACATCATTAATACCTGAAGTACATTATGGGGTGATCCTCATATCCTTAAGATTAATGATTATGGCAAGAATAAAACATTTCAGTTTTAATTTGTGCAGCTGCCTATCGTTTTTATATTCACCTGAAATGTGTGAACCTGACCTTTAGTGTGCCAACCCAATGAAAAACCCAGACTTTCCAATGAAGCTATGAAAGAGTCTCTACTTTTGATTTAGTGCGAACACGCCATTCAAAACATAAGTAAAGTGGGTTTCTAAGCCCTAAATGACACGTCTTTGCGGCAAGATGTTGCTTTCTGCAAAACAGGAAAACAAAGGTGGTTCCTTAATTAACCCAACACGGCCTAGCTCGCCAGCGCTAAGCTACACCTAGCTGGTATTGTCCAGCTATAACCCCTAATAACTAAATGTCCGACAAAAATGCCGAATATGCAAACTATGCGTCGTCTGCTAAACACATCAGTGACTGACGCAGCTAGCAGGCAGAATAAACCAGACAGCCAGCTGTTAAGTGCTAGCATTAAACTAGCATGCTAGGCTAGCTGCTGTAGCTTAGCAAGTGTTGGCAACAGATTAGTTACTCGTCCTCTTTACATGTGTAGCAAATACATGCGACACGAGCTTCAGCCACCTGCGTGTATTCAGCTTTTATCTCGACATTTGCAGACACTGTAGCCGCAGTTTCCGTGCCGAGCCTGTATGAATGAACGTTAGCATGCTAACAGGCTAGCTACCCACCCAGTTGACGCTAGCTAGCTGACAGCTCAACTTCCTGTTTCAGCAGATAGCTCGACAAAACGGAGCCGTTTCAGCACAAAGCCACGGATCGATCGGCGAGGCGGAAAACTCACCCCGGTCCCATTGTCACAGACCACCACTTTCCTTCCCTGGCTGTCCATTGTGTAAAAAAAGCCCAAAGTGCCTCTCTAAACCTCCCTCAACTTTCTTCGGCGAGCCGGAAGGAAGACGCACCAAACCCGGCCGGGAGGAGGAAGGGAAGGGTGCTCATCCGGTGTGATGCCACTCCCTCCGACATGATGCCGTTCAGCTCCAACTGCTCATTGACACGTGACCAATTAATCGATCATAGCCGATCACAACACATACAGGCAGTGATAGTATTGCTGTAACATTTGTCTAACATTCTTTAGTCGCTTCACGTGTTTAGACCAATTATTATACAACAGTGTAAGAAATATTCAACCTTGTATTAAGTAAAAATCTAAATACTGTGGTATTCCTTTACAAGTGAAGGTCCTGAATTCAAAATGGTACTTAACTACACAAGTATTATAAGTAGTAAAATATACCTAAAGTATATAAAGTAAACGTGTTCTTTATGTAGCTCTATATATAACAGTACAGGCTGTTATAAAGTTTGATTGATAACTAACAAATACATGTAATAGCACTGTAGTGTAGTTCATGTAGATCACTAGTAATAAGGTAGTGCTACATCATATTATGTGCGTGTATCGTGGATTTGTTTTTACAATATGAATAATTAAAAAAATATATATTTATATAGCAAGTGCATAACAATTTTAAAAAGGAATGAATAGACAATTTAAACAGCACTTACAATACTTAATACAAATGGATATAGCGGAGTAAAAAGTACCATAGTGGACTGGTAGAAGTATTAAAAGTACTTCAAAATTGTATCTAAGTAGTTGCTCCGAGTGTGAAGAGTAATTATAATGCATAAAAGTGAAAAAAATGAGTTTTTTCCTCCTCTAAGTATTCCTGCTGTTCATACTGACCATTAATATCCCTTCATGATGCACTTACATTGTAAGGATGGATGTGATGGAGGACAAAATCCATAGTCCTATCCCAAAATATATTCAAACATCAATAATTTTCCACTGCTGGTAATTTGATGCTAAAAGACAATAAATGCAGCAGATAAAACCTTGACATGAGTAACTCAGAATACTGGAGCCTTTTAGCTTCAAATAACCTTTTAAATGCAGTTTGCACAAAATTACTGTGGACAGACTGTGGATTTTGGCTCCCATCACTTACACTGAAACAACAAAACAAACAGCAAACAAAAAACAAACCAAAAAAGTAAAAAAAAAAATCACTAAAAACACATTTATAAATATTTCGTGCATCTTCTTTAAAGATACTTTATTCAGGCCTTATCAAATAATAAATACATACATTCGTCTTGTCTCACATATTACTATGGGTAATATACATTTGTCTATAATGTTAAGATTCAGAAGATGTCAGAAGATGGTTTTACAATATGAATAAATAAATAATAAAACAATTTCAGTCATGGGCTTGGTGTAATGGCCTTTGGAGTGAATATTTATGTGTGTGTGTGTGAGCATACATGTGTTTTTTCATAATTTCGTCTGATGCATCACACAGACATGACCATTGGCTGCAAAGAGAAGTACTTGTCAGAACATCCATCAGAAATGAAGAGAGCTGGCCCTACAATCAAAGGGAAGGTGTGTGATGCATGTTACAGACTTGCTTCTCAGCAGATTATTGTACGTTGAAATTAACACATAAACTGTTGCATGTGAGAATATTCTCCTACTCAACTGACAAAAAGCTCATTGTCCAGCTAAAGACAGAAGATAGCCAGCAGGTGGAGTATTTTGACCAAAGCAGGAAGATAAGGGACAAAAAACCCTCTTGCATAAATCTTGTGGAGTATTTGAATCATGTGCTAGCTGCAGCAAGTGATGCATTAGTCATTGTGTGTGAGTGTGTGTGTGTATGGAGAGAAGACAACTCTAAAGTTGGTTGACTTCATTCTTTGGGTAGGAGGATGCTTGGGAACATGAGGACCTTGGCCTGCATGAAAGACAGGTTAGGCAGTCCAGAGATCAGCCTGCCAGCTTCTGCACTCAGCTCTTCATCCTGCTGAGGTTTCCTGATCAACAGCAAACACAAAGAGTAAGTAGAAGACAAGTAGAGAAATTTATGCACAATTCTTTTACGTTTGTGAAACTAAAACAAAATCTACAACAGCAGAGCTGACCTGACTGAAGTGCTGGTCTTCTCTGCAGTGGACAGCAGCTGATTCAAAGTGTCCTCCAGGCAGCAGCTGGTAGTGCTGGTTTCCATTTTGCTGATGGTCAACTCATACAGCTCACGGTCAACTCCTTTGTAAACCAGTGTGCACATCAAGCAAATGATAACATTTAGCGACAGTACACTGAAATTGAATAACATCACTCTAGCAGCTGTATCACCATGGTGCAGGAGTAGCTGCTCTGTGTTTCTTATGTAACAGAAAACTAATCAATGATGTACAACATGTACATTTCTGCAGTGTCCCATGCTGACCTGGAGGAGGAGTGTTGCTCCGGCTGCTGCTGCTGGACCTGCTCTCCTCCTCAGGACCAAAATAGTCCAAGTTGAGAGCAGAGCAGCCTGCGCTTGCAATGGAAGACAATGGGTGAGGAGGAGGAGGAGGAGGGGGGCTGAATTTATCATTCGTAAAAGGAGAATCAGCATCTTCATGTGATTGATGTTTCCTCCTTTTACTGAGACCGAGGGAAGGCAGAGAACAGCTGAGAAAAGCTTGACAAAGCAATGCAAAACCTCTTTTTATATTCAAATTCAGAGGAGGCTCCTTAACCGTGAAATATCAAAGCCGATGCCCAGCATGCGGCCACTGAAACAATATTTACACAATAGTAATATCATTCATGTGAAAGGCGGCTTCAGTATGCCACAGCTGTTAGTCAACCTGTTCCATTATGTGTTGAAATACTGCAATTCTCATTAAATGCTTGAAGGAAATCTTGAACAGATGCGACACACCTAGGTTCAGCTACACTCACTTCTGAATTCTAAGTTGCCAATACAGAAAAATCAGACTTTTAACGTGTCTCAACATCAAAGTGAAAAGCAAAGTCTCACTGCTATGAAGGTTTGTTTCACCTCTGACCCTTTAAGAGCAATGATACAGAGATACAACATCACCACAAAAAAGGGAAACAGTGATTTATAAAAGACTTCTACCTTCAGCTAATATGTACTGGCTGAATCCAAGTAAAAAAAAAAAGATACTGCACTGTCTGTGCCAACACTTAAAAGCTATAAAGGCTATGAAAAGATGAATTTTCCACATCTACAACATCTCTATGGTTTACTACCATTTGTTCTTCATCGTACAGATCCTACCTGCAGCCTCATATATGCCGGCTGCACTAACTGGTTTTTCCTGCCCTTGCCACCACCTGACAGGTGGTACGCCTGCATGACCAATTGAAGTGTAGCGCCTGCAATGAAAGCTATAGTCAGATCACGTGTATGTACACATCCTGTAGGCAACTACACCTCACTGTCAGGTGAAAAATTATACACCGGTAGTCAGAAAATCTGATTTTCCAGCTAATGTCAAGTTGCTCTTTAGGTTCGGATTTGCTGCTGTTTAAGCACGTTCAAAATGTCTCAGAAGAACCTTTTTATTTGTGGAGATCGAGGTGATTTTACTTTTGCTTGTCACTTTCAATTGTGTAGTACTTTGTGTCATGAATGTTTGTGAGACAAGATGCAGACAAAACTGCTTAGGAAATTTAAGAATTGTTTTTTATCCTCTGTCTTGCAAAAAAAAAAAAAAACACAACAAACAACTGACAGCATGCTGTGTAGTTGTTTGAACTCATTCAACCACAGCGAAAAATGACTCAGCTTCAAAGCTTCAAACAAGAGAGAAAAGCAGAGAGAAGTGAAACCAAGCCGAAAGGATCAACTGATTTATTTCAGTATTTACAAGGATTTCCCACAAGTCCTTATTGCAGTGCATTTGATTTGAATTTGAGCAGTAAATCTAAAAAAAAGAAGCAGATCAACAAACTGTAGGTCCAAAGAGGATTTGAAAAACAAACAAAATGCTCTTTGTACAAAACAATCACTGGCATAAAGGCACAACTCATTAAGAAATACTGTAGTTGCATTTACAGAAATGCTGTAGAAACACTTTTGATTGGTAAATACTGAAAAAAGAGGATTCTAGGTATCATATTATTTTTTCAGTGCCCAGGAAGAAATTAGGAAAAAGAAAAAAGCAGCATAGAGTGACGACAACAATCCAAACTGAAACCTTCCTTTTGTTGCATCCTTTATGTTGGTTCACTTATGAAATCCTGTCTATGATACAGTATTTATTTCAATCACGACAACAATCACAGAATAAATCAAAACCCCAAAGACAGATGTCCTAACTACCCATAAGATAAAGAATTAAATATAAACAGACTACAAACAAATATTTAAAAATAGATGTAGTACATATGCTTTCTTTAAATCCAGTCAAAAGTAAAGGATGTTGTTACCTTTCTGCTGCATTCAGCATCACCTTCAGAGAATACACTGCCCTCTGCTGTGTGGATTTTATTATTACAACACTGTTTTGTCTTTTTTGTAATGTATGTACTTAATGAATTTTGCCACTAAACTCAGCCTTGTTTGGGTTGTAAACAGGGTTTCTAAAGTGTCAAACATAGAAACAGAACAGGTAAAAAGGTTTTCTTAACCCAGGAGGGAGGTTTCCTCCATACATGTGGACCCAACTCAGCTACATATGTCTTCAAGGAAATGACTGTTAAAACCTAAAGAGATACGCCAATCAGCTTCAACTGCATCCAACACGTGTCGGTTCACATGTGACAGTAGAAACCAGAGCTAACAGTCATACATGTTGACACATCAACCGTTCACTAGCAAACATGGAACAATTCCTCTAACCTGCAGTAATAAATTACTTTGACCAATCTAGTCATTAGTTTTTAGTAGTCATTTATCTTCATTAGCAACATGTTAAATTAGGAACATGTGTGTAAACACTCCACCAAGAAAAAAAAACAAAAAAAAGTATATAATAAAAAATTCCTGAGCAAAGAATGACACTTATTACCTGTATTGTTTCTTTTAATGTCTTTACCAATCTCTTTACCAAATGTGTCTAACATAATGGAGGGCACCATGAAACCCTTTACAACCAAACATGTACAAATAAATAGTTTGGATGAAAAAGTAAAGACTTGTGTCAAATATAAGAAATATTTTGCAGGACAATTCTATTAATATGTGTGTTCATTCACTGGACAATATGTTGAATAAAAACTGGGATATGGATATGGACGTCCAGCACATGTTCAGTGTTTAATGCTCTGGAAATGTGACGTCAATTCAGCTTTGCCCTTGATTTTGTGTGTTGTAGTCAAATAATAACCCAGAATAGCAGCAATAGCAGCTAAAAGTAACACACAGTTTCCAGCAGCTTCCAGTAGGACGAATGTTTTCCCATCAAAACTGGGACTTATAAATTCTGATTGTACAAGATAAAAGCAGGAAGAGATCAGACATTGGAGTAGTGTGAGAGAAGGAGAAAAGGGAAGCCAGGACAGTGTTTCCCCTTTACTTGTTATAAAAACGATTGTGACTTTTGTTTTGGTTGCACGTCTGTCGAAATTTTGGTTCCAGTTTTGAGTCTGTTAGGTGTAATATTACTTCACTTGTTTGGATACATCAGAATGACAACATGATTTCTGGACAAAGGCCCTGACTTTCTTATACGCGAGATGAAATTCATTTAAATCACGTCGTCTTACTTTCACATCCTGTGCAGCAGCGCTGTTTGGTTTTGTTGTGGTGACCCACTGCTGCTGAGTGAGTGGAGGGGAAACACAGTGTAAAGTAAAAGAAGCAGAACATGCTCTGGAGGAAGGAGAATCCAGAGGAGCCCAGAGGAAACTCTCAAAAACTTTTGGCTTTGTTAGAAGAAGCAGAGTATAGGGACGACTGGTACCGGGGTCTACTTCCGACCCCAGAAGTGAGGGGCTCGGTGAGGGGACGTACCGTCCTGAGAGCTGCTAAGGCCACGGCTGCTCCAGTCCAGCTGACGGGAAGGGAGCACCTCCTACAGACAAGCAAACAAGAACTTTAAAATATTATATTAAAAAATATTTTGACCCATAGAGCAACGTGGCAACAACATGATGTGGTGCAAAAATGATACAGTTCAGCATCAGTGCAGCCATTATACAAAATGACCTTATTTACACATTTTGAATGCAGGTCTGGTTTTAGTGAAAAAATATTTTATTTGGATGCATAGATAAATAGAATTTTGTGTGTTATGATAAAAAATCAAATTTGATTTTTAGTGAATATTTTCTGATAATAAACGCAGACCACATTCATATAAAATATTTTTTCATCACTCATAGTATTTAGGGCATTGTGAATCTGATGAAATACAACAAAGAGTAGATCAAATTCATTTTGTTTATTTTTGGTGAACATTTTGATCAATCGATTCATACCGAAACATGGAACTTGCAGATGGTCCCTAACATGGACCACAGAGAATGACGGTAGATTTGAAACATGGAGTTATCTGGTAAAACAGTAATAGTCTCCTATATCAGAGTATGATAATGTTACTACATGCTGCACTCTTTATTTAGGTGGACTCTGCCTTGGTCTCTGATTGAAAGCTCAGATAAAACCAAACGTCAAGAAATATCCAATAACCAGCCACTGCAATTTTGAAATTCCTGCTTTACTAACTCTGACTCTACAGATTTGCATGATTTACAAGTGTTGCATTTTTATGACTGAAATCCAGAATTCCAGAAAAATCACACGGCCGAATAAACTTAGAATCCTTCAGTAGCTGTGGGAAACTATGACCAATACTGACACTTGTAGTTCCAACATATTTTTATGTGTTATCCTCTGGCATTTTATACTCTATAACATACGACTGTAATGAATCAACAATCTGTTTCAGATACCTGTATTGATTGAGTTGAGGGCTCGCGTATGTCCCGTGGTCTTGGAGGTGCTTGTTCTGTGACCGCTCTGTGTCCTGGAGAACAGACGGCTGGCAGAGAGTCTTTGGTGGGCTCTAGCATTCCCTGATGGGAAATAAACATGGGAAATAACAGATCTGTTATAAACACATTGGAGGCATTAAATACTGATTCACTAAGCAACAGTGCAAACATAAAAAGTGACAAAACCCAGCATCTTTTTTTTTACAATATTAAAAGTGTCACAACTTGTTCTGTGCTAATGTCATTGAAACATTCTGTCTTTATTACGTACCACTCACACAGCTTATCTTACAACTGTTACAATGCTCCTTCACACTAAAAACTAAATTATTTAGGTCATGTTTCCCACAGCTGACTCACCAGGCTTGATGCGAAAGCGGGCACAGCCACTGGCTGCTTCTTCATGCCAATGAACACCTTTAGAGGGCAAAGACACAGATAAAAACAGGCCTTAAAACAAAATTGACCTTATATTGTCTGCATTCAAAGTATATTATGAACCAAATTGTAAAACCTGGTTGTTCCAGCTAGGAGTTTAGCAGTATAATATGTGGAGTGTGACAGCTTCTCACTCTGGTATTACAGGATTTTAGATTTTACTTCAGTATTTACTGCAAATCAATGCCATTTCAGTGGCCTCAGACTCAATAAGGGGAACATCACTTTTAGAGTTAATAGAGTATTTTTAATTTATTTAACTTACTTACTCAATTACTAGTGGAAATGTTGTTTGGATCAGTATCAGCTGTTACCGTCCATTTGTATATTTGGCCAAAACTTACAACGTTCCTGGTGTCGACACCAAGGCACCTGAGCAGAATCCTGTTAGTGTGGGATCCGCCCCACTGGAACTGGAGGCCGACTGCACAGTGGACGTCCCGGAGAGGCCACCACAAACCCAGCTGAGCCCTGGGATAGGTTTAGAAAATTAAAAACAACAACATTCAGAGACAGTATTAATATCCACGCTAGTTTAGAGACTGTAAATCTGAGACGGCAGATTTTTTCCGTCCGAGTAGTTTCCTAACGGTAATTACAGGCTGGTGCCGCTAATAACATGTTCGGATCGGCTGTGTACACACGGAATTACTATTTATGGTATCAGAATACAAAATAAAGCAGTAAAGCAGATTTTGTTTTGAGAGGAAAATCTCAGACTGTTAATATATCTGCCACTGTGACCGCAATTATTAGAGCTACCATCGTAAAAACATCCCACGAAAATAAAAAACCACGGACGCAACACAAATATGCAGCTTTTAATGTAATAATCCCACAAATGTCATAAGTTTACCATAAACGTAATATATAATTTAAACCTTAATAACTATTGCATTTGCAGAGGTTTAAGCAGCACTGGCAAAAATGCCTTTATGTAAATGTAGTTTAAATAGATTTTCTATTACTTGTGTTTTTAACTCATCTATTATTTGATCTTCTATGTGTGTGCTTTGTATCTTGTTGCTTATGGACCATGAGTCTAATATAAAGGAAAAAATAATAGCTTAAACACTTGATGGGGCAAGAACTTAAAAGGACAGGAAAATGCATGAAGAAAATGTCATTGACGGATGACGACATTAACAGTTAATGACTCGAACAAACTGCAGATTTTGATTCTATTTTCAGCATTTGTAAAATTATTGCAACTTTGAAATCTGAAAGATTTTCACCATCTGGCAAAACGCAACAAATGATGTATTTATGTCAGTGGATTATTAAATCAGAAGCTACAGATTGGTATTACACATGGTTTTGTGTGTTTGTAGGATGTTGTTGCAGTGATGGGTCTAACACGCCATCCCAACCTAATTTAGATTTGTGTTTTCCTCACCACTGAGCTCTGTGACACAGCTCTGGCCGCTCCTCTTTATCGTCGTCACCTTCAGGGAGATGTAGTGGTTGAAGCAGAGCCCCAAGGCTGGACACCTCCTCCACCTCCACAGCTGACACCACAACCTCAGGGAAACTGGCCTGGAGGAGCTGCTGGACACGACAGGACAGTGAAGCCTGGCCAGAACAAAAAATATAGAAAAAAAATGTTTTCAAAGCAATATATTCAAAATACATGCAGCTTACAAACACATCGGTTTAAAGAAAATTTCAATCTATGATTGCCATTTAAGGTCATTTAACCTGTTAAAACGCCCTGAAACGAGGGCAGCATTGAGTTTTATTCATATATCATATGAGAAAAGCTCAGCTACAACAATAAATCACATATTTTAACTGTAGTAAAACACAATGTTAGTGTTACAGTATCAATATATATCATCAATATCCACATCATCAATACAGTAAGAAAAAAGTTTAGGTAGTAGGTTCAGTAGTAGGCCTGTGGCCATATTGATATGTAATTCAGATTTGAGTCATGTTTGTGATTATTTAATGTTCTTTTTAAATCACACCTTTGTGTGAGATATTCCATATTTATTATCATTTACAGCAGGAAAACTAAGAAATAGGCCTGGGCCTTAAGTGGTTAAATGCCATTACTGCTCTAAATAAGAAAGTACTGTTCCCTAAGATTTACCAGAAAGAACTACAGGACATGAAACAACACCTAAACATGATTATACAGCATATAATAAAAAGAAAAAAATATGGCAAAGTACTTTTGAACGCAATGTTCATAAATCAGATGTTTGTGTCATGGGGAACTGCTGTATGTAATAATATTCTAATTTACTGTTATTTTATTGTCTGTGAAGAATTATTGATGATACAACAGCAACACCAACAAATCCAAACATTATTTTTTCCAGTGAGATCCCTCCCACTTGGCTGCTTCTTCTCCTGGAACTCCCATGTTGCTGTTCCTCCTCCTCCTCCTCCTCCCCATTCGCCTGCAGGCTGCTGACCTGTTCTCTAAATTGTGTCCATGTTTTTCCATCCTCGTTGAACTCCGCCCACGACCCGTCTCCTTCCTCCTGCGTGGGCGCTGAGCAGAAATCTGCGAAGCTGTCGCTGGGCGGGAGGCTCGCTAGACACTGCACCTCTGAATCAGCCGTTTGGGCGTGACCTCCGTCCTCCTGATCCTCAGAACGGCTGTCTTTGAAGTCTGCAAATTCATCGTCCGACTGGTTGGAGGTAGCGGTAGTTTCCTGAGTCGCAGATTGGTCGCAGTGATTAAAACCCTTCCCCGCCTCTGCCTGTCTGAGGTTTCCCTCGCTTTCAGAGCGCTTGTAGTCTCCCAGTTCATCTTCCTCCACGTCGGTTTGGTCCTGGTCGGCCTGGTCCTGGTCGGCCTGGTCCTCTTGTGAAGCGATAGATGAAACATTTGGTTCCACGTCCTCAGACAGACACTCGAATGAAACGTCTTCACAGAAGGAGCCCAGGTCCTCTGCAGCAGACTCGTACTCACTGAAAGTTTGAGGGACCGAAGAAACGCTTTTCTCTCGATCTTCTCCATCTTCCTCTGACTCTCTATGATCCTGCAACTCTGAAGCCTGTGAAGAATTCAGCCGATGCCCCCTTTCCCTCCAGCGGTCTGCTGTCATGCCCAGCTCCTCCTTTTCCTCCATAGGGTGAGATGGACAATCAAAAGCTGCTGCAGCTTCCTGAGACTGACGGTGGTCCTGAGACGATTGAGTAAAAGCCGCATCTGTTTTCTCACAGTGTTTGACCTTGGGGCGGCCATTTTCTCGAACCTTACAAGCGAAATGAGACCTGGGCTCAGAGTCCATAATAAATCCATGTCCTGGATTTTTTTCACCCAAACAGTCCGTCCCACCCATGCCGCCACCCCACTGCTCCGTGCCGCCCACAGGAGTGAAGCCGCAGCACCAAGGATGTGCTGCCTGCTCTGTAAACACAGTGAAATTAGCAAATCCTGTTTCCTCCTTAGGAGAACATGTGGCTGGTATAGAAGCCGCATGGGTCCCAGAGTTGTGGTATCTACCACCATAGCCATTCGTGAGGTGAAAAGATGATTCGGCGTCGACCTGACCCCCACTAGACCCTGAGATCCGGGCAGCAGCAGCAGCGGGTTGGGATTGTTCAGCCGAGAGGTTAAAGCTACAGTCGGGTTTACGGACGGCTGCTTTTATGGTGGATGAAGGCTGCCCGGGGCTGGATGGTGGCTCGGTACAATCAGAAAAGCCGAGAGGGGAGTAGGACACAGCATCAGAAAACCCCCCAAACTCCCCAAACTCGTCCTCATCGGACCCCATCCCCCCATCATCATCATCAAGTGGAGGAGGGAATGACGGGTGGAAGGGAATGATGTCTGACTCCATGGGTTCTCCTGGCAGGACTTGAAGGCACTTCATGCGCCTGGAAGAGGAAAGTGAACAGAAACAGAAAAGTTAGACAAAACAGTATTAGTTTTCTGGTGATGGCATCAATCTTTTCTAAAACACCACTACAAGACTGCAAGAATGAAATTTGCTGTTGTCCAGTCTGAGCCTGATTAATGCTGACAGTTAAAGATGAAGTAGTGAAAGACACTGAAAACATTAAAATGATTGTTTATATATTAGTCAACCATAGCATTGTTTCCATGGCTTCTTCTACAGCTCCTTTTTATTTGTTTTGGTCTTCAGGCTTTACTCAATAAATATAAAAGATCTTCCAGTAACTCTTCCTCTAACCATGTGAAGCATCTGTTTCCATTGGAACTGGATTAAAGAATGATCCAAACAATAAACTGAAAACGCCTCAGGATGGAAATGGATTGCTTGATTTCAGGTTTAACAAATCACTATAAAAATCTTCATTTTTTTTTATATACCGTAAATGACCAAATAATAGCTGGGGTGTTTATTTGTTTCAGTCACTAAACAGATCAAGCATTTATTTTAGGCCAGGCAGCAATTTGGGACAGAAGATTGAAAATCTTGCTTAGCAAAACTGTAAAGAAAATATGGTAATTTACTCTAATTCTTTTATTAAACCAATGTGACTACTGTAAAACTTTTTCAAAAGCAATATTACAGTAGATGATGCTTCTCCTGACTTTTCCTCTGCATATTTTATGACAGAAAGATTGAATTTCATGTTGCATGTTGATTTTATTGTTAAATAATACTCTGTGTTTATTTGGAACACATCGTTATTTATTTAAATATACACCTGCACCCAGTGTTTAAAGGGGACCCTGCAGTTAATTAAAACTCAACTATTATTATAATTTGGTAATTTGCAATATTCTGCATCTTAGATTTGATAGTAATATGTAATAACATGACGTGTTTCACTAATGGTCTGTTTTGGTCTGTCACTGTTTTATGTAATGTTGGTTACAATACAATAATTAATCAAACAGAAAAATAATATACAACTATGGATTGTTATCAATGGATAATCGATTATATCATTTTAAATTGTTTTTAACAAAAAAATACAACAACTCTCTAGTTACAGCTTTAAAATATGAATAGTTTCTGTTTCCTTTAGTTTCATATGAGAGTAATCTGAATGACTTCAGGCTGGTCAGGACAAAACAAGACATTTGAGGCTGCATCTTGCATTACGCTCAACATTTTACAGAACAAATGACTAATCAAAAAGTAGGTAACAAATAATTCAATAATGAAAATAATCTTTTGTTACAGCATTAGCTTTGATTAGTGCTATGTAAATAAAAAATATTTCTCTTGTTTAAAAATAGAGGAACTCTGATCCACGATTGTTCCTCAAAGTAAAATCTGTAAACAGAACATTATGAATCTATCATTTGTTGCACAGCGTCCTTTCTTTTACACATCCTCTTTTGTGCCTCTTAAACATTAACTTGTCAAATGTTTAATATCTAATTGAGATGTGTAACAGCTTCTGGCAATGAAGTCAACCTCGAGTGGAAAAAGTGGGCAGTACAAGGCCCAAACCGTAAAGTGATACAGGAAACACTATCCACAGCTTTGTGCTACTTACTGTAGGATGAACAGTTCAAACCAGATCCTGCACGGACAGCAGCCACTTCAGGGTCCTGCATCAAAACCTTAAAACACACACAGACAAGATCTAATCCCATATGTGAATGAACAAGAAAGAAACATGATAAAGTTCCTTGTAAGACCATTGACTATAGATAGTTATTTCTTCTTTCCACAGTTTTTCTGACAAATGGATGTTTGAGCTTCACTGTGCAGAATGACATGCAGATTCTGAGGCTTGAATGCTGAAACTCTGATTTTAAGGGGGAGAGCCTACGAGCAGGATTTATGACATCACAAATAGTTTAGAGCCAATCATGTTCAATTATAGGTTATGGGACATCCTATCACCAGCAGTGAAACTTTTACAATTAAACATATTTGTATATGCATTACAATTCTTCATGAAGGAGAAGGGGTATATGCTATTTTAAATGCGTAAAAATGGCTATATTTTTGTGTAAAAAAATATTAATTAATTAAAAACATATCAGGCACACATTATTGTCCCAAACAGAGTATTATTTATATGTCTTAATACATGTCTGGAGTGGATCTTTACAACAACAGAATATATTCTTTGGTTTTGTGCATATTCAGGAAGTTAAAAACAGGAACACCTGACGCCCTGTTCTGTTCTCCTGTTTCTGTCTACTGGGACAGACAGGTGTCATATTAAAAAGCCATGACAGGACAGAGTGTGAACAAATGTCAACATAAAACAATCTAACGAGATGAAACTGAACGTGAAGATTTATATGTGTATAAAACAATTCAACTGAAATCACTGATGCGTTAATTCCACTATGTTGTTACAACCCAGCAGCTGATTAGCTAACATCACTGCAGCTAGCTAGCCGCTTATCTAACGCTAGCTAAACGACAATAGCAACCACACGTTGTCATGGTATTAAATGAAGGTAACAGCTCGCTACACATCCAAATGGCCTGTTATTTTTTTATTATTTACCTGTAGTCATTGACTTGTCGTGTATCAGTGGTGCAGTCCTGCTCCCAGCCTGCTCCCATCACTTCACATCATGATGCACTGGGATGTCATTAAAAACGAGAGCTCTCACTATGTCCCGTTTCCAGGTACCGTAATGGAAAGTGTCCCTTCTTCTTATAATAGACGATCTTTACTGTAGTCCACGTTGCTTGGGGCGGACAGCACCACCCGCTGGACCGATTTAAAACACTAAATTGCTGTAACAATTATTTCTCTCTTTTCTTTTGCACCTGTAACTGTTCGTTTTATTGTATGGTTATGGTTATTTTAGCATTTAGTTTAGTTATTGTAGCGGTAACATGAGATCTGCTAGCTTCTATACCTTCCATCTGTAACTCACAAGAACCTATTTAAGCACCTTTTAAATCTGTTGTGCTCTTGGGGTCCTGCCCTGTGTACATGCAAGGAGCTGCAGTGGATCCTGTCTCCTCATCCTCCACATACACCATGGATCAATATATTTCTATACAGTGCCTGTAGGAAGCATATATTTCTATAGAAAAGTGGAAGCTTCAATAGATTTTTCATGTTTAGCCAAATGAGGGTGTGTTGGACTGTTACAGCTTTTCTCAAATGTTTACACACAAATACTGGTTATTGAGACACAATGACCACAACATGTAACTCATGCACCTGTTTTACACTCTTTTTTTTCTCAAAACACTGAGCACAATTATCTGCATTTGGCACAATTTTCATAAAGAAAATATGTTTTCACAAGAAATATTCAATCACATCAGTTAATTGTTCTACTATGGACACTGACATGTCACCCAGGAAAACATGTATCATGCGGTTTTACTACATATTCTTCATTCCTCAATCCTATTGAAGTGGTTTCTGTCTGTCGGTGAAAGGGTTTGCTCGAAATCCACAAACACATTTTACCTTCTCTAAGCTACAACACATGGCATGTGGAGATAAAGCAGTTGATGCTTTTCATGGCTGGATTTACTATTTTATGTGATATTTCCCCCGCTGCTTGACAGAGAAAACATTGTTTGTGATGTGGATGAGTTGCTGCAGCCAGACAGAAACATAAGAAGCTGCAGCATGTTTGTTTTTTTGTAAACTGAGACTGTATACAGTAAAGTCATCTGTTTTGTATGAAGACCACACTATGTGCACCTCTGTGTTGATTGGGATCTACACATCTTGGTTCTTTTGTGGGGAAAATAAAATATATTTGTTACTGTGTATTTGTGTCTTCTGAGTATAAAAACAATATTTTAAATATTTTACAACACACTTATATTTGTACTGTCTGTAGTAACAATGAATAAAAAGGCCTGAGTCATGATGATGAATGGAGAAGACGTGTTTTCCATTTTTCATTGTGTTTTACACTGAGCACATCAGTGTTCAACTGATTCTTATAAATGTCTATATAATGGTTTATGTGTGTCATTTGGAAACAAAATACCATTTTGAGAGGAAATAACATTATTTTGCCCATTGTGTGTGTGTGTGTGTGTGTGTGTGTGTGTGTGTGTGTGTGTGTGTGTTTTGATTTCTGTGTAGAGTTGTGAAAGTATGAAGCATCCTTTCAAGGATTGCTTGAAGGATTCCTTGCAAGGCTCTAAATGGTAAGTGCTCTACCCCTACACCACTGCAGCACACCTATGGGACTTTAACTTTTAATGATAATAATGATGTTTAGAATATCCATCCAAAAAGTTCCACAAAAAAGAACACACAACATGCCATGCACAAGCTATATCCAGAAGTTGAGATTGAAAGTTGACCTTTGATATGACTGACATGATGACAACATGTTCTTTCGCTGCTCTACTCCAGAGACTGATTTTCACTGTATTCACTGTTTTCCTCACAAGCAGGATATATATTTCTGTCTCCTGCTTCAGGACCAGCTGTTCTCCCTGTAAACTGCTGCAGAGCTCCTCCTGCTCCTGTTTAATCTGTGGAGGCTCTCGGCCACCCAGACTGGAGTTTGGTTACAAAGCTTCTGGTCAATGTGAGCCATCTACTTTCTGATTAGAAGGACTAATTAATGACTTTATCCTAACAGTCACATTATTCATACAGAAGATGGCAGTATAGGCTACAACCATGAGACTGGCATGGTTGTAGGCTACAACCATGCAGAGACTGACCCTAACTCATTGCTGTTTTGGCCTGTTTGAGCTCCACACGGCAAGAATGCTGTTGGAACCATAAATGAACAGCAGTGTAGGATAATCTGAAAAAGGATTCAACATAGCCTATGTACCCTTAAATTTGTCAAATTCAGACTTGTTTTGCGAGGAGACTTCTAGAACCTCAAAAGACAGGCATTAGAATGTCCAGATGTGACAAGACTTTTTTTTTATCTAGACCTAGTCTGAAGTGGTCTGGATGGAGAAATATCAATTAATTACACATTTGTTTTTGTTTTCACAGGCAATATAAAGGTTTCACAAATCTTAAAGTTGATTTGAACAACATGAAGGCTGTTTGCTGTGATGTCTAACACCTATTCAAACAATCAACTGCTAAATATGATTAATTATGTTTTCCTAAACTTTCCCCTGAACCTGAATCATAAACTAAACAGTCTACGTTTCATCAGATTCTCTTAGACTGGAAACTGACATATAAGCACACATTTCTCTCGACACAACTCTCTGATCTGGAATAACAAATACATTAAAAAAAAAACTTCATATTCAAGTATGATTAAACTCACTGACAAATTCAGCGTGATGTCTAGAAAAACTACACTTGTATTTATTCTCCTCCTCCAGATTTCTGTTGTTTTGAATTATAAAAGTTGCAATAGCTTAGTGTGATTTGTACTGTTTGTACTGCCAGCATGATATTGAAATGGACAGACTCTGTTTATATAATAAAGTTATTAAAAATGAATCAGAAGCTACATTCAGCTATCTATAGTTCAGAATGAGATCCAGCAGTCTGTGGTGACAGTATAGTTTTTCCTCATAATCTACGATGGATTATTTAAAAACCTCTGCAGCAGCAGCAGTTAATCAACCATTGATCAACCCTCAAAGAAGAAGAGATGATTGATTACATATTAGAGTAGAATAGATTAATAATAGATCTTAATTTCTTGTTTTTTGATTCAAAATAAATATTTTTTTCCTTTAATATTAATTTTATTTGTTGTTTTCCATAGTATATAGTTTTCTATAGTTTTCCAAAATTTACTACTATATGAGCAATGATAAAATTAAAGGGTTACATGTTCAGGTTCTATTTTACAAAAGGTACATTTGTTATTGATGTCAAGTAATCTAGAAATATACATATTAGATGGATATATGTTATATGTTAATATCTTTAAATGTAATACTCTTATTTTATTTGCAATACAAATTTTAAAACAGACAAGTCGAGCCTTAAATAATTAATAGCTACAAAAATTAAAAAAAAGATTCCCCTTGGAATTACTTTCTTAGTATTCTAGAAACATCCTCTGATGTGTTTATTTGTATATGTATTACTCATGAGGTCAATGCCATATATAAAGAGAATATTAATAGTGGTATGTTGCTGGACATTTAGGTTATCGCCTTTCATTAGTTCCATTAATCCACTGGGAATAGTTTGTAACTGAAATAAATTGTTTAAATTCTTTTTATACAAGAAAGACTTCATAATTAAGTAGTTGGCCATCGGAGCTAAATTCATCTTTTAAATAAATTATGCTTTTGTGTAACTGAAGTTATTTGTTCGTCCTGGTAAACCATTGATCTATTTATAGAACGCGACTCGGTCCTGTATTGTTTACTTCCGCCGGATGTTACATTTTTAGGTTCCGACGGCAGCTTTTTGTGCGTTTTTCGTTCCGCTCATGACGCTGCAGTTGGCATCAGGTTAAAAGTGGAATAACGCCGGTAGATGACGCTGGTGAGTCATTTCCGAGATAATTCATGAATCGAAAAACTATTTCACTATTTCTCTCATCCAGACCACAGCAGATCCACACCCAGAAAAAAAAAGATTTATCAAGGAGACGTCAGATACTCATAACACAGTTTCAGATTTGTAAAATCTTTGATCTCTTTGGGAGAACTGAATAAATGTATTTATTTTTACTTCCAGACCACATTAGATCAGGTCCAGACAAAGAACACTGTACTTAGACTTGTCCAAGCTGAGCTAGCAGACCCCATAGACACATTAAAACACAGTTTCAAAACATCATATTATTTGTGGAAAAAGGCAACTTCACTGATGTATCTCCATCCAGACCACATAGGACCAGGTCCAGATCGAAAACCACTATAGTTAGACTTGGAACAAGATTTTAAGGAGACTCCAGAGACTCATTCAAAGACAGATTTGGATTCATAAAAGCTTTATTCTATTTATGAAAACTGTAAAAAAAAAAAAAAAAAAAAGGAGGTTTTACTGCTTTTCAGGATTTTTTTTACAATGTAAAACTATATTGTAATGCATAAGTGGTAAGAAAATATAACTTAACAAGCTATGAGACCGACAAGTCAACTAGATAGGAAAGATCTCTAGTTGTCGGTTATTGTGAGTTTAGTCATCTACCAACTTTATACTAATCTGTAAGATAAAGTATGACTAAAGGAAGCATCCACTTTCATTTTTGGCAGTACATTGATTTAGTTAATTTCCTTTGTAAAAAAAAAAATGGAACACACTGAGACACTGAGCAAAAGCATGTTTCAAGATGAGAAGTTTATTGGTTTACAAATAAGCTATTTTTACAAAAGCATGAGGAGAAAAAAGGAAAAATTTGGAGACCTAAACAATGTCAGAATGTATTCACCTAAATGCTGGTCCTACACACATAATCAGGGTTGTCTCAGGATATTTCAGGAATTTGACATCATGGTGTGTATAAGAGTGATTTTTTCTCTTTTTGTGGTGACAGAACAGACATCTGCTCCACTGAAAAAAAACAGAAAAAAACAGCAGATGAAACACAGAGGCTGTGATGCTTCTCTGTAAAATGAAAGTCTTAGGACGATCAAAGTTACAGCAGCCAGCATCCTGCTGAGCCCTCAAGTCCAAATTATGGTTTTCCTTGTTTTGTGGCTTAAAAAAAAACTCTATAGGGTCAGTTTGATCCAATACATTTGTTGTATTTAACATTACCATTTCAGTTTCAACTGGATAAATTCCCAGAACACTCATTATAAAAAGATCAACTTTTTAAGACGCCTTCATATAAACATCAAAAATTAGTATGTTACCAAATACAGTAGGTATGACTTTACCACACACACACACAACCCTGCTGGTCACACTGTAATAAATAGAAACGAGAATGATTGTACAACCACACAGAACATTAGCAACAGATCAGCCTACTTCTACTCAAGAGGACATCATGATGTAGCCGTTCTCACAGCACCCATCTTGGTTCTTAGGCCTTAAGAGAAAAGTCATTTTTTGTTGAGTCTACTCATTGAAAGTCATGTGAGAAAAAGCTTTATTTAGATATGTCCTGTTCTTTTTTGTGCATCTTGTTTGTGTTTCGAGGTTGTAATTTTGTTATGGAATCTTCATTGATACTAGTCTATAAAAGGTGAACAGGCCAAAGGAAAAAAATTCACCCACAAGGTGAAATTTGCCCTTGCAAAGTGCCTGATGGATGCTTCAAAAATAAAGGAATGCTTCATTGGAACAAAAACTGGCAATATAACACCTCAGTCTTTCATGGATACAAAATCGCCAGGTACAAAACTTACATGCACAACGAAAAGCTTCCTGCTAGTTACTCAGTTTGGTATTCATCGTGTAAAAAAAAAAGAAAAAAAAAGATACGCGTGAGGCCACGTTCATAAATATGTACATCCAAAGTCCAAAAGCAGGGAAACCTACACAGCTGGGTCAAACTAATCGTTACCTTTGTTTTTTTTAAATGAGGGTAGGAAGGGTCCATTAAATAAGTTTAGAGGATCCTAAATAACTGAGGTGAAATAAAGAGTATTTACACCTTGGCATTATTTATCATCAGATTACAATCAGGAAGAGACATTCAGTTGTTCTCATTATAGCTACTTCTAAAGGGCTGTAATTAAAATAATAGTCACGAGGAATAATTATTATTTCCCAGGATTGGTCTTCAAAGGACATGGGATCATGAGGAGATCAGTAACTGGGATCCGTTGTGTTTAACACTACATTTCAGGAAGAAATACAACACGTGTTCAGGTTTTCTCCAAATTCCCAAATACACAAGCGCATGTAGCAGTTCTGTGTCTTTGCTCACTGGAATACTAATCAGCTGGGAGCCTGTTTTAAAGTGCACCAGTACCAAATAAGTAAGCTCAAGTACCCTGCATGCTTATCATGTACCTGCACCCTACTCAACCACACAGCAAACCTAATGGAAAATGCAGTTTGCTAATTATGCTGAGCAAAACACACTCCCTGCATACACCACACACACTCACACACACACATAAACAAGCTCCCTTGTTTGAGCCCTTTAGTACAGGAAGTCTTGAATTGTTAGTCTCCCTCCCCCATTGGCTCCATGTTCTATAAACGCCAGCAGAAGAGCCGAGAACACAAACCTGTGTTTTACCTCGATGCACATCTTGTTTCTACATCACTGCTGATTCATGGTCATAATCTTTACATAGTGTTTATTAACATGGTTTTACAAGAAACCGCAATATTATAAATGTATAATCAATTTATAGAAAGAACATACAAACAAAACAGTACCGAAAAAAAACAAAACAAAACAAAAAAAAAACACACCCTGTCCACACATTTACACGTTATTTGTTATCCTGTGTTACTGGAGTAGTGATGCGTCACATCTGCCTCTCTCATGTCATTCTGAACTTGTTTCCTGTTTGTGTCTGAAACAAATCAGAGCCAAACCATACAGTTGTGGTGCTCAGGAAGACTCCGTCAGGAGAAAACAAGTTTGCCTCCAGAGCGGTCAAGTTTTGGAGCAGCAGCCTTATTGCTACACGTAGATAATTAGTAAATGCTCAGTGCATGCACGTGCATGAGCGCAATCTCTGCACGCAGCTGCAGCTCACTGAGATGTCCGAGAGGTTCACACAGAAATCTGAAGGCAGCGTAATTAACGGGAGCGATGCTAACGATATCAATTAATGAGCACCCTGCAGCGATCTGCATGGGGGAGTTTCTGCACAGATGCCATGGCTTGCTCCACATTCACAGCAGCAGAAGTTGACGAGAAAACCTTCACAAGCCTCAGATCTAAACACAGCAATCCGTGTAGAAATCCTAATGATAGTTCTGTCCAGCCACATGAAAATGTCTAAAGACAAAAGAATTCTGCTTCTTCACCGTGGTGAGCGACTCTGACACGTATCGGTTTGATATGAACATCTGCTTCTATGACTACAAATGTGCTCAAATTAGCTTCCCCAGCCTGGTTCAAGGTTTATCATCATCTATTTTGAAGCTTCTAATACGTCAGCCTTCATAAATGGTTCTCAAGATATAAATACAGATTCTAATCATGGTAAATTAATTCACTACATTTCTTTGTAGACCAGTTACAAGTCATTAATAATAACACCTTCTGAGTTGAAACTCATGCATCTCTTTAGTTTTGTAGGATGCTGATGCACCTGTGATTCATCAACATGTTTATTAGATGGTTTGTAGCGAAAAGTGCAGCTGTGTTTGTACTGAATCGGAAAGATAAACAAACACCAACAACAATTTTCATTCCTATTAATGGCTTATAAAAAGAATCATCCTATTAACCATATCAATACAATTTGATACATTTCATAGCTCCAATATAAAGGGTCATTTATTAGAAAGCAGCACCAAGAAATCTATACGTCAATATTCGAACAGCTCTTTTACACTTTTCACAGCATAGTGAATAGTGAAGTTCATTCCCTATGAGCTGTAAACAGAGCCCTTCAAGACAAAACACTTAATACTCATGTGAGTTTTACTTTTACATGTAACCTAAACCATCACTGTGTATTTATAATGACTTTCCTTTCTGCCTTGCTGAAAGAAATGGATGTCTTGCGTAGATTGGAAATGTTATGGATGCAAAACCATGCAATGCATATGAGAAACAGAGGTTGTTAGACCTGTAAAAACCTGCTGGCTTCATCGAACAAGGTTGTAGCCTCCAATCTGTCTCAGTGCAGGTAAGACAAGACGCCAATGCTGAATGATTCTGGAAACACTTAAAAAAAAACACAAGAACCACATAAGACATACTGTCAGACTGGAAATGGACTATAACAGCACCGGCGGTACCACCCAAAAAACAAACACATGTTTACAGTTTGTAATCATTTTGTGCATCACTATATCTTCTATGCTACTATAGAAACATGAATACTATACATTCAAAATACCATCAGGATCCGATCCTGCTTCTAAACAACCACCGATGGCTGAAGGGTTTGGATTTTAGTTTGTACTCAGCCAACACCTGCACACTTCTGACAGCACGGTTTCTTCTAAACATCTACTAGTGTGTGTGTTTTAAAGGAGAGAAGTTGCATATCTTATTAGTGTGCAGCTTGGATGACGTTTGCATGAAAAATCTGAGCAGAGTCCAATTCAGCAACTTCCAAGAAAACGGCTGCAGCGGAAATGAGTGCAAGCTACCAACGCCTGCAGTGTACAGCATGGACGCTTTCCACTACATTTTCGCCATGATATAATCCTAATTTTCTTTTAGGGTATTTAGGTCGGTGAGATTGCAGTATTGTTACTATGACAACTGGAATAAACCCAAGGGAGGGCAGGGGGAGCGCCTACTGAGTCAGAAACACATCAGCAAAGAGAAAACCATGTGTAATACTCGACTGGTGTCACCTGCTTTAGAAGAAAACTGCAGCAAAAATCACACATTCTACAGACTGAACCTGAAACATCAAATAACCTAAATTATGTTGCTTCAAACCAGCTTCATCTGTTATAAAAATCATGCTTGTGCCCTTGTGGGGAATTAATCAAAGCTCAGTTTTGATATCTAAACACTGCTGAGGCCGAATACTGCAGAGTTTCACTGTTATACGATGTGAAAATATGCATTCTTCAGTTTATCTGAGAAATTTTAGAGGAAAACTCAAGGGTATATATCTTTACTTGATGCGAAAGCAGATGATCAACTGCCAAATTCAGAGGCTTTCAACCCTCAACAACAGCTCGCTTTCATATTGTGCCAAGATCTTTTTCTTTTCCTGAGTATTTGGAATCTTACCGAGTTATTTTTGCTCACCCGCCTCTGTCTCAGCATCCCTAAAGGATTCAACATAAAAAAAACAAAATGAACGCACTATTAATAAGCTCTGAGATACTGGATCTGACTAAATTGGGGCTACAAGGAGGAAAAACCTGAAAATGGAACAAAAAGAATCATGATCTCAGATCCTGGTTAAACAGGAAGGAGTGAAGGAACTAACTTGTCACTACTGGAGCCTTTTTTCCAGTTGCTATGCTGCTGCAGTGTTGCATGATGGATTACGGATGATGACGTAACAGACGCATGGTGTGTGTGTGTGTTTATGAGATGTGTATCATCTGTGATTCAGTCCTTGCTTCACACACGACCTTGCAGAGTTGGAGTGGGGAGTTAGCCAAGCTTGGTGATCTGTAGGTCTCCTTGTATCCGTACTGTGTCAATAGAGGTCAAAGATTTTACTTTGTGATAAAAGTCAAAGAGCTGGTGTCCGTCCACGAATATTCGGAACCTCTGGTGCTCGCAGTGGATCTCCATCTGTAGGAGAAAAGAAAACGATAGAGAAAGACAGGGGAAAAGAAAAAGGAGGGAGGAAACAATATTAAAAATGCATGTTCTGATGAAGAAAATATAGTAAATCAACAGCAGGGCAATGAAGATATTCTTATTAATTTCACTTATCTGCTCAAGCACGTCTCTTTACTCTGTAAATGGGTCAGTGACAAATAATGTTTGCCAATATGAAAAAGTCAAAAACGTTTTTAAAAATACAGTTTTAGAATCATTCATCAGGTCTCTCAAATTGTACATCGTGTTGTTATTTTAAAGCCCATTTGTATAATATAAATTTTAAATCATGATTTTATGTGGACATATTTTTAACTAAAAAATAATGATACATTTTAATTATTTAATCCACCTAGAATATACAACTGTGTTGGTATCATGTGTTTTTAATTTTTTAAAACCTTTTTTAAAATAGTTTAACTATATGGTACCAAGTTATATATGGCTTATACCACATGGCAGTTTTTACAGTGTCCAAAAGAGAAATTTAGAAATGCAATAATATTGAATCAGCATTGCTTTTTACTTATATGTACTTCATGTCATTTACTTATTCTGCTGCATCTATGGTATAAAAGGCATCAACTGACTGCCTCAAAAATAAAAAAAATAAAAAATCATCTCATACCAGGAATTATTTAAAGATTTCATATGTTAGGAAGTAGGATTTTAATTGATTGGGGATTATAAGAAGGTGTAGGTGTTACATAACATTCTGTAACATTCAGTCATTTAAACCAGCTGTCAGAACCTCTGTGAAGTTATGATCTCACAATTATTCAGTCAAATACCAGTTTAAACTGGACAGTTATCACTTATTTACATAGTGGGCATATTGGGATATAATTTTACATTTTGGATATTGTAATATTGTGATAACTGTGTACAGTAAGGCTGCATTACAGTAGAGTGATGTCATTTTGTGAAGTAACCAGACCGGTTATACTGTAGTTGGTAAACCTCAGGCTAGAATAACTCAAATAGCAGCTGCATGATACTCAAACAAGAAAGAACGGAAGAAAAAGTAATCTGTTTATATACAATTTACAAAACACATGAACCTCGGGCTAGAATAAGCAGATTGGTAGGGCTGCAAAATACTTACACAAGGAAGATAAGAACTAAATACTATGATATCTATATACAATTTTAAAAAATATCAAATTTATTGATAAAAACTGTTGATAGTCATCTACTGTTCTAGCCTTTACCAACTTTATACATCACTGATTATTATTCATCAAAAACCTCATTGTGTAAATAGTTATGTGAATATTATCACAATGCTCATATCTAGGTATTTGGTATTTAATTTTTTCCATATCACCTAGACCTAAAGAGTGGTATCCTGACCTTAGAAAACATGTATGAATATGCTCCACAAACCAATCCCCTGATACTAGATCTGCTGAGAGTTAAAACAGAGGGGAAAAAAACTACTCAATGAAAAAAATCCCTTATCTTAGCAGATATTTTACATTCCTGTGACACTTACAATGACGTCCACCTAATATAATCTATAGAGAGAGATAAGTGAGATAACTGAATCTAAAATAAAAAGGTGAAACTATGTTAACTATCTCAACTCTGTTGATGAAGCTACAGGTGAGTCTGAGTGACTGCTGTAGCTGCAGCATGTGACAAACTGAATGATGCAACAGTGTAAACATTTCTCCCTAGAGCTCTAATGATTAGTTGATTAAATCGATGAGCTACCATCTATCACATTAAACGCCAACTATTTTGATAGTTGATTCATCGATTTGAGTCGTTTTTAAGAAGAAAACGCCCAAATTCACTGGTTCCAGCTTCTCTTGTCTGATTATTTTCTATTTTTCTTTAGTCTTTATAACAGTAAACTGGTGATCTTTGGGTTGTGGACTATTGGCCAAAAAATACACACACAAAAAAAAAAGACATGTTTAGGTTGAATATTCATCTTTGGGAATCAGTGAACTACATTTTACACCATTTTAAGAACCAAACAACAAATACATTATTCATTTCACTAATTGATAGGTTAATGATGGGTAGAATTTGCTGAAGCTGTAAAGAGTGAACATCACACCTGGAGGTGGATGGGCGGTCGACGCCGTTACTTGAAAAGTTTTCCATCATTTGCGTTAGAATTGTCACAGCTCTTACCCCCCCCCCATTCTCCTCTGACTGTTTCCATGAAGTGACAGACACCACAACACATCATGTGTCTCCTCCACATTCCTCAAAGCAGCAATCTGCATGACAGCCTTAATCTCCAACCGCCAGCTTTTGACATTCATGACCTGCTTGGTCACGCTCCAACCACAAACAATGACACTTTATCAGAAAGCTGACGCTTCACAGCCAAGAAAATCTAAAAATAAGTTCAAAATAGCAGTTGCATTATCTCCCTCTTGGCCAAGTGAATGATAATCATGTCTTGTAGTTTCAGTATATTAATCATCAATTTAGGACTGAATCCTCTTTCTTTTAGCACACATGATGGGATTTTTCCATTCATCTTTTTCAGAGCAGAACTCACTTGCTGGACTGAAACAACTCATCGTATACATTTTTATTCAAACACCATGTGTTCTTCTTACATCCACATTCAGAATTATTAGAGCGGAATATGACATATCGGAGTGAACAAGTCCTCAACGTCCTATGACAATTACTCATTGTGCATATGTGCCACTGTTAAGCCCCCCCTCCTCAGCTCTGGCAGCTGACGTGGCCCCTCATGCAGTAAACACACCACAGCCACACAGGATACATGCATTTACATTAGATGGATATGATGTGGCGTGGAAAAGCATTTCCTGTTTCTGTCCTATTGCTTCAACATTACTGCTGTAACACGCTTCTCTTCTCTCATGCTGATGTCAGACGTCTGTCTTTTCAGAAGGGAAACTCCACCAACAAAAACTTGTAGTAGGAACTGTGTGAAAGCAGTTTCACAGAAAACTGCTAGGGATTCAGCTTTGTTTTCACTTTACACTGGATGATGTTGTTTAATGGAATAGGCATCATTAGGATTATACTGATAGTGTTTATGGAAACTCTGACCCAAACTGTTTTGGTCCCATCTTATATGTTTTATATCCTGGAAAACAAACTAATTTCTAACCCTAAAAACCATATTCAATCAAGTTTCTAAAAAAAAGCAAAATTTTCCAATAGTTACATTGTTTCACAAAAAAAGTCACTGTCAATCATGATTTATGAAGTGACACGATGTAATGTTAAATAACGATAGCAAGAACCAATCATAACCATTAGAATGAAAAACCAAGAAATTATGTCATAGTAACAAAGAACATCCACAACATCCAAGATCACAGCTTCAATCTTTCACATGGAAGTTATTGTATTAATTCCTGTTCACAAGCAGCAGCTACAACTAAACCAATACGATTATTATAAGCTGACTCCTCAGGTGTTCACTAACACTAGTCATTTGGTGAAGAACTCAAAATGGATCAAGACTGGGATTTTTAGACTTGAACTGAAACAGTTATTAGTCACGAATGATCTGGTTCTTGTCACTTGTCATTTTATGATAATTTTATCGAGTTGTTGTTTGTGTTTGGTGCTGCTTTGTGTGCATTTTTTGTTTTTAAAGGCCCATCTATGGTCAGGCATCACAAACTAGACGTAGCTATCAAAGCTGTGGTATGTGGAATGAGTTTGTGATATAAACTCATCCCTATGCAAACAAACAAGGGAGCATCCAGCATCCTTCTGACATGCAAACGGGTCAAGAATGCACAAAAGGAGTCTTTTACCCTAAAAGGCTGATCGGGGATGAAGGGAAAGTAGGCGGTGGACTTCTCCTCTGCTATCCACTTCCCAGAGATCTGGGCACCGCGCAGGAACTGGCGGTCGGCGAAGCGTGCCGTGAGTTTCAGGGCCACGTCATGCGGCGGCTCCTCCTTCTCTGTGTCACGGCCACAGGTCAGGCTCACGTCAAAGCTGAGGAGGGGAAAGGGGGAGGAGGGGGTGAGCGTTAAATGTGATGTCATGATGCAGGATGTGATTCTAACAGCTAATCTGGGATAAGTCAAAAGCATAATTCTGTTGCTGCTGTGTAAGAGCAAACCAGCTGCCTGTTAATTATTCATAATCCCTGCTGCCGGTTTTGGTGGACGACTTGCTGCTGTTTGCATGCAAGCATCTCCCCTGCAAGTGTGAGCTCATAATGACTAATGTGTGCTGGGGTTTTTGATGGAAAACAGCTATATTTTCAGTTCTGTCAGCCGGGGATGTTCACATGAACTTTGGCCTGGATACTTGAGCCAGCAGGACTGAACATGATGAGGTCATGCAGAGGTTCCTTCCAAGTTTGACACAAGTTTCCATGTTAGGGGGGAAGGACACACCCAAACAAGTCTGCCTCACTGGGTCTTCTATTTTCTGGTTTTCTCCCCCCCTTTTTTCCCTTCTCCCTTGGTGCCGAGGGAACGCCCTGTCTCTGCATACTTAAGAAGCCACCATTCTCCCCGGCTGCCCACGCACTAACTCCAGTGTGTCCTGGAGCGGCTTGTGCAAGTCTGACTGGCCTTAAAGAACAAAAAAAGCCTATCTCCAGAATCGTGATATAACACAGGTCGATTAAAACAAACAAACACGGGCCCCAGATAAGGTGTGCGCATGCATTATGAAGCGTTATCTTACCTGTCTGGCTCCAAGTCAACGATGCCCATCACTATGATCTTCTTTCCTGGCCGCATGCCGCCCCGGATGCGTCCGCTGAATGGCACCGTCTATGCAATGCGGTGGAATTATTACGCACGGACGGGGGACATGCAATCAAACACTTGAAAATAATAGATAATTAAAGCGTATTTTCATACCAGGAGACGTGATAGATCCTCCTTGTCAGGTGAGATGAGGCCGGGGTTCCCCAGCGAGTCGTTGAGCTGATCATCCTCCACGTTCTTCAGCACCGGCAAGTGACAAAAGACACAGGGACGCAAAGTGTTACCGCGCTGTCTGTCATTCACTCAGGTGGATTTACAATCAAGCGTCCCGGCTGCATGAGGCTGCGGGGCCTGCAGGACAGGAACCGGGTTCCCAACAATGAAGAAGAGGCAGCGGACCTGGACCTGTCACGTTGCGACCCAGGCTCCTTGTCTCGAGCCATGTGTGAGATTATAAATCAATGCCACAACCAAACGGGGCGCATCCTGCGCTGCGATGTAAATGCGAAACGGGCACACTGAGAGCTGAGCGGCCTAGGTGAGCACGCACGCGCACATACACATACATTCCCACCGTATTGAATTTCCCCGTCTCCTCCTGGATGAAAGAGGAGTCGCTTTTGCGCTCTGAACGCGCCGCGCGCCGCGCTTACAACGAGCACCGGATAACAACGGCGCGCTTAAACCAGCAACCCCGCAGCCCGCCACGCAACACACAATAAACAGCAGCCGGGTAGCGACGTCCGACCCGCGGCCCGGTTCCCCATGCAGCTCCCAGCTCCCCAAATACTCACTATTCCGTCCTTTTCCGCTGCCTGCACCGCCATCTTGAGCAGAATAGCATAGGATGCTTATTATCGGAGCAGAGGCAGCCCTGCCGGGGCGTGTGTGCGTGAGTGCGTGTGTGTGTCTGTGTGTGTGTGTCAGCGTCGTGGCACCACTGACTCAGGAGGATATTCCTGTTCCTGCTGCTATTCCAGGGTCTCCACAGAGAGCGCAGCCACCTAGCAGGACTTCCCTCCTCTCCGCTGTCCGTCTGCTGACGTCTGCGTTATCATAATTACAGACTGGCAGCCTAATCCCCGGCCGTCTGCTGGAGGAGGCTAATCAGACACAATTACGCAACCCTTCACCCAATTAGCAGCATGCTCTTTGGACTCTTTTAGGATTTATTTAGCAGATTCTGCAGAAAATACACAAAGAAGACTTTGATTGGACAGCTCGTGCGTAAATGGACGACATTTTGCAAACTGTACTTTTGAATATTAAATACAAGATAAAATAGTCTCAAGATACAACAATATAAATAAAACTTTACAACACGAGATGCGATTAAGCAAACAAGTAAAAAAAGACTTTGATCCTGGAACATTAACTGCTTTTCACTGAATTAAGTGGAAACTGTTTCATTGACTTGTGCCCATGAACCTTCCCCAGACCTCCTTTCTTGCCTCTATCCTGTGCATTCAAACCTCCCCTCCCTCTCTCTTTCTCTCTTTAACTAAACTGGTTCCTATTTTATTCTAAAATGTTCCAGTCTGCCCCTCTGTGGACTTTCAAAGACATTGCAAGTTAAATCAGGCCACAGCCATTTAGCTCTAAAAACTGTCTGTGCCACGTATGTAAGTGTTTTTATTACCTTTATCTCTGCCAATATTTGCTTTATTTGGGTTATTTTATTTAAAGGGACTACGCTTAAAAACACACGTATTCTGTTATAACTCAACAACTCTACTTTTTGTTTTTAATTATAGCAACTTTGAATGAAAGTATGTTCAACCAATGAACCAATACATTGAGTTAGTGGAATTAGATTTTCCTTTAAAATCATAAACCTCTTACTTAATAATTAATAGCATATATACATGTATTTTTAATTTAATTACTCAAAAAATTAAGGTATTTCAACTAATGTTCCACATTGTTTAAAAGCAGTTTTAATTTTTTAGGTACTTAATTAATGTAATTATGGACATAGGTTTTCATCTTGACAAACATTTAAAAATATTTTGTTCCAATAGATTTTCAGTAGTTTTTGGCTTATCAAACATTTGCAACATAAAAGGTCTATTTAAATCAGTAAGTTACAGTTAAAACATCTTCCAAGCATGAATTTCAATAATAAGTAATAACATGTATTTTGATACCACTTTTCATACAGGAGTGTGCAGCTCAAAGTGTTTTACAATAACATGATGAAACAAGATAGTAAATATATATAGGCAAATAAAAAGAGTGTGTAAAATAAACAAGCAATAAAATAATGAACATAAAAGAAGCAGCAGATACTGAGAAAATGTATGTTAAGAACAACAGAATAAGCGAACAGTTGAAATAAAACAAAGGAACAGATACAACATGTAAAAGTTAGCATAAAACAAAAGAAAAGTGACAGTGAATTCTAAGGAATGTACTGGATATCAGATTAAACATTATATCTGTCTAAAACTAATTTGCAGCCATCATCCCCGGTTGGACTTTTAAAACTTGATCAAACTAACAAATTGATGAAGTAGAATCAAGAAGAAAACTTCACAGCCAATCATGATCCAATAAGAAATAGCAAATAGTGAAATAGGACACATCTTACATTTAGTTACACTTTTTAAGTAGACATGTTTCCATATTAATATTCTGTTGTCATCAATGCAGGATTAGATGATAATAAAAAGTGGGGGAAAACAACCTTATCAGAGAAAATTATAACTGAAGGTACTGTTGTGAAACATGTGTGGAGCAGATCTTTATACATGTGATAATGTGAATGTAAACCAGCCCAAAGGTCCACAGGGCAGAGGTTGAGGTATTTGTAATGAAGGAATGTTCTCACTGCACAGGTTGTGAGCAGCTTTGTAGTCCTGACCAATGATCATTTTTCACTTAGTCATCAACCGAACAAAAGCTTTCAAATCAGTTAAAGAGGCTCCTAAGTGCACATTAACAAAACATGTTATCCTGAAGGCTGCTCTCTTTACCAGCCTCTGGTGTAGTGCTGCCATCTTGTGTTTTTTATGGGAATTACAACATAAACCAATTAATGAAGCATCATTTGTTCATAATTCTTCTCTGTAGTCTGGAATGGAGAAATATTTACTTCCTCAAGACGAACCACATACATCATTACATCATCATTTGGTGTTATTTTAAATCTTTAAAATATGTGCACAAAAACATTTACTCAAGCACCGTACTTAAGTACAATTTGGACATACTTGTACTTTACTTGAGTATTTCCATTTGATGCTACATTATACCTCTAGACCACTACATTTATTTACACTTATAGTTATGCTTCTCATTTAAAAAAAACATTGCTAGATGCCACATGTAGACACAAAGAGGTCATAAAGATGTCATCCTGCACTAGTACTTCAACTTGTGATACTCTACGTACATTTAGCTGATAAAGCTTCTGTATAAATTCAGGAATTTTAATCATTATTCAGTATTTCTAGACTGTGGTTTCTAGTAAAGTAAGCACTAGTAAAGGATTTGGGTACTTCTTCAACCGCAAAAGTGAGTTATAGTTGTTTTCACTTGTTTTCACACCAGCTTCACAAGAAACAGAACAATGTACAGCATGGCGATAAAATATTTAAAGTGACCCCAACTGCAAATTATTTCATTTAACTTAAGAAAAAACATGATGCTGAACATCATCAATGCATTTTTTTCTTCTGTTTTTGTAGCTACAGTTGTCTGCAGCCTCATAATAGGTAATACATGAATTTAAAGGTAAAAAATGAAAAAATCCAGTAATGCAGAGATCAGTGGTTGCTCTGGACAGTCTTACTGTCTCTTGAGTGCATATGAAGAAGAAGTCACCACGTGACCCGTCCAGCTGCAGCTATCCTGTCTCCAGCTGGACAGAGCCACCCTTAAGGCTGCCTACATTACTAGAGCAAATTGCTTTTAACCTTTGACCCTGGGATTTTATCCTTTGACTGGAGAAGAATATAGACCTGCCTTCTGCAGGACATACAATGATTCATACAATCAGGAAGGGACACATTCCGCGGGACACCTGATTTCACAGGACAGGAATGGACGCATTCCACAGGAATGAACAACACGCCGCAGTCTGAAACGACCTGCGCTCCATAAGCTATAAAAAGTTCCACAGCAGCGCATCCCGCTCTCCCTCTCCCCCTTTTTTCCTCTCTCTCCCTCCCTCCCTCCATCTCTCAGCAGCGCCCCTGCAGCCTGCTCCTCTCTCCTCCCCGCTGCCATGGCCGCGGAGGCTGCGTGTCGGGATGCTGCGACCGCCGCACCTGCAGACTGCACCGAGATGGAGGAGCGGGTAAGATGCTGCTGGAGTAGCGTTTAGTGGCTTTTTTTATCCTTGGCCAATAACATTCAGGATCGGGTATGCGTTCGTGCAGGGGCTGCAGGAAACCTGATTGTGAAGGGAATCCTCTGCAGGATGCACGCAGCCGCAACGTTTTTTTAGCGCAAAATATGCGCTAAAAAGGAAAGAGGAAGCAGGATGAGCCTCGGCGTTTTAACATGGAGAAGAGACGAGAAGAGAGAGGGGCAGCGCCGCGTCGCGCACATTTGTCTGTGCGCACCGCTGCAGCGGCGGCGCTTGTCGCTGACGCGCGGATGTTAAAGGAGAAGTGTGCAGCAGCTGCTCGGTGGATGCGGGCTTATAAATAACCCCCGACCGGAGCCGCTCGATAGCGGTTTCTGCTCTGAGAAACGTGTCGATCGGGCGCAGCTCGCTGTAGAATCCGGAGGGATTTGACCGCGCCTGGCGAGCCCGATTTTTTTTCTTTTTTGTTTTCTTCCACTTGCGCAGGTTGTCATTGGCTTGGCAGCGGGATAGGTAGGATTTCTTCCTGATCAGCAGAGCAGGGCGCGGGCAGAATATGAATGGAAGTGTTTTGCACATTGAATTTCCCCCTCCGGTCGGGGAGAGTTGTGTCCACCCAGAAGAACCTGTTGTGCTGGCTCCTCCGCTGGCTTGTTGCTCATGAATAAGATGCTGAGAAGAGAGGAGACTTGTTCTAGACTTTTCTATCAGTTCTGTTTTTGGATTCAGATGATTTAGACGTTTTTCGCAGGGTTCATTCAGACTGAAACCCGCACAAATACCAACGAAAGGTCATAAAACAGTGAAAAGCAAATTAATCTTACAACAAATCTTACAGTTCATAAGCATTAGAATATTTGGCAGGCTGCGTAGGTGGGCGTGTGTGCGCGCGCGTGCGCGCGCGTGTGCGTCCACCGCCGTGTACTGAACCTGATTTTCCACTTTGCCTTCAAACACGGAGATATTTGTGTCAAGTTTACGCTCCCGGGTTGTTTAGTTGTTGCCTCCAGCCTGTAGGCACCTCATCAGCTGATCTTCATCACTTCTCTGCTTCCACTTTATGTCTACATCTTCTTTTGGGGTGAGTTTTTTCCTCAGAATGCAGATCTTTCATGTAGATAAGGAAGATATTTTTATAGCATTATCTCAGATTTAACTGATGGATCTTATCTCGGTTTGAAAAAGTCTTAAAGTCTGAAATGTCAATGTTAACTTTATTGATATTATGATACAGCATGTATAAAACAACAGAACCAGTGTTCTAAACGAACTTTTAATATATGAGAGGACTATATGTATTATATATTATAATATGTCAATAGGTAAATAATTCCAGAGATTTGGAGCAGCCGCTGCAAAAAACTTAATTTACGAGCCCGGATCTGAGAAATGATCAGGACCTCCAGCAACCACCGAGAGATCTGTTTAATTTTGCAGATGCAGGCTGCTGAGGCCGACCGAACGCGTCAGATTACGCAACGCAATCTCCCTAATCTCCTCGCTGGAAAAATGAGAGATGCTGGATTAAAGGAGGGAGTTAGTTGGAGACCGGGGGAAACCCGTGAAAGAAGGCTGTTATTAGAGATTAGAGGCCAAAGAATTGTTTTACGACCTAAATACTTTTGTCTGCCGGAGTTCGACAAGACGCAGGGAAAACTCTAGGAACAGAGGAGGAGAGAGCTGTTTGATGTCGCTGCGCCAGAAGCGGCACCGTCCTGGAGTTCTTTCTCTCCACTTGCCTACATGGGGAAAAAACAAACAAGACAAGACAAATCTTCTCGCCCCCGTCAGTGGATTTTGGTGACTGACTTTTGCGTCGAGAGCCGCTGGAACAGCCACATACTTGGCGTGGACGTTGTTTAACCGAGGATTTCGGATTTTCACGGTTAATTTGATGCGTTGTAGGTTTTACGCATGGCCCGGATGGCTTAATGTCTGGGGGGAACAGGTGCCAACATTTTTAGCATTGTTTAGGCAGATGAAATGAAAAAGAAAAGGGAAACAAGGCCGTATTTCAGTCGTGGATTTATTGCAATCAAAGCACTTGTGTAGCAGGAATAATCTATAAACCTGTAAAATTCACCATGAAACTTCATCACAAACCTGAACTCAAAGACTTAATAACAGTGACTCATAATACATTTTATTCCCCCCACTTTTGTCTCTTAGTTTCATTTCCCAGCTCGCAGCGGGTCTGTATGAAGATATTCTGACACAGTATTCGTCACATTAATTTACCAAAGTAATGGGACAATGGTTTTAACAGTCCTCAAAAGGGTTAAAAAAGACATGATAACGAGTTTTATACTCTAGCTGGATAAATATTTAAAATGTATTATTCTTTTTCAGTTACACCATTTTATCTTCCATGTAAAAAATTCACACTTTGTGATTTTTGTAAAAAAAAAAAAAGCTTGTGAAAAAATGGACTTTCAAATGACATGAAACCAACATGAATACATCATTTTGAGATATCTGATGAATGCTTTTAAAACTGTATTTTAAAAAGTTTTTGACTTTTCCATCTTGCCAACCATCATTTGTCACTAATCCTAATATTAGTGACAAATGATCCTTCTTAGAGGAAAAGTGTGTAATAAAAAGTCTGAAAGTGATTCCTCCTTACTTGCGACCGACATTCAGTGCTCTATATTGTCTTAAATCCAGCAACAGAATTTGCTTAAAGAAACTGCTAAGGAAGAAGTAAAGAAAAACTACATTCTATAGCCAAAATCTGAGATATCCCAACTCTTTGCAATGTACATGTATGACGCTTATAGTAAAAAGGGTGCAACGTCAGTATACGTCTGCAGAAACATGATGCATTTATGGCCTTTTCGTCTTTCTTCCAGCTGAAGGAGGGCAACATGAAGGCTGATGTGGAGGCTTCTCCACCTGCTGCGCAGGAGGATGTCGCGATCCGCTGCAGAGATGTGTGCAGGTCCTACAGCAAACTGAAGGTCCTCAGCAACCTCAACCTGACGGTGCCACAGGGACACATGTGAGTCCAGGCCAATCTGTCATCATAGCTGTGATTTTAGGCTGATAAGACACCTGTGGAAAAACTAAACCAGGCTTCAAATGGGAGTTTCTATTCATTTGGATGTGTGCCTGGTTGGAATTGCGTCACATCTGTCAGTTTCCTGAAAGCTGAAACTGGGAGATTTTGTGAGTGGCAGATTTTTTAAAAGTCAAAAATGTCCATAATGGTTTTAAAGATACTAAAGTTATTCTGGATTCCAGCCTGGGAGTTTTTTATTATTCATATGCAGTACTTGCCAATCATCTCATTTAACTTAAAGATAATATGTCAGACTACTCCTTTAAAGACATTTCTAAAAACTTCCTAAAAATGTCAAAATAGATGATGCAGGTTGAGGCTACACTAAAAAATGCTAAAAAGTAGTTAAGTAAGTAAGTTAAAATACTTTTTTGCTCTACTTTAAGTTATAGTTTTGCTTTACTTTAAGTTATTAAGACTATTAAGCTCTTTAGTTTTCCAGTTGTAATAACTGCCTTTGCTAAAACACTTGATGTAGCCTATGTATAGAATATTTCTTGTTAATAAATAACACACCATTTGAAATCAGTTCTTGACTTTAGTTTTCATTCTTGCATTAGTTATGTCATTTTTATTTTAATGGTATAATGTAAGTTTCTCTGATGCTTGTAAATGTTGTCATGCGGTCAAACCTGATTTGAAGAAAATCGTGAATGAAATCAAAATTGCACTATCAGCCAGAAAAATCACAATACATTTTTTTTCTTAAAATCGTTCAGCTCTAAATGTATGTACCTGCTATACATACACTGTGAGTGCCTGTGTGACAGCTGTTTACACAAAGCACTGGAATGCACCTCTCATGCAGCCTCAATCTAATCCAGACATCTGGTTAACTTCAGATCTTTACAAGATCTATGTTCTCTAGTGAGAATACTGATGAAAGTCACTCTCAGCTCCTTCCATGCCTGACTGACTGTTCAGTAAGCTGCAGTTACTAGTGTCCACTCAATGACAGAGGAGGCCAGTTCAAGCTGTGATGCTAGTGCATTCGTATGCCTGAGGGAAATCCAGCTACCATGGAAACATTGATGTGTTCTTTTCCGTGAGAATAGGACTGACCATGAACAAACATGCAATGTGCAGAATTTAATGGAGATCCTTCATATTTGATCACAATCATTGTTGTTTTATATTGCAGTTATGGCCTCTTGGGTCCCAGCGGTTGTGGAAAGACCACACTGCTGAAATGCATTGTGGGAACTCTGAAAATTTCCCGGGGTCACATCACCGTGTTGGGGAAGCCGCCCGCATTTCCAGGTCATGATGTCCCAGGGAAGAAGGTTGGATACATGCCGCAGGTGAGCAGCACATTACATTCATTTGTGTGTTAAAATGAATGTGAAATACATGTGCACAAGCCATGTTTCATACATGCCTTTACAAATGCATAAATGTATCCTTCATACCCAATAGGTTCAAAGACTGAATCTTATATCACCTCACCGTAACATTGTTGAGCTGCTCATTACAGCCATACCTGTGGGAATAGGTGCTTTGCTCAGGGGCATCGTTAATTTTGCCTCGGTTCAGGGTCAATGACCTGTACCTGAGTGTTCCTCATTACTATCAGAGCAGATACCTGATGAGTCCCATAACACGCATGGCAGGCGTCCCCTGTGTCCTCCCTGGAGGAAGCGATCTGTGACCCAGAGAGAAGACGAAATGTGACACCATGCATGCTCCCAGGGTGCAACTGTTGTGGTGCTGTGGTGAACTTGGCTGCTGTTGTCCAGCAGTGCAACACACTCACCGTGATGCATGGTGCATCATACAGAGCTTGGTCCCTTAATCCTTTTTAAATAGAACATTTCTCAGGAAATGTGGACAGTAATCCTTTGGGTGACGATGCTACTAAGAAAAGATCTGTGGCATTTATCTTGGGTTATGTGATAAATTCAGTGGTTTTCAGTCAGGTTTTCAGGAACAATGGGTAGGGTATCAGGAGACCAGGATACCAAAGATGTCTACATTTTTAATAATTACAGCCTTTTTTTACTTAGTTACATTAGTCACAGTAAGATATAGACAGCAAAATCTAGAAAATGTAGACATAGAACATTATTACTGGACAAACCACTTCCACACTCCCTCCTTCCTTCTTCACACTACAATGACGAAGACAAGTGAAGAAAAGGACTGTTTGTAACTTATACGACGCTTCTCTCATCAGTCTATTTGTGGAGTAAGGTTAGGCACATGATAGCGATCTTTGTGGGGATGAAAAGCTGCAGTAACTTAAACCTGCAGTGCGGAACTTTTACATATAAATGAACATCCGATCCATTCAGGTCCTTTACAAACAAGTTCACACAATGCTGATTACAGCTGCAAACGTAACAGAAGTTGGCATCAGAGGAACGGGTGAGCGTCAGTCGAGGGAGACGGAAGTCTCACACTGCAGCTTTAAGAGATAAAAGCAAAGTTTCAAGCTTGACCTGTCAGCACTGATACACTGAAGGCTGTGACTTCTGTCTAAAGTCTAAAATAAAACTTGGCTTCATTTGGTTTGCACAGGAGTTGGCGTTGTACAACGAGTTCACCATCTGCGACACGCTGACTTTCTTCGGACGAATCCATGGCCTGACGTCAAAGGATACGAAGGCTCGCATGAACTTCCTCATTGACTTCCTGGATCTACCTCAGAAGAAGAGCCTGGTCCGAAATCTCAGGTACAACCACTTATAGTCCCTGGTTACCATGAGAACGCATGCGTGTAAAAACTTTGACATATTTTGTTGGAAGTATTGGAATTTTTTGGGGCTTAAAAATGCAAAGAACTGGAACCACCATCCAGATTTGAAATCTTGAATATGCTCCACTGTAGCGTTTCCATCAACATTGCTCAAGATGCAAAACTCTGCTCAGATCTGCTCATGTCATTTATGCATTTACACCAAATACATATGCATACTTTATGTACATGATTATTTCTGTATGTTGGACCTTCAAGATGCTTCAAAGATGCTCTTATCGCTTTAAGTATAGAACTCCAACTATACATCACACACATCACTGTATGCAGATTTCCTCCTGAAAATGCATGAGAAAGTGAAGATGCAATGTCAAATGTGCATGATACCACCCCTTTTAAATTTGAGGGACCATTGTGTAAAGGTGCCAGTATATTTCTGGTGTACATGGACACCAAGTAAAGAATTTGATGTAAGTGAGCAAGGATCTGAGCTTCCTTTGTGACTGGCACTTCCACCCTATATTCAGCCTCACCTATCCTGATATCAACATCAAACCATGAATCTGGGATTTCGTCAGTGGCCTGAACAGCAGCCCAGGTTGGAGTTAATAAGTGGTGTGCCACGTTCAGGAACATGGTCGGAGCATGTGCCGGTTTATTCCAGCAAAGTTACAGCATTATCAACTGGCCGAATTTCATCAAATTGTAATGGTCAATGCAACTGCTAAGTGAGAAGTGGTTTGAATCAAGAATTCTGTAATAGACACACAAACAGGGATTCCACACTTTATAATTAGAGGCTTACTCTCCCATCCCACAAATGACCCTGTTCAACTTCCTGCTGCTGGGGTTTCTGTCAGTTCTAATGAACTTCCACTCCACTTCCACTTGAATAATTTCCACAAAGGAAAAGTTTTCTTGAGCCTTCTTCTCAAGTCATAAAAGGGAAGCTGATGAAGTATATGAATTAAAAATAGATTGTTTTGAATTTCACAAAATATTTTTGTTGAATCTCAGGCTACAATCTTTGTTATTTTAAATCTGACTCAACTTTAGGCCGAGTACGGACCACCGCAATAATTGAGAGGAAACTGACATTGTTGTTTCAGGCACCAACATGAATAAAAGTGGTAGATTACCTAACGAGCCCTTTATATTCTGCTGTTACTGGAGGAAGAGTAATCAGCATCTCCCCAAGTCATCACAAAGACCCTTCTGTTCTCAAAGAGGCCCCTCAAACCAGCTTCATTAGCAGTTCATGTAGTATTTATGTCTTTGGTGTAACAGCCTGTCATGTTACTGACCTACAATGCATGGGTAAGGTTTACTGGAAGTTTTACATTGAATTTGCTGTTTAAAGTCATTTTATTTAAAAGAATGTTGTGTTAATGATCTTGCAACAGGATTCTTATCCTTTCCTCTCTTGCTCTGCTGCATCATTATGTGATGCACAGGTTCATGATATTATTATTTGTATCAAGTCTCTTCTATCATCATCACAGTTTTAGGATCAATCTGCTAAGTTGTGATACCAGTAGTAATTTCATCAGCCAAGACAAGATGAAATACACTTGTTAACATTTTTTTTTTTATGATGAAGACAAGATGAAATCAATGTCCTTAACCACTGACTGTGACGAAATTAACACGCTTTTTACGATGAAACCGATTTCCTTTATTAAATATAAACTTAATAAAAATGTCTCTTTCTTTTTACATCACAGAATTTTAAAATTATAATCCAGAAAGTGGTTTCACTGGATGTCACTTGTACTTCTCCTCCTGTGTGTGCACATGTCTGAGTGAGGAGCATCCATCAGTGCTGTCGGCACTAAATGCGGTACCAAGGCTTGTGTTTTTCCGGTAGAATGCACTGCCAATCAATGATTACAGAGTGCTTTCACATGTTAACCTGTGTTTCAATAACTTGAATCCTACCTGAAACACACTGATAAATAGAACATGAAAACATATTATTCCTCATTTCAGATGTTGTAGCTGCATCTGGGTTGATTTGATTGATTTTACTTGCCTGCTTAAAAAAATCAAATTAAGTGTGAGCTTTGGCATTAGGAAGTTACCTATCTTACTTCAGACATCACGTCAGCAGCACTTTTTGTTCCCATCAGTAGTTTATTAGTGTAATGAATTGCTGCTCTCAAAGACTAAAGAAAGACTATTGAAACTAGTCAATAAAATTTCCTGGCATCTTTCTAAAACCAGGACTTTAAAAAGATCACAAGGTGACTAAACAAGACTAAAAATAATATTGGCATTTGACATACGTATAACCAAGACTAAAACTAAATCGACAACTACCAACAAAATCAACACTGTGTGATACATAAAAAAGGACATTTTGTTTCATTTTCTATTAAAAGAATGAGGTCAAAAGTCACTCGGTCTGTTGTTGTGGTTTTCCTGCGTGTTGTCAGGCAGGTTCATCCTGCAGGTTTTGTAGGTCGGCTCCCATCAGCTCCCTCAGGAGTGAGTGGCATGCACGTCAGAGAGGAGGTGGATCGTTACTTATGACACAGTTAGAAATGCAAAATATTCCCCTTTGACCTCCTTTAACTGCTTTTGTTTCTCCCTTCTTTTTTTTCATTGTTTATGTGTGTGTTTGTGTTACAGTGGAGGGCAGAAGCGCCGGGTGTCTCTGGGCGCAGCTCTGCTTCAGAATCCAGAGCTGCTCATCCTGGATGAACCAACAGTGGGAGTGGACCCTGTGCTCAGGGCAAAGTATGTAAACACACACACACACACACACACACACACACACACACACACACACACACACACACACACACACACACACACACACACACACACACACACACACACACACACACACACACACACACCCTTACCTTTTCTTCTGATATCACTCATGCATTGTGGTTAAGTAATTTGGGATTACTAATATTGACTCATTGTTATCACTTTACTTGAGGGGCTACAAAAACAGTAATTACTTAAGAAGGGATAATGTCACAATACTTGGCCCTAGTCTATGATATTGTCAAAATAAGACAAAAATCACTATCTTGCAAAACATTTCATGTATGATACATCAAAGGTTGACACTGTCAATCACTAGCAAAAACAAGTTTAAACAAACACCATTTCCTTGCTCAGACCTCCATCAGGTAGTTTTCAGGTAGGAGAGAAGAATTTAAACACAGTTTTGGATACATGTGGACCAAGGGTATCTCTTTGTGTTACACATGTCATCAATTAAAAACATAGAGACAATAAATAGCAGAAAATGCCAGAAAAGGAGAAGAACCATAAACACAACATAGACAATGGGTAAATAGAATAAAGTGTAGCCCAAATCTGTGTAGCCTAAATACAAATCAATACCATAGAAAAAGTGTCATAGCAAAAAGTTTGAGTGTTCTGAGTTCTGGCATTTTCGATTTTCTGCTACCTATGTATAGACTCTATGTATAATTGTCTTTTTTGTAGCATGGAAAATTGACAGACTTTGATTTATTGTCTCTGTGTTTTAATTGATGATTGATGTGTGACAGAAAAAAGATGTGATTGTCCACCTGTATCCAAAATTGTTTTGCCTGTATTGTTCTCTCCTGCTTTTTCCCTATGAAACATCACAATATCTGTAACTAAAAGCAGTAATTATGTATTCATTCACTGCAGTGAGGTGTCAGTTTCACAGAATGGTTTGACTCTGTGGGACCCGTGCTGCACGGTCCCACTTTGCACACCTCTTTTTTAAACAAAAAGCACCCCCAAAAAATGAATATTTGATGTTAGTGTAGTGTTAGAAGTGTTGATTAGATTATAAATCATGAATATGCAAATTAAGTAACTGCTTTTCATTTTATTCATAGTAAATTGACGTTTCAGATTTTTTCATTTCTACATGATGCCACTACCCTATTTTACTACCCTCAATTTAAAATATAGCAGCTTATGTGACAGTATTTGTTAATTGCGTCAGTATTCTATTTAGAAAGGACGTGAATCAGAAACACTTGTAGAAAAGCATGCTGCAGTGTGTTTTCACTATGTCTCACTGTGCACCCAAAAGCTTCATCAGATCAGACGGTTGGCAGGCAAATGGCTGCAGGCGAAGCCGGAGCTTTTTTCAGATTGTAAACTTCTGTTAGTAAACTGGTCAAGCGTTATGCAATGTGTTTGGTTTCTCCTGCCCCTTTCTAGGATTTGGCAGCATTTGGTGGAGATTGTGAAGACGGGGAAGGTCTCCGTCATCATCACCACGCATTACATAGAGGAGGCCAGGCAAGCTAATGTGGTGAGAAAACACACACACAGAACCCACATGCATGAAGAAACACGAGTGAAACTATACATAAATATGCACATGTGCCTTCAGATTTTCAGGAATACGGCAGAACAGAGCACCACATCCACACTAGTCGCCATGTTTCAACCTCTCATAGAAAAACAATGAGTCCATTGAGAAGGCCAGTTCTTTGTCAACATGTGAGATGAAGTTTATTGTTTATTAGCTTTGACAGGAGGGACAATAGCTCCGAGGGAAGAAAAACTTCCTGTAGAGTTTTGTATAGAAGCTGTCTTGTGGGTTTACTTTCCATTTCGCTGCATAAACTTGCACTTGCTTACATTTTTGGTGACCACTTCCACCTAATTGGTTACTAGTTTCATTCCAATTCATTATTTTGGGTTACAATTAAGTTCAAAGGAAAAGCCTGGTGATGCCAAATAAATAACATGAAAAACGTTACATTATCCTCCAAAAACTCTTAAAAACATTCAATGTTCTTGCACAATGCTGAATATTGTACAGTACAGTAGTACTTGACTAGAAAAATGTGTGTTAATCTGTTTGTCCCTTAAAGGGATAGTTCAACATTTTTGAAAAGTTGACCATCGTCATGATTCCCATTGTCATAGCAATAGCTGCTTTACCTTTTTTGTGGATTCAAGCTGTTTCTAGACCAGCAAAGCTACTACTACATGGCTAATGGTATTTTTTGGTTACTATCATCAAATAAGCAAATACACGATCAAGCATCTCCCAAATGCTGTGGTGGACAAGGTATGACCTGCACATTCACCATGATATATTAGTAGTTATGTTATGAGACGGAACTGTTTTCAAGGTAAATTTAAAGCCGGACTTCACATTCCAGACGTGGCTGCTCGGTGGAGTGATCTTAAAAGTGCACATTTACTGCAGCTACTTTATATGTCACAGTTTCATATTGTGGTGAATGTGCACGTCACAACTCATCCACCACAGCCGTTGGGAGTTGCTTGATTGTGTATTTGCTGAGTTTGATGAACGAAACCAAAAAATACCATTAGCTATGTAGTAGCAGCTGTGCAGCTTGTGGCTCTGGTAAAGCACCTATTGCTATGACTTTGGGAGTCATAACAATGGGGGAATTTTAAAAAATGTTGAAGTATCCCTTTAAAAACATGCACTATAAGGCCTACTCCTGTTAAAGTAATGCTGTTAAAGAAAACTGTAGTGCCCAGCTGTTTTGAGGAAATTACTTTTTCATTCTTTAAAATAAATTTAAAGAGACAGACAGGGAGAAAACAGGAAGTAGGACAGATGCGCATTTAAAAATAAATTCCTCAGAGAGGCTGCAGTCATTGCTGGGTCATAGATTTATAATAAATAATCATCCATAAGAACAACAGTGCCTCATACACAGTATTTTCAGCCTTTGTACAGTTAGATTACATCACATATTCACACTACATTTAACAATCATCCATGTCGCCTTCACTGCCTGTCAGACTAATGCTTGGTTCAGCATAAATCAAGTTATTCCACGAGTCATTGTTTCAATAGTAATTCTTTTTTCTGTATGAAGTCTTCAAGCTGAATGCTTTACAGTTGTAGCTTTCTACTGTAGATTCGACACAGATCAGGAGGCTCTTTTATTTCAAATTTGTTTGAAGGAAGTAGATACACATCATTTGAGGAAATTCTCAAGAGAGAGTTAGATGAGAAGTTTCATATCACATTCTTAGAGCTGTGGAAGTGGGAGGGGGAAGTGGACTAGAACAATTAAAGTGTATTCATGTTACTTTTTAAGCAAGAAAAACAATACATTAATTCTCTTACAAATAAGAAAATGCAACCAAATACACCACATAAAGATGAAACTGAGTTATATTAACCATTTTCAGAAGGTAAAATGTCACTTCACTTGTAAAATAATGCAATGTCATTCATAGAGAAAACATAGCTTCTTCTTTTGTCAGAAGTGCTAACGTGTATTCTGTAGCTAAAAAAGTAACTACCTCTAAACTTCTTCCTTCACTTGCTTTGGGTACAAAACTGTACCTACAAAAAAATACAGTACATAAGTACATACAAATTATATAAATAAACTGTATATGTTCTTAAAATCTAAATTAACATTTTGCATATAACATTTTAGCATTTCATCCATTACATTCAGCAGTCTGTTTTCTGTCTTTATTAGTTTGAATATGGTGTAAAGGTCTTATTACATACACTCATTCATGTGACATGGTCTGATTGACATGTATCACCAACAGTCATGCATTCAGGAAAGTCTTACGAGCAGGTGTGACTGATAAAACATTCTCACAACTGTAAGTCCTGTACAATGCCTCTCACTTGTTTTCACCTTATAAACAATGTTTGAGAATTATAACATAGTTAAATAGCAATAGTAATAATAGTAATTGGCAGTATGTGGGATGTTTTGTGCTGCCTAGAACTGCAGGTACCCAGATCATCTTGACCTCTGGGATGTTGTATTACTGTACAGCCTGTAAAGCAGGGGTCTCCAACCCTGGTCCTGTAGAGCCACTGTTGGTGCAGCCTTTTGTTCCAATCAAGCATCAACACACCTGATTCCACTAATCAACAACATGCTGTAAAGCTACCTGAGGTGGATCTGTGATTTTGTGATTTGGGTTATACAAATAAAAACTTGACTTGACTTGATTGGCATCTTAATAATGCAGCTTCATGTAAACAGAAACTGAAATTCTCCACTGAAACCTGTCTGACCACTCAGCTAGCTATGTCTCTCTCTCTCACACACACACGCACACACACACATACACACACACACACACACACACACACACACACACACACACACACACACACACACACACACACACACACACACACACACACACACACACACACACACACACACACACACACAGGGCACTGTACTGAATATATTTGCATGATTTACAGTTCAAAAATCAGCCCCTCCTTTCAGACTGTGTTCTGATTTGTTCCCTTCAGGAAGCTGCTCCTTGGCTGACTTTCAGCAGCTCTGGGTGGAGGAGTGGGATTTCATTTCTTAGCCTTATCTTGTTTGAATCAAAATGAAATTCATTGTAAAACAAGGATGTTATGTTCTCTTTAATTAAATATAAAATACTTGCTGTGTTTGGTGTTCTGTGGCAAAATCTTTTTAGAGCACAAATATTGAGTTTTGCATATCCAGTAGCAAATTTAGCTCAAATCAAAACAAACAACAACCAAATAATAGAGAAATAGAAAAAAATCAAAAATGGAAGTGTTCACTCAACATTTGTTATTTTTTGTCATCAATATTGTAATTTACAAATTAACTCCCATTTAGTTAATTGTCCTGTTTCTTCCTGCAGCCAATGTAATCAAAGTATACAGGAAAAAGTAGGAAGTAAGATGTTTATCATAAGTCCAGTTTTACTTGGCCTAATAACACAATAAAAAAAAAATATGTAGATTGAGATCGACACTTTTAACATAAATCATAGCCTGGCTAACTCTGTGTGGATGCTGGACTTCCTCCATGTTACAGGAATCTCATCAGGAAGTAGTATTTATCTAGTTTCACCATGCTGTTCTCATCTGCTTTGTCAGCACTTCTCCTCATTTGGCCTCATTCTGCGTTAGTACTTAGAAGATGATCAGCTATATATCAATTTTGTGTTGCGAAATCATTATCATTCTATTGTTTGTACTAGTTTTTGTTTTTGGAAAATGATATGAGTGTTGCTGGACTGTTCAGGAATTTGTTGGAAATATTGTATATTTGTTGTCTTTCTTACTTGAGAGCATGAGAACCTTGTGTGCTTTGTCAAATTATCTCTGTAAAGTACCAGTAACAGAAATGCTGCAAATAGACGTAACTACTGTTAAGATATATCATTAAATAGTAACACTTTTATCAAATGAATCTACTCTAAACACGCACCTGTCCTTTCTTTAGGTTGGTCTCATGCGGAACGGTCACTTGCTGGCTGAAGGTTCTCCTGATGCCGTCATGAAGCAGCATAATGCAACAGTGAGTACTATTTAGACCCTGTGGATGCTCTGTGGTACTGGTAGTCAGGGAAGGGAGTTTCTAAAGGGACCACAAGGCAAGTTACTGCAAGTTGTTATTGTTATATGTTGTATGTATATAGCCCATTTCTGCCAGAGAATAAAACCCAAAAAAATAAATACCCATGAAAAGTCATAATTATGAGATAAAAAGTCAAAATGATGAGATAAAAAAGTCATAATTATGAGATAAGGAATCATACTCCTCGAGATACTCACAATCCACTTCCAAGAACGTACACCAAGGAGTTGCTACTTTATAAAGTAAATAAAAAGTATCTCAATTATGACTTTTTATCTAACAATTATGACATTTTCATCTCATCATTTTGACTTTTTATCTCATAATTATGACTTTTTATCTCACAATTTTGACTTTTTTATCTCATAAGAACTTTTTATCTCACAATCATTACTTTGTATCTTATAATTTTGACTTTTTATCCCATAACAATTATGGTTTTCCATGAGGATTTTTGTAATTCTCTGGCAGAATGGGCTTCCACAGTGTCACAGTCATTGAAACCAGAAATAAACCAGAATTAAAGACATAAAAGAAAAGAAACAAGACAATAGTGAAGAGCTGACTCTCTTGTTATTATGGAAGATTAAAAATGCCAAAGGAAAAATCAATTGAAATGATGAAATAATTGTTACATTTATTTCTTCATGTCATAACTACATGGAAACATGTTAAAGGGCAGCTAGTGATCTTTGTTTTCTATTGTGATCTGATGTCTTGTTCTTTGATTGTGAGGTACGAAAATATAGTGATTTATGCAGGCTAGACTAAACAAACAAGGAACTTTAATATGTCCCTGAAAATGAAACAGGAAGAAACAAACACAGCATGTGTACAGTGATATTTTCTCCTTTGTGGAGACACGGTCAAGCCTTCTGTAGTAAAAAATAATATCATAGACTTGTAGTCTGGTCCCTGTTCACTGATATGTTCTGTCTATCATCTATTAGACCTTGGAACATGCCTTCCTGCAGCTGTGTGAGACTTCAGACCAGATCGGATCTAAACGGGGGTCCAGTCCACAGGGCGGGGCCTTGGAGAACAGCCAATCATTTGAAAGCGGGCGTGATGAGAGTCGACCAATTCTTGGAGTCGGAGCGGGACCTGCAGAGGAATTCCCCAAATATTCAGGTACTGATTGGAAATGTGTAAAACAGATCTTATACCATTTCAATAGACAGTTTATTATTAGCAAATCACCTAAAAACACATGTCCAGGGTTCAAATCTTGCAGGGACCTTTGTTACAGGTCATTCAAAAACAAAAGCTGTGTGAAAGTTGCTGGAGAGTTTTCTATTGTGAAACTTCCTGGTACAGAGATAAAAGGTGAACAAATTCTATCTTCCTGTGAAACAGGAAACATTCGTTTCACTGCATTATAGATGCTGGTTTTATGAATCTATACACAACACACACAGCAGCAGGAAATAACAGGATACGTCACCCAGGATACACAACCTATCAGAACCTTCATTTATTATCAGATGTGCTTCAGGGAAATTATCATCAAGTTTAAAATGTGTCATTGATTAGTTTCATTATCAATTAATCTGTTGATTATTACATAATTAATAGATAGTTGTTGGCCTATAAAATGACTGAAAATGGTGAAAACTGCCGTCCACCATTTCACAAAGCTTCAAACATTAAATATCCACAAAAAAACAGAATATGTTTACATTTAAGAAGCTGAAACCAAAGCATTTTAAAACTAGAATTAAGATGAGGAATCAATTATCAAAATAGATGCAAATTTTATATTTTGGCAATCACAACTTGTTTTATAAAACACAGTTTTACAGAAATACCAGTAAAGCTGAGCAGCTCAGTCCCCAGAGAAAAACCTTTGACATTTTCTACAAACCACAGATATGTTGAAGACCAATGACAACAGACATTAAGTCAACGATTCTGACGTGGTGAAATACTTCAAATGACATTCCTCTTAGGTTTCATGTTTTTTAGCAGGAAGGGAAATGTCAGGGTGGATGGCTCAACGCTTTGTTTCATGGAGATGGAAGCGATGCAGGAGACACCTGATTTTAATTTAGTTTTATGCTTTCATTTTAGTCTGATTTATACTTGATTCTAACATGAAACATTGTAAAAACAATGATCAAATGTAATGGTAGCATCCTTTTTTTAACATCAGCTCCAGTATGGGACAGAAAACATTTCTCATCACTTTTATTTGGTTCCCTGTGGCCACGCTAAACAATTATACTTTAAACAATGTACAAGCACAGTTTAGAAAATATAAAGAATGTTGTCTAAATATATAAACAACATTAATTGCATAAGAATTTGAAGTGAGTAAAGAAAACAGGTGTTGACTGATTGTTAAAGTAGATATAGGTAAGGTGGAGAGAGGGTGTGAAAACAAAGTGAGTGACGACAGAAAGAGACGGAGTGAGGAGGAACAGGAGAATTATTGAGAGGCAGATTGAACTTGGTGATAAGTGCTACCTTTGACTTGAAGTGAGCTCTTGGTGGACCACAAGTGCAGCTCAGCCAGGCAGAACGCCATCTGATGGAGGCGTGTAACCCGAGTCTGCAGAGAGGACAAGCCAGAGAAATGAATGAAAGCAGGAGAAAGAGACAGGGCAGTCCAAACACAAGCACAGATGTATATCTTGACGAGACAACATAATAGATTGACATAAATATGCCAAAGGGTCAACGGAGCATGCATGTAGCCACACGTGCTCACACACAAACCTGTCTGACTAACAAGCGTGACTGCTTGACAAAGCAGGCCAGGAGAGTGCACGTTTCATCTCAACTTTATTTATAAAGCACTTTAAAAAAAAACAGAGATGAAATAAAGTGCTGTACGTACAGGGGCATAAACCAATAGCAAAAAGACAAAACAAATCAACAATAAAACAAATGGAATACATAAAACAATAAAACAGACAAAGGTCTCATGTTGGATATAAAAGCCAGTGAATAAAATACTTAAAACTTTTAAAAAATATCATCGAATGACCAGGAAACTCACCACAAATGGGAAATATAACTCCAGAGAGTGAAACTGGGAATAGTTTTGAAGATTTTGGTCACCTTTTCCTTTCATATTTAGAAAAGTTCAGCTTCAAATGTGGAGCAGATGGGATGTTTAATGGTTTTGATTATGTTGTTGTTCTAATATAATAATTCTGTGTTGTGAAATCATTAAATTTATTGTTTGTACTTGTTTCTGTTTTTGGAAAATAATGTGAGTGCTGCTGGACTGTTCAGAAACTTGTTGGAATATTGTTTCTTACTTGAGCGTTTGAGAACCTTGTGTTTGGTCAAATAATCTCTGTAAAGTACAGAACAGAAATGCTGCAAACAGCTGTAACTACTGATAAGATAAATCACTAATTACATTTTATCAATTATTTTTAAATAAAATATTGAATCAACAAAAAATGTTAACATCTTCCACTAGAATTTTTAAGTTAAGCTAAAGCTGTTTTGGGTCTGGTGAAGAAGCTTTTTGGGAACATTAAAACATTGACATGGACTTAATTGTCAACATGAATTCAGCAAGTATTTAAGTTGATAAAGTAGCTTTTCGGTTACAGTAAAACCTTAATAATTAAGTTGAACTCTGCAAGAGTTAAGTTGAGCCTGTCACTTTTATCCAAAACAATCTAAACACATACCTGTTCTTTCTTTTGACCACTGTTGATGGAGGACAATGAAAACATGATCGCATGACCAGAAATCTATTCACAATTGATGATAATTCACAAAAGATAAGAATTTTAAAGTGTAACTTAATTGTCTACAGCGGACTGGAAGGTGCGAGCCAGACACGTGCTGCCGAAGTGGAGAAACATTGCTGCCCTGATGATAAAAACCATTGTGCGGATGAGGAGGATGCCGGGGTTTGTCAAAGTTAATATTACATTATAGTAGTAATTTGTTGTGATTAACCCTCTATTGCATAGCGTTGCCATATAGCAGCAATTCTTTTTCTTTTTATTATATATATATATATATATTTTTAATATGTCTACTATTTAGTCCATTTTAAATAATAAACACATTCCAAACATGTGTTACCATGTCTAAGTAGTATTTCATGCAGTAGAGTGTTGATAGTAGTAGTAGTGATAGTCAGTATTAGTGAGTGACACCCTGCTGCAGTGTTTAGTGACTGTGACTGTATCTCCTCTGTGTTGCAGCTCGCTGTGTTTCCAGTTCCTGTTGCCTGTCATCCAGATCTCCCTCATCTGTTTGTGTGTTGGTGGAGACCCGAAGGGGATCGAGGTTGCCGTGGTGAACAACGAGACCTCCTCCGCAGGTTACAGCCAATCACTGCTCTCCTTTTTGGACAACTCCAGTGTGCACCAGGTATCTATTTGGAGACGTTGGTATTAATACTTAACAATGAAAGAGGAACTGATAGTTTCTCTATGTGCAAGTTTGCATGTTTTTTTCTCTTTCACCAGATCCTGCAGATCTTTTGATCAATTCAAATTTATTTTCTTTTATACATTGACTATGTTGATTTATTCTTGCATGAAAGATAGTTCATTATTCAGATTGCACAGTGTTTATGTGTGTATGTTTATGTATGTGTGTGTGTGTGTAAAAATGTGTTACAGAAGTCAGTCAGAATTGTTTGTGATTTAGTTCAGCTGAGAAAGGAAGTGAGGGGTTTTGACACCAGGTCTAAAATTATTTTGACTGAAAAGATTGGTTTCAGTTCTGCTAAAAGTAAAACAGCAGACATCGAGTTTTTCATTTTCTAGAAAACCACTGAAAGTGTCTTTCTGTTCACAAACTGCTCAGTAACATTAGAAGCGTCACATGTGTTTAACTAGATTTAATTGTTTAGCATTGCTTTGCTAAAGCCAAATATGGCCAGTCAGCCTTCAGATGATTTATAAAAGCAAAACTGGATCGTAATCGATTGATAATGGATACATCTGTTCTTTACACCCATAGGTGCCCTTGTCTCACACAGAGGCTTTTAATGGGATCTATAATGGAGAGTACTGGGGTGTCATCGGCTTTGGCAAGAACTTCTCCAGCTATCTGACAAAAAGGTGAAAGAAATAAGATAAAATATGCTGCATCCGTATCTGCAAAATAGCATCCAACTTAATCAGATTTTGGCCATGATGTGACTGATCTGCTTTAGAGACAGTTTTGTTTTCAGTGTCATTATGAATTTCAGCATTTATGTTATAAGTTACATTATGATTTACATCAGCAGCTCTGCGGCTCCCCTCAGCTTCATGGAGGTTAGGCTTATTTCTTTTATCTGTCCACCTGTTTTGTTTCAGTCTCACTACCCGCTCAGTGTTGCTTTCAGCTGCAGCTGGCAGCTGTTTTCAAAAGCTTTAAAAAGTCACTGTTCACTACTGGTCTATAGACTAGTGACACAGTGGAGAAAAGGGGAAAGGTGTTATATTACAGTATTATTAAGTGTGCAGTAAACAACAATACAGAGGGAGCACTGCAGAACAAACCTTGGTCCAAAGCAACACACTGTACATTTTGCTCCTGTGCATACACAAGTAATGGAAGACATTTGTGGTTCTATTTCTTGGTAGAAGAAGTATTTCCTTTACTTAAATTAAAGTAGCAATACCTCAATTTAAAATAAAAATGAACATAATTGTAAAGTAACAGTATAGTAATAGCAGTATATATAAACAAGCAGTGTAGGATTCTGTTAACGTCTCTGAAATCTGACACATGAGCTACAACACCATGCTTGTTTTAGAGAAGAGCTCACAGACAAAACAAGCTGTGTAACTATAACTACAGGATTAGTCTTCAACACAGTGGGTTCATTTATAAACTTGTCATTTTGTGCAAAAAAAGTTATTAATTTAAATGTGATGAGAAAGTATAATATTTTCCTCTGAAATATTGTGGAGTTGAGCTACATAGCAGCGTCAATTAAAGTAAAAGTACCGTAAATTGTGCCTATTTATTAAGTGTTTTGCTGCTCATAAATGCTAAAGAAAAATAAATTAAATTGGTCAGGATAAAGAATTAATCCAAACCCAGTCTGGGTGGAGTTATTTGTCATGGGACAGAATGTGTTGTCAAAGCTGACTCAAGCAAAAAAAAAGTCATTTTCTGTCTCCGTGAGCCTTTGACACACACAAACACACTTAATTATCTCACGCCCCAGAATTGTCATGTGAAGATGAGTCAGGAGGCGGGCAAAGACCTGCAAGTTACTGTTGAAGTTGTGAATCACGGTTGTTGTTTGTGTGTGTGACGGCTGGGTCGACGGGCTGGTCCTTCCTGTCCAAACCTACCTGCTCATGTGACAGAGGAACACAAAAACCTGTTGTTTTTCCAGCTCGTAGTCATGTGATATCTGATGGAAATCAGTGTGAATCAGGTTTATAGTCAACTATAATTTAGTTTGCAGGTTCACTCAATCACAATTAGCCATATTTGATCAAAACATTCAGATAGAGCAGATGTGAGTTAATGAGGAAAAAAAGTTTTTTTTAGTTCATGATCCATAAAAATTGTTGTATAGACAACCCTGTGGTTAAAATCTCATTTGATAATTTAACCTGTCAAATAATACAGTAGCTGGATAAAGAATGTGCAGCCACTGCTACAATCAAATATTTGATTCACAAAAAAATGTCTAATCAATTAAATATGACAAATACTTTTTTCCAGATTCATATGTATGAGCATCTTCTGCCACAAATATGCAGTATAAAGAAATAATCTTGGACTCTGGACTCTCCCTGTTTTATTTTCTGAATTAATCAAGAAAATAATCAACAGACTACTCAATAATTAAAAATCATTTCTTGCAGCCCAGAAGCAGAAACTATAGAACACAACAGTTGAATACTGAAAAAGCTGGATAATGTTCTGTTAAAGGATAAACCATCATATTCTTATTCATATGTGTGATATGGCCTGCATTTAGTGAATGCTGTTTGCAGATTATACTGTACAGCAGCATTCCTTCAGCAGTAAAGCTGCTCTTGAGTTAACTGTTTCTGCATGTCCATCTGAATGCCTGTAGACTTCCTGCAAACACATTCACTGGTTCAAGACATGTTGACTATGCTTCATAATATGCTCAATGGCTCACTAAGGTTTTGGGCATTGCTTAAGAGGGGTGTGTTTCAAAAATAAATACTTGAGCTGACCTTTCATGTTTTAATTAGTTGTATGAGCCTGTAGACACATACCATTGTTGACTCATTAGCTTGGTTGTTCTTTACAAAAGAAAAAAAAGGAATTCTTATCCGAACACATTGATGTTGTAGGCCTATATTAAAACACCAAGAATATTTACATTTTCAGAGTAAAAATTGACCATTCTTATCATTTTCAAGTCATCTCATGAATGAACCTTTAAAATGTTTGTGTTGAGCAAATAATGACTGAACAGAAAGCAATGGTCAGAAAATCAGCATCTTCAACATCATGCACATCATCACTTATTTTGCCTTTGTTGCAATGTTTGAATTCCAGTTACCTATATTGACACATTCCAGTTGTATTGACACATTCCAGATGTATTGACACATTCCAGATGTATTGACACATTCCAGATGTATTGACACATTCCAGATGTATTGACACATTCCAGATGTATTGACACATTCCAGATGTATTGACACATTCCAGATGTATTGACACATTCCAGTTGTATTGACACATTCCAGTTGTATTGACACATTCCAGTTGTATTGACACATTCCAGTTGTATTGACCGTGCTTCTGATGTCACAGGATGCTCCAACGGCAGGTTTCCAGTGAGGTGGTGGATGGAGGATCAGTTCATGTCTGGTTAGACCTGACAAGTAAGATGCAAAACCCCCTTTGTGCAGTTAAAGGTTCTGTTTTTATCACCACTGATTCTGAAGAGAAAAACAAGTAAAAGTAAAGTTTACATGTATATGCCTCCTGTAGAGTACATTTTCCTCTAAAAATCAATCATTGATAAAATATTAAATTCTATACATTCATTGTGTGTATAAACTTGAAGTTCTTAACTTTCACTGATTCTTTTTTTAGATCGACAAATTGCCTTCATGCTGCAGAAGAAACTGCACGAGGCCTTCCAGGTAAATATTAGCGTTCTGTTATTTATCTTGTCAATGGGAACCTTGTGAAAATGTTGTTCAAATCACGCAGCAAGTGAACATTTGTCTTAAACACACACACTTAAATATAAATCAACACAATGACTGAGTGCTTCAGGGCACTTGAACAGTATTATGTTCCCAGTTCACATAATTAATGTTAATTAAGAGTTTTCTTATTCCCAATCATTAAATCATAAACTTCAATAATTAATTTGTTGTAATGTGTTTGTGTTTATTTGCAGGCTTTTGTGGATAATAAGCTGGGCAGTATGTCCTACCTGGTTGCCATGCCGATAAAGGTAATAAAGAGCTTATGAGACAAACAAATATATAGAAACGTACGAAACCTTTTTGTATTGAAATCTTAGAAATATATTGATGGTTTGGATCCAGAAAAATGTTTTCAACTCACGCTTTCTGTTCTCACTCCATACAGCCCAATGCTCTTATGCGATCTGACTGCTCAAACACAGCTTTAACATTGTCCACTTTGGGCAGACCAGAATTTCAAACAAGTTTAATATTCATGCAACTGTACAATTGCTGATTGGGCGATGGTCATTAGGTTTTAATTACTTCTCATTACCTATGCACGACATACGATTGAGCCACAGCTCAATCCTCAAAATAGTTGCACGAATGAAAAATCGTGTCAAAATGGGCCAAATCCTGCACAGTGTATGCCCAGCTTAAAGCAACGCTGCAAAAAGTCCCATAAATACTGTGCATATGCAGCTCTTTTGATGTTTCCAGTATTGATACAAACTGAATTTTTATACTTTGCTGTTGTCATGTTGCAGTTTGAAGAGCCGGTCTATGGCAGCGAAAACACAGACTTCACCACGTTTGTGACACCAGGAGCTGTTCTCAGGTCAGTGTGACGTGTGATGCTTCATGCAATCGTCAACCAATACAATGCAGCAGCAGAGGAAAAAATTATAAAAACCCACCATACAGCAAACAAGGTGGACACAGGGGAGCATTTAGCAGCTAATGTGAATATTTTATATTATTTTTCCAAATGCTAAAACACAATTTTGCAAACTCGACTTGTTTTACTTAAAACAATTCACAAAATCACACATCCAAATTGCTTTTGGATGTGTGATTTTTCACCAAATGGCATGCACATTATTCATATTACAGGAATGTTTGTCTGAAGAACTACACACATAACAAAAGTATGCTTTAGTATGCTTTGCCATATTACTAATAGTTCAAATTGTAGAGCATTTTCAGAAATATTTGCAGGTACACACCCATGCTGTTGAAACATTTAGTTTTTTTATTTTTCACCAAACAAGTCAGTACAACATATGCACAGCAGATATATTTACAGCGGAGTGAATACAAATATGCTCACAAAAAACAGTGAACTGAAAGAGAAAATATATAGAAAAAAAGAGGCAAAAAAGTGACATCTTTAATTGCAAAATGTGTATAAAGCAGAAAATGCGTTTCTAGTTTTGGAGACTTGAAAAGAGGTTTAAATAATTGTGCTCTGCTAATGTCATTTTAGTGTCTTAGCAATTGAAAAAAAGACTGTAAAAGGTCAATATACAACTTGTTTCAGCTTCAGTAAAAATCAGTAAATGCAGGCATGTGTTCAAAGATTGTGTTAAAAGTTTGAAATTAGAAGACATGCTGCTAATTATAGAAAAATGTAGTCTCTTATCTCATCAACATGTGATGAATCAACAACCCTTCAGAGTAAAAAGCTTTTCATTATCTCCATGCTGACCTCCCTTTACCTCCTTTCTCCCTCTGACCCTACAGCATCACCTTCTACCTGGCTGTGGGGCTGACGGCCCTCTCCTTTGTCCTGGAGAGGAAGGAGGGGCTTATGGACAGATGCTGGGTCGCAGGTGAGAGGCCAAAGTTCACACCACTCCTATTGTACCATACAAGCACAAAAGCTGTTTTCCAAGTTCCATACAACTAATTCTATGGAGGTTTGGGTGTGTTGTGTGCTCATGTTGGGTATGTGAGTTGTGAGCTGTTGACCCATGTCCCATGCTGAAATGGAAAAAACAAAAAAATATAAAACTCAGGAGCAAATCAAAGCTGCAAATAATCCCAAAAACTTTGCAAATGTTGGAGAAACTGCTCAAAAAGATAATGTTTTAAAAATCTTAAAAAAAAAACGTGTTTACAGATATATTTAAAATACAGACAAATAAATAATACAGAAATAAATATGCGAGCAACTATAACAGACAAAATGTAATTATCGTTATAAAATTGCATGGGTTTGTATGAGTGAATTGGGAATTACATACATTTCTGCATCTGTTGGTTCCCTTCTGACATAACATGTCAGAAGTGAAATCACCTGAAACTGCCCCAAATTAGATGATTTTGATTCTATAAAAAACACAAAGAAGTGTTTCCCAGAACCTGGGAAATGGTAAATAGATAATAAATAACCTTGAAGACCAGTAGTAAAAACTTAAATTCAGTAATATATATATAGTTATGATTATATTTTGCCTTCAAGACATAAATTACCTATACACCTTTTCCTGCTTACATGTACATTTTATCACACATTTTATGTACAAAAAGACACATGTAGGAAATATTCTGTACAGTTCTTGAATGTTTCTTTACATCCTATTTAGTAATTAGTGCGTTTGTTTTTGAGAGTCAGGCATCTGCATTTAATCTGTATGTTCATTCAAATCCTTTGACTGTAGGCAATTAAGCGTAAGTGACATTTGTGTCTAATTGAATCCAACGGAAAGCATATTTTCAGTGTAATATGGGATGTAACCAGTAGGGGGAGTACCATGATCGCAACATAATGTTTACCAGCAACCAAGCACACAACTCAAGGATCTGTTTTTTTCTAAACATGATGAATTATTAATTTACAGCATTAAAATGACAAATAACTCCATGGGAATCTGTTAATGGTAATAAATAATAATCTATCTAGATGGGCGGTAGCCATTTAAATTCAGATAAGATTGAATAAACAGTTTTATGATGAGCTATTTACCGCTTAAGTGCTTTCAGACGGATTATCAATTCTAACTAAATATTAATTTAACATCCCTCTCTCTCTATCTCTCTCTCTATCTCTATATGTATCTATCCATCTTTCCAGGTGTGAGCTCTCTGGAGACGATGCTGGCTCACCTCTTCTCTCAGCTGTTTGTCATCAGCGTTCAGATCATCCTGCTCCTCCTCTTCATACTGCTCATCTTCAAGGTTCGCTCCCTGACGCAGCCAATAAAACAGACAGCTACTGTGACAAACGTCACACAGAAAACACACACTGCACACACACTCACACACACACTTCAGATAAGAGTACACGCAGCAAAAATAAGGTCCACAGGGAAGAAAGGAACAGCAGGATAATATAAGATAAGTAATAAAACAAAATAAGTAGAGGCCTAAAGAATTCTTCCACTATATAAATAAAGCTGACTGTGTTTTCACAAACACACAAAAACACACATCTTTATGGTAATGTCAATACTTTTTGGAAAAAACAGAGCACAAAGTCAATCCTGTTTAACCTTTACTGAGACCAACATGTTATTTAAATAGACGTGTTGGTCATTTAGCTGAAGTCTATATTTCCTGCACTTTTCACCACCAAAGTACCAAGCCTCTTTCAAAGCTTCTAAAAGATCATTGCTTTCATAATATTAGAACCACAACTAATTATTTTCATTAGTCAAATATTAATAGTGAAAAATGTGGATTCACAATTTCATAACCCTAACCCTTTTGATTATTGGTTGCATTTCTACCTGATCTAAAAGTTTATCAAACATTTCATATAGCATGTTTCAAACAGATCAAATGCAATTCAAAGTGCTTCACAAGCAACTGACAAAACATAGGATGATCACATTGAAACTAAAAAGTTAACTGAATAAGACAACAATTAAAGGTAGGTACTTAAGATAATAAAAGACATGTAATGAAACATAATATGAAAATAACAATCAATGAAAATACATAAAAACATGCTATAAATGGACAGTTTTTTAGTTTATGTTTAAATATATCAATGTTTCCAGCTCCTCTCAGATCCTCTGGAAGGCTGCTCCAGCTGCTCGGAGCGTAACGCTGAAAGCAGCATCCCCAAATGTTTTTGTTCTGCTTGGCGGAACAGCTAAAAGAGAAGAACCAGATGATCTGAGGGGCCTTCTGCTTCATAAACCAAAAGCTTTTCTGAGAGGTAGTCTGGTGCAAGTCCATGTGACGCCTTAGAAATTAGCCTGCTACTTATAAAAGCATACATCAGTCTCTATGTGTCATTATGATACATGATTATATATAATGTGACCTGGCTTTTAGGGAGTTTGACATGTAGGCAGCAGTTCTGACACGCTGGATGTAAAAGCTGCACAAACCTAGCAGACTTATTACCTGGTTCTTTTGCATTTTTCCCACATCATCACATATCGCGTGTAAAGATCTAGAATTAGAGACACAATATCATTAATAATAATTCTGTTTGACTATCGACTGTTTATTTTCCAAGATATAAGGTTGAACTTGTGAGGAAATCTGTTGTAAATACTCTTCCATGTGTCCATTAGAGACTAGAGGTCAGCAGGGTCGAATTTGCTGTGAGAACATTGAACTGGTTGGAACATGGTGATTCTGTTGCTCATTGATTTCCAATACATGTGTATGAAATCAATAGAAGGTGAAGGCATTTCATGTTAGAGAGGAGCGATATTATTTTGTGTGTGTGTGTGTGTGTGCGCATGTGTGTGTGTGCTTTGTGTGTGTTTGTGTCGGGTCCATGCAGACATATGCTTTTATGGGTGTGTTTTTTTGTCTGACTGTGTGTGTGTGTGTGTGTGTGCATATGTGTGTGTACAGTAAGCGTGCCTGAGCATGTACATGTGTGTGTGTTAATTAAGGTGCTGAAGTCCAAAGAGACCACCACTCCATAAATCATTTCCTGCAATTCCCGTTACCAGGGATCACTGCGGGATCGCCACGACAACAGCCCTTGATTGCTGTGACAACCGAGTGGTCATGTGGTCTCTCGGTGCAGGTCTATTTTTGCACGTTGTCAGGGGAGACGGATAGTGTCTTAACACACTGAGGACAAGTGCACCAACCCAGAAACACACACACCACAAGAGAGTCTCACAAATGCCTGCAGATTTGAGTGAAGTGGAGAGTTTGTCGCCTGAATCTACTGAGCTGAGACATGCAGAATTTCCTCTATTTTTTTTTTATTATTAAGTAGTTTCACACCTCTCCTCTGTTCACACTGTGTAATTTACAACTAAGCTTAATTCAGCATGCACATTTTCTTCTCACTTCTTGCTGAATTTTTATCTACAGACCAGTGCAGAATACAGACTCGGTTTCTCAATAACAATCAATCTGGGAAGTAAAGAGCATTTCCTGAGGGTGTTTTCTACAAATGTTCTTAAATTGCTACACACATTTCCCAAAGCAGCACTTAAAACGATAGTTTCACAATTTGTCATTCCTCCTGCTGATACTGTCCAATAAAAGACCCCTTTTCAAGTGTTCCTATGCCGAAAGTGACCTCATTTTGCTCAGAACTGTACTAAAAAGTTTGTCTAATGTTAATTTGATGCTCCAGCAGACTGTTAAATTTAATTCAAGTGGATATCTTCCAAGTTTTTTTTTCATTTCAGTGCTGAATTCCCTATTTTTTCCTGCCGTGGAAGAAGTGTAACAAAAGTGGTGAATCTGGCATTAAAATAACTTTTAAAAGCATTTTTTGCACAGAGGGGTGGACTGTGGAGTTTGGCCCCATCACTTGCTTTCAAAGCACAGTAAGAATAGACTTAATGGCTGTTGTGAACAAACGGAATGATTACAGTGAAAAAAAGCTATTCAATTTTAATATGGGCACATAAATATGAATCACAAGTTTGATTTTCCCTTAGCCACAGTTTCAGCCATGTCATAAATCTATCAGAGCTGAGAGTAGGATACGGTTCCAAAAGGCATGTCCTTAAAAAGACAGGACATTCTGAAAAAGTATAGACTTAAAAAGGAACAAATCCAAACTTGTAGTTTTTGTTTCCTCTTGCAAGCATTTTGTTATATATGAAAGAATGTATGATACTGCAACTGCCATCTATTCTGGCTTTAACTCTCCTTATCTCAGCCTTATTTTCACCATTTTGTCCACTTTTAGGTCCAGTGCAGCCTTATGCACGAAAAAGATTCAACTTTTATGAGCCTGTTATCTTTTTTCATCCCAGTGCCTTGTTTTTTCTCTCCTTCTCTCTTTATAGATGCCTAACGAAGGCTCCTTGGTGCTGGTCATAATTCTGATCGTGCTGCAGGGCATCACCGGCATCTCCTTTGGCCTGGTCATCTCAGCCGCTATCGATGACGAGCAAAGCGCCAACCAGGCCGCCCTGGGCATCTTCTACCCTAACCTCATCATCAGCGGTAGGCGTTTGGGTGCATCTTAGATAAATCATGTTTGGGTTGGTTTAAAACACCAAATCTCCAGGCCTCAGGAGCATGTGTGAGTCTAATCCTCCTTTAACACTTCAGCTAAATTAAGGAAATAAGTCAAGTGGGCAGAGTTTGCTTGTGCCAACCTTTGGCATCTATTAAGTTTCTTGTAGCGTTAGTTAATACGTAATATGACCCGTTTAAGATCCTAACAATGTAATAATGCCTTAATTAGATTATATCATGCCTTAATAATAATGATGATAATTATAACATTATAAACATAATTATTGTAAGATTATATAACATTTAAAATGTATAAAAAACATGTTAACAGTTGTAACAACCTGAATCATATTATCATATTAACTGATAGATCATTTTGAGATTTTTTTCCCAATCATTAACACTACTTAAACCCTAAAAAAATTAACACAAACACTAACCTTAATAAGCATAAGAATTGTTAATCATGCACAGTTAAATTATAATAAATGCACAACAAATATATTTCTAAATAGCATCAAAACAGCTTTGTAAAGGTTTGACAATGACCTAATAGGTAAGTTAGTTAAACTCAATAAATGTGTTTGTAGTGCTATTGAACAATTATAAAAACATAAAAAGTCATAAAGCTTTTATTAACATTTGTAAGTGTCTATATGGTGTTTAAACATTTCTATAATCTATAGGTTATTATAAATGTCCTATATCTAACAATATCTATTTATAATAATATAACATATCATATTAACACATAATACCATTAATAAACACTTACACTTATAAAGGTTTAATTACATAATATTAACTAACATTTATGATAAGGACTCTAATATAAAGTGTTTCACAGATTTCTTAGGCATATTATAGTCAAAAATAAATCCCAGCTACCTTATACTTCTTGGCTTGAGGGCAAGAAGTTTAAGGTAAGTTTAAGTTTAAGTTTCTTAGGTTTAATTTAAGAAACCTCCAATCATCCCTGATGTGTGGGCGAGTGGATGAGAAGCACGCTTTGTCCCGCCCAGGCTGAAGACCGCTGTGTGAGCGCAGCCCATTTACCATTTTAACGACACTGCGACATGCCTTTTATTGGCTGTTTCACACTACAGCTCAGGACGCCTGAAAGGTCGCCGCCTTGTGTGGCAACGCCACAGCCACAGGTAGAAAACTTTATTATTGCCAGCAGAAACCACAAACATGTCATCACCGTGGGTCGAGATGAATGTCTCCGCTGTGGGTCTGATGCGTCACAGCTGCCAGCAGCAAGGTCGCCACTTTCACATCGCTGTGGGACTCCAGCAGTCCTCCTGCCATGATGGAGTGACTGTACTCACATTCACAGGCGCTGCCACATCCATCATGTTGTTAAGAAAACATTGTCACCACATTGTCCATTCAGGAGCTGTTTTGGGGGCTTTCAATCATATCAACTGATCACTGGTGCCAGATGTATGACCAGTTGTTATGCTGCACTTTAAAGGGTAAGGCTGGTGCTTATTTTCCAAAAACACACTCTGGAGACTGAAAATACGATAGAGTGAAGGAATATGTCGCCCAGTGCAGCAGTGTGACTTACTCATGCATTTCAATAGGTTTTGGACAACAACGGGAGGTCGGCCGCACAGAGGAATACAATATACTGTATCAGGCTTTTGACACACACACACACACACATACAATTTTTGTAAGTAGGATGAGCTCATTGTGGCTTTGGCGCCACATGTGATTCGATGACATGAAGAAAAATATAGAAAATCACCTTTCATGTCCTTTAATAATTTATCATCTAAAAGCTGCGGCTGAACGATAACCACAAGACCAGTTTAGTAGCTGGTCTGGAGCTTTAGATCATATCATATGATCTTCGTCTTTGAACCTCAGCTTTTAAAGTCAACATGGCTCAGAAGTCCTTAAAGGTCACATATCATACACTTATCCTGGGATTTATTTGAAGTTTTGATATCCCTAACAAGATATATTTGTGGTTTTAAGTAGCAAAAATCGTCTCAATATATTTCTGCATCTCTCATTAACTTCTCTCTGGGCCTTGAGAAAGAATAGGTTGTTTTGTGTCTGTTATTAAAGGGATAGTTCAACACTTTTGAAAATTTGCCCATTGTCATGATTCCCATTATCAAAGCAATGGGTGCTTTGCTTTTTTTTTGTCGATACAAGCTGTTTCCAGACCAGCGAAGCAGAGCCACGAGTTGCTCAGCTACTACTATGCAGCTAATGGTATTTGCCTCAACAAACTCAACAAATACACAATCCAACAACTCCCAAACACTGTAGTGAATAAGTTGTGACCTACACATTAGCCATGCTATGAGAAAATAACAGAAAATTATGAGACCGAAGTGGTTTCAAGATAAATGTAAACACAACAAGTACAGCATTGCTGGCACTGGCTGAGATGTGTCACTCCGCCCAGTGGCTTACTGAAGAAAATAGTCCTGAGTATTTGCTTCATGTAACAGTTATTGTTTCATATTGTGGTGAATGTGCAGGTCAGAACTCACCCAGCATTTGGTGTTGCTGGATTATGTATTTTATAAATTTGAATTCCATGATCACATAGTAGTAGCTGAACTTTCTGAAACAGCTTGTATCCACAAAAAAGGTAAAGCACTTATTGCTATGACTATGGGAATCATTATGATGGGCGAATTAAAAAATGTTAAACTATCCCTTTAACAATAAAGAGCCTCTCCTCTGACTGGCTGATGTGAAGTTGCTAAATATGGACTGTGTGCATTTCTCTGTGGATTAAGTAATTTGAAATGTGTCAGTAGTTATGCACAGACGTTCTTATAATCAAGCAGGCAATTATAATCTCATTTTTTTTTAAATATGGGACCTTTAAAATAAAATTAAACGGAAATCTGACCATCAACTGGGTAAACTGCATTTGCTGATGAAGACTATGTGATATCAAAATTCCAGACAGCTACTAAACAGACCATGTGGTGAGATTATTTTTGCAGCTGACATCTCCGAGGTCAAGAATGTACTTTGACTTCACATCCTCGTTTGCTTTGGAAGTAAAATTGAAGTTCTTATCAAAACTGGATAAAAAAACCCAAATGAAACCGGAGCTTGTTGCTTTATGAGGCTTATTAACAGGAAAGAACATCCACGTCCAAACTGTATTATAACAGCAAGTGACTACTTACACAATATCCTTTCTGTCCTGTACTGCAGGTATCATCTGGCCGGTGGAGTGTATCCCATATCCTCTCCGCTACCTCAGCCTGGCTCTACCCCAGACCTACGCCTCCGAAGCTCTCCGCTGTATCATGTACAGAGGTAATGTATGTTACACAACTCTCATCTGTTTTACAGCCAGGAGCTGCCATAGCCTGTAGCGAGGGTGTGTGATGGTCCCATGTACTTATGCAACGCCATGTGCAGCGTAGCCAATCGTCTAAAACATTAATCAGCCCTGGATCTTGTGTAACTCTGCTTCCAGGAATGTAAGGTATAGTGGTTCTGCTCTATCTCCCAGTCTTTGTCTTTCTCTTGTTCTCTTCATGTCTAAACAATAAGATGTGTTGACAGCCCGACCCCCCCGTGTTACATGATACACACGGAACACAGGAAGTCAGAGGAGCCGTTTCCTGCTGAACACCTTATCGTAGGTGCAGTGGAAGATGAGACTCAGGCAGTGTCAGAATTTAATCGTGAGGATGAACTGAAACTTTTCACTGATTGGATTAACCAACGCTGCTACATCAGCGCAGGGATTATTAGGAACCCAAGTTAAAGGTGCTTGAGCTTTATCGCTCTGTATCTGAGACATGTTTAAAGAGTAAAGTTTAGTTGAATAAAGAAAACAGAGTGTTTTACAGATGGTATGCAGCTCTTGATCATATTACATGATCTACATCAGCAGATGGTATTGTATTTTCTTTGCTGAGCACTGAAACAGACTCCCATATTGACGTAAAGTTCATTCTTGGAGATTTAGAGCTGCACTGGTGGTTAATCAATTGTTTGATTGGCAGAAAATGAATCAGCATTCATTTTGATGACGATTCATCTTTTTAGTCATTATTTAAGCAAAAATACCAAGCATTTGTTTATTCCAGCATCTAAAATGAAAGGATTGGGTTTTAGACTTTTTAGACTGTCAGAAAAAAATTACATTTTAAGATGTCTCTCCAGGCTGTGAAAATGACAGGCAGCTGCAAATTTAATATTTGACATATTTGCGTTGAATATATTCACAATAGTGATATAATAATCACATTATATTATATTTATATTTCTGCAGTATAAGCTCTAGGCAACGCATCCATTTTTGGCCTTTTTTAAATCTAAATAGTGAACTTCTTTCCACAGGTTGGGGTCTGTCTCGGATGATGGTGTGGCGAGGCTTTGCGGTCACTCTAGGCTGGAACACATTCTTCCTCATCCTGGCCACGGTCATCTTAAAGCTGAGGACGTGACAGCCTGGCCTCAGAGGCCGTCCTTCAGTGCGGGGCCGAGCCATCAGGTGAAGCCCAGGACCAACAACATCCTGGGCCTCCTGTCTGCGGATGTGTGGGGGGCAGCAGAGACCATGGACTGATGCATCAGTCTCACTCCTTCAGATTACCTGTCTCACGCACACGTACACACAAAGACACACTACTGAAGGCCCCGGCTGGCTGCCCCATCTTGCAACAGTTGCGTTAAGACTGTTCAAGCACGGGTGAACTTTCAAACCGCTGCACGCAGAAGTCCACAAGGCAGAATCTACACAAGCACACTGAGAATATTTACTAAATTGTGTGTTTCACTTCTATCTGCAGCCTGTTGAAACTGTTATTCCCCCCTCCAGAATGGACCTTGAACCAACTCAGGGTCGCTTTTTTTTTTATTATTATTTCTGTTCGCCCTTAGTCTTAACGTTAATAGAGAGATATTTCTGTGATATTTCAAAGTAGGTGAGATATAAGAAGTGCATTTTGGAAAAAAAGAGGAAAAATGGTGAATATACTAACATTAACAACATTGTTTTTGTCTGCACAGTATTTTATCGTCTACCTTATATTTGTGTTACAGATAAAATCTATGTTATTATGTGAAATTGACAAAATCACAAAAAAGTGTATTGAAAACAAGAAAATGTGAAAACCTTTTTATTTCTAGTTGCTATACAAGCAGAAAAACTGTGGTGAGGATTGTCATTGTTGAAATACGTCGTTGCAATCCAAAGCAGATTTTTAAGTGCTCATCGCTTCCTTCTGTCCAGGATATTATTTTATAATTATTGAGGATTCCCACAGCAACAGTGTCTTCTTCCAGTTCGCTCGCTTGTTATGCCTCTGTTCAGTTTAGTTTTCCTGTCTGCTGTGTGACAGGAAATGGTAACCGTGGCCTGTCCCAGTGCGTTACCAGGTGCTTGATGGCGAACCGCAGTTTTAAAAGCATCGTTGTTATTCTCAGTTTCAGCTTGACATTCTCCATAATGGTGTTTTGTGCCTGTGTCTCCTGTGGGAGAAAAAAAAAGTGGGGTTTGGTGATGGTGATGGGAAAGTTTGGTTCTGTATAATTTCATTTTGGATAGTCTTCACTTTGCTGGACGGAGTGGAGACAGATTCTTCTCACAAATCAGGTGTTTTATGTTCTTCAAGCCATCTGCATCCACATGAAATATGTTTTTATGCAAAAAATCCAAACTGTTCATATTTATACTTTGTTTATGAATCTTTCAACAACAATAACACAAAATAAAAGCACAGAGGAATTACACACAGATGAAAGTTGAAAACCTTTAAAAATCCAATTTTAAAAGCATTCATCAGGTCTCTCAGAATGAACATTTTGTATTCATGTTGGTTTCATGTCATTTGAAAGTCCATTTGTACCATTTTTTTTCTTTATTACAAAAATCACACGGAATATATGATGTTTTTGACACAAAATGTCAAATGGTGTAACTGAAAGAATGGTAAATTTAAGTTGACAGCATGTTTTTTTTTTTTTTATAAACCTTTTTAGTTTTTAAAACCTTGAGAGTTAAACTGTCTGGTACCAACTTTTGGTACCAATGCTGTTTTGGACCCAATATGTCGTGGCGATGTGCCTTTGGGATGATGTGGTGTCACTGTGGGAAAGGGAAGCAGAATTTAAGTTAAATCCAAAACTGAGGAATTTGGGGATTTTTTTTCATTAACTATTTAAGTAACCTAGTCTTTGTGTCAATACTTTGAATAATTGTGGGATATTTTTTCCAATTTGGAGTACAAACAAAATATATGATGCAACAAGGTAGGGTTAGGGTTAGCAAATAATGAATAATAAGATCAGAATGGCTCAGAAAGAATAACTTATTCCTAGACAAAGAAAATCAGAATATAACAGCTGTCCTCTATGAAGACAGAACATATTGATCTCTAAACCAGTGAGCTTTCTGACTTGCATGTTGCCTTTAAAGCAATGGTTCAACATTTTGGTAAAAAATGCTTATTGTCTTTTTGCAAGAGTTAGAAGCGAAGATTTATACCACTTTCATAATAAGTATGCTTAATACAAAGCTTAGATTAACAATAGGAAAATGGGGGAAACAGCTGTCAAACAGTAAATAAGCCACAGGTCTCCTCTTCCTCTAAAGATCAGACACAGACATACCTTTTGTTTTTGTGTGGATTAAACAAACTAGTTCTAACCTTCTTATTTACCTTACAAACATGAGAGTGGTACCCATGCAGCACTCAGCAACAGGAAATAATCATAGTACAGACTCAGCCCAGAATCACATGTTGTGCCAATGTAAAAAAATGTTTACATCCATATAGAGGCATGCTGAATAAATCTGAATATGTTTTTATTGGCAGGTATTTTAGCTGTAAATCTAGACACATATACAAGCATGTGTTGTGTTCGGAGTTGTGTGAATGTTCCTTCTGCCTCGTAGCTGTGATGCTTGTGTGCTGGTAAATCCAGTAGTACTCATGTAATGAAGAATTTATGTTGTCCATTAACAGGATAAATAATGAATCAAAATGACTTTTGGTGTGTGCTGGGTCACGTCATGCTCTAAATGTATCTATTGGTATACATGTATATACAGTATGATGTGTATGTAGTGTTAGATGTTGAATAACTGGGAGACAGTTCCCTGCACTGTAAATATGCTGTTGCTGTTATTGTCCTGCTGTACATTCATCAGTGTTCCCATCGCATATTTTAAGGGACCTTGTTGGACAGAAATAGAGAAGCAGCTTTCTAGATGACACCCAGATGCTTCTAACTGTACTTTGCCAAACTGTGAGGACATATTCTACAACTCTGTTCATATTATTTCCAGAAATTTGAAGATAATTCTTACATCCTGGTGGGATTACCTCGGTGCCTGATCAGCTCTCAACATACACAATACTGGGTCTAATGTACTTTTAGAAAGAATTGTTTAAAATGATAGATGATTTCTGATAAAAATTGGTATGTGAAACATTATTAGGCTTTTTTTGGACACCTTTTTCAAATATTGGAATATTAATGACAAAACTGTGTTATGATAAAGTGCATTTTAAAACAATCATTGGTGACATTCAAATACTCCAGTCTGCAATACAAAACCAACTATCCATTGTATGAAAGTCAATAATCAAACATCTCATGCATAATACATTTAACAGTAATTACATGTACTGCAATTATCCTACTGATGACACTATTCAGCAGCTGCCTGACACTGTTTAGGAGCTGGTGATACATCACCATATTGCTGCTGTGATATAACCTTTGAGAATTTTTTGCAAAAAAAAAAAAAAATGTCTTTTGTTTGCAGTAGTAATGACTGTTGACAAAATACCATAAACATTCAAATCCATTATGTTGTGATTAAAAGCCCTAAATTTCTATATTCTCAATCCAGTTCATGTGGACCATGGGACCACACATGAAGACACTAGTTTCTGCCAGTGTTCTATCAGTTTTGATTATTTCACATGGGAGATTTATCTGGAAAAAGTGAGTCATGTGTTTCCGTGTACCAATCGGGGGAGTTGTTTGCTTATGTTTTCAGGCCAGTAATCTCAAAACTCAAATCTGATCGAACTACGCCCAGTCCTCATGATGTTTTTTGCTAAATTTATCAGTGTTATCCTTTTTATATATAACTTAACATGTATTTCCCCCCCTACTTTATCTACCTAGGGGCAGGAATACAAGTCTGTAAATCCCACCTATGAAGCAATTCAAATTGGATTGTTTAATATGTCTTTAATTTCTACAACCATCGCCTTACTTAGACATTTAATTAGGAAGGATTGTTGCAGTTCATGTAAACATATGAAAGTTTGCATAACCAGGATGTAGCACATCCACCCTTCTCTAAACTCCAGTCGACTACCTCCACTTTCTCTCCTGAAAGGGCATGTTAAAGCATTTACACTGCTGTGTTGTGATATGTGTGCACTCACTGATGATGATGGTGATGGCAGACATGCTTCAATGACCTTCTATTCATGTATTTTAAAACAATAAACCTCGTTGAGAAATCCTCTCACTCAATCTGTCCCGTGGTTCTGCCTTTCAGAGCTCTGCCAGATTTTACTCAATACCAAAGTACAATTCCTGTGGTTACAAAAACACCCGGAGGCTTTGGAGGACAGATTTATTTAATGACATCATGCTCGCTTGCATCACTGTGTTGCATGTTGCCATGGAGATGATGACCTAGTTGCCTTTGGTAGAATCTGGATCCTCACCTGACTGACTGTTTGAACTTTGTGTGTGTGTGTGGGGTGTGTGTGTGTGTGTGTGTGTGTGTGTGTGTGTGTGTGTGTGTGCCTGCCTTGGTCTATGGGTTTTTGGTGTTTACTGAGTTATTGGGTCCCAGTGTGCTTTTGTTTCCTGTGTTGTGCGGTTGTGTGTTCACAATCTGAGTAAAATGTTAGAGTGCATGTTCATGTCAAAGAAAGAAATACTAGGCCTTGAAGTAAATATTTAAACCAAGCTTTTTGTTACAAGCACAAAATATTTCAATAAACACAAGAACTATAGATTTAAATTAAAATCATGATTAAATGAGTGATCTATGACTGACAGTGGAACTGTCTGAATTAAAACCAAAAGTTTCAAAGTCAAATGATAATAGAGTGAATTATACATTTTTTACCATCCCTTTATGTGGTCTACTTTATTAATCAATCAATTGTTTAGACTGTGACATGTAAAAAACCTAAAATATCTGAAAACGTGGCATTCGTCAGAGGCCGCAGTGATGTCTTCAATTTGTTTTTTGTCCGACTGCCTGTCTTTGTCTGAACATGTCAGTGTATTTTTGTTTTCCTCAACATATCTCATAAAAAAACATTGTGCTAGTGCCTAACCAAAGTCTTAAATCTTAAGAAAAACAGCTTACAAATCTAAAGTTAGCCTTTAAAAAGGCTCAGTAATTTCCTGAAGTTTTGATCCTGAAGCTTTACCGTAAAAACACATTTGATGCTCTGTGTATTTACTGCAGAAGATTGACTCAACATATACAACAATAGGTCTATGGCACAGTGATATATGATTTTATATATAAGGTTGCATTTAGTCTTTTAATGTGACTTATTGACAATAAGAAAGACAGAAAGTCACTTTACCTTAAGGACAAAATGTGTGTGTGGATGACTGTAAATCTCAACGTGTTTGAGAATGTGTTTCAGCCCAGCTGTGATGTGTCAAGTATGAACATCCATAGATAAATATTTAAGTGCCAATTACACTTTTTTTACGCCGCTTTGACCTAAATTGTAAATTTTTGTTGTTTTGAATCTTCTTCTTTGAGTCCATAGTAATCTCAGATGCTGACATCAGGCACAGGCCACAGCTGTTTGGGTGGGTTCTACAGGGTCCTCTGGGTGACACTGAGGACGTTGGTACATTCCAGCAGGTGGGACATGGTCTGCACTCATGCTTTCATCAGTGGAGTAAACCATATTATACACACATCATTGTACCTGCATATGCTCCTGTAGGGCCGCTGTCCATCCAGGGGGTGCCAGACATGGGGGAAGAAAAAATTATATAACTTCCACTATTCTTAAAATTACTTGCTATTATTATGTCTTTTTAAATGTATAGCAAAGCCTATAGTAGTGTAATAATATGTTACTTTCCCCCCTCTCCTTCCCCTCTCCTCCTCCTCCGACTAATCAGACTTTACTTTCTGTTTGACATCATTTTTTGATGCGTCAACAAGCTCAAACATGTCAAAATGTCCCAAACTCTCTTGTGGTCCCAAACACAACAACGACAGAAGTAATCTTACAGTGATATGATATGATATTATTTTTCAGTTGCAGAACGATGATTGATTAGGTCATTCATCTCTATTGCATGAAATATTACTTAGACATAGTAAAAATAAATGTTTTTAATACTTAAAATGGTCTAAATAATAGATACAATTTTTCCTAAAATCTGAATAAAAGACAACCTTCGGCCATGAGACAGTGATACATACATGTGGACTGGCAAACAGGATATCCTGGTCATGTGACCTCATAAATTGCATGTACTTCAAAAATAAAAGGCCCCTTTAACAACTAACTGTAAAAACATAGATTTTACATCACAACTTTTTAGAAAATTTAAATAAAGTAATAGTTGCCATATGGTAACACTATGCAATAGTGTTAAGCATTAGCATAACATAGGTAGCTAATCAATAAATAGCCAGTGCTGTTAGTTTTAACAGCATTTTATGTTATGGAAGGGCCTAAGTTTTATGAAAAATGGTAATGTAACTACTCCCATTTTACTTTCCTCAGGAATATCTGTAAGTATTAGATTTATTCTGCAGGTGTTATGTGAAATTTGTTTACATTTTGACATCTGGTTAGCTCACCCTTTTCCCAGCTTTATAGTTATTCGAAATGTTATGGGAAATGCGTAATTTAACTCTCCTTTATATGTTATAGTTGTAAGGCTAGCTAGCTAGTTTGTTGTTAGTCCATATTGTCTGAAGTGTGTATAATAGTGTGTATAATATTGCATGTTAGAATATATATATATATATATATATATATATATATATATATATATATATATATATATATATATATATATATATATATACACACACTGCAGTTTACAGATTCTGCTAATTGTAACTGTAATGATAATAAAATAGATATCATTACTAATATATGAATGACTAATTTGCATATCAGAAAAAGTGCATTGTGTAAATTATAGTCCACATTATGCATGTGTTTCTTTGGTTTTTCATTTATATTACTTCATTTTATTTTATTCTTGAAATCATGTTTATTATTAGACTGGTCTTTCATACTCCTTCTTTCTTCAGATGCTGCTGAGATTCCTCAGTCCCTTCCTTTGCAAATCCCCCTGTCACCTCCACCTATATATTATTAGCATTTTTGAAGGTGCACTTTCTTTATTTAAATAAAAGAATGTCTATGACAAAGCTATTCAGTTTCTTGTGAGTATATGTAGACTAGCAGTGCTGCGATGCAAAGGGGGAGCGCCACCTAAAATCTTGCCTAGGGCGCCATATTAGTTAGAGCCGAGTCTGTGTTCCTGTCTCAGATAACTTCTCTTTTTGAAACCCCCGTAGACAGCAACTCTTGAAGAGATCACATATGACTGCCAGCGAGTTTCCAACAAGTAGCTGAATTCCCCCAAGACTAGTGTAAATTTCCACCTTATGATCTCCTCTCCGTTAATCCCACTATTAGCATTACAGACAGGAGACTCTGCAGCAGTGTGACTATGTTTCCTGGAGCCACCTGACCTGTAACACATGCACGTCAAGAGAAACTCTTGAAACAACTTATTTCTCATGAGCAATGCCTCTGGGTATTTGTCGCAAAGGTACACATGTGTTTGGAGGCTCATGTGTCTGCAGTTACGGTTGCAGAAGAAAATCCCCAAGCTTTGTTCTTAGGTGTGTGACAGTGTTGATTATCTGCTGTGCGCATCTAACATTTCAACAAGGACATTGCACACCTTGTAATGCAACCACTGGAAAATAGATAACGGCCTTACTGACAGGCTGCTATTAAAGTAGTCCTTAGTTCAGTGTGAAATGAGAGTCTGGCTGTCTATCCGCATCCAATTACAGTGGTTGGTGAGCTTAGTGATGACATTATATCTAATTACACTCAATGACTCTGTAATTACATGTAACGACACCCAAAGTCTCATACTGTATGTTCTTCTTATATAATATAAGTAACATGAGACAGTAGGGACAGAATGTGCAAAGTGCTCCGTTCGATTGTGGTGACTGACGATGATTAATCAAGCATGGTAAGTCTGTTAGGTAATTGATGAAACTGATCCAGATGTTGCAGTGTTGCTCACATTTATTAAGAACAGCCAATTCCTGTAACATTTAGAGTTAACGCCAATTTACGTCTGTCTGCATCTGGTTTACATTTCCTCTAATCATTTTGCAACTAGTCAAATGCGGTAATTAGATTCACAAATGTTTCCATTCTATTATCTTTTTTAATAAAAACATGGCAATTTACCTAAAAAAATCACCTAGGAATTAACCCTATAGCTTCACATTAACTACGGGCCAAGCTACTGTAAGAACGATGCACCAATTGAGAAGACAGTGCATCACGTATAGCAGCATATGCGACAGTAAAGGTCATGATGTAATTGGGGGGGTTTCACCTTCTCATCTCCTCTACTGGCACACGATCAATAAACCCTGACCAAATGAACCACATAAAAGTTCACAAATGCACATACTGGTTGGATTAAATCAAACAATAGAGGTTGTTTTTTGCATTGAACAGATTAGACATTTCTTCTGAAGGTGGAAATTTACATGGAGAGGCCAACGCACACGATCCCGACTGTCTGGGGAACTACCCTCTGTCCTCTATTTGACTTGACAAAACAATATGCATGCATCTTTTAAAGTCAATTTAAAACTAATTGGTAAAATTACCAAGTGACCCCTATCTTACAGTGTGTAAAACTTAGCAGCATCTAGAAGAACAGTCTTGGCAGAAATGGAATATAGCATTCAAAATTATGTTTCAATTACTATAAAATTCAATCAAAATAAGATGTTTTGTGCTTTTCCTAGGTTTGATTGAGCCATTGGGGAGTGCGGCAAAAAAACCAAAGAACCCTTCTATGGCGTAGCTGCCCAACAATGCCATGTTTCTATAGTAACCCAGAATGGACAAAAACAAACAAAGGCTCTAGAGATGGCCTTTTATGTTTTGCCCCCTTTTTTTTGCCTTTTTTGGGGAGATTTTTAAAGATGTTTTTTCACATTTTTGTGATTATTCTATATGCATCAAATAGTCAATTGGTTGAATTCTGCAACTTTAACACTAGATGCTGCCAGAATATATATACACTGCACTTCTAAGAGTGATGTAAGGTGAATGAAATTTGAAAGGTTTATGAGATAATGAAGAGTCTTCATATCTCTTCACCTTCTTCACCTTTTTACTTACATAACAGCTCAGGACATTTATTCCTTTTACATTGGATAATCAGCAGAAACCATAGACACGTCAAAGAGACATTTTTTTGTCTCTCGTCAACTGTCCTAGAACCATCTCTTACCTCTTGGCTACATCCGATACCACTGTATCTGCTTTGCTATGGTCCTCAGCTGCTCTCTGTGATAACGTACCCACCTGTGTCCACCATCGAAGCTGTTTGATGTCTGCATGACCAGCAGGATGCTGTATCGAAAACATTATCATCACTAAAGCCCTTCAGCAACTCTGGATTAGATAGAGGAGGCTAAACAGCTGATGTTCTTATCTGTCTGGATTACCTCTGAAAACAGTAATTCAATTAAGTAAAGTGCAGTGCAGGGTTTGTGAATAATAAAATGAAGCACTATAGCCATCAGCTCACAGGGAAGTTTCACCATATAGACATGCATGATGACCAACAAGGCGCCATGAAAATGAAGTCACCTGTTTTGAATGTTATCAGCCCACTGAATGGGCGTTATCTGTGATTATCATACCGATAGATAGAAGGGTCATGCTACACCAGCTGAGCCAGTGCTTATCAACCAGCCAACGTGAGTGATGAAATACAAAGACGGTAAAGTCAGAAATGTGCACAAAGTGAAATGCTGTTAAAAATATGATGGAAAAAAATGCAATTGTATATCACTATTTTTTGTATTAAACGTAAAGGATTGGAACCAACAGATCAACAAATCAACTATGGGGTGCAAAACTTGCTAATGTAACGAAAAACACAATTTATATACGTATATATGATATATATATATCCAATTTCTGCCAAGTTTATTCCACTAGTTCTGCCAAGTCTATTCCACTATACGCTGCTAAATACATTAAATCATACAGACTGTACCTTTAGGTATAGCCATTAATGCAAGGTCAGCAAGTTAACATGATATATATGACATGCCAATATTTAGTATTTCTAAGTTAATCAGGAAATGCTTATTTTAGTATGGCTAAATTCTTTGAAATAATTAATTTTTCTCATTTATTAGCATTGTAACCTATATTTATCACAACCTTTAATTTGTAGAATCCTACAGCAGGACTACAAATCTACCTCAGATAAATGCCGAAGTCAGCACATTCGCATGCTGACATTTTGCTGATTAGCACTAAATATAAGTAAATGTGACAAATTGTAATTATGGTGCCACAGAGGAGAAGTCATTGTAAATTTAATAGAATCAAAGTTCATGGGAATCTATTCAATAGTTCTGAATAATCAAGAGACATTTCACTCAAAACAATAAAAGTGAACTTTATGATGGCACTAGAACAATATGTTTTTACATCATCTAACCAAGCTCAGAGCCAGCTCATCAAGAAGATGCTGAAATATTTCATTGAATAATAATTGCTGCTGCTGATTGAGGAATATTCATCGGATTACCAAGTATCAGTAGGATCTATTCTATTTTTGCAAATCAATGTCTCTATTATATTTTAGGTCAATCAGTCAGATAATTCTGGAGAGATTTCAATCTGGATCAAATTGTTGGACCAACCAACCAACAGACTGGTATTTCCATCCATGCAGCCATGATCTAATATGGTGAAAACACATAAAACATATTGTATCTCATCTCCCTGTTTTTTAAAGGATTATATGTTTGTGTCTACATGCATTTGCAGGAAAAAAAATTCAAGATTGTTATTTCAATGATCAGCTGACTGCCTCCATGGAATCCACACCTGCTCTAAGCTGAAAATTAAGCATTACCTTTTAAGATTTCAAACGTAGAATTTGTCATTGTCGAATTTGACTAAATACATTTTAAATGATTTAAATCAAAGGTTTTGAATTCAGACAGTCTCATTTTGTTCAGTCAGGATACCAACAGAGATGGAAAAACGTCTTGCCAGCTAGTCTGCTGCTTGTCTTTGGCAGCTTTCGCTTCTCAAACCGCTCATAAACTCTTTACAACCTACATGGACTTATGGTTGCCAGATATGAGTTAGCAACCCTGATTCATTTGGGTCCTATGCAGCAGTAGAAGAGGTACTCAGATTCTTTATTTAAATAAAACCAATACAGTAATGTAAAAATAGTCAGTTGCAAGTAAAAGTCCTGCATCAAACATCCTACGAAAGTAAATGTATTATGTGCTTGGTGTAGTTAAAGTACTGCAGTAAAAGTAGTGGTTTGGTCCCTTTGACTGATATTTTATTATAGATGACATCATTACATTTTGAATTTGAAGTATTAGTATGGATTAATGTTACTGTTGGATGCAGGAGCCGAAGATAGTTTCAACTACTTTATACACAAGTTACTCCAGTGGTTGCCAACCTAGGGGTTGGGCCCCTCCAAAGAGCCACCAGATATAAACCTGAGGGTTTATAAGATGATTAATTAATGGGAGAGCAAAGAACAGACAAATCTGTCTTTAGACTTTTTCCTCAAATCTTTTGAACATTTATTAGTGAAGTTTAGAGTAAAAAATACTATTAACAACTCATAGACATGAGAAATGTGACCTGAATACACACTGCCTTTTGTGAGATGACCAAATAAGACAAAATGATTGAAACCCCTGGTGTCATCTTTAATTATATGATGTATTTTAAATGCTTGTTACATTAAAGCTGTCAGATTAATTTAGTGGAGTAAAAATTTCAATATCTCCCTCTAAAAGTGGAAGTGTAAAGAAACATCACATGCAAAAACTGTAAAAACCTCCAAATTGTACTTAAGTAAATGTTAGTTAGTAACTTTCCAGCCCTGCTCCTATGATACATGCAGGCAGGTGCTGCTCTTCAAATCTTACAAAAAACAACTTCCTCCCTTCTGAAACATTCTTGCGATTAAGCACCGCTGTTTCCAATTGACCAGTTTCCTTGTGATTTTCATTTACTATAAAACACCATCTGGAGTAAATTACAGCACATATTGGAACATAATGTACAGATCATACTATACGGAACAACATAGTACTTCACTCACAAACAAAAATGTTACCATTTAATTTAGTTATACCCTGTATATTTTTCAGTAGGGAGCTGGTGAAAGGCAGCGATGTTGAGCAACGCCAATTCCACAGTACATCATCCATTCACAATATGAGCAGTTGGCTTCAGTTTGTTAATTAAATACAGAATGTAGGACACACACACACACACACACACACACACACACACACACACACACACACACACACACACACACACACACACACACACACACACACACACACACACACACACGAACACACACATATTTGATTCATTTGGCCCAGTCACCGTATGTGTCTGCTTTGTGATACGCTAAACATTCTGTAAACATTATCCACTGCATGGTTACTGTCACCATGGCAGCATGACAACAGAACTCAGCTCGGCCCCTCAAACACGGGACAGTAGTGTTATTTAATATTTGGCAATGCATGAGCACAGCATGTTTCTATCACATAATACTGTCACACCAGCGAAGACTTCTCCTTGCAGCCCTCCTCACTCCCTTGTGCGGCTGAACGCAGCCCAGCTGTTGCTATGTTTTGGTCTTATCGCACAACAACAACAAAGGATAAAACGCTCGCTGAGAACAGACTGCCCTTAGTGCAATCCCATACACTTTGTCCACTGGCTGCATGGGATAAGAGCAGATGCTTTCGCTGGGATGTAGGGCACTTACATCATATTAGGGAAATTTATCGAGTTAAGTAAGTCAGGACAGAGACAGAACTGTTTGTGTGGCTGTAACCAAAGAGTTTGCTGCCAAAGTAAGACTTCAGTTATTGAAAAGAATAATGAGCTATTTTTATCGTTCTTGAGTTTAAACCCCACTTTTTTTTAATGATTTTGAGGTTTTTGAGTAGATAAACAGGCCCATAAACCAGAGGTCATACTGCTGTTCAGTCTCAAAAATCAGTCAAAAATATTCAGTAGCAGAGCATAGAAGCTGCAGTAACCTGCTCTCTTAGTGTGATTTGCATTAGACTGTTTGCTAGAAGCCTAAACTGTACCTGTTAATACTGAGCACTGAAAATACATCATCATGTATTCATGTGCTGCAACTCAGACACTTAAGAAAAGAAAACTTTATTCACACAGACACGAGACACAGACACATAAGCCGAGTGTATAGTTCTGCTATCTTGTTTAAACTTAGAATTGATTTGAATATTTTAATAATTATACTTAAAGCTTAGCTTCATTGCAGGCATTTTCTGTGCAGCCTGAATGTCTTTTCATCTGAATATCTTGTATTCTGTTTTAATGAATCAAAAATGATGAAACTTTTATCATATGTATTTCAAATATTTTACATCTAAATGTTATGGAATAGGTTTAATAAAAGTTAGAATATTATATTACTTATGTTATCGTCTTAACAGTTATTTTATTTTATCCATCCTAATGCATCTTTTTTTTGCATCTTATTTGCATCTTACTGTTTGTATTTATTTACAAAAAACAAATGTCTATGTGCCTTGAAAAAATATGATTAAAATAAAACATTATATATTTGTTATTAACCTTATTGCATTCATTACAAAGAGTTTTTATGACATGTTAAGATAATGATCCCTTTTTGTACTGCAAAGCAATTATCCCACTAAACATGAAACTTTTGAAATATATCAATAATGGACTGGCTGAAAGGGCTGTACACAATATTAATTATCATGTTGCTTCTTTTAAAATATGTTTTAGTCTTCTCATCTGCAATGTTGTATTTATAATTATTTGCATTTGCTTGTTTCAAACAGTTTTACAATGCATTTGACTGGTTATGCTAGGTTGTGTTATATCTTACATTACTTCTTCTACACTTATATGAGGAAATAAATATAGTAAATATTATTCCTAATATAATAATATAATAAATAATAACTGACATCTGCCACAAAAAAGATGGCAGTGTGCCACACCACTTACAACTAATAACTTTAAACAAGGCTTTATTAAATGTGAAAACACAAGTACAGGATTCATTTGAGGGGTTGTAATCAGACCCATAGAACCATCCTGTGTGTGTGTGTGTGTGTATGTGTGTGTGTGTGTGTGTGTGTGTGTGTGTGTGTGTGTGTGTGTGTGTGTGTGTGTGTGTGTGTGTGTGTGTGTGTGTTTGTGTTTTGCATGTGTTTTTTCATCATTTCTCCTGATGCATCACACAGACGTGACCATTGGCTGCAAAGAGAAGTACTTGTCAGAACATCCATCAGAAATGAAGAGAGCTGGCCCTACAATCAAAGGGAAGGTGTGTGTGAAGGTGTGTGTGTGTCTGCTCATTCCAACCTCGGATAAGTCCACACGAGGTGTTGACATTGTAACCATAGCAACGTAAACAGGTAAACACAGATTCAAATGTGTACAAAGATTATGTAAGGTGTGTGTCAGGCACTTCAGGCAAAGTCTTAAAGGCAGAGTCTGTCAGTCTGCAGCTCCTGGAAGATCATTCAACCTGTAACGCCCAGTACCCACTTCTGGCATTCTGTGTTGCAGCAGGCATGGATTTTATTAGCACAGGTCTAAGTGTGTGTTTTACAGCATCTCAGCAGCACAAAAATAAGTCTCTCTCTGTACATATGTGTGTGCGTGTGTGTGTGAATGTGTGATTAGCATGAGGGAAGTTAAGTTATATTTAATCTGTTCTTGGCCTCACCTTATTTTTCCACTCATTCTCACATGCATATTTAGGCTACAGTACACACACACTCATGCTCAGAAGTATACTTTGACAAACTGAAAATTTTCTGGTGTAATACACACACACACTCACACACACACATACAGCTGTTGGTGTATTGCACTTATGTTGTTTGCTTCACATCTGGGACAGATTCACTTCTCAAGTCTTTGAAGGAGAAAAATAATTTTATAGGAGTTAGATGTGCCCACGGCTGTGGAAATTTTAAATTACATCTGATACTTTGCTTTTAGGGTTTTATTTAATATGTATTGTATTCAGGTTGTTTTTTTTATGTTTATTGGCTCTTGTTTTGCTGTTTCCTTATTAACTGATCAATTGTATTGAATACTGTGCATTCATTTGTAATTTTGTGGCTTTTGGGGCTCCGGAGCTAAACTCTCTTGCTGGAATATGTCCAGGTGTCTTTTTATGTTGTCTAATGTAACCGGTGTAACTGGTGTCTGTTTTTTTATCTGATCTGATGCAACTATATTTGAACTTGAAAAACAGCCTTGACATATTAATGACATACACGTTTCAATTTTAAATGTTTGAGAAAGCCCCTTTCAGTGACCACATATGCTACAGTTATTTGATATGTGCCTTAATCAACAGTTGCAGGGTATAATAATTTTTAATAGAGAATTTAGTTTAAATGGTATATTACACTTGTGTGTTTGTGTAGCAAACAGATGCAGGTCAACACTCCGATTGTTTAATACAAACAAAGTAAAGCTCTAATGGTGTGACGGTATAAAGATGTCAAGAATATTGCAAGAACAGATTTCATTGAAATGTGGTGAAAAACAAGACCCTGGGTCACAAAAAACATGAATCTGATGCTAAGAGATTCAACATTTTTAAATAGTTCACACTCTTCTTGATCAATATGAAAATTATAAGAAAATCATCCACATTCACCCCCTACATTCAGTTATTATGCAGATCTGGATGCATACGCAGGCTAAAAACCCAAATCCACATAATGGTTTTGCTCATATCTGCTGGATTCCAGGTACTGGATGTGCAAACATGAAGCAACATAAAGCACATACTGTGTCACCTTGAAAAACTTATACTACACTAAACAATAATGTCTAGAAATATTTTCACCCGCACACCTGCATATTTTTCACAGCACGCACACACAGGAGCAACCTCACAACATTCTGGAGATAAAGGTACAGTAGGAGGAGGGAACAACCAGGCAGAGAGAAGTATGGATGCCGTGAAGGTCTTACTAGTGTTCAGGGTGAATTCATGTCGCTGTGTCAAATCAAAACACTTTGAGAGGGGGAAAGTAACACAAAACATGGAATTGCTGTAACTATTTACCTTTTAAATGTATAACGTTTTCATTTTCAGTTCATCACATTTATGTGACAGCAGATGTTACGTTGCAGAGTAAAATATGAGATCATATCAATAATGTACAGCATTGTATAGGTTGTGCATGGCACAAAAGTATACATCTTTTCATTGATTTATTTGGATAGATATTCAAAACTCATTCTTATCATTAACAGTTAAAATTTGATTTTAAATTATAACAATTTAGAAAAGAAAAGAATCTAGTCCTAAACAAATTTATTCATGAACACAAATAACAGACCTATCAACACAATTTTAGAACTGATATGTAGATTGACATCCAAATGTTCAACATCAATTGTAGCCCACTGTACAATTCATCTATGTAACAGTCAAACACAATCTCATTCGACCAAACATGAAAAATTTACATAAGCTTCAACTTTTCTTTAGGAATACATACTTCCTAAGGGTACGCACTAGTACTGTGAATGGATTATGTATTTTGGAATTTGCATTGCTCAACATCATTGCCTTTCACCAGCTCCCTACTGAAACTATATTTCTGTTTGTGAGTGAAGTACTTTATTGTTCTGTATAATGTGATCTGTACATGTTGTACCTGTTGCTATATGACGTTCTGTAATTTACTCAAGATGTTGTTTTGCAGTAAACAAAAAACATAAAGAATCTCCTCAATTGGAAACAGTGGTGCTTCTTCATGAGAATAGTTGAGAAGGGATGAATTATTTCTTTAAGATTTGAATACCAGCGCCTGCCTGCATGTATCATAGGAGCAGGGCTAAAGTAACTATATACTACTTTTACGCACAAGTACAATTTTAAGGTGCTTTTACTTTACTTGGGTATTTGCATGTGATGCTACTTTATACTTCCACTGCACACTTTCAGAGGGAGATAGTGAACGTTCTAATTCACTACATTTATCTGACCGCTAGTTACATTTCAGATGCAGATGTGACACAATTGACATTATAACAAGGTTTTAAAATAGAATACGTGGTTAAAGATGAAACAAGAGGTTTCAATCGTTTGGTCTTTTGACATCTTTCAACCGCAGTGTGTAGTCAGCTCACATTTCATGTGTCTATGACATGTTGTTAAAGCTCCTCCAAACAGTGATCTAAACTTATTACAAGGTTTCAGTTCAAATGATGAAAACGAGTTAGGGTTAGGAAGAAATGAGAAATCACTCCTAAAGACCTTTGAAACTTTAATAAATTTGGAATGAATGTTTTATTCCATATATACTTGTGTCTATGAAACTGAATCAGGTTAATGTGAAAATTCACAGCAACATTACCTGCCCTGATTACAGGAATTTATTTATATAGTCTATGTGCATGTATATAAGTAAATGTGTACATGCATATGCACAATTATATTTGTGTATGGACAGATGTCTGCCTGTTATGTATTAGCATATGTATATACATAAATATGTATATTGAGTGTCAATATAATCAATATATTACATTACATTAATAAATAATCCCCATATATTATATCATATTATTACTCTATCAATATATTTAATCAATATCCATGTCATTAATACGGTAAGAAAATATTTTAATATAATATCACAGCAACTAACAATTATTATGATATTTAATTAAGATTTCAGCTGTTCATGCAATAATTTAATTGGGTCCATTATAATCTGCTTTTAAACATTTTACATAATATATTCTTCATCTTCTGTAATGATTCTCAGTGTGATTTCTATGATTTTATGGACAAATAATTGATCTTTAAACTATTATCTTATTAATCATTGAAATTTGCATTGCAGATAATTTAGCTTATTTAAATATTTTCCTGATTTGGGTTTTCCAGTTTGGACTTATTTTAAGTTTTACATAAAGTATTTTTATTGCATGTTTTGCATATTACTGCATAGTATTATATGTTATTGCATATTCTAGCAATATTTGCTCTGTCAGAGTAATATAATTTGATTCTGACGCTTCTGTAGTCACCTCTAATGTTATTGATTTCTTTTGATACTAGGTATAAGTAAATATGGTAACGGTTGTAAAATATAAGTAAAATATTCTACGGTTGTAGAAATATTTTCTATATTCTATATTTATTATAATTTATAGCAGGAAAACTAAAAAGTAGGCCTTAAGTGATTAAAACTACAACTCCCAGAGTCCTGTGCGATGACGTCGACGTACCGTTCCCCCTCCCACAGCGCCTCCACGCTCGGAGCGGAGCTCTGTGTCCGCTTAGTGTTTACGTTGAGATGCTCACAACAAAGGACAGCGCACCGCGGACAGCCTTTCACTTCAAATAAAGCACAGAGGATATTTATCTTCACGGTGAACATTTCTAACTCCTAACAGAGAGAGGAACACATATCACAGACCTGCTTTTGGCTTTCATTATTATTTGATTTATGCGTGGCACGGTTTTGTTTGTTTGTTTTTTTGAAAAATAATATATATACTCGTATATATTTATATATATTTTGGTAACGAGGGGAGACATTAAAATCCTTTTTGTGTGTGTGCCGGTTTGCTAGCCTGCTAGCTTAAGCGGCAAGTTAAGGAAGCCAGACAGCAGCTGTGTGGAGAAACTACACCGGAGACGTCGGGGAAGAAATAATCCTCGTTTATATCGCAGTAAGTAACGTGACATGTTTAATAGTTATATCGGCGATAACGGGGGACAGACACTATCGATAGTGGGCTGGTTGAGGCGCTAGCAAGCAGCAAACAGCGTTTTCTGGGACCGACACCTGCTTTGTCCTGCTGCCATCTGCTCTGTGACCATTAACTGATCAGTTCTTAACAATGTAATGTTGCTGCACCTCGTGTAATGTCCCAGCTCTCTGCAGGTTAGTCATGACAGGCAGGTCCTGGTTTACTGTGAGAGCTGCTGCTGCTGCTGCAAAGTGCTGACCTGCAGCACACACACACACACACACACAAATACACACGCACGCATACAACACACACAAACACACACACACACACACACACACACACACACACACACACACACACACACACACACTTATGCACCTGTTTGTGCTCTTTCTCTATCTCAGTGGAAATCAGAGCTCTATAAAGATAAAGATTCTGGTGGGCAGTGGCTGAGTGTGTGTGTGTGTGTTGGCTTCAGAGATGCAGGTATTAGTTTACATCACTTTCAGTCTGCATGCTGACCTGTCACTAGGGTGGGGGTGGGGTGGGTGGGAAAGGGAACATTGCCTGATAAGGAATTAAGCAAATGCAGACTCTGGCCATTACTAAAGCTTGATTGCCAGTTAATGACTTCCCTCCCCTCCTTCCTCTTCTCTCTCACTATCTCCCATCTCATTGTGCCTCTGTGTCCCACACCCCCGCTCTTTTCTTTTCCTCTCCCACCCTCCGCCATCCACCCTTTTTTTTCTCCTCCGTCTGTCTCTCGTTCAGTCTGTCCCAGGTTGGTAAAGCGATGATGTGATAAGTTCTGATAGGGATCTCACTGACTCCCCCCCTACGTTGGAAATGTCACGGTATAGACAGACGGGCGGGCATTAACTCCATCTGTGCCGCTGCCCCGCCAGGATGCCCTGGGCCTTATTTCTATTGTCTGCTTGTCAGCGTGATGATTAATCAGGAAACTTAAGTTTTTGAAACGGTGGTCGGATCATTTAGTTCTTTCAGCAACTCATTAACAGGGCTGATTTGTATTAGAATAGGACTTTCACACGATAGTTTTGTTGCCTGCTAAAAGTACCAAATGCTAGAAGCAGAGCTACACTTGATGATGAAATGTTGCATCCACATTCTGGTTACATCTGTCTTTAAAACCTACAACTGCTCTATAAACAATGTGGCAGGTTGAGAGTGTGATAAAGACATTTTGTTCACCTATTTGGTGTGTTTGAAGGCAGTTTTTGAATATTCTGAAAGCTAAACACAGAAGTAAGTATTAAATGTGTGTGTGTGTGTGTGTGTGAATGTTCCAAAACATGCAAGCAAGCATTTAGTTGAAGCTCTAAAGCGCTATGTTGCGACTCCATCCTGCAAATATAACTGGTTTGGAAACATCTCTGATCCATGGAGCTAGTTTTAAGGGTTAACTGGAGTCCCGTAATAAATGTAGATACAAACGCAGCTTTTGATTTATACATCAGTGTCAGATTTCAGCTGTTGATAACAACGCCATAACAGGTGTGTATCATATGTGATCGGGTTGTATCACGCTTTAATTATACATTAGATGGTTTTGTTTACTTTGGCATATTAGTGAGGGTCAGGAGGTCTGCTTTGTTTTGTTACTGAACAGGGGCCAGGAGATGGCTTTACTAGATGTGTGTTACTGAAAAGGAAACGACAACTACCTCTTTTTTTTCCACAGAAACATTTAGGAGAAAAGAAAAACTACTGCAATGTACTACAGACACTGTGGAATCCAAGGCAAATTTCACATTGGAACACTAAAGTCTGTCCTATCTTATCCTATCCAACCACAGTTCTTACAGTCCTCTCGTCCCCATGTCCATGTCCCATTTTGGCAGCCGCCACGGTCCCGGCAGGAAGTCATTTTGAGAAGGTGCACATCAGCTATGACATGGCTTTGGCACCTCTGTAGCTAAGAAGATTAAATTCAGCCTAAAAGTGACCAAACTGAGCTGAATCTGATGTAGAAGCTACACAAGAGTCAGTTCCACACTGATATCTGCTAAAAGAAAGTCAGGATGACGAATCTTTATTTATTCTATATTTAAAGTGTGCAAACGGTGATAACTTCCACTGTGAAGTGTTGGGGACAATGTTTGCCCTGCAACAGAGGGAATATAAGTCATAAGTGTGCACACATGTTTCTGTTTTCACATTGGTGTTGGGTGTGTTGCCTGCAGGCGTGTGTGTGTTGTCCGGTAAGGTTTGGAAGTCTCAGTATCAGGGAGGAAACTGGAGCTGAGGGTGTCAGTCGGTAGAAAAGAGAGAGCTCTGATGTCTTAATGGAGGCTCAGTGCTGCTGGTATCCGTAGTAACCCTGTCTGTGGGGACACAGAGAGGCCTCCCAGTCTCGGCCCGGGCTGGATGCTGAGTTACTGCTGCCCAGGAACAAAAAAAAAAGTCTCATTTCAAATAAAGATATTACACAGTACTGTGTCATGTCTGCATGATATGTGATCCAGAAGCAGCATGGAACTCTAATGAATCTCTTTAAAAGACTGAAACAGAATAACAAGTCCTGGAAAGAGGAGAGTTCACATTTTTAGAGATTTCATCCACCTGTTTATTGTCGTATTTATATCCATTTCTGGATTTAAAAAAAATGCTAAAGCAAGCTTCTGAAGGTCTTCCAAATCCTCATGGTAAAACGGCACGCTATTTAACACCTGCATCCCATCATCCCACCCTCTTAAAGCCCCTAATATGCATATTTAGCCTTCAAGTAATTTGAGGGTAGGAGTTAATTTCAGGCAACAAATGACTACTTTGTGTGCAATAGTTATTCATTTATAGGATTTTTTTCCTTTGACATTGTACCTGCTGCGGTCTGTAGACGGAGCTTGAAGTCAATCGTCAGACTTGGCAGGTGTATCGCTAAGGATCCGAATAAGTGCAGCGTCGAGTGGGAGGTTTGAATGAACTGCTCTCAAGAAAGAAGCGGGCAGCAAAACCAGGAAGCTGAGAAACAGTGCTGCTGTGAACAGGCACAGCTCTGGTTTGCTTAATGGAAATAGATGAAAAGTTGCAACAATTATACCAGCGGTTTGAGGTTAGCTTGAGTATGTTGGATATTCAACAAATCAATTAGGCCTTGTTCATCACGTAATGGCAACCGTAGTTTTGGGAAGTGCTTTGCATTTATCTGTGTCATGTGCCTGCGGTGTGTAGTTTCATCAGGGAGTGGCGGAGAGCATGGCGGGGGTCTGCGGGCGTAATCGTCTGCACAGCTGAGCAGCAGATTTCCACCCGTCGTGTGTGAAGAGCTTGGCGCCCTCCTCCCGGTCCGGCTTACTCTCTACTGGGCCCTGTTGAACAGGCTGAAGTTTGTGAAGGGAGATTAAGTCTGTCATGGAAAGTGGGTCAGACAGTGGGCACATTTTTATGGCCTTGTTTCTGTGAGGTAAGGAAGAAAGGAGTAGGAGGAGGAGGAGGCATTAAACCACCAGCGTTTTTCCGTAGTGTTGCTCGAAGCAACTCATGCTCGATACAGTTCTCCTGTGCTCTCACTGTTATCAGAAACATTCAGGTTCAAATATGCGTTCACTACTGAGGTGTTCGCAATGAAACTTCTAGTCTCCTCTGTTATAGAGATGTAAGGACACGTATATTCAGCAAGCGACTTACCAGTCTGAGGGTGTGTTCAGACAAAAATCCAAGCAAAATTACAGCTTGCTTAATCCACACAAATGTTTGCACAATTTTTGCAGTCTATGTTTATTCAGTGTTGATTTGATGCTCAAATTATTTCTTTCAGCTCGCACAAACACACCTACGGCTTAGTTTGCATCACCTCACGTGAACTCATGGCTGCCCATGTCCTTTTGAACCCTTAATATTGACTTAACGCACTGGCTAAAATCCACCTTCCGTTCTGTCTGAAAACAAGTTAATACATTCTAATGAAAACAAGTTCTACACTCTAATTAGGGTTACCATCTTGACGCCTGCAACACATACCTTCAAAAGTGTGAGTTGCTCCCAGAAATCTTATGCTGTGTCCCAAATCGTGTGCCTGCACACTTAATATGTTAAATTAATTATAAATTAAATTAAAAATCACACAACAATTAACCCAATGATTGTTTTGACCGGCTGTCAAGTGTCTGCGATCAGGGCTCAAATGGTCAATTGTTGTCTTTAAAAAGTAGTAGAAGAAGAAGAAGCTGTCATGTCATCGGTATGTGAGCAGCAGCAGTGTTTGATTTACAAGTTAGGGGATTTACAAGTTAGGGGTATTGTTATTTACATGAGTGCTGTTCCTATTTGGTCTGAGTGAATTTTAATGAAATAAGTAAAAGTTCCCTTTGATATTACTAATAATGAATAAGAAGAAATGCCATTTTCATTAATTTAATATTTATTACTCCCAAAATGTATGAAATTGAGTCTCTCACAATATCCCTAACTTATTAGTGTAAGACAGTACTACTGCCTCCAATTTTGCACACTGCATAAGCCAGTGACTGAACAGGAGTGCACTGCAAAAGAAGTGGACTGAGAGAAGTACGCAGTTTGGTTTATGGTGTGGGCATAAAGTCCCTCTTTAAATTCATCAACGAGAAAAAATGAACAGCAACCAGTTCAACCGCAGCAACCCTCCATGTTGTTACTTTCTGCCCTTTAAAGGAACCTCGCTGTTGGTCACCACATATCCAATTATCATATGAATTATGTAAACTCAGAAATCAGTTTACTGTAAACCTCATACATAATGCAAAACTGGTCTCCTTAGAGTAATAGCATTAGTGAGCATGTAGCACTGTCTGACACACATGCATAGTGCAAGAGCATGATAAAAAACACACCTGCACAATATCTGTGATTGTAAGATGATTTACTTTCTCCTCATCATATTTGCTCTTCTGAGGAAGAATTTAAATAGCTATTTTATTACATTTTTGTGCACAAAATAGAGACTTAAAGGTTCTATTATTTATATATTTTATTTTTCTTTAATTTTGTGGTGCTGCAACTTCCCTAAAGGTCCGTCTGTCTGTCTATCTAATCTTTTAGCTGTATCAGATTTGATCTACCAGTGTTGTACTATAAACTTCTTCTGCTTCTAGGATACTATCTTTAATCTTTAAGCCCTGTCACTGCTTCTCCTCTTATTATTTATCTTTCACAGTAACCCGGTTTGTATTTGTCTCGTTCCCCCTTCTGCTTGTCAGTCACTGAAAGTGGAGACACCAAGGCGTCGCTCCTGCTGCCAGTACCTGAGTCAGAGAAGTAAAGGAGGAGGGGGGGAACTGAAATATAGTGAGGCTGTTGAGCTCCTTTTAGAAAACTGTTGGGGAGTTCACAGTCCCAATTGGCAAGTTTATTACCTTAACGGTAATCCAGCTGAATTCATGAATAGAATCTTTCTTTGTAAATGTTGGTGGGACTCTGGGAAAATGTCCGTTAATGTCAGGGATGTGCTGACACAAGTATCGCAGAGCTATATTGGTGGAGAAAAACTAATATAGTTGCAATGTTTTATTTATTTGAAATAAACATTGTGAGAACATCAAAGTTCACAATTTCACCTTTAAGCTTTTTATAGTCTGCAGGCTGCATTTGGAAAGATGGAAAGAGAAAAGAAATTACTTGTCTCTTGCTCACCGGCATCAGAGATGAGCAAATGGCTTTTTTCTTCACCTTTCTGTTTTGGGAATGTCTCGTGGTTCAATAGCATCTGCCTCACTCTTTGCTGTGAGTTCATTGATTTCCCTTCATGCCATGAAAATTCACAAGCAGAAACTGAATGCCCTGTCGAGGTTATACATACACAGTAAATGGGGAAAGGTTTGCGAGGGTGTGTAGATGACCCTTGAGATAGCATTTGTGGTTTCCTTGCTATATGTAACTTGTTCATAACAGCAACTGCAGCTAAAACACTCACACAAACACACACACACTTTTACACACATTCAGACACACACAGACCTGTAATTATCAACTCCCCTCTGATCATGCATGATCGCCATTTCCTGCCTCACTTTCCAACCTTCCTGTCTTAAATGAGCTCATGTGTACATCCTCACTCACACAAACGGTTGAGTGTGTAACTTGTAGAGGCCGTGGCTCACCCAGGGAATACTGACAAAGACTGGGCAGTAAGTGCTAAAAGTCCATTAAATAATCAAAACCTGAAGGTGCTTATGCTCAACACATACCAAAAAAGCAGTGAGTCACTGAGATGTGAAACACAAGTAAAATTGGTCATTCTTAAATCTAAATGATTGCACAATAGGTGAAACTGTTAAGAGCAGACCGAAGGCAGACTTTGAGTCCCAAGTCTGGTTTATTTTAAAGTGTAGGAGAGAGAGAGAGCCAGAAGTCTGAGGTGCAAGCACTGCCAAAACCCAAACTGACCCCGCTGAAGCTGCACTAAGCACTCGCTTGTCTCATTTGGCTGGACAAGGGCCTAATGATTACAAACTATGACCAGGTGTAGAACAATTAGATCAACACAGACTGTTCCCGTTCCCTCCCCGGAGAAAAGCAGCCTTCACCCGCCCTACAAGGACCCCAACAGGAACCAATGGTCAATGGACACATAAATCAGCCTCAAGCATGCAAAAAACTGAGAACATTAGCCCGTCCAAACCCTGTCCCCCAACTTTTTCCCCCAACGTTTCATAGTAACTGTAATATTAAGTATTAGTCTAGGCTATGTTTTTATTTTATACTACTCTCTGCATTTTACACCACTGTCCTGACATATCATGTCCATTTCCAGGTCTATATTTGTATTCTGGCGCTCTACTGGAATATCTTTCCATGATTCTTTGACAACTCCTTAATTACCTGATACTGTTTACAGCCCCTCAGTTCAGCCTATGTCTGACACAGGTTGTTTTAACTCCCGTGTCTTTAAAGCCCCTCCTCCTGCTGAGCCCGCTTTGTTCTGATTGGTTAGTTTATAAAAGCTGCATCTTTGCATACCTCCGGTGGCTCTGGGAGGATACATAAACAAACAGTGGTTTGATAGTCTTTTTTTTAGTCTTTAGAAATGGAAGAAGGAACAAAGGCTAGAGAACAGACTGGGTACATTATAACAAGTGGGAAGTGGATGTAACTTTGCAAATCAAGCATCAGAGTAGGCTGAAGGCCTCACTTTTGACTTGATAAGAAAGCATCTACACCTCAAATCTATGTTTAACATTAGACATAATCACAGATCATTCATTATAGGAACTAATTCATTCACAGCCACCTATGTTACTGTTGGTACTGTACCATTCAACACTAACAAAGACAGTTAAATTACATTAATACTAAATAACTTTAACAATATTTATATATCCTTGAGTTGATGGAGGTCATATCTGTCCCTCTTATTCCTTCCATTGTATTGAAAACTAGTGTCACATTATGATCACAGCATTTCCATGATAATAATTGCATGAGTGTCCTGCAACTCTATGAACTGCACTGTATTGCATGGAAATAGTCTGTAAAAACATTACAGTAACATACTGTGTAACAGAAGAGGGATAATCCAAATGATGAAATCAGTCCTATTTATTTCCTGGATTGCGAAGAGCTTTTAGTTCAGGCAGAAATTTTATAACTCGTGCAGGAACATCTGCCATCATTCATTTGTCAAACAGACATATAGTTGCTGAAGGTTGAAGTGACAGAAAGTAGAGCCGCACAGAGAATCTCAGTATTCCAACTGCATCTTTATATCCCATCCCTGCTCTTTCCATGCACAATATCGCATGACGTATTGTGCACTACGCCGATATTTTAGGCCTAAAGAATGACACACGTTGACCCTGATAGCACCTCGCAGTAATCAGCCACTTTTGTCAGTTACTGAAATGATTCAGAGCTACAAATGTGCTTACAGATTTGAATATGTAGACAAACAAATAAACAGAATTTCTATTGGTGGTATAATTTTCCCTACTGCGCTGAATGCCTATTATTCTGAACTCAGCATTCACTCACGCACATCCCTACTACATGCACACACACTCTGCTGCTGTACTTTGCTTCTAGGAAGGTCACATGGTGTGCTTTGTACAATCTGGAGATGGCACTTGGCTTCAGAAGCACTTGGTTCACGTGTTTGACTGCGTGTCCATCTGACTACAAATGACCATGTATGTGTAGATGCCCTGTCCATGTGCACGACTGCACGTTTCACTGCATCATTGTGCAACTACATGTTCCACGCTGGCACTTGTGCTTATATGTCTGTATCTGTGATTGCGTGTATTTTTTCTGTGTCCAAGATAGACCTTGCTTGTGCTTATGTCTTGCTGCAAATCCACCAACAGGACAGTTTGTCTGTGTTCTTCCCACTGAATCATTGATGAGACTGTAATTTGAACACTGGCATTCTTATTTATTTCCCTACCTTCTGTCATAGGTTAGCCTCCTCCCAGTGCCTCTTACAGGAAAACCAGCAGCAGCCCTGACAAAGCACAGTCAGCCGACCTGCCCTGGAAACTGAAGAAAAAGGAACTTTTAGTTAAAATTGGACAACGTGCCACAAGGCATAACTGTCACTGTGACTTTTAGGCTTTTGTAGTTGTATTGTAGCTAGGGCTGCAACTAATGACTATTTTGATAGTCGATTAATCTATCCATTATTGAAATGATTAATCTATTAGTTGTTTGGTTCATAAAAGTAGATGAGTAGATAAAACGAATTAATTTTAAAATATTCTTCTTAAAAATGACTTAATTCGATGAATCTATTAGTAGGTGATTAATGTAATTGTTTGCAAATAATCAACTAATTAACTAATTATTGCAGCACAAGTGAACGATTAAACTGAAATGGGGGAAAAAAAAAGTTTTGGCAGATTATCAGATAAAAAGAATCTGCAGTTATTTACAAATGTCCACACTGCATTCTTAGTTTACTCTCTGTTTTACCTCTTTACAATTCATACAACAGCAAAACAACAGCCCCATTAGGGCTGCAAATACATTTATTTCCAGTATTAATTATAATTCCTGCTGTCAATGGTGGTGATATCTTCAAAAATCTTGTTTTGTCCAACCAACACTAGGACTCAAAAAGCTTTAGTTTATTTGTTTATTATTTATTTATCATCAAGAAAAGCATCGAATCCTATTTTTTAAGAAGCTGAGACCACTGATTTTATAGCATTTTTATTTTGGAAATGACTGAAACTATTTGATTTTCACAGTTACAATAGTTAATTTTCTGTCAGTCAACTCATTGATCAATTGACTAATATATGCAGCTCTGATGTCTGTAGTTGTCATTGTGTGCCTGTAGGCATACAACTAAATTATTAAAGGCAGATTTGATTCAATATAAGGAAGTCTGATTTACACATATACCCCAAACACATTCATAGAAAAAACATGAAAACAGAACCATCTGTAATTATTGTTTCCAAGTGGTATTTATTACAGCAGACTTAACAGTAGAAATACGGACACATTAGGATGAGATGTATTCTGCTTTATAGCATCCTGACCCCAGACACCCAGTCCGGCCACCCAGCACCTCCGCCTGAAACTGAGGGTGGGAGTTGTCCTGGATTCTGGATTCTTTAGAGATGCCAGTCTCTCAGAGCCTCCGGGCAACTGGTAGTTTGTTTTGATGATTTAATTTAATTCTCAGAAGGAATTTTTAGCGCCGAAGGGTCCGACTCCAGTCTGCTGTTTTAGGATCAGAGGGCGTAGGTGGGGATGGTGCTGTTGTGCACTATGTAAGGTCCAGTTCTGCGTGCACTTAGCATACCTTTGCAGTTTAAAAAGGGCCAGTGCTGCGGTTGACATATGATGTCCACATATTTAAATTGGTCAGAGAGGTGTGATGTGTGTCGGCTTAAAATGTTTATGGGCTGTTTCGGCATGTGTCCTCATGTGGTTGTTTTTTGTCGAGGCCCGAAGGTTTTGATGCCATCTTCACTATGTTCACATCTGCTTTCAACAACACAGCTCGGGTTTACATTCCTCACCTTGTTTCTAATGTTCAAGTCCTTTTCCTGACCTGCTCCACATATTTCATGCCTCGCTGTTTATAGCTGACGAGTGTGAGTATTGTTGTGGCAACGCTTCCCCGGGTCAAGTGCCTGGCATCGGGCCCAAGTGGATTATTCTAATCGGCCTTGTTGCAGACTACTCTTTTTTCCAATATAGTCACAGCTACAGACGATCCTCTTTAAAGTAGCTCAGCGTGGCTTAATATCGTCTACTTCAGTATATGTAGTCACTATGTTGGTAGCAGCACATGGGGAACTGTTCTGCTTTGTGTAGCAGTTTATAAACCCTCTGGTGCAGGCTAATGTTTAATCCAGAGAACCCATACACCACAGAGTATGTGCATGTCTTGTAATATGTTTTTGTAAAAAAAGGGAGGAAATGTAACCTACCACACATAAAACATGACAGATGGGCCGAAGCTAATTAATTTTTTATTCACTATGTTAGAGAGCATGTGTGCACCGTCCTGAGTAAGCAGGATGTTCATCACGCAGTAAGTCTGTTTATTCAATCACATTTATATTTATGACATTTGGCAATTTCTCTTATCCAGAATGAAATACAGCACTGCTAGATTTTCATGATTCATACAAACAAAACAGAATAAGGTGATGTCTTCAAATGCCTTTTTCCCAGCCAGTTGTCTCTTAACAATCTGTTGCAGAAAATTTTGCATTTAAGTAACTGAAACCAAAGGATGGTTGTCTTTTTTGCATGAAAAATAATAGATTATCAAAATAGTTGGTGAAGAATTTTTTTCTTGATCGACTAATTTATTAAACAACTAATCGCTGCAGCTCTAACACAGTGTTTGACCGGCCACAATGTGCTGTAGGGATTACAAGCTTCTGGTAATTCGCTTACAGTTCGCTGCAATATTTGTCTTTCTGTAGGAAAACTGCAGACAATTTATGTGCTCGTTCTGCTGGATTGTATTAGAGATTACATTACACATGTGGTTATTGTGGCTAAGAACTCAGTTTTTATGACAACATTGTGCTATGGAGACCTGACAGAAACTACAGCTTTTCTGTTCTTTGTGCAGTGTGATGTTAATCAACCAGAAATAGAGCAAAAGGTCAACACCACACATAGATGGCATTAGCTGCCACCGGTGCTGGGTTAGCTGTGGGGTTCAATGTCTTATTCTTGTGGACACGATGAGCCAGAGAACCACTTGCCCCTCAATTCGTCAACCACACCCTTGACCTCCTGAACCACAGCCACCCATGTGAGGTGTACATTAGGGGGTCATCTCACAGCAGCGTCATTAGGACAAATCTCACAGTTAAACACTGGCCTACCACCTTTTTGTCTCCAGTGTTCCCTAACCTGGATGTGGCTGTTGATTGCCTTCCTTCCTCCTAAGCAATAACATGGGTCTGATTATAGCATGTTTCCATCTCTGTTGGTGTAAATACTGGACTACACATGCAAACACACACACAGACACACTGGAGAATACCTCTGGGGACTACTGAACATGAGAAGTGTGTGCCTGTCTGTGAGTGGGAAGGGAATTGGGACTTCCTGTGTGCATCGACATGCTGACTGTGTATATGACTTTGGAGCAGACTGGCTACAGGCATGTCAACGTTTAGACAGAAATGCTTGTGTGTTCCTATGAGATCCAGTATATATTTAGTTTAGGAATAATAAATAAGATATTCAAACAAAGCAAAATGAACACTCATAAACCACATTATTCTATTTCCTTGGTCTAAGCTCCAGCAGCTTGGTAGCATATCCTCGGATTTCACACTCTGGTTTGTATTGATAATTCAGTCTTATCTGTGTGTACATGCAGCTGCGGGTCAGGAGATGTAATTCACGCTACATAAATTTCCTGTAACGTCACATCAGCAGTAATTTTTCCCTGTCATAAGGTCCTCTGTTGGCTTTATAGTTTCTCTGGATGGAAATGGTTTGTGTGCCAGTACACGCTGTGGGTTTATTTCTAGACAGAAGACTGGAAGTTCTGGGTGATCTGGTGTGTGAATGGAAATGAGTCTGATCTTTTCCACATTTGAAAAGTTTGACATTTCCCGTTTGAGTCAGCAAGAACCGGGAGGTTATGAGTTGGTTCCAGTTACATCTTGGCGCACACAAAAATCAAACGCATTAAATTCTTTACATTTCCTTTAAAGCTATAGAGGGTCATTTTACCTCCTCCTTCTGGCAGTAAGAATAATGGTGGTAGCCTACACTGTAAAATGGATGATAAGTTGTTTTGACTGTCACACAATCCAGCGTGAAATGATTCAGAATTTTGTCTGAAAACATTTGAAAAGCCTAGAACCTTATTTTGTCCACATTCACAGAGGGCTAATTGGAAGTTAACTGGCTTGGGTGCATTCATCCAGCCAGCATGGGAGTGGGCCACAGACACCAGATTTAAAAACTCTGTATATTGGAAACAGAGGTTTATCTGGCTGGTTTAATCAGCATTGTGTGGACTTGTTTGGAATATAACTGACATTCACATATGTAAAAGTCCCATACTATCTCTTTAAAGGAAAAGAACAGGAAATTCAAAATGGAAAAGGTGTTGGAGCCCTATTTATGAAATCCAATTCACACCAGTGAAAGAGAGTGTGAGCAGCCTGGAAAATTAACATGAGCCATTTGCCAAAAACTGTCAGTGCGTGCTGTCATCCGGTCAGTTTGGCAGGTAACCAAAAGTCCTTTGGAAGGGCTTTCTGTTCTGTAAATCTTTTGGCTACTGTGGCAATGAATGGAGAAAAAAAGCAGTTGCTGATCATCTTGAGAAGGACAGCCTACAGTCATTAATCATCCCAATTATGAATTGTATGGCATCCTGCTGTCCTTATGGTCAGTGATTCAGGTTCTAGTTGAGCAGCAGTGTAAGGAGCCATATTAAGTTAATTTTTTATGATTGGATTGGAAGCCTGGTCGACTTCTAATCATTTGTTTATCACAACCCATTGCACTCTGGGTACTCCAGATGTCAAAAGGCACCTCATGACTCTGTGGACACACTGGAACAAGTGTGTAAACTGTGGAGTGGCATTAGTTAGAATTAATGTTATTCACACTGACATCCTGGGTCAGGTGATGATATGAATGGAGGCCACTTTCAGAATAAAACACTTATTTCAGCAGCATTCTGCAGGTGCACCATGCGTTTAAAGTGCTGCTGTAGTGAACTATTTTTACTTGATGCAGAACAGATGTGAAACATATCTTTATTTAAATTGGATTGCTCTCCCACTTCAGGCTGGGGATGCTCTGTGAGCTGCATTGTAAAGGAAAATATTTAAATTAGCCTCAGGTGTTGGCGGCAGGGCTAGGCAATATGGTGTCTTAATGATAACACAATTTTTTCTTTTCTATATCAGGATGCCTGTTATATATTGCAATATTTAGAATTTTTTCTCTAAAACACAATGTTTGATTGAACTATTAGATGCATACAGTCATGATAGTACAATGAAGAGTAGTCCCTGCAATACATGTCTGCATTAAACCATTCATTTGAAATTATTAATGGTTTCTTTTAGAACAATATTAAATTTGTGTGCAAAAGGGGTAAATTACAACAAAGTTAAATTTAACAATACAGTATTTTTTCACGGCAAATGCAAAAGCATACGCTTTAGGCAAATAAAGGTCTGGAGATAATGGCATGCAGAGATTCAGGCATTCTTGTAGTGTGTGTGTGTGTGTGTGTGTGTGTGTGTGTGTGTGTGTGTGTGTGTGTGTGTGTGTGTGTGTGTGTGTGTGTGTGTGTGTGTGTGTGTGTGTGTGTGTGCGTGTGTGTGTGTGTGTGTGTGATGTAAATGCAAAAACTTTCCACATATGCTATTTGTGATAGTATGATGTTAACATTTTATTTATTTCAAATATTTCAAGACTCTTTATACAGCAAGGTAATTAAAATATTTAAAGCACTAAAAATAGAGTTGCAATGATTAGTCAGTTAATCAATTTGCTTATTGACAGAATATTAATTGATAACTATTTTTTTAAAGATTTGTCAGTGTGATTTTTTTTTTCCAGAAATCAGAAAAAAACATTCCAACCTCTCATATTTATGTAATATATAAAAAATAATATTTCATGGTTTCTTTGGACACACACACACACACACACACACACACACACACACACAATGTTTTCCTCCCATGTCCCAGATGACTGACAGACACACACACACACACACACACATGTTTTCCTCCCATGTCCCAGATGACAGAGCTAGAGCTCTCCCCTTCCTTTCTTTACATGATCTGCAACGATGATACCATCTGTTCATGTTCATCGATCGGTCAAATTTGACCAGGGAGAAGACAGAATAGCATATAGAGGGGGAAAAAAAGAAAATCTGGCTTCGGGTTTGCCTGCTCCCTCCACACCCCCACAGATCAGTTTCCAAGTCATCAGGCGTCTAATCTTCACTGTGTGCAAACCAATCCGTCTGCACTGACCTGTCCATGCAACTCTACACACTGGAGACCAGAACCGGGGCGTCTGAAAAACGAGCTTGCGCCTACACAAACACTCACATGTGCATTTTGCTTGCATTAAAACACTCACAGTAAATTAACATAACCCACTCATGTACACACACACACACACACACACACACACACACACACACACACACACACACAAGCCTTCCACACTCAAACGGAAGTCTCTAAAATGGTTAGCTATAATTTGTAGTTTTAAACCATACTTTGACTCGTTATTGAGTGTTGTTAAACGATTAAACTGTTTTCTAGACAAGCACCACTTACAAGGATGAGGTTTATGGTCAGAGCCAGTAGTCATCCCGTTTCCTACAGCCGTAAAATCTCCGGTGTTATGTGCTGCATAATGCTCCATTTTAGTCACCATTTGGAAAAATAGTCAGACATTCCAAGAAACTGTAGGAAGGCTTTCATCTCCAGCTCTTTGCTTATTTCAAGCCCATAAACAGATGACTTATATCCAGACCCATAAGGCCTTTTTATTCTGTGATTTCCTTTCTTTCTTTTTCTATCCTGCCATCTACATCAAACTAGGTTCAACATAGAGTTCCCAGCATTTTGTTTTAATCACTTACGTGGAATTCGGTGTACTTAATGACACTGACCCAATGGTGCAAATTTAGCAGTTAGTCCCATTTTCCTTTGGAAATTGATTCTTTCAGCTCTGGTTGGTGTGAGTTGGGATACTCTGAGCTGCCTCTCTTCTGGTCAAATCACTTTTTTTTTTCTCTGCGGGATTGGATAAAAAAGTTTCACCAGTCTCATTGTAGATGCTAAACTCCTTAAACACCCTTTAGGTTAATGATGCAGCAGCTAACATTGTTCTGTAGTAGTTCAAACAGTCACTGGAGCATGGAGCCCTTTTTAATGATGTCAAAATAGCTTGAAGCTCAAAGCAGGCTTTGCCCTCATCCCTGACTGATTAAAGGTCTTTAAAGGTGGAGTTAAATGCTTGTGAAATTCTGACAAGTTAATTATACTCTGTAATTCTCTCCTAGTCTTTTGGGTAAGACAGTTTCACATTATTAGCACTTTTCTCATGTTAACAAGTTGGTATAGTTAAGAATGGTCATGTTATGATGAGGAAAAAACAAATCTTAGGAATAAAGAAAAAACATTGCAGTGTAGTGTGCGTGTGGAATGACCAGGTGGATGTTTTTGTACTTTGTCAGCTGTCAATAAGATTTATTAATAACACAAGTAGTGAAACACTTATTGTCATTCAGGTAGTATAATTCTGTACTTTTGATAGAAAAAGACAACACTTTACGGCTGCATTTACGCGTCCTGAGAGAGATCCCCTCACTATCTGCCAATTTGGGTTTGACTGAAGCAGCGTTTAACCTTGAAGGCTGGTTGTTGGATGTGTCTTTTGTCTTCCATGGGCTAAGTGGTGCGGAGTTCCTCTTGGAGTGGGGCTCCGACAAAGAAAGCTTTTGTTACAAAAAGCGAGGTCAGCTTGATTCTTTAGCAGCATGAGGCGGATCAGCTGACACCCGCTCTTCCCATCTGTTGTTTACCGTCTCCCTAACCGGCTAAAGTTTTTAAGTTGGTGGATTCAGTGGGGATGCAAGGAACCAGTTTTAAAATCTGGATTCATTTACACGTGAGAGAAATTTTCTCATTATTGTCAGTTTACTTTTAGCAGCACATAGTATTAAAATACTGCCCTGACTCAATGCTCTGTAAATCAGAGGCTCTAAAGCATGTTTATAGTTCAACAATTCAATGGATTTACAAAAGTAACACATCTACAGATAAGAAGAGATAAAACAGATCAAAATCCTCAAAACAGTCAAAACTAACAATAACAGAACAGCACTAATATCAAGTGACAAAGGAGATAAAAAATAAACAGCAATGGAAATAAAATCCTCATGTGTTGTCGTGGTAATGAGTAAGATGTTAATGAATAACATAGCTGAGGCAAATATCTTAACTACCGTTGCTAATAGTGTATCCATGCAACCAGATAATTGTTGACCAAACAGTGACTTACATTTAGTTGCAGAAGCTTTTTGTGTGAGATTTTGCCACAATAAGATTTTGTCTACTGGGAAATCCCGTGGGTCGGCTTCTTCACTGTGCAGCAATCTAACTATTCTTGATGCGATCAAGCTGGGGTTATAGAAACCTGACCTGGGTGTCACAAGAATAAGCAGTGGGTGGGCTTACCATATACCACAACCTTTCCCATCTTTGAAAATTCAACTGGAAAGTAGGCTGACACCCACTCTCTCACTCTGAGGTTGCTATATTTCTTGCTTTGATCATCTATATCAGGTCAGTATAAGGTGAACAAATCCAGTGACAGTTTCAGAACCCATGTTGGTGTTCTCATCTCACACTTTCACTTTAACATTACGAAATCCAAATGAACTTAAACTGAATAGTAACAAAATGTCATGTTTGACAAGTTGGAATCAGTGTATGTTAAGCATTTGTGCTTCCTAATTAGTTAATGACCCAATATGTAACTTTCCTGGAATTAAATGTTCAAAAATAAATATAAGTTGTTGATGAATATATAATATATAGTATCGATGGATAATATTATGCTTGACAGAATTAGTTCACAGAACATGGTAGCAGACCATGTCAGAAAAAGTGTTGATAGTTCTTTTCAACCCGAGGCAGTCATCATAGATATTGGAGAGACCGGATGTTGCTTAAATACTGGATAATAGTGCACATTTTCACACAATCTCTGCTGGTAGGCATAGTGCATAGTTCATAATGTTGTTCCAGTCAGATGTTCACATGAAAAGTGACAGAAATAGTTGTGTCAAGAAGCCCGAAAAGCGGACGTGAATGTGGAATTGTCAGTTTTGGAAAGTTACAGAAATAGTTGGACACGGCCATGATTGGACGTCGGAAAGCTGCGGGGGGAAGAGGGACAATCGCTTCTGAAGAAGCACACTGGCAGCAGGGGCTGTTTCAGCACTGGACTGAGTAAGAAAATGTATTTTCACGTCAGCCTTACGTAAGCACGCCTCGGCGGAGCAGATGTTTGCTTTTAAAGGGCTGTGAACCTCTGGCTTCCATGTGAATAATGCCTCTCACCACCCCTCACACCATGCTGCTGTTTACATGCTGGTCCTGGCTTACGAATTCTACATGATCTCATGAGCAGCACTGTGCTGAATGTCAGTAATCTATTACAAGCCTGTCAGTTGCTTCTTTGATAGCAGGTATTACTCAGTGTTCTTTGAAAACGTCTCTTTGGTGGGGCCAGACTTGACTTTGTGGCCCCTCTGTAACTTTATCTGTTGCCTTTGTAGGGACCTCACTGCCCCTCCTGAGCTGTGGGGATGAGCCATAGGAGGGGGAATAACATTCACAGTTACAGTCGCGCAAAATACATAACACCAAGAGGTTCAACCATCTATTTGTGGTGAAGGGAACAAGCCGTTTGTCGCAACGGGATGCGAGGATGAAAAGACTGAAGAGGAGGGAAAGGAAACGGCGGAGAGAGGCTTTCTGTTTTTGGAAAATTGTTGCAGTAAGCTTTTAAAGAACTCGTATGATTCCGCTGCCCACCACAGACAGCCAAGGAGCTCAGGGTGTCTCGCTAGTGAGCTCCTCATGGGAAACATGAAAGGCATGAAACACCTAAAAGCCTCAAAAGTGTTTGAGGATGTGGTGAGAGCCTGAATGATCAGGTATCTGATGAACTTCTCCATGAAGGGCTTTGACAAAGATCACAGCAGCCATACAAGTAATAAGATGAGATATGCTCTTTTTTCCCTCTCTCAGATTTCTCAGATTTTACAAACACAGCAACTGTTGTCCACCTTTGACCTACATTTTGTTAATCTCTACTGTATTTTTAGCTGAGCAAGCAGAATATCGAGTCGGTCTGTGTCATATCAAAACACAGGAAAAGTAAATACATAACCCGCATGTTCTAAACACTTTTTGCAGACAGCTGCTCAGTTTGCTGACACACATTATGCCATTAATTTGAAAAATGGAAGGAAATATGAAAAAGTTGACTTCTATGTGTTTTTTATCTGTTCAATTTTTTGTTTAATTGAGTCAATAAAATCAAGTGCTCGTGGGAATTCTGCAATTTGAATGTAATGTGCTTCATATTGTGAAGCGCCCCACGTCAAAAAGACAGTCATGCCATCCTCTCGGGGTCCATGCCAGGCATCTGTTATTATTCATTGATCTGATGACCACTTTACCAGGAATATGCTGTCACTACTTTCCAGTAATGAAGATATTTACACCATAAAGAGTTCCTGGATTATTTTTCTTTGTAATTTGCAATCTGATATTTCACTGTCCTGTTTTTGATTCCATTTTTTTTTCTTTTTTCTTACTTTTTTATCTACTGTTTCTGTTTTTTTTTGTCCTTTTTTCAGTTCATGTTAAGCATTCATTGGTATTATCTAATTGATTTGACTTTTTTTTTGTTAGTGGTGTCTATTTTTATTCTTCCTAGTTTCAGCTTCTCAAATGTGAGATTTATTGTTTTTTGTGTCATATGTCAGAAAAAAACTATTTCTATATGCCACCTTAGTTTCTAGGTTATTATAATGGCCATTTATGATCATTCAATTAATTGAGTCAATTAAGGCACAACCTTCAATCACTTTATTTGTTATTAACTGCTGAACAAATCAGTCATTGAAGCTTCTTTCTGGCCATTATTGTCAATAAAGGATTTTAATTGTAGAGTGAACAGCATGTTTTACATTAGCTAGTTTCCTAAGCTGTAAGGCCAACTGCTTATGTATTCTGACCTACATTTTACCTCAGTAAACTAAATAGTAGAGTTCCTTTGTCCACGGACCTGCTTTACGTTCCTGACCCATTCAGGTTTCTCAACCAGATCTGATTAAGTTGTTTGTTTCAACAGAATGTGCCTTCAGATCTTGAAAGTGTGTCACACTTTTGGCTCATCACACCACTACTCTACTCAACTATCACACGCTTTTTGCTCAATATGAAAGCATCAGACAGGAACTGAATTTAATCTGATAAGCGACGTGGTGCACTGATGCAGGCTCTGCTTCACTTTGGCATATATGCTAAACAGGACAGGCTGACAGGTTAGCCTGCAGCTCAGCTGGCAATGCATTCAAAAGTGCAGCTGCTGCTTCTGTGTGTGTTTGTGTGTATGGGAGATGTGTGTGTTTTTCTCTGCCTGTGTGTATGCATGTTGTCATGTGTTGTGCTCTCCTGGCAGCCAGCGGGAAAGGCAGGTGTCGTCCGTGCCTCCTCGCATTTGAGTTTTTACGAGAGCTTTTGGAAGTGCGAGGCTGCTGTCCCTGCTGTCAGTAGCATGCTGTTACAATCCCTGACCCCAGCCTGCCAAGTCTCGGTCTCACTGAGCTCTGGATCTATTGTTGTAGGACTGTGTGTGTCGGTAGCTAAGCAGCAGTTGGCACACGGCCACGCTGAGCTCTGTGTCATGCAGAGTTGGAGAGACTGAGCGCTTAGTCAGGAACACAAACACACACCCATATACTTAACACATGTGTACTAGTGAATTTTAAGCAGTTTCCTCACTCAGGCTTCAACCATGTACATGTTGTTCCTCAATGAAAACGACCAACAAGAGATATTTTGTAGCAGGCGAATGAAGTGTTAAAATCAGGCCTGCAACTAATGATTACTTTCATTATCAGTTAGTCCATCGATTTACTAATATAAAATATTTGAAAATAATAAAACTTGCCTGTTTTAATTTGCCATGGTTCAAATGTCCTGTTTTATCATATTAAGATTCTAAAACAAATATTTGAAATTCTTCAAAAAACAATTATTCAATAACTGAATTATCAAGTACTTTTCTGTCAGTCAACCTTAAGTTAAATTAAATCAAACTAAACTGTCACGGTGGTGCAGGGGTTAGCGCTGTTGCCTCACAGCAAGAAGGTCACAGGTTCAAGACCTCCTTGGTCCTGGGTCTGGGACCTTTCTGTGTGGAGTTTGCATGTTCTCCCCGTGTCTGCGTGGGTTTTCACCAGGTACTCCGGCTTCCTCCCACAGTCCAAAAACATGCTGAGGTTAATTGGAGACTCTAAATTGCCCATAGGTGTGAAGTAGTAGTGTAGTAGTAGTGTGAAGGAGTGAATGGTGTGTGTGCCCCCCAATAGGCTGGCGACCATCTGGGGTGTATCCCTGCCTCTCACCGTAACGTGCTGGGATAGGCTCCAGCAGACCCCTGCGACCCTAATGAGGAATAAGCAGGTATAGAAAATGACTGACTGACTAAACTGTTACTCAACATGGTCCTGCTCCCACTCCGCTCATTGCCTTTGTTTGAAAAATATTTTTGTATTGGTGCCATAAATTATTTTCAAGGAAAATTCTAATCTCATGTGCTCCTAAACGGGTCATTATGAACATTATTCTTTGGGAGACTGAGCTGGGTGAGTTTTCCTTTAAGCTACAGTACACAGGAGGAAGCAAAAAGGGAAACAGTTGATTTTATACAGAGATAATTTAGCTCTCTGCACTCCTGCTCACCAACAGGACCCACAACACTCAGCCTTACATATCGTTTAGTCTTCAGTGTCTAGATCTATAGGTAAAAATCAATTCCTGGTAAATCAGCCAACAGCTCCCCTGACACCACAGCCTGAGCACACGTGTGTGCAGACAGGATTTTACATGCACACAGTTCACAGCAAATTGGTTTAGTATGTACGACAATGCTGCATGTGTGCGTATGTGTGAGGATGAGAGATTAACCCCTTCTGTCTTCACCTCCACCTTTTTCCTATATTCTTTTCCATATCCCCCATTTTGTTTATTTCCAACATTCAGATTACAGTTTGTTTTAAGTGGTTACAGTACATTTCATCGGCTACCTTTCTGTAATATGATAGAGATATTAATCAAAAAGCATGCAGTTTGCTAAAGGAAGTAATTCTGGTAATTCAATATGCTGTAGATACATGTATAATATACCTGCACAAAAGGAAACCCTGTTTTCTGCACTTCTCATCCACATATCACCTAATTTCCTCTCTTTTAATACACCTTTGAAAGAATCGCCTTGGTGACTGATCTATATATATATCCAGGCATCCAACATTTGTTGTATCCAGGAGATACGTCTGACTATGTGGACGTGGTCACAAACTTTCCACCTCCATAAGGAAGTGTAATTTACAGTACTTTTGTGTTAAGTCAGGGTTTCAGTGTATGTAAAAATGCGCAAAATGGGCTGTAAATACAGTTTCAGTTGTGGTTGAGCCTGAGCGAGAAAACAATAAATGAAACTTGAACGTTGTGGTCACTGAAAGAATTTTGTGTCAAAGTGGTTAAACGTCATCTACAGTTTATGCTGTTTGTGCTGAGTTTTGTAAAAGTAAAATCAGTACTGAGAAAAAGTGTTTTACCAAACAAATTGCAAAATAGCCTTCCACACCCAAACTTCACTGTCCTTTGTCTAACTGAAAAGATTCACAACCATTCCCACCACCTGCTGTACTCAAAATGCTGATAACGTTATACCTGCCTGTTTTAACTTAAATGGATTGAACCCTGGTGTATTTTTATTCTACATTACCACCTCCTCGCTCTTTCCTACGTCTGTGTGAAGAAGCCGTTTATAGTTTACAACTAGACTGATGTTATTGTGTGAAAAAACTGAATATAGATCCATTGTTAACGCTGTGTTAGCACTTTGAGAGTGAGATATTGTGACGTGAAGTTTCACTTCTTCAGGTGTGAGGCTGTGGCGCCGTCTGCATGGAGATCAGTCGTCTTCACTCTTGTTCCGTGCTTTTCTGTCATCAGATAATATACAAATGAAGACTTTGATGCTGCTCAGAACAAAATCGGAAATTCCTAAATCACCCACATTTCATCATAACTGGTTAACAACCAATAATCTAGGTTGGTGGTGGTGCAAAATTTCTACTCTGCTGTTTTGAGTGTGAATAGTCCCTGTAGATAGAGGTGCCCTCCCTGTGTGACTGGGGAAGTTGTGCGAGGAGTGAGGTAATATTTGACCATATTGAGTTTATTTCTGCTGAGCTTTGCACTCTGTCTACTGTGTCATACAATTCAGATCACAGAAAAACTCTACAGTGTCAGCAAGCAAATTTGATGCTTTTGGCAGCTACTGCTCTAAATCCGAATGTTGCACAAATGTTAAGAGTAAAAGTAAACAGATAAAAAGATGTTAAATGTTTCTAGGGCCGTTAGGGCAGACTACAACCCAAAGATATCCTAGAGGGCATAAAGTCATAGAGAACTAAAGAAACTAGAAATTATAAATATGTATTCAAAAAGCTTGAGTTAAAAAATGGGGATTTTTCTCCTTTAAAAATTTTTTTTTTACATGTGCAACTTAAAAATGTAAATAAAAACAGACGGATTATACACACCTTGTGATTAATTTTAAATAAATTGTAATGTGGATCATGGCATTATTTCAGTCAGGTGCAGTTTTTAAATGTTGTTTCCAAGTTTTGAAACACTCACTGAACTCATGTATCATGTCTTACACATTGCACACATTGTGCATTCTGCCAATTATTGCAATTTCATCCCCATTCTACTCATTCAAATTAAATCTTGTCAGTATTCAGTGCATCACAAATGTTCATACAAACATTTCATCCTACCTGTACTGAATAACGCTTCCATCTGACATTGTGTCTGAAATATTTATTCAGGCCTCCGTATGAACTTCTCCCACACAGTCTGATGGGACTGTATCTGCTTTCCTGCTTTTCATTGCTTAGAGAGTGCTGAGGAACAAAGCTTCTGTCCCCACTCATCATCAAAACACTTTGCTTCCTATGCTTTATTCATGTGTGCTTTTGCATTCTCTTAGCAGAATGGCACTCTGGGAATTGTAGGAGAATTATTTTGCTTCATATAAGGTTGACTGAGTGAAGTAGTATGTTCCTGTTTCTAATAATTTTGTTTTGAAAGACATCTTTGTGTGTGTGTGTGTGTGTGTGTGTGTGTGTGTGTGTGTATATATATATATATATATATATATATATATATATATATATATATATACACACACACACACACACACACACACACACACACACACATATTCAGCTGTTTTTTTTCAAGTGTGTGAGAGAGTGGGGGACCACATGAGATTTAGTCAAAACATGATATTCATCTTACAAGATCTGCAACAGGAAGTCCACGCTTTGTTTTCTCACAGTCTTGCTTTCTCTTTTCTCGCTGTGATTTCCTGTGTATTGAAAAAGCTGTGTTTGTGTTTTAGATTCATCCTGTGAAGTCAGCACCTGGCTTTTAGCAGAATAGGTCACATGTACCATGACCTTAGTCGCGTCCCTGATGCTCTGACAAATGCTTTTTATAATATATCAAACTTTGAAATACAGGGATTAAAGAGTTTAGTTTCTCTGTTTTCTGTTCTCACTATGTCTCTTTGCATTCATATGTCATTACTCCTTTGCTAACTAACTCTATTGAGGGCATTCACCAAGCTGTCAGTGAGCCTCTTCACTGAGAAGGCTCTGGGTTGCTAATACAAAAATATATATATATATATTTGTCTTTCCGTCCTTAAACAAGCATGCAGCTTGCATTTGAACATCTGGTTGGTTAAAAAATCCCATGCTTGGTGGCGTTCAGACTGAAAACAGCCCAGAGTTTTAAAAATAAAATGCAAGTGGCTGTATTGAGGGTAAGTCTAATCTGAAGAACAGATCCATAGGTGTGAAGGCTTATCAGATGACAAACCGAGACCGGAAACGATACTATAAGACAGGATTTTACACATCTGAAAGAGTCAAAGTTACCTACTAGGAATGTGCAATAGCAAACATTTAGTCATCTCCAGACAACATCCAGTTGTGTTGTGGCTCACCAAGTCAGTGTTTCATTTCCACTTCCAGTTAGGCCAAACTTGATTTAAACACGCTAATTTTTGCGTTAATTCTTTCTTTGTCACCTACAGGACAGGACAAGTGGCACCGCGAGAGACGGACACATGAAGCATGAGAGGGTGGAGCTGAGGCTCAGCTGACCCTTCCCCTTCCTCCTCCTCCTTTCCCCCCCGTGCGCCATTCGATCAGCACCTCCCCCCCTCCCTTTCCCTCCTTTCCCCTTCCTGTCTCCCTCACCCTGTTGGATCTCACCCATCTCGCCTCCCCTCCTCCTCCTCTGAACATCCATCAGCTGTGCCCAATGTACTCTCCGGAGCAGGAAAACATCTCCACCACCGCCTCCACCAAAGTGCCAGTGAAGTATGGAGAGCTCATTGTGCTGGGGTAAGCAGCAGCAAACTACAGACCCTCATCATTACATACACAACACACAACAGAGGGATTTGCATCAATTGAACACGTTTAACTGTGTAGTTTTAAAAAATTAAATTTAATGTATTTTTTTTGAGTAAATTAAAAAAGAACAATCAAATGTGAGGAGTGCAAGGGTCTGGAAATAATGTTCTGAAAATGTATTATGATAGTCAATCAACACTATTAACAGTAATTGCAATCTTACAGTTTTGATAATTTTTCACTCAACTGAGCTCTGTGAACATAATTTTATTTTGTGCCATATTAGGTTTTGCCTCTATCCTGGGCCGGTTTTTAATATATTTAAATAATGCAATATTTCTGTGTATTTCTGTGTGTATATATATATATATATATATATATATATTGTGTATATATATATATATATATATATAAAATCAAAATATTGTTCTTCATTTATTATTATATAGAGTTATGGACAAGCAGCATTCTCATTTTATGGTCCACGTATCTTGAAAAAACTCAAAGTAAAATGCAGATCTTTTAAATCAAGGTTACAGAGAAAAGTACAACAATACAATTATATTGTTGTTGTGTTTTAGATGGTTTTTTTTTGTTGTGGTTGCTGTTATTTTTGTCCCTTTAATCTACTTGTCAGATGTGTGGACATCAGTGATTTAGTAACAGGCACTATTTTCTCTCGAGGCAGTGGAATACCAACTGTGAAATCTAAATTACCTCAAACAGACACACAGTCTGAGCACAGTTTTGCGTATAATTCTTTTGACTTCATATTGTTCTTTTGTTTACACTTCATTCCAATGATAGCACATTATAATTAAATAGATAATCATAACTCAAGAACAATGGAAATAACAGTGACAAAGCGAACAAGAGCTATTGCTGTGGTAAAAGTGTCCCGAGGGGACATACAGAAAAGACGTAGAAGCATTTCTAACGGCCAATTAGCTTGCGGATATCTTTTAACAAGCCGTATGATTCACTCGAACAGTCGACCAAAGGCAGCGGTCCAGAAAATGAACATAAACAATTTGTGATATTTTAGTCCGGTTGCATGGGGTCATGCACTGAGAGCACACAGAGACGTTCAGCCAGCGAGCACTCGGATCACATCGTGTATTTGGCAGTGTGACCATGAGCATGATAAATAATGTCAAATTAGGTGTTTCAGGTGGTGATTCAGCAACTTTTTTCAAAACAGATGAGCGTTGCTTCATATATTACAAGATGAGAAAGATATTTTCAAGGAGAAGCAGCAGATACCCATCTTAAACACCTTGGCTCTCTCTTTGCCCCGAGATTTGTTTTGACTCAAGTCCACATACTCAGCTGTAGGAAAAATCCTCCTCCCCACCCTGCATCTTCAGCATAGAAGACATAGAACTGCGTGCACACACGCTTTCTCCGATAACAACTGTCAGTAAAGGACTTCCTTTATCTGTCTGTCTCCTGTTCATTTCCCAAAGGGCCATTCGCCTCCTATCCCCTCCCAGCCCACTCCACAGAGGAATGCAGATGTCGGAAAGACTCCTTACACGCATAAACACACACTCGTTCTCGTGCAACACATAGACACACGGATATATACACACATGCACGTTTTTCATGTCTTACACACACACACACAGTTGGTCTCTGACACAGCTGACTCACAGTTTGTTGTTCTGGAGCAGTATTGTCAGGGAGATGACCGTGAAAATTTTCCCAAGTGGAAAAAACACAGAGAGCAGTAAAGGCAGTTCCTTGCCTTTACAAGGGAGAACCCCAGTTTTCCGTTTTGCTCTGCATTTTCCGCTCCTACTTTTTTGATTCTAGGTCAGGCCGCTGTTTTTAAAAGGTCAACAAGGGCTCTTTAGCTGGATGACATGAGAAGTCACACACTGTACTGCAAGCAAGCCTGCCATGAATGGAGTGAACTAGTTAATGTGCATTACAGTGTAGGAAATGTGTACTTATTATGTGGCCTAAGTGGCAGTTGAGGCCCAAACCCTGAAATTAGTACCAAGCTCTGCCCCACAACAACCTGTTTATTGTCAATAAAGCATTTATAAGAGTAAATTATACTTTTACATTGCAAGCCATTATAATATTTTTGATTAAACTTGTCTTTAATATTAATAAACAGCAGAATCTTATTCATTTCTTGTAATTAACTTATTTAATTAACATGAGGCATTCTTAAAGAATAAAATGACAAATCTATTGTAAATGAGCATGGGATCATGAGAGTTGCTTCTAACATTAGGTCAGATTGTTACTCTAAGAAATTCAGATCCACACATTCAGGAGATGTTTTAATTATTGTCAGATGTTCCCAGTTAAATCAGGTAATAACACTGTATAAAGCTGTTTTACACTGAAAATCTGTGTTTCTCTGACACTGCTACCAAAGCTACTCCTGTCGTTTGCTCAGTTTGTTGCTCTGATATCTTAAGAACAAGACATCTGATGACTAATGTTTTAAACTGGATAAAAAGTCAATTGATTGACAGGCAGCCATGTAACATTTGGTACTGTTCCTCATTTAGATTAAAATTAAAGTTAAAATAAGGAATTTCTCTGTGCTTGGAAATTGTTGGATGACACACAACAAAATATTTAACATATATTTATTCATTTTTAGACCTTTTAATCTGGATAAGTTACATGTTGGACCTTTAACCAGTGAGCAAATTGAAAAATTCAAAAAAGTGCTTTCTTCCCTCGAGAACCTGCTAAATTTTTACTCTGACAGTAATGTAAGTCATTTCATGATTTAACTCTATACAAACCTCTCTAGTCTCTTCTGTCTTTTATACATCAAACAAAGGCGCAATGCATAACGATCCACATCCTAAATCGATCGTTCTTCGTCCATAATGGTGAAAAAATGTGACAAAAAGAGACAGAATAAGTGGGTTTACTTTTGTTTTCTGTGTGAAAAAAATCTAAAGAACATATGCCGTCCTTTGTTTCACTCCTTCACCATAACATCCAAAAACCTGCACACCATAAGGTCTTTAGTCAGACGTGCGTGGGATCAAAATCTTTTAACTTGAAAAGAAAAGGCAAAGAATCCCACACACTGTCCATCAATTCAACTCATGCTCCCAAAGTTTGCTAGAGGAAGGAAGATCGCAGTGAATCACTTTGAAGCCCGTATAGAACATTTTAATGATTGTCTGAACTAAACAGCTCAGCTGCAGTAAACTCCACCCGTCTGGTACTCCCAGCTGGTTGAAACAAGTGCTTTGGATTTAATTGTGTCTCCTGTGTGACCGAGAACAGACTCGCACGTGCAAATACTAGTGGAGGCCGCCATCAACACGTAGTGCAATGTTGTGTCTGACCTCCTCACTAACCCCTGTCCAACATTACCATGTTTGAAGCCCACTGATGCTAATGGCCTAATCCAGAGGAATGCTGCCGCGTCTCTGAGGACGATCTGTTTACATGCGTACTGGATGTCCATCTGGCTTTTTAAACAACTGCGACATCACTCCATACACTGCAGCCCGACCTCTGAATCCACCTCTGTCTGTCAATATGCAGAATATGTGTGATTGTGTATCAGCATAGCAATTGTCATACACATATATGTTCATGCAAAGGCATTTTCATGTGTTTTTGTTGAATTTTAACTATGCCATGAACCTCCAGTGCAGTGTTCCCCTTTATTGCAACCATAGACTTCACCATTGGTTTGCATCAGAACCCAGACTTGGTTCAACTATAGAGTTGCTTATAGTCTGCACCATCTTTTCCATTTGGAGCCAGGAGCTTCTAAATAAGGAGTAAAAGCCGCTACCTGGGACCCATGCTAAGACTCTCTTACTGAGAACACTGAGCGGTGCAATTAATCAAGTAACATTAAACTTCCTAAATTATTCAGCATCCTGTTTGGGTCTTTTTAGAGAAACTTCTTAAGACACACAGGGACATACTTTTTCCTAAGTCTGGTCCTGCACTGTCTGAACAACTTGTATAAACACACACACACACTAACCTTTGGGCCGTATGACATTGTTGGAGAATATTTGGATACATGTATTTACAGGCACATATTGCTGCTGCTACCCATGGGAACCTGGGGTTTAAGTGCCAGCACAGCTTTGTGCTTTCTCCAGCAGACTGCCCTGCCCTCTCTCCGGATACAAGGCTAAACTTCACCATGGTTATGCTCCTTGCCATGGTTACTCTTCCCAAACGTTGCTTTGGCGCCGTTCTCTCACCATGGTTACTCATAAACCTTCCCAACGTTGTTTGATCCCAGCAGATCTGCTCTCTCACCAGTCAAACAGAAATGTTTCACTGCGGCCCGGGTGTCCTCATGACCTGTCTGTGCTGCTTGAACTGGACTCAGTTCAGTGGGTGGGTTTATATCAAGATTCTGATTGGTCAAAGACACGTTCCATACAGCACAGCTTTTGCAGGGCCAAACACCGTATTTGCCCTTTTTTCTTTTTCATTTTTCCACTTTAAAGAAAGTCAGTCAGTCAGTCATTTTCTATACCTGCTTATTCCTCATTAGGGTCGCAGGGGTCTGCTGGAGCCTATCCCAGCGCGTTACGGCGAGAGGCAGGGATACACCCCAGATGGTCGCCAGCCAATCGTGGGGCACACACACCATTCACTCCTATGGGCAATTTAGAGTTGCCAATTAACCTCAGCATGTTTTTGGACTGTGGGAGGAAGCCGGAGTACCCGGTGAAACTTTAAAGAAAGCTTTTCCGAAAAAAGCTATAGTTATTTATTTCTGTACATGTGAGAGGGAATATTTCGTGTGACTACTTTGTGTGTTTCCTCTTGCAACACTTTTCTTCTCATTTTATTTCCCTGTCCAGTATGTGGAAAAGGCTATCGCTGGATTATTGCTTTTGTAAGAATCTGAAACCTTAAAACTTGGCTTTGGAGATTTCAGGCCAGGGAACCGCGCTTCAAAGATTTTGAAGATGTTTGTATTTTGATTATTTTCATGTGTGGAGAAACTGAGAGTTGCAGTAGACCTGCAGTGTTTTGGGAGTTTGTTTCAGATATGTGGAGGATAAAAAAATGAAGGCTGCATTTATATTACGATACATTAGTATGTACATTATAGAATAAGGAAAGTGAAATAAAGCTCTGAATTGCAGCAGGGCAGACAGGCAAAAGAAAAAAAATACATTTTAAATACATTTTAAAAAGATATTTCTATATTATGAAATATTATGTAATATAATAGATGAAACAATTGACATAAAGGAAAAAAAAATAATGAAGAGTAACATATTGGCGATAAAAAAGTAAATCTATCGAAAAAAAATCATAAATAATAAGATTTAAAAATTGTGTTGGTAGAATTGTATCTCTAATCATGTCTTGCTGAGTTATGATGTGCGTTTATTACAGCTGAGCACAGTGACAGTATGTCAGCGAATGAGTCACAGGAGTCCATAACTTTTGTGGCTTCTGGATGTCATAACGATGTTAAAGCAGTGAGCAGTGTTTGTGTATGTGGTAATGTTTATAAAGCTGCGGTGCCTGCTAACAGAAATATCACTTCACGCCGCCGATGGCTTATAGAAAACATGTGTGTGCAATAAGGAATAAAAACCTCTGTATATTCAGAGAAGCAGCAGCTGAGTTTGCTTCACATACGTTTATGCCCGGAAACCCGAGCTCAAGATAGTGGCTGCAGGAGCAAGTGTGCAATTTCTTTTTTACTCCTCACCAAAACCAGAATTTCCCTAATACTGTTGTATTACTATATATTATATATTATAGATACAGTTTTTGGCAGTTCTGAGCCCCTCTTGTTGCATTGAAGCACCATAATGGATCAGCTGCAGCTGGATCAGTTTAAGTCCCAGAAACGATGTATTTTCTGGCTATTAACTGAGCAAACACACATATAAACTCTATACACAAACATACCGTCAGTGTTTTCTTACTTGAGGACATTAGGCAAAAAACACACTCAGACAGAGACACAACGGCACAGTCACGGTGTTGTGGGGGAGTCACAGAGACTCTATTCTGTCAGAGGGAACGCCTCTGTTTATTCTCCTTCCCTCGCCATGCATCGGGCTAAATGAGTCTCTTTGTGTGTTTATTTTCTCAGCCTTTCTGGGGGGTTATGTTTGGAGGGCTTTGTTGTTCATAGGGGACATGATGTGCTTGTATGAATGCATGTATGAAAAGTATAGGCTGCTGTTTGTGTGAGTCTGGTCTGGAAATGCCTCAAGCATTTTCCACAATGACTGTTTTTCCAGTGTATTATACAGCTGCTCAGACAATAATGCCCTATTGTTTTTGTGTGTGTATGTGTGTTTATATTTTTGTGTGCGTGTGTGCATGCATGTGCAGGTACAATGGCTCTCTGCCTAACGGGGACCGAGGCAGACGTAAAAGCCGTTTCGCACTTTGCAAAAGACCGAAGTCAAACGGGGTGAAGCCCAGCACAGTTCACGTCGCCTGCTCTCCACAAGCAGCCAAGGTGATACACACACACATATATAGAAATACCCTGAAACACACACACCCTGAAACACACACAGAAGCACACAATTTCGTTTAGTCATCCCAGGGATCACAAAACCGCCATTCTATGCATAAGCAGCTTTTAATTCTTGAACTGAAAGTTTACATTGTGATTTGAGTTTCGAGTAAGTTGTCATATCACAAACATAGCGAGCAATTTAAAACGCACTAAGTGTTAAAGAATATAGTTCTTTCCTCCTGCAAAGGTCCTCTTTGTACAGTAGGTGTGTGATTTTGTTTGTCTGACAACATCAAATAAAACACACCCAGCTTAGTGGATTTTGGCCTGCGCTGCTCCACCAAAGGCTTTTATGAAACTCAGTTTGCTTTGTGTTCTGTGATATTAAAGTATGACAGACAATGACTCACACACACACACACACACACACACACACACACACACACACACATCAACAAGACATAAAGAGAGTACAAATATTCAAAAAAAAAAAAAAAAAGGAAAGGCTCTGTTGAGGTTTAAAAGATATTTGAACAATGTTTTTTACACAACGTTTAACTGGAACATGCTGAGGGTTTATAAGAGAAACAAATGTGAATGGTTCAGTGGAAGGCAACAGAGCGTTTTCCAGCAAAAGTCCTGGGAAGCACATGTCCGTGTGTTTCCATCATCAGTTGTAAAGCTGGCCAGAGATCCTCCAAAATCTGTTAAATTACCTGGGGGACCAGAAGACCTTTGCTTTTTTGGTTTAACATCTGTACTTAATGTATTGTAGACTGTGGACACACACCCTCTTTCTCTCTCTCCCTCTCACACAAAAATATTCAGAGGCCAGCTTTTGATAATTTAACAAGTCTGGAAGAGTGATTTTTCTTCTATGGGTGGTCCCGACTGACCAAAAAGAGGCTGTGTTAGGTCCAGAAAGTGACTATATAACTGAACTCTTCACCCACCCCACCCCTTCCTTTGACCATCTATTGTTCTCTGTGAGGTGTTTTTGTTAGAAAGCATGTTAAGGTTCATTCCTCTTGTGTATTTTAAATGAAGGGTTTGATTATAGGCCACCTAAGGCTGTACTCTGTATTGATCTTTCCTTTTCTTCCCTCCTTTGCGGCAGGCCATAAGCAACAAAGACCAGCACAGCATCTCGTACACTTTGTCCCGAGCCCAGACGGTGGTGGTGGAGTACACCCATGACAGCAATACAGACATGTTCCAGGTAACAAGCCTCCACTTTTACCATGACTGGACTTTTACAACAGATTCATAGTCCTTTCCACCCCCACTTCACTGCTGCACTCACCCATACCTGCTAAATATGTGAGTTAGTAATAGACTGACTCTACAATATTTAACAGAGGTGGAAACCACTGATTTGTAGTCTTTATGGCAATAGTGTGTAGTATAATTGCAACAGATGTTTCACATATAGTTATGTGAGTACTATAAAGTATAAACATATTTTAACATACACATTTTGTGTATCTGTGTCATCTGTATGGAATTAAAATACAGACACAAAAATCAGTAAGCTTAGGTTAATTTCTGACATTGGAAACAGGTCCAGTGAATTTCTGTTTTGTAGTTTCTAATCATATATTTGTTCTTTTTTGGATCCTGATTATCTTTGTTGTTAGTCTTCAAGGGTCCACATAACAGAGACAGCAAAAATAAAACAAACTATGAAAAATCAAATTCTTAAACCAAACCAGAACATGCAAAACAAGCCAAATATAATGATGATACTGTAAGAATAGCATTATGTAGGATTCATCAGATTTGGTTATAGTGACTTTCCCTTTTAGTTTCTTATTTCACATCACATGATCTTCATCAGCAGATGGAGTTTGCCCAGCTGTCAGTTGTTCAAATTTCCATTTTCTGAGCACTTTGATGACTTCTCATCCATTCTGGCTTAAATACTCAGGTGAAAGTTCATTCTCAAGCTTGGAAACAACAGTTTTAATATGTGTTATGGAGCTTTCGATCATATCACGCCATCAAACAAAATCATAACTCTTGAGACGAGATGTGGGCAAGTTTCCTCTTTTATTAAGTAATAAAACATGTGCTCAGCATTTCATATCAGCAATATATAATTCATGTCAGGCAGCCAGGCAAGGACAAAATGTTTGAGCTGGTTAAACGTTCTCAGTGTTTTTAAAAAGGGTCTTTTAAAGTCACCTTGTTCTTTGCTTGATTACAGCATTAATGCTCTGGGAGGCAGTCCTGTGCAGTGATTATGGTAGAGTGGTGATTCAGGTGGCTGTCAGGGGCAGCAAAGTGCCCATCATCATAGTTCAGAATGTCCTTAATATAATTATGGGTTTTAGAGAAGCTAGTTAAACATGCGAACCACCTTAAAACTTGTCTCCAAGGTCATCTACATATATCCAGTTAGTTAAAAATTTCTAGCAACACATTTAGATTTTTGAATGGATTTCATGACATTTTTCATGTCATTTTGGATTCATTTAGCAGATTCTGTTCCTATTTCAACCACTGACTTTTTACACTACTCACAATAAGTTAGGGATATTGTGGGAGACTCAGTTGATTTCCTACATTTCTGGGGTGATACATATTAAACTAATGAAAATGGTGTTTATTCTCATTCATTATTAGTAATATAAAGGGAACATTTACTTATTTCATTACAATTCAAACCAAATCAGAAAAGCACTCATGTAAATAACAATATCCCTAACTTATTGTGAGTAGTGTATATTTCAGTATTTCCCACATATAAACCAATCTGTAGCACAGCACCACAGGATGAAAACTGAGTGCCACAAATTTATTTATGTATTTTAACATGATTATATCAATTTGACTCACATGCAGAGAGAGCAAGAGAGAAGAGAGAAATTCAGTGCATACATACAATGGGGGACACTTGCTAGCTCAACGTTTTAAACAATCTCAAGCACAACTCAGACCTCAAATTAATATTAAAATAATAAAATAGTACTAGATCTCCTTCCCAACCTACTTATTTTTCTGACATCTCTTGCATTCAAAACAAGGCATTACAATGTTGATGCATAGCTGCAGTTGTGAGAAACCTGCCTTAGTGCATTAGCATATTTTGTCCTGCCAACATTCATGCGGAAGTTAATAATAGCTTAATATTTACTTGGTCCGTGGGAAACCCTGTATTCTGTCATAAAGTAATTGGAATACATTGTTGTCTTGTGTGGAATTCATTTGAACACGTCTCCATCTCTCTCCACCAGATCGGTCGATCGACAGAGAGCCCCATCGACTTTGTGGTGACGGATACGGTGGCGGGCAGCCAGAGCAACGCAGACACACAGTCAGTCCAAAGCACCATCTCCCGTTTTGCCTGCCGCATCATGTGCCAGCGCACGCCACCTTACACAGCACGCATCTACGCTGCCGGCTTCGACTCCTCCAAGAACATCTTCCTCGGGGTGAGCTGTGTTACGTCTGCTGCTAGAAAGGGGAAAAAAAACACACACGTAGGCGGGTGTGAAAGAAGGAAAGGAACAAGGATGAACGAGGGAATAAGAAGACCACCAGGAAATCTGACAGAAAATCAGAGGAAGAAGCTAAGAAGCTTTGTGCAAAACATTGAACCTGTCTACTTCACCCAGTCATCTGTCTAAAGATGACTGACATTCTCTGTGATAATAATGAACTCATCCATAATCAATATAAATATCCTGTCTTTTCTCAAGCTGCAACATCTCTATTAGACATTTTGGCATCAGTGTGCTCAACAGCATGTTGCTACTAAACAAGGCAGGAATTTTCCATTACTCACTTTCCTTCCTATATTGTGCTTTGCTCCCTGTTAAGTTGTTTGGGTTTGAATGTTGAGAGAGTGGACACAAGCTACAAATAACAATACGAAATAATAAAGATGATCTACAGATCACAGATGTTATATTCAGGATGTTTTGGATTGTTCCCGTACTGATGGAATGTACTGATGTTTTTGCTCAGGAGAAGGCTGCTAAATGGAAGACATCAGACGGACAAATGGACGGACTGACCACCAACGGCGTGCTGGTGATGCACCCTCGACACGGCTTCACCCAGGACTCCAAGCCGGGCGTCTGGAGGGAGATCTCAGTCTGCGGCAACGTCTTCACGCTGCGGGAAACCCGCTCGGCACAGCAGCGGGGAAAGATGGTGAGAACAGATACAGGAACCAGTATATTTCCAATCATAAATCCCCACCACCGAAGAAGAGCTTTTGTATTTCACACTCAGCATGTGTTTGTAGAACTTTTTTTTTTTTCAAATCGGTGCCAGTGGCTTTTTGAGATTGACCTTAATAGAGTGCGGCTGCCTTGGAAAAAGAACAGCACTTTTTTTAAGAAGACCACATCATGTTGGATGACTTTTCACTGAGCCCATTAACAAAAAATAAAAAGGCAGAGTGTTTTGGCACACAGGCAGCTGACAGTTGACAACTTCTCCCATTAAAATGAACAAAGACATTGCAGAGAAATTAAAAATGTAAAAATTCAGGAGATAAGTGCACTGGACACTGGACACTTTTCTTCCTCTATCACACTCACACACCGACACTGTTACTCAGGTAAGAGGAGGTCAGCCACAGCTTAACGCCACCAGGAGGTTATCACGATGCCGTCGCCATGGCAACAGGCCGGGCTGTCAAAGCTGTGTGTAACAGGACCTTGTAAGGGGATCCTCCGTTTGACGTCAGAGTCTCTCATCTAGTCCGAGTGTTCCTGCTGTCTTGCGGACACATGTAGCATGTGTCTGACTGGACTCATGGAGGGTGTTGTTGGTGTGTTTAGTACGATGTTGTTGTTGTACGATTGTTGTTTTAGATGGACTTCGCCCAGCATCCTCTCTTCTCCATCAAACACACACACAGAGCAGGTCCACAGTTCAAACACAAAGACGTCCCTTTATCTAGAATCCCACCTGTCTGTCCATCGGAGCACAAACGAGCAGCTCTCTCTCTTATCTCCACCTGCTCCTTCACGTCCAGAGAGTTAATGCACCATCACAGAAACCGCTCATTATTTCACAGCTGATTGACAATTTAGATAGTCGGCTGTGGGAAAGCATCTATCTTGCATTATGCATGGTGACGTAACACAATGGGGCTTAATTGCTGTGCAGATTGCACGAGTGGAGACTACTCAGTGGAGTCTGCTGTCATTCTGGCTGATGGTGATGCCCTCACAAAGAGCAAATTAGAGATTTTGGATAAACAACAGCTATTTTGTTTTGAGAAAAAAGAATTTCTCTAATTACAGCTTCTCCAAAGTGAATATTTTCTGGTTTCTTTAATCTTCTGCGATACTGAATATCTTTGGGTTGTGGACTGTTAGTTGGGGAAAAAAACAAAACCTTTAAAGATGTCATCTCAGGCTGCGGAAAAGCACAATTTTCTCATTTTCTCTGACTTATTATATTATATATGACAATCAATTGAATATCTGAACATTTTAGGCACCTATTCAGACAAAATCAGAAAAAAATAATTTTATTAATTAGTAATAACTAATACTAGTACTACTCCCTCCCTTTAATGCCTTACACAGTTCTCTAAATGTAATAACTGCCATGCTGTAGCAAAGGTTTACATCTGAAGGACATTCTGATTGAATGGGAGGAGACATTTTTCTCAACAGATTTACCAGAAAAGCTGTCAGTGCTAACCTGTGTGTGTGTGCGCGCGTGCGTGCGTGGGTGTGTGCATGTGGGTGTAGGTGTGTGTGTGTGTAGGTGTATGTATGTGTGTGCAGGTTTGTGTCTTTTCTTTGTTGAATCCCTGAATCCTGAAATAGTTTAGCTTTCCATCTTTAGAAAAACATGACGCATAAAAAGTGATTGAATGAATTGATGAAATGAAGCTGTAGACACCAGCTGATATTTATAGTGACGCTGAGGTGAAGATGAATTGCCAGCGTGTCGGTTTTCGACCTTTTGGACGGACTGGCCAGCGGGGCAGCTGGTTGCCCTTCTGCAGTTTGACACAAGGTTGAAGCCAGCGTAATTAGGAATGTCTTACGGTGCACTTTACACACACATACACACACACCCACACACGCGGGTGTGGGGGCTGTTGTGAAGTATAATTAATGAGCAGAGTACAGTGTCAGAGCTTCTGCTGGGTTTAATAAAATCTTTTGTGCTGATAAATGACGGGCTTCAATGTAATTAAATTTGTGTGTCTGTGTTCACATGGATGAGATCGACTCCGAGCACTCAGATCATTACATTTGAATGAGATTGTGATCAAGCAAACGCCTATTCAGCTTTTTTGGGACGTTGGCGATTGGTTATTGATTAGCGGAGCAGCCTCGTGATCAGAAGGTTGCTGGTTTGAAATCAGTGCAGAGGAAGAACAGTAACAGATGCTCAACTCTTTTCTAACAGTTCCAGTTGTTTTACTGGCCAGATGTGAATGTGTGTATTACAGCATCGCTCATATAAAGAGCACACACACACGAAGTGAACCATCCCCAGATAAATGAAGGTTAAAAACTGTCACCAGGAGGGACACGTCAGCTCATGGGCGTGTCAGTGCTGTTGCTGCTTAAACGTGTTTGCCCCAAGACCCTCAGTGACCCTCAGCTGCCCTTCCCCTCCTCTGTGTATCACTTTTTAAAAATAGTATATTATCTTTTAGGTTTTTTCCACTCCCTCTTTTTTTTTCTTCACCTTCTGTTTTTGTCCAAACGTGGAATTCCCCCCCTCCCTATCGTTCCTTTGATTCTCCAAAGTCATCTTGCCTCCAGCTGTTTATCTCCTGCCTCCTCTCAGAGACAGCAGCTGTCTGAGGGACAGAAGAAAACACTCGTGTTACGCTGCCACCTACTGTTCTCAGACCAGAACTACAACTACAAACCACCCAGTCACTGATCTGTTTGTCCTGTTCAGGGTCATGGGGGGCTGGAGCCTCTTCCAGCATGCATTAGGAGAGATGTAGGAGACACATGTTTGAGGCTGGAAACAGTATAATATAAATAATAAAACATCTAACAATATTTGTAAAAAGCAGTTTCAGAAATCAGTTCAAAGCTTTTTTTATTTATTTATTTATTTTTTTTGCTTTATTTGTAAATCTTTGTTAATTGGACAAATCAAAACACTTGAAGATCTCACCTTGAATTCTTTTTATTTATTATTTTGTGGATTTTTGGCAGACTTAATCGCATTGATTAAGCAATATATTGCAATATATTCATCTGATGAAGTGAAGTTTAGCATTGACGAATGAAATAAGGTTGGAAAACTCCTAAAATGAACATTTTGAATGTGTTATGTGGTTATTTATAGCAAAGCTGGCATTAGGGCTGTAGGAATGTCAGCGTGGGCCGGTTCTAAAAGGACATTTCTGAATGTTGCTGACTGCAGTGATACTCTCGCTATGAGCAGGACATTTTAAGGTTTCATGTTGAATGTATGTGTATTAGTCACAGATGTTGTTGTGTTGATGTTTGTTGAATAACCTGCATGTGTGAGTTGCTGTGTTTAGTGTTTATGTGTGTGTTTTCTGCAGCAGCCGTTTCTCTTAACCTCTCTGCCTGTGTGTGTGTTTCTCTCCATGTGTGTGTAGGTGGAGGCTGAGAGCCAGGAGCTGGTGGACGGCTCCCTCATCGACCTCTGCGGTGCGACCCTGCTGTGGCGCACCGCCGACGGCCTGTCGCGCACGCCCACCCTCAAGCACCTAGAGGCCCTGCGGCAGGAGATCAACGCGGCACGGCCGCAGTGTCCCGTGGGCTTCAACACGCTGGCGTTCCCCTCCATGCGCCGCAAGGACACGCCGGATGAGAAGCAGCCCTGGGTCTACCTCCAGTGCGGCCATGTGCATGGCTACCACAACTGGGGCAACCACCGTGAGGAGCGGGAGGGCCGCGAGGGCCGGCAGCGGGAGTGCCCTATGTGCCGGGCCAAGGGGCCGTACGTGCCGCTGTGGCTGGGCTGCGAGGCGGGGTTTTACGTGGACGCCGCCCCGCCCACTCACGCCTTCAACCCCTGCGGCCACGTCTGCTCAGACAAGACGGCGGCCTTCTGGAGTCAGATCCCGCTGCCCCACGGCACGCACACCTTCCACGCCGCCTGCCCCTTCTGTGCCCAACAGCTGACTGGCGAGCAGGGCTACGTCAGACTCATCTTCCAGGGACCCCTCGACTAGCGGGGGGGAGGGGCAGCTTCCCAGCGACCTTTGGGTGAGGCAGAGCGGCGAGTTATTTGTTCGGACGCTGACCCCAACCTGCTGCCCAGACGTTTGTTTTCTTTCCCTCTGCAGTTGAAATAAGAACTTTTTTCTGGACTGTTTTGTCTCTTTCTCATTTTTAAGTGACCTTTGTATTGCTTTTTTCATGAATGACAAACAAAGATTTCTATATTTTCACGTGAAACCAGAGACACAAAAAACAAAGAACACTGCTGGGTAAAGTTTTTTGTGTTTGTTTCCCAAAAGAACTTTCAACAACAGTATTTATCTAAATAACTAACATACCGTAGTGCAAATCTATGGATTTTATTCATGTTTATTGTTGCAATATACATCTGTGTACATCTCTTAGAGCTAATTTAAACAAAGATGTTTATTTATGGCCCCCAGAACCATTACTTCATCCTTTATCTGTCTGATATGTTGAAATTCAGTACTATTTAGCCTTTTACTTTGAAAACACAGTAAATTGTTCATCAGATGTAATGTTCTGGGTGTGTCCTGAGGATTTCGTTCTGTGTCTTTCCCCACGTTCCACCTCTCAGATGTGTCTGTCGTATTTATACACCCCGTCCTCTGGTGTGCTCTCACTTTGTATGTGTGTTACCCCTCAGTTGTACTACTCTCTCATTAGGGCATCACCACGGCCTTTTTCACATTCAAAGCAATAGATTTGGAACGGAAACCTCCTAAAGCATTATGGGAAACTGAGTCTTTGAGGCATCTGTATGAGCCCGAATGACTGCTCCCTCCCTTTAAAGTCTGAGTGAACCCTTTATGTGGGTGAGTGATTCTGATCATATGTTAGCCATGATACCGCAGCTATGTAGCTAATGCAGACACACACACATTAACATATATGTCGGTCAAATACCTTTTATTTTAGTGGAAGTGGAGAACAACTTGCAACTGGCTGCACAGACACTTACGCTACAAAAACCAGAATACAAAACCAAATAGTAACAGAAGTCAAGATAGTTAATAAATTGCCAGATACAGTATTCTGATCAGTATTAATCTTTGCATTAAGCTAAAAGCTCAGTTATGTTCTACTTTTCTTGCAACGTTTGGAACTGCCACAGATATTTTCAATTAGGTGTTCAACTCCTGCCAGTATTGTGATAATCCTTAAGTAACCGTGTGTCTGATTATAGGCTGTAAAATGACACGGCACAAATCCACTTCACCATTTCAGGCATGATTTGATAAGCCATAATTACATGGATACAAATGAGGAGTTGAGACAGTTGAAGGCCCTTTTTTAATTTCAGGTTCTCTCTCACAGCGCATCAGAAAAACAACAAAAAAAACTGTAGCCGTCTGACTCAGGTTTGATACACACAAACACTTTCATGGCTTCATTTCTTTAATTCAAGCTGCACCATTCTCTAAATGGATATACAGGTGCTGGTCATATATTTAGAATATCATGGGGAAGTATCAATAATTCTATTCAAAAAGTGAAACTTGTATATTGTATTCATTCATTACACACACAGGTATATTTCAAATCTTTATTTCTTTTAATTTTGATGATTATAACTGACAACTAATGAAAATCCCCACAAGGAATGAGGCAGCTGAAACTCATGTCTTCATAGATGTTGGTTCCTGAAGCACTGACTCCAGCTGCAGTCCACTCTTTGTGAATCTCCCCTACATTTTTAATGGGTTTTGTGTCTCAATCCTCTCCAGGGTGTGGGTTATCCCTATTGTTTGTACACTTTTTTTTTCTACATTGTTTTCTTCCCTTTATCTCTCTATTAATGTGCTTGGACACAGCTCTCTGAACAGTCAGCCTCTTTAGCAATGACCTGTTGTGTCTTACCCTCCTCCAACTGTCAGGTCAGCAGTCTTCCCCAGGATTGTGTTGCCTACACAACTAGACTGAGAGACCATTTAAAAGCCTTTGCAGGAGTTATTAGCTGATTAGAGTCAAAAGTCCATCAGGCCTCTTCACTTTTCCACAATATTTACATTTCCACAATAATTTCTCTGATAAACTCAATTTGGGATTTTCATTAGTTGTCAATTATAATCATCAATATTAAAAGAAATAAAAATTGAAATATCTGCGTGAAATAAATGTACACGTTATACAAGGTTCACTTTCTGAATGGATTTGTTGAAAAAAATGTTCTTTTTCCAGATATGCTGATCATAAGACCAGCACCTGTATGTGTGTGAACTTATCAGGGCTTTGTTTTAGTTGTGCTTTCCAAAAGTGTATTATATAGAGTGTTTATGGGGCAACATATTATGTATGTTACCATGTGTGTACAAAATATCAGGGCTGCCTTTTCCTCAGATGATGATAACTAAGTTATATCTGTTTATACATTCAAATAACACACTGGTTTAACGAGTTATGGTTTTCTTAAGAAAATCGCAGTTTGAAAGTTAGCATCTTAAGGAGCTGACTGTGGAATATTTAGTTGATTTCACAACTATATTATCAACTGTGACCAACAAATGAATTAATCTTCATGAATATTATTTAAAACAATATACCGGCTCCCAATTTTATATTATATCTTTCAGTCATAACTGTCTTGTCTATCTGTTAAAAATTATTATTGTGACCAGTTTTGTATTGATTTACAAAACACAAAAAAGCACCATCACCAACTGACATCAGCCACACAATCTCACAATGACGACATCAATATTGTGAGCAGTGATTGAACTTCTTTAAATTATACAGCACTGATAGATGTACTGAAGAAGGCAGAAATAGACAAACAACAAATAATAAAAAAAAATAACTTTTTAAATGTCAATTTAGTAAGCCAACCTGTTACAGAAGCCCCAAAAATGCTAAAAAATTAAAAATTAAATACTCTGAGATATAATGGTCAATTCATTTGTCACCACTTGCAAAGTGTATTTTTCACATGAAATGTAAAAAATTCATCCAAACAATAATGTAGTTTACATACACAACTGAAACTAAATACATCAAACCATATGAAGCAGATCATTAAAGACATGTCTGTAGAGAAGGCAGTCCTGATATTTGGCTGACATTTCTTATGATAAAGTACAAATTAAAGATTCTCACTGCGGTACACATGACAAATCCTCATGCAGCCACACACATACACACACACTTGTACTGTAGGATCAGTGTCTCTTCCAAACAGGTGTGAACAGAGCTTCAGTTATACATGTGAGGTCTGAATTCAGTCAAAATCTGCAGATATCATGTTTGTGTGTGTGTATGAATGAGAGAGAGATTGTAATTTATGTCATCATGATGACTGTGTGTGTGTACAGTTTTCAGTTTGTGTGTTGACTCAGTAGTTCTCCATCAGTGTCTCCCATTGTTTGGACTGCAACACACTAACTCGCCTCAGGGAGAAAAAAAAAATGGCCTGTGTCACATCCACACACACAAACACACACACACACACACACACACACACATACACACATTTACATACACAGTGCTAAGGTCTTCTGAGGATACCTCATCAGTAAAAACAAAATCTCCACCCTGGATTGTGTGTCTTGCTTCTCCTTCACCAGTTGTGTTTTGTTTCATTGACTCTCGAGGCACAGTGTGTGTGTCTGTGGATATAATGTGTGTGAGTAAGGGCTCCACTCTGTCTCTGTACTGTTATCTCAACCCACTTTTATACACAAAGACATGTCCATCAATCTGTCCCGCCTCCCCCCACTCGTCCTCCTTCTTCTTCTTCTTCTCCTCCTCTCCTTGTGCTTGTAAAGGCAAAAGCGAAGAATGTTTCCAGCAAACACTTTTTTGTAATAACTTTAAACAATAAAGTGTAAAAGTGACACATTTCTCTGTTCTCTATTTGTGTGTGTGTTTACTTCTTTGGGTGCTTAATGATGTGACAGGTTCACAGTTTTTCAAGTCTGTCTTAAACAGCAGGCTGGAGAAAAATGAACATTGAAGCATGTTTTTCTTGCTGTATGAAACTCCTTCAGAGTTTAGACCTTGATCTTTGGGTGTGGTGACAAACATACTGACAGTCAGTGAGCAGATGACATAGAAGAACAGTTGTCTCAACATTTTTGCACGTAAGATGGAGTGGACAAAGATGAGTCATAGCTACAGGACTTAAGTACAGTTCTTTTACCGAGTTTAGAAGAACAATAGTCCACACTAAAACAGTTGCACCATTATGACACACTAAGTAACTTACTAATTTACCCATCACACAGGCTTCATCTTATGTGTTGTGTCTAAACCACAGACGTCTCACTCATCCCATGATGGACAGGTGGTTCATCCATTCACTTGCAAAGTATCTTTTGAAAGTGCCTTTCTTTTACTAAAGTTTCCCAGGTCAACTTCTGGTTCTATGTAACAAACCATCTGCTGCAAACCATCTACCGTGTCAGGTTAGACTCTGGTCACTTCAATCAAATTCATGTTTGATGGTGACCTTTTAACCCTGTCATAAATGAATAACCTCAGTTATTCAAGTGTTTTATACATCTTTAGGGTTGTAAAACAAGGTTTCTAGAAAAAAAACATCTTTATTCTTTATTTGGCCACTCAAATGTACTTCAAATGTTTGTACAGCCAAAAAAAATCTGTGGTAGTCAAAACATTACAGGATATGATTTTCTTTTTTTTTTTAAAGAAAAACACTGGTAGAAAATGACATTTAAACATTGTGTTCCCAAAGCATTGAAATAAAAATGATTATAAGGATTTGGGCTTTACTTGTGTTTTTTAACACACATTACTATTTTTATGAACATAACGGTAGAAGCTAAAGTAACATTTTTAAACAGCTGATTACCACTGTAGTGACATCTGTGGCTTAAAGTGTTAATAGTTGAACAAGTGGAAGGCTTACACCGTCTTTCCATGTTCCTATTCCAGGTCCTGGAGAATCTTTGAATAATTTACATTTAGAAAGTCCTAATTTATCTTATAGTGGCTCTTTATGCAGCACTGCAGGCCTCTGGGTCATTTTAGCTCTGGTCTTCTCCCACTGAGCTGCTCTTGGTCATGACACCGGATTAAATTCTTGCCCCAAATAAAGTCACTGATAAATGTCGTGAGTGGGACTGAAGACATAACAGATGACACGTGTTCAGTATTTCATATTGCACTTTATTCAGCTCCGAGGAGGCAGAACTGGGCTCGGCTGAGACCTCGTCACTGTCACAGATCAACACTTATTGCTTTCAGGCTCCCGTTCCGCATGTGTCGGACCCATCTCCAGTAAACTCACACTGAAACTTTAAAATGTTGACCCTGTGTGTAGAAAACCAATTCTGCAGAAAATATTGCAGAGTCGATGCTGAGTGTTGGGATGGACAGAGGCGGCATGGGAGGTTTGACACTGAAATGGAGGCATGAAGGTTTCATACAGTATGTGAGCAAACATACTGAATAAAAACAGAACATAATGCACAACATTGTGATATTTCCCAACATCATACAGGGACTGTACAAAACAAAAAAGGCTGTTTTAAAGCAACATAATTTCAGTTACTACATATGATTTCATGGCATTTGGATTTTGCCTGGATATGGATAATTCCGGTCAAACAAAGTTGAAACAGCTCCACACACATACAGAGGCTGTTCAGCCATCACATGGGTAACATGTTTGTTTCTCCTCTATGGCACAAACTCCTGGGAGCTTTACAGTCCAGATCAGGTTATTGTGGATACTCCAGGTGTAAAGATATTCAGTGGAAGTATGTTTTAGAACAGTTATTGCTCTGGATGAAGGTTAGCAATTTATTTCTTGGCACAATTTCACTTCAGGTTTTCTACATGGTTCCAGAAATTCCTCTTGTCCTGCAACTAAAAGCTACAGTAACCCGCCTTTATGGTTCTCTTCTCTATGGGATGTTTTCAGCTCAATAGTTCAGTTTATGGTTATAAACCGTAGACAGGCAAAGTTAGCAACTAGCTGGTGAACAAAAAGGGGCTTTTAGCAGCTAAAGAGACAAATATTTTTCTCCAGACTTGAAAAATAAAATAAATATTAAATTTCTATTTGTCTGGTGGCCAGATACAAAAGTCCACATGAATGCTGACGTTGCTCTTTGTCTGCTGGATGAGTAAATAGGTAACTTTTAATGCAACTTAATGTGATAAACAGTCTAAGTCAACGTGTGTTTAAAGCTCATCTGGGCCAAGTGGGCAAAAATCTATGAATGCAGGATTAAATGGAAGGATTCTTACTCTCCAAAGCCTTAAGAACATTACTTTGTGGTTATAACAGTTTTGGTGAGACAAAGGTTTTCACAGCAGCAACAATTTGAGGCAGATGATTCAAAATTGATGGTACGGACGTACAAAGATGAATTTAAAAGTAACTTTAACATCTATTCATCATATTTTTGTTTGACTGGCTGCATTTTGGAACCATGTTAAGCATCTGAAGCAACATCTCTGTGCTTTGAGATAAATGACCAAAAACTCTTCCACAGCTTCACAGACCATTACTTTACCTCTTTATGTACAGCAAGTACACATTGTGATTATATTAGCGGTGCTGGAAGTGCACACTGAGGATGGAGATTGTTCTTTGATGTTCTGTTAGTATTCTCAAATATAATTTACAGTTAAAGAAAAGTAGACGACAGATTTGTTTTCTCATAACACGGACATAGTTATATGATAGGCTAGTGCTGTGTTCATAATCTTAAAGTGGCAGCTAGCTCATTATTATTGTCTTTTTATCCATTGCTAAAACACTAAACCCCATTACATTACCCTCATATACTCTTCTTGCAAAACTCTAAATACATTCTCACTCACTAAAACCCATTTTGCACTTGTGATGTGTAATGCTGACTGCAGGTGGTGGAGGATAAACGCAGCCCAGATGTCAGAGCTCACACATGGTGAAGCTAAATTGTTCACAGGTGCTGCTAATGAGTGGGATGAAACCAACATAAACCAGTTCAGAGAGCACAGGTGGCACGGGGGAAGTGGAGGTTGTTGCCAGAAATGGATGGAAACAATCTGATGAAGAGGAGACCACAGAACAACCAACATCTTCATGCATTTCTGGCTGGAGCAGGATCACGAGCAGGCAGCACATCTTGTCTATGTTAAAATGAGGAGCGGTGTAAATGTTTGTCCACCATACTCACCTTTCCTCAACCCAAAGAAAGGCTTTCTCTTTGCATGGTGGTGGCAGGTCTGTGTTACCAAGCTACATTTTTTTTGCAAGAAGAGTTGAGAGGTTTTGTGAATGCGGTTTGAAAAATTGTGTTTTATGTTCACAGTTTAATTTTTAGGAAAAGGGGGAAAGGGTCCAAGAAATGTGTCTTTAGCAATTGTGAGAAGCTGTAATAGAATTGAAGGCCTGTGTTGTGTTGGAAGCAGCCAGTAGGGGGCAGTGCATCCCAACCTTCCAGCATGTAAACTACTTGCTAACATTGGGGTTACAGAGCTGCACTGTACATGCATTCACACACAGTCTTCAGGGAGAGCCAATGTCCTCTCAGCAATCTGTTGGGTAAACATGACAAACAGGTCACATGACTGGGATGAAGCCAGCTAGGTCACATGATGAGGGTGGGGTGGATAAAGTGGAATTTGGGGAGGGGGTTTGGGTGAGAAAGGCCTCAGTGGTCCAGGATGCGCAGGTTGCCCGATACGATTTTGTTCTCGAGCATGGAGCCGGCAGGAATATCGATCCGATCTCCGTGGTTGGCGATGATGATGACGGTTCCCTGTAGGGAGGAAGAGCGACGGGTTTTGTTTAGTGCCATGTTAAAAAAAAAAAAAAAAAAAGAACAGGTGCAGGCAGAGATAGGAAGCGTGACTTGGTGACATTTTCAAACCAGGATTTAATTAATGCAATAAATCAATGGCGGCCACCTGCCACCACGACTGGCTTCTCTCACACATGAAGGCTTTGGTTATATTTACTCTTTTTTTGTTCCGTCGTGGACATTGTTAAAATACAAACAGGTTACAATCTCTCAGGATTACACATCCTTTACCCAGAAAGGTCAGTGAAATTTAAAGTGTTATCTCTCCCCCGAGTGCACTTCCTCTCCACCACATAAATGAATATGGAAACTAAAGGAGGCTGTGAGTGAAACATCACTTGAGGTTTACCTCCAGCATCTTATTCCATCAGCACCAGAATAAATAATGCAGCGGTCCTTCTGGGTTATCACAATGCGCATTTAGAGCAAATACAAATTTAATTTGGTACCATTTGAGCCCTTGAAACCTTTTAAGATCCAAATCCATTTCACATGAGGATGAGTCTACAGCGATTTGGGGATTTGCTCACGATACAAAGAGATTTTCAAAAAGGGAAATTCTTATTGTATCAGTGAATCCTAATTTAGGCTAAAAAAAAAGGTTTACCTTGAGTGAAACGTTTTTTCCAAAGGTGACGTCTCCAGACACCGTCAGGTGGTCCAGTTCCAGGATGTCTGGGATGCTCTCAAAGCGGGTCAAGTACTCCTGGACCTAAACACACAGAGAGAAGAAGACGTTGGTGCACAGCAGTCCATTTAATCACTTCAACATAAAAAACATCAATACTTACTACTAAACAACCAATTCTAAAAATAACATCTTTTTAGGTATTTCATCTTTATTTGGAATTTGGAAGGCTTCCAGCACAACAAATTAAATTCCCCCCCCCCCTTTATGCTGTGGTGCAGCAGAATATCTATATTTTCTGTGAGAGGAATCTCTCTGAGAAAAAAAGCAATTCTGCAGAATCTGCATGGATTTACTGTGATTTGGTTGAATTAGACCTTTAATTCAACAGTAAATTAACTAACTAAGTAAGGACGCTCCAAATATTCAGTAACCAAATACACTACTCACAATAAGACAGTGAGAATAAAATTGCAATTTGCAACGAGTGTTCTATCAAACTATCTGGAGGAGATTCCTCTGCAAAACTTTAGCTCTACTGCTTTAGTTTGTCATTTAAAAGCCAAAAACACCCTGAACAGCAGCCGAGTACGAGAGAGAGACGCTGCGGCTAAAAGGAAAACTGGCTACTGCACATCCATTCCATCTTTTAAGAAAATACAAAAAGTTGTCAAAGACAGAACCAAAGCAAACGGAATCACAAAGAAGGTGATAGAGTTCATGTCCTTGGATGATCAATCATTTAGTTGTGGAGGACATTGACTTTCTGAGGCTTGTGAAGCACAATGAGCCCTTTACATGAAACAAAGTGGACATATTTCTTGGATGTGTGCTTACCGGAGATGGTTCTATAAAAAACATGTCTCAAAATGTATTTTCAACTAGCAATGCAATATTTAAAAAAATAATAATCAAAAACTTAACAACCGCATTTGATATTCAGTTCATTTTCATTTCAGTGCATCCCTACTAACAGTTATTAAAATAGACGGTGTCATACCTTGGTGAAGGAGCTGCCCAGCTTGACGTGTGGCGTGGTGGGGAACTCCCTCTTTGGACTCATGGTGAGTGAGCCGGCCTCCAGGCTGTACAGGTTGGACATGACCAGCAGCAGGTCCGACGTGGTCTTCACAGGCAGGAAGCGGCTGCGGGGAACGTTGATGCCCATGGCGTTGTCGAAGCATTTGATGGCGGCACCTACCGCCGTCTCCAGCTGGATGACGTTCTGACCCCCGTCGAGCGTCTGAATAGTGACAGAACACAGAAGAGAGGACATGTTGGTTGGTGTGGGGAAAAGATGCAAGAAGAACGTGGAATTATTGCACTGATTCTGAGGAAGGTATCAGTCAATTTCCTGTCTCCTTGTCTCTCAGTTGAATAAACCCACAAGATTTGAGCACATTAATTACTGAAAGGAACCCACAACAACACACATGCACACCAGAATATACAAAATAATTTACTGCTAAAGTCAACATCCAAATCTAAATTTATTGTGACTTGTGCTTTTCTTAAAATATCCTAATTAGAAATACACTGTGCAGCTTTTGCAGCCGACTTTTCTCCGTCATGCTGATGAAACCAATTTGAACTTATTGTGCAGCATCATCCAAATAGTTGTGCACTGATGCTACTTTGTTTAAAACAGCTGTGATTCTCTAAGAACATAGCTACTTGCTAATGAATGTCATCTCGTTTGGCTGCTTTGTGTCTATGAAATGTCGAGGAATTCAACCTAAAATACATAATGATTACACGGATTGTTGTGTAATTTTGTGCAGACATTCTTGGTTTGGAGAACGACGCCTGCTGACTTTGGTGATCCTCATGACTTTTCTTCTAGTGCTTTATGAGGCTCACATGTGTGATTTCCTAACTGCTACTGGAGGGACTGTCAGGAACTCAGTACACTACTCAGTACAGACTGTCATTCTGAAGCTGCAGTTCACTCACAGCACTGAAAGGTTTCGAAATGCATAATATCATGATCTGGGTTTCAGTTGCAACTATCACACTACGTTTATCTTTAGCACCTCTCGGTATGACGGCTGCACACATTTTAAAAGCAACGGGGTGCTATGATGGGAACAGGCACCCGCTAACTCTGTGGTTTCACTGTTTTGCTCTTACCTAGACTGGACTGTACGCTTACAGGACGCCACACGGCGCTACACCATTATCACCAGTTACATAACAGCTGCAATGTCACGGTGTGTGATTCTGTAGTCAAGGGCTTGAAAATTACATCTAGAGACCAGGAAAGCAATAATCAGGAATAAGGCAGGGGTTCAGAAGTGAATTTATTACGCCCGCTGCAGGGCTACACACCCTCTGCTGCACTGCTTTCAACAGCTCCGGCAGCAAGAGATTACGAAAGCAAAATCGTGTGCAGGGAAGACATGCAGTCAAAATCACATTTGAGAAAAAAAAAAAACTGGGTAATCCAGATCAGAAAACATTTTTTACTTCTCTTTTTCTTGTGTGGGAGAATTAATCATTTGCAGCTGCTACGATATGTTTATGCAGTTTTCTGTTGTCTTGAGAACGTCACTTGAGCCACATCTGCTACACGCAAAGACAGCTTTGAAATTTTAAGCCTTTGAGGCAAAAACGTTTGCGTGAGACAAAACATTCATATCCCTCTTTGTCTTTAATACCATCCCACACACAAACAAACACATTCTCTCTCCCCTTCTCAGCATAAACAGGCTCGCACAGGAGTCCAAGTAGGTCAGAGAGGTGACCAGAAAACTGGATTGAAGCTGCTTTGTTCCCCCTCCATTCTCCTCCTTTGTATGCAAAACTCTCACACAGTAACAAAGTGGCTGCGTTTTCCTGGCGTGACACTCTGAAATAGGACAGATGATATTATTGTGGGAAGCTGGCTTGTTATTGAGAGTAAGTCTCTGTTGTTTCATCTGAGCATCCACCCAGTGCTGCTCCTGCTTTGAAGTGGCACCCTCCAGACCCAAGACTCATACATGGATGATCAGACGGAGAACCGAACAAGGCTGCTTCACTTTGATGGCCTCCGGAATTTATTGGAAGTGAAGGAAAGACAGAATGGGCATGTACGCAGTTTAACTGAGACACAAAGGGTTGGTGTTGTTGTTGTTGTTGAAACGACAGAGCTAAGAATGTTGTTATTTTTCCTGATAGATGCTGATGAGAAGCTGCATTGTTTCACAACAACATAAAACTAGCAGCGTGGTAAAGATGCTTAAGACAAACTCTCTTTTTACTCTCTAAGATATATTATTAATCATCATTTCATACATCTGTTATTTTGTACAAAAATGACATGGGCTTGATTATGGCGACTGGTATTTTATTTTTTTCATCATTTTCTTATATTTTGTTGGTTTCTTTTTATCCCCTCTTAATTCACAGTATTTTTACCCTCCGCCAACTACGCTCGACTATGCTTTTCATCTGTATTCTGAGTTCTGTGCTCACCTTAGGGTTGACTATAATCTCCATGTTCATGGCCTTCTGTTCCTGCAGCCTCTTGATAGCGCCCAGAGAGATCCACAGGTTGTTTGTGTTGAAGATCTTGAACTTTGACACGGATTTGAACTCGTCCACATGAGCCTTGGGAACCTGGGCGATCTCCAGCAGGCGCAGTTTCCCGTCATATGTGATGAGCGTACCTCCCTGGAAACCAGGTTCAGTGTGAGAGAGACTCACTAGAAAGTGCCTTGAGATCTACACAGTTATAATGCCAATATATTTTTAATAATAACAATAAGTAAAAGATTTGAGCATTGAAAAAAAAATCCCCATTGAATTTATTTTACCCAATTACAACTGCTTTTGGGGCGACACAGTGGCGCAGGGGTTAGCGCTGTTGCCTCACAGCAAGAAGGTCGCAGGTTCAAGACCTCCTTGGTCCTGGGTCTGGGACCTTTCTGTGTGGAGTTTGCATGTTCTCCCCGTGGGTTTTCACCAGGTACTCCAGCTTCCTCCCACAGTCCAAAAACATGCTGAGGTTAATTGGAGACTCTAAATTGCCCGTAGGTGTGAGTGTGTGAGAGAATGGTGTGTGTGCCCCACGATTGGCTGGCGACCATCTGGGGTGTATCCCTGCCTCGCGCTGGAATAATGAGGAATAAGCAGGTATAGAAAATGACTGACTGACTGACAACTGCTTTTGAACTTGGATCCATAAGTTAAGGTCTACAGACAGGGTCAGTTTACACAAAACACTGTAAAAACTGAAATCTTTACATGTTAAGTAATGAAATTAGTTAGTATTAATGTAATTAGTCTTAAAACAAGACTAATAATAATAAACCAAATTGAATTGAAATAAATGAGATAAATTATCTGCCAATGGAATAAGATAATTCTACTCAATATTGGGCTAATTGTACCAAAATCAAAATATCTTCACCTATTAAGATTTCAGTGTTTGCAGTGAAAATATCATCTTTTTCTCAGCACTACTGGTTTCTGATGCATAGTTTTGGTTTGGAGCTACAACTATCTGTTGACAGATCAAAAACGCAGGCACATGAACAGGAAACTAAACACCAACAGGACTTAGTGAGAAACAATGGTGGTAATTCTCATCATATTCTATAAAAAGACAAATTCTGCTCAAACATGAAGCTCCCTCTTTAACAAATACAGCACACTTACAATTTGTTCTGTTAGCATAAAGGCACCTTTCAAACTAACTCGCAATCTGATACGGGCAAAAAGATCATGTGTAAATACGTGTGCACATAATGAAACAGGATCTCTCCATAAATCAACACTAAACATCCTCCTCCTCCTACACATACCTTGACGTCAGCACGTGTCTTATCCGTCACCTCCATGATGAATTCGCAGCGCTTGCCGTTGGGCTGGCTGACCAGGTGGTGCAGGATGTGCAGGTCCACAGTGGCTCCCAGGTTGTCGATGTTGGACACGAAGATATACTCTTTCCCCTGAGCGATCAGCTGGTCCAACAGGCCCGAGTTGTAGAAGCTGGCGTAGATGTCGCCGTGGCCCGGAGGGTACCAGCCCTCTGTGCTCTGCCCAGTCATGCTCAGGTTCGTGGCCACAGGGAGGAGGGACTCTTTGTTGATGCGAGGATACCTGAAGAGAAGCAGAGTTTATTAAGAGACTGGACACCAGGCCTAGAATTTCATCATTTTAGGGGCAAGGCCCATGGCCTTTTGTGTTGTTTTTATTGTAAATTATTGTGAATCAATGATTTTAAGTTCTTTCTTTATCAAGGAAAATTATCAAGGAAATAAAATTAACCAAATGAATGATAAATAAAAAATATTTATATTTAACTTATATTTTAAGTTAAATGCATCATCCTGGTTTCACCCTGTAGAGCGAAATTCAGAGTATATATTTATGGATGCAGGATATGGACACATTGTGATATCTGAATATTGAAGCCAAATACTGCAATTTATACGATGTGACAATGATTTCACACTATAGCTTTTGATTAAGTCTCCTGGTTGGGTGGTGAGAGATATGTGTCTAATTGTCAACATAGCCTGTTCAAGTGGTTCATGGCAGATGCAAATCAAACCCACTGATTATTTAGTTTTTTTCTGAAAAGATGCTTGTGTTAGTGCCATGTTGACAGAAAAGAAGCAGACTAAAAAATTGCAAAATTAACTGAGGCAGGGCATCACTGTGGCCTTCATGCATAAATTAATTTTCAAGGGCACAAGGCCAAATTGAGAGGCCACAAGAGCCATGGCCCTGGACTCTATCAGTAAGTCATTTTCTATACCTGCTTATTCCTCATTAGGGTCGCAGGGGTCTGCTGGAGCCAATCCCAGCGTGTTACGGCGAGAGGCAGGGATACACCCCAGATGGTCGCCAGCCAATCGTGGGGCACACACACCATTCACTCACACACTTTTCACAACACAATTTAGAGTCTCCAATTAACCTCAGCATGTTTTTGGACTGTGGGAGGAAGCCGGAGTACCCGGTGAAAACCCACGCAGACACAGGGAGAACATGCAAACTCCACACAGAAAGGTCCCAGACCCAGGACCAAGGAGGTCTTGAACCTGCGACCTTCTTGCTGTGAGGCAACAGCGCTAACTTCTGCGCCACTATGTTGCCCCTCTTTCAGATGGTTTGTTCTATGCTTTTTAAATTTAATATCAAGTTAGTCCTAATAAAAAAAAGAATGAATCTCAGACTGCAAATGTTAACAATGAGAGAAAAAAGTATGAAATCTGTTTGCTGCACATCTGAGGTAAAGCCTTGACAGCTTTGAAACAAAGCAGCACTCTATGTACCTATACTGCAGGACTTCAAACATCACAAGGAAAATTAACATTAAGTTTTCCCCAAGAAGGCAAGGAAGATGAGGCAACAAGCCAAAAGTTACCAGGCCAGCGTCACTAATGTGAATTAACTTGATCAAAGAGTTTCTAAGAAGGATCCGCATCACGTCGAGTTAACAAGCGTCATCGTGAGAAAGGGTGTTAAGTAGCAGCCTGCTGCGTTTTTTGGCAGTTTGAGGATATTTCAGGGTGTGGATGAGCTGGTCAGGTGAGACTTTAACTGCAGGACAGAGGCACGAGGGCCTTTTTAATGGAGGATTAATTCCAGCCGACTGTTCTGGAAACATGTTCCAGATGAGCGGTTTTGATATGAGCTCATAGACTTCAAAGGCTTTATCACACACAAGTAGGAACATTTTGCTGCTTCCGCTACAATGTTTTCTTGGATCCGCTGTTGCTGGGGGAACAATGATTTCTCCTTGGATTGTTTGACATTAGCAATGATAACTGTTGCCTTTTTTCTCCTTTCGCTTGCCTCCTTCATGAGTTGTGAAGCATTTTATCAGACCCGAGCATAAGCCACAAAACCACTAGTTTGCAGGTGGTTGCAACTAAACAGGAACATCAAAAACAGTGATTCAAACGAAGTTCATTTAATGTCATGCAGCAATAATTATATTCAAGGGGGGGTACTTTAGGTGATCGTACTGTATTGTTTCCAAAAAGCTAAGATATCTTGGGTTTTACATTCTATTAATGGTAAAACTCCAAAAATACTCAACCTGACATTCTCCATATGGCATCATTTGTTAGATCCTCCTTGTGTTTCACACTCCACACCTCAATTTGTAATACAGGCATTCTGTAACAAGTTTTGAGTCTTCAACCTCAAGTAGAGATATGACATCAACGGAGTTACCTCTTCCAGGCTTGATAACACTGATGTTTATACTAATCTTTATGCATAAAACTGGTGGAAACACCCTTTAAGGATTCCCATCCTCCTATCAACCCAGTAATTCATAAAGACTAGTTCTTTTCTCTGTTCATCTTTCCTACCTGCAAATTGAAGTTTTGTTTTTGGTTTCACAGAATCCTCTTTGTTCTTTTATTCACAACCACAGTGCTGTCCAAAACTGCTTTGTACTGCACTCCTCTCAGCACACAGTGTATGCAAGTGCTTTAAATAATTCAAGGGAAATAGTAAAAAGCAAGTTCCACTTGACTGACAAACTGGAGACAGCATGGCATTAAATATGAATGGCATCCTCCATACATTACATGAGATTTCCTGTCTGGATGCTGCTGTTCTAGACAGTTTGAGCATCGAATCTGCAACAAAACAAAAACATGCACACACCCTAGCTACCCTGCAATGTACATAGACTAGCTCATTGTTAGAGGAAGCTTGAGTTCAGTCAATGATGTGTGATGGTGTGAAACTGCTCACTGGAAGTGGTGCAGGATGTTTCACCTCATTTTATTTCCATGTGTTCTTCACTGTCAAACACAGTGATATAACCTGTCAGAAGTGTGCACGTCTCTTTGATATGGTTCCACTGTGTTCTCTCACCTGCTCTGGTTAAAGGTGTGTATCTTGACGCGGTGGTGTGTGTACTTCTGCAAGATTTTCTTTGTGTCTTCGTCTGTGTTGAAAGAGTTCATGAGGACCAGGGGCACGTCTGTGTTGTATGTCTTGTTCAGGTGCTGTGGGAGAATCAAACACAAGCACAAACTATTTAAACACTTGGCTCCACTGCAGCAACAATGCAGAAAAAGTTTCTACAGGAAATGGGCTCCCACTGTGGTTACTGAGAGGATAACAAAGTTCAAGTCAGAGATAATGTGTGAAATAACGACCTAAGCAGAGAAGCGAGTATTTTATTTTACAGAGATAAGTGAAACTTAAAGTGGATAGAGGAAGATGGTGAAAAGGTTCAATTTCCAGCTTTCCAGTAACAGAAAACAAGGAATGATTCAACTTCTCGAAATCTTGAGCAAGATGATCTTTTTGACATTATTTAACCAGGATGGGTGTTGGCTGGTATTCAGTCTTAAAATCAGTCTTAAAAAGACTCAGTGTCTCATTTGCAGGACTTATAAGAAAACAGACAGTGTAGAACGTGTATCCACTTTTCTGTGTAAAGGTCAACAAGACACTTCAGGATGCTGAAGTGCTCAGTTTGAAACACCCTCCTAATGCTCACACAGGCCATAATACATTACAAACAAACTAAAAACCAAGCATTAAAACATCTTGCCTTCCAGTATGTTGACACTGGGTGTGTGAAAAGGCCTACACAACTAAAGGCAAAGACATGAGGGATGATCTTGACTGTGAAAGTAAGGTTTGTCTACTTTCACGCTGGTCCTTTCATGCCTTGATCATTTTGTCCACAGTTACCCTCTCTGCTATGGAATACAGTGCAGCTCTTGCATACACTGGAAATCTTATAGCTCCTAGATATCGAATTTTCATACTTCTTCAAACTGTCCAACTCTTAAACAGTTTGGTTTATCCAAGTCCCAGACTTAAACCCAGACTTAAATAATTGACATGCCAAGATAAGATGAGATATTGTACACGTTTCCTTGGTTGTATTTGAAGTTGTGTTATTCTTAACAAGATATATTTGTGGTTTTAAGAACCAAACATCATCTCAATATAGATTTACATCTCCTCTCTCAAGCTTCTCCCTGGAGCTCTGGAAAGAAGAGGTCATTTAGTGCTTGTGTCATTAATATGAATGAGCCTCTCCTCTGAGTGGCTGATTAGAATGGCTGTGAAGGGGGTGGGTGGTGACTGTATAGTTGTGACACTGCAACAACCATGATAATCCTGCTTGTTTAAAGGTGCAGTTACCCAATATGAGCTGTGTACATTTCTCTGTGGATTGAGAATTTTGAACCATGAGACATTATTTAAACTAGCACAGTGCCTGTAGGAAGTATGTATCCCTATAGAAAAGTGGAAGCTTCAGTAGATTTTGGACTGTGTTGGACTGTTTCATAGTCCTAATAGGCAAAGTGTACATTGAGTAAGTCATGGACATATACTAGATAAGGAGAAACATGAAACTACAGTTATTATAGGGAAAAGGCTACAATTTATGTTAAAAATGTGGATGTCAATCTACATTTAATTTTTTAATTGCGTTGATCGGCCAAAAAAAATTGATTTGTGATGAATCTCATACATTTCCCTGTACTGTGTAACAACCTGGGCATGTACTGTTATAGGTTCATGAATAAATGAGTTTAGGCCCAGATTCTGTTATGTTAGGCGATAGTGCTGGGATTTCCTGAGGGTCTATGATCGCATGAGCAATAAAGTAGCAGCTAATCTAGTTAACGTCTTAGTGTGTGTTTTTTGAGAGACGTTACGATACTTTTATTATGTTGGCTGCAGGATCGGTGCAGAAAGAAACAGGACAATGGACCTTTGAATTGTAACGAAAGCGCTGGAAAGCAACATGAGGAGGAGCTGTGATACAGAACAAAAGAGTTGCTGCAGGATAGGGCTGTGATATGTAGGTCTATGGGATATTAACTTTTAATAATAATAAAAATCTTTTCAATATCCATCAACAAAAATTCCACAATAAAGGATATACACCATTGTGCCAATGTGCAAGTTATATTTAAAAGGGGAGGTTGATCTGACAAACAGTCAGAGAGATACACGAGCCACAGACACAGAAATGCTCCTTGCTTTTATAGATAGATGATTAAAATCTAACCATGACCTTTGGGGATTTTATGGATATCTATGTGCTTTAAAAGAAATTGTGAAGAAACTGAGGACATTACCTCAGTGTCCTTAATGGTAAAGGCTGGTTTTCAGTATATAAGTGTTGCTCTCAGTTTGACTGTTTTTGTATCTGTGTTTGAACTGAAAAGCCACTCCAAACAGGTCTGCAGATCTCTGATCTTAAAAACTTGCCTGTGCCTTTAAGAGCTCCTGATCATACACTTACAAAAACCCTTAAGCAACAACTTTACAACCACATTACTTCACTCAACTTTTCCAACTCGATCGGACCAGTAAGATGATAGTGAACTCGTGAGAGAGGTGACTTTTCTGCAGCAAGGTGGCGCATTTCCAGTAAGCTTGTCCTTTGTCAGATCTTTCCATGTCTGCCTCTCAGTGAGAGTGTGCAGATCTCTATGCTGAAGTGGTCCAAAGTAAATGTGTCCGTCTGACTGAGGCAGCACAGTGGATGAGTGGGGCGTTCACACTCAGGATATGTGGTTACGGGACGGTGTGTATGGGATCCATTTTCTCTCCTTCTAAACAGGCCTTTTCAGTCAGGAGGAGGTAATCTGACCAGACCTGAGCAGAAAATGGAGAGCAGTGACTCGGACACAGAGAGCAGTGTGTGCTGGGAGCAGGGAAGAGTCCCATGGGGCTGTTATGAAACACACACAAATATAATACTCAACCATGCATACCCAACATAAACTAAGTTCTTACAACTGTATCAAACTTTGTTCCAACTCTTATTTTCCCCAAATTATATTATTTATTAGTTGAAATGAATAGGAGGTTATAGTTTCAACTGGGAAAAGCTGTTTGAAACTGTGATTATTGAATTAATTTAGTAAATCAATAAAGAGCATGAATTGAATTTGAAACCACATGAATGATTTGGGGGTGGTCGTACTGCTGGTCTTAGGAACATGTTTTTTATTTATTTTAAATAGTAAATGTCATGTCTTGATCCATGATCGGGCACAAATAACTTCCCTACCCCTCAACACACACACACACACACACACACACAAACACGCACACACACAAACACACTCCTCTCCTCCAGCACACAGCCTTCTCTGTTTCCCTGCCAATCCTGCAGACCTGCCCGCCTGCACACCAACAGATCCTCTTTCACTACAACAACCCCCTGATCTCACACTGGACTCCTTTCAAAAGGCTCTCAGCTTATTTTCAGAAACGCATGTCTCGCCTCCAACACCTGAGATAATGAAGCAGTAGGAGCAGGGAGCAGGGAGATGCAGCACCACAGAGAGAAGGGAACATTTCTTCTAATTTTCAACTTATTGCGAGTAATTTTCTCCCCTTAATCCTCTGATGAAACACTTCAGGACACTCATGGAAACACAAACACCAGACAAATATTACTACTTCAGACCAAAGAACACTACACGGAACAGATGTTTGCACTACATCACTTCCTACTTCCTTGTCCCACCCATTCTGACATCACAGCCACATCACATGTGCTGGTGTGTCAACGCTCCACTGCGTGACCACACCTCTTGATGTGTGACAACACCCAACTGTGGATCCCGCTGCCAAAACCTAGCCCACAGTAAGAATGCTGTTGGCCGTGAGAAAAAAATCTGGAGGCTGTGACGAGCTAAGAAAACTTAAAGTTATTATCCATTTGTGGATTTATGGACCGAGGAGGGAAATTTTATGACTAATAAAAACAAACAAACACAAGAACACGAATAATCTCATTAAGAAAATAGAGGCAAGAACAACTCCTTAAAACACAGAATGTGAGTGAGAGTTAGAGCTTCACGAGTGCCTTGAAATGATTCATCCTACTTCTCAATGATCCAAAAAACATCTATTTGGTTCTTATGCCTAAATGAAAGAAGAAGTGTGGTTTGGTGAATGGGAAGTTACAGACTCCTTCCTGTCTGTAATTTAAACCTTGTGTCTTCTACACTGTCCTCACTGTGAATAACAAAGATTAGACCTTCCACTCTTATTTGTTTCCTTTTCATTCTTGTATTACCAGACCTGTTGTGTCTTTATATTACATTCACCCTGACCTCATGCAGAATAATCTGGTCTAGCTGGACTCCCTGTGTTTTGGTAAATCAAACATTGAGTTGTATGAATTTCTTAAAGGTCCCATATCTTAGAAAGTGAGATTATAATTGCTTTTTGATTACAAGGAACGTGTAGATGTTATATAAATATTGTCCAATGTTTCGAAACATTTAATCCACAGAGGAATGCACACAGCAAATATTCATAGTCTTAAAATGAGACCTCTATGAATTGTGATATCACAACTATACAGTCATCACCCCCTTTCACCGCCATTAATATCAGCCAATCAGAGGAGAGCAATATTAACGACACAGACACAAAACAACCTGTCTTCCTGTCTTCTTCCTAGAGCTCCAGAGCGAAGCTTGATAGAGAAGATGTAAAACCATAACGAGATGGGTTTTATGTACCATAAAACCACAAATATATCTTGTTAAGGATATCACAACTTCAAATAAAACCTTTAAAGCATATCAGAAAAGTCAATGCTGAGACAAAAGTGCACCAAGCATATGGTTTCTCTCTTTATAGGTAAATGTTACCACTGTCATGTAGGCAGCACAGCTTTAATATATTATTTAATCTATTCTTTGACAATACTTAAAACAATTCATAGAATGAACAAAGTAAGTCTGCTTTCAGTCCACTACTGATTGATTTCTATACCTCTATCTGCTGCACAGTGAGGTCCAGGAATGTGTTCTCATTGCGAACACTGATCAGACTCTTGGGGCCCTTGCATCCCATGCTGGTGCCCAGGCCTCCGTTCAGCTTCACCACCACCAGTTTGTTCAGGCTGTCGGCCACGCTGTCCGGCAGGCCTCGAGCGGCTATCTTATCATAGGGCTGGATCTGGAGGGGAGGAAGATGGACAGAGAGTCAGAGGAAACAGCCACAACAGCAACAAATCACAATTCTTGGAATTTTGATTTAATTTCTTTCAAGTTTTTAAGCACTCTGGTGTTTCTGGTACACACATCCCACAGAAAACCTTTGCATCAATAGAGTTTGGGATAATTTTATGTATTGTTTTTGTTATATTTGACTACTTATTGAAAATAACTTGTTAGTGATTATTGCCTGGAAGATGCAGAACAGAGAAAACCGCTTCGAGCGTGGGCTGATTAATTAGCAACTGAGAAGACAGAGCTGCATAATGGGCTGAACTGACATGAAAATGTGAAAATGTCACATATTATTAATTTGTATTGCTGCTTTTTGTGATTTTTTATAAACAACAAGAAATACAAAAGAAATGCTACATGCATTAAAAAAACAAATGAGATAAGCACATAACGCTTTTTTTGTATGTGAATGTGCAGATAACAGCAATTACAACGGCTTAATGCACAACACAGCCAGTTTCGAATGTGGTCTTCAGCACTTCTGTTGGCAACGATGCAAAAATCATTGGAGTAGGGTGTGTGTATGTGTATGTATGTGTATGTGTGTGTGTGTGTTTGTGTGTGTGTCTGGTTACATTACTGGGTCAATACTCCAGCTCAGTGTATTCACACATCATGTATTGACTCCTTTAATTCTCTTCCACGGAGAAAAAAGGAGTAAAGAGGGAATAAGAAAATTGGTCGAGACTGCTTGAGTCCACCGATCTATTAGCATTTTCTGATGCAGGGACATTGATTTGTCAAAATTCACACAAATTTAGTAACCGAAAGTGAATCTACAGCAGGGTCTGCTTTCAGCAGCAAACATACTGCTTTCCCACTGGTGTTGTGTTTCCCTAAAGTTTTTCCAGCTTGAATTCATTTCATTGTTCCACAAAGAATTCTTAAAACAAAGTTTAAAAAAAAAAAAAGCAAAACTGTGAGTAATGCGCAGAAGCATCCAGACACACCAAAATCCCGACCAGATGTTACAACAGCTTTTTGTTGTTGGGTGTCAGTGTATCAGAATTTTAGTCCAGCTCAGTGCAAGTTTGCAGGCACATAAAACAAGTGTGTCAGAGCTGTGATTATTAGATGGTTGGTATGTGTATGTGTGTGTATAAAGAATTGAAATAGCCAGGGTCGTTCTGGGTCTTTCTCTGGTGAAAGCTGAGCCATCGTTCTGTGACAACATACCACAGACCTGTTGGAAGCTAGAAGGCCTCTCCCCTGGAGTTTATCTGCTGTACACCCTCCCCCACCCTTACACCCCCCCTCACCTCACCCCACCTGGTGGATGGTGTTACAAATACAACAGACAACCTCGAGATAGCTGCCGCTCACGCTTTGTCCTTCACAGATGGGAATTGGTTGTCTTCCAGACACAATAAAGCCATGCTTCATGGTCAAAAGTTGTGAAATGTGTTAACTAATTTGCACGATAAGGACTTAGATATATAATAAAACAACCTGCTACTATTGTGAATTTAAAAAAAAAAGGATTGGGAGAAATTCAGAGTGTTAAAATGTAAGAGATAGGCCTTTAGTGGAAGTGTGTAGTTGGAGTAGTGTGGAACAAAATGTATTTTTCAGCTGGGATCCTCCATCCTACCCCTGTACCCCTGAAGGGAAACAGCTTCCACTCCCAGATGTTAATTTCCTCTTTCTAAACAATACAGATGAACAATGATTTTTTTCCCTCCTTCTGTGTGTATGTGTGTACATCCAACTTGAACAGAATATTTAGTGGCCTGCAGGGACCCTTTTTTTAACCAGAGTGCAGGGATAAAGCCGTTAGGTCTAGATAAAGTTGTTTTCTAGCTTTGATTGACACGCTGCTGTCAGCTGCAGGACTGAGCACCTAAAAAAACAACTCCAACTGGCATTTTAACTATAGCAAAATGCTGATGGATTGTGGTTTAAGAGTGACACAAATACATGCCGAAGAATTTAAAACTTTGTACAACTAAAATATGTTTTTTGCACAATGGGCTGCATTTGTATAACGCTTTCTAATCTTGTCAACCACTCAAAAGGTCAAGCATCTTGCCCAAGGATCGACACGAAGCCCAAATAAGCCAAGAATCTAACCGCCAATCCTCAGACTGGTGGAAAAATGCTCTATCTCTGAGCCTGCCTGGAGTCAAACTACATTGACTTCAAAGTTTGTTGACAAGAAAAATGTAGAGGAAGCACGGGGTTACTGCAAGTTGGAGAAACACATAATACATTATTTAATTTGTTGTTGACCTTGTCCATCAATGTATTGTAGACCTGGGTAGCAGCATGCTAATTTTTCTGAGTGGCAACTTGTGGTATTGCAACAAAAAATCCCATGCGACCCAAGAAGCCTGAAACAAGCCTGTAAAACTTTTGCCAGGACAACCCCAGCTATAACCCTGTTAATTACTGATCTTTGTATTCTACCTTTTTACATCATAGAATTTGTATCTGTAAAAAACCTAATGGCCAGCGAATTAAATGACTCAAGTGTGAGTTTTTCCGCAATTTACAGGTTCTCATCGCCCCGGGGCATGATGGGAGGCCCCAGGGCATCATGGGGGTGTGACACTACTGATCACTCTCTATGGGTTGCATAACGCAGAAATAAACCCGGAAGTCAGGAACTTTTTCAGCGTATTAGTCGCTCACAGACAGATTAGTCTGTGATCCAGTTCTATAATCCATTCATGCCCTTTCTGCGTTGCTACACCGATGTGACACTGGACGCTGGGTTGAAGTGCACACTGGATTTCTGATGTATAACTCCATGGTGCCTAATCAAGACCAACAAGCAACTGTCACAAATATCTGCAATGAAATCAGAAACACTCATATGTGTGAGGGAATGATTAATGCCTATAATCTGTAACCTTACCGTTAACTCACTCTCTAGGATTTTGTCTGACATTCCAACATTTTTTTTCTAACTTGCTTGTATGTGACACAGCTTCCAATCCTAGACCCAAGGACAGGAGTGGTGCAGAGCTCAGTCATTCTTCACTATAAAAGCTGAACATTTCTGCTGCTGTTTGTGTAGACGTTGGAAAACTTAGTCATTTATAATGCCATGTTCACATGGCAGCACGGGGTGAGAACTGAATACACTTGTTTAATTAAATTATAAACCAAATGATTTTATTGTTTTACAGAATTATGTTGATTATCATGCGTGTCTGACTCTCAGAATTAAAGATAATTATTGCGGCTAGAGAAGAACTACAGCTGTTCAAGTAGTTTTTTCTGGGAAGTTGTTGGCCGTTTTCTAATGGCAAGTGCTGATTAAAAGTGATAAACCACTATCAGACAGTCACACCAGTACTCATCAAATTGAATGCCAAAAAGGATATAAATTATACAATGTGATTGAAATAATACTGACTAAGTCAAGGAATAAATTTAACAGAGGAAATGTAAATGTAATATTCCTCAAAAGCTTAAATAATGAAACTATTGTACACATAACAAGACACAATTATGCATACATTTGGCAAATGCCTATAATTGCCTATTGTTGCCATATGGCAATTCTATGCAAATCGAAATAGACCCTTTCTATTTTTGCCCTAGAATATAGGTCTGAATTCAGATTTGCTGCAACAAATGAGCCCTGGAGGTCCACAAGTTTATCTATCAGCAATATATACCTACACCTACCTACACCTACCTACACACACACACACACACACACACCCACCCACACCCACACACACTCCTTCAAAGTTAAAGGACCCAGTAAAACATAGATAGATTTTACATTATTGCCTTTTAGTCAAATTGAGGAAAATCAATTGCCAATTGGCAACGCTATGCAATAAAGTTAATGCTAACAAAAATATTACTGATTTTATTATTTAATGATTAAAGAAAAGAGCTCCTTTGTCCTTTTTAACCTCTTTCTTTCATTTCATTTGACTGCACAACTTAAAAAATGCTTTATATCGTCAGATAAGATGATTTATTTGACATTTTTAGTATGTCCAGTTCCTGAATAAAAACACAAAAAACACAAAAATCAAACAAGGTTTAAAAGAGTATAAAAATAAAAAAGTTTCAATCAATTATTACTGCAACAGGCCAGACTGATATCTTGTCTCAGTGTCAGTAAATTAGAATGAAAAAACTAGTGAATCATTATTTGGTTGGGGGATATTATAATTCCAGTGGCTGTCTTTGCCAATGGTTAAGTAAGTTTAATTTTCCTTAGGTTCTCATGTCCTTTACTCTCAATCTCTAAGATCGAATGCTACCAATAGATCTTCCTCTTTAAACTCTTATCTTCTTACTTATTGGAACACACTCTCTCTGTCTTATTACTGCATGCCACTGTCATTTTCTACTTCACTTAACGTTAACCCTGTTTCAACCCTCGTCTCGTCACTTTCCTCTTCCAGGCTCTCGTTTTCCCTCTGCCTCTGTCTGTTTATGTAGAGCTCATTTCCTCTTTGTGCACTCCATTCATTTCTTGCTTCTCCATCTTTCTCTCTGTCTTTCTCCAGCTTCGTAGTTCGTAAACATAAATGAGGTGGCTCAGAAGTGGAGAGTGATGACTCCATACTCGTTACAGAGCGAGGAGGGAAAGACAGATGAAGCATTGTGTTTGTGTGCTAGTGTGTGCGTGTTATAGTGTGTGTGTGTGTTTGGTGAAAAGGTCCAGTGCCAGGCGAGCAACTGAGGAAGTTTTGTAAATGTTCAGTGAGATAGAACTAAACATGGCCAACAAACAGCCCAGTAACATCTGGCATGAAATCGACTGAACCTTTTAGATTGTTTTTGGTAATACAACTGGGACCACAAGTTCCATTTCCCAACAGGGAAACCTCCTACTGGGCAACATATCTCGTTTGTTTTACTTGCCAGTTTGTTTATTTGTTTAATTGGCAGTACAGTAATGGAGGTAAATCTGAAATTACAAGTTCCTTTGGGCAAGTACCTTAGAAAATAAGCTTTGTACCATCTACTGGCCAACAAGTACTTTCTGAAGAAGATGTGTATATTTCTTTTATTTATTACGTTTCAATTTTACTTCATTTAAAGAGGGTTACAAGTCAAATATTGCATGTTATGGAAATATGTGACAACCTGTACTTAGGGGAACAAATGTCTAATGGCATACTGAGAACACTTAGATAACTTATGTCAATGTTATTGTCAGTGACAGAGGAGGCAGAGTACCAGAAAAGCATGCTGGCGTGTATACTGCTAAATGCGACCGGATGCACCCGTCTCTGAAATTCTTCAAGATTAATAGATTAAATTGTGTATAGCCTGGGACCCAGGCTCTGGCTTTGATCAAAATGTGATCATTTCATTGGATATGATTATTATATTCCTGTATACACTGAGGGCATACTTGCATATTTTACTGTTGTGTTTATTACAGCACTAATGTTCACTCAGTTATTGTATTCCATACTTTACCACTCTGTTTATATTGTAAGATGTTATGCAATCGATCCACAGCTGCAGTCTTTTAAATTTTCCAGTAATGTTGTGAGTCATATTTTCCACCGTTACAACAAAAAAAAAATCCATGAAGATGAACCCACTCTACTGAACCAGCCCCTGTTCCCCACCCCCCAAAAAACACAAGCCTCAGTGGCACAACAGGGAGATCTGATTTATGAATTTTTATGTGCTGTGATTTTATTAAACATCTAATTAAGGAACTGACATATTTAGCTGAGGCCCAGACACATTTATCCATCTATGAAAGCAAGGTCTGTGCGTCTGGGGCCCATCAATCTATGACTATCAGCTTTCGGATCAAGCTCGTTCATGGCACAATGGTGTATACCATTTTTTGGGAGGTTTTTGGATGGATGTTCAAAGCATCATTATTATCATTAAAAGTTAAAACCCCTGGTGCTGTGGTGGTGTAGAAAATGTAAAAAGTACAAAGTAAGACATTTATCATAAGTCCGACTTTACTTGGCCTATCAACACAATTTCAAAACTGATATGTAGATTGACATCTGAACTTTCAACATAAACTGAAGTTTTTTTCTTACAATAACTATATTTACATGTCTGCAAACCAGCACAGACACATGCACCATATTTAGCTATTTTCATGTGCTGCCTTAGACTACTCACACATTTTGACTGACACAAAACATTGCTTTCAGACTTCAAAGATCCTCCTTTGAGGCCAAAGTGAATGAGAAAGGTTTGCACTTTTAACTCTCTTAATCCTCTACTTTGACGCTCACACAAAAGATAGAAAGTCAGCATTTAGGAAACTGAAGGCGAGAACTGAGGGCATCCCTTGTGACCAAAAGCTATGGATGACCCATAAAAATGGGCTTTTCAGTGAAAGAAAACAAGGAAATCCTGCACAACCAGCTCAAAGTAGCAATGATGACTTGGCACTTTGATTGACTTTGCTAGTAATGGAATAACAACAGCAGCGTCAAAAAGAAACCTCGACTCCAGTAGCCTCTCACACTGTGATCTTGATATGAACATGATACTTACTTTATTGTAACAGCTACAATATTAAACAATTTTTATAAAAATAATAATATAATCAAAATAAACACTCTGGAGATATTTACTTGTAATGAAGTACTGTGCATTTATTTTGTATGCAATATTGCTGCTTTTACTCTACCCAACTACCTGATGTACATTTGTCAATTAAGACTATCTAACAGCCCAACATACCCTAATTTGGACAACCTGAACGTATTGTACTGTCAAATGTCTCTGTGTGGCTCTGAATGTTGCACTGCTACTATGTAATCTGCTCGATGGTCTTTGAACTGCAACTCATTCTGTTTTGCAACTCATAAGATGCTCTGGATAGCAACATTAGCTACAACCTTAAAAATGCACAGCATATTCAATTTTATCATTTTGTCTCTAGTGGGAATCAAGCTTCTTCTCATACAACTGAGCTCTCTCCATTGAACAGCACGGTTTATGACTCGCTAATACTTTGCTCCAGCAATATTCCACATAGCATTGAGATGGAACAAATGGGACACAAGGGACAATGAACACAATGTTCCATCCGTCGGGTAATTGACCCATACAAATCCCCATCTCAAGAAAGCGTGGTAACAGCTGAGGTGTATGATTTAATGGACAAAAGCAATTAAGGATGCATGAGAAAAAAGTAGGGGGCATTTTTAACCAATAGCAGCATCCTGATTCATTTTTCACACATTCAATCAATAATTGTTCGGTAGAAAAAAAGCAGTCCCACAGTGATCTGAATGCAAGAAAGTAAATAAATATTTGTTTATTAAAGTACATTTTCTTTATTTATTTCTTTAAATATTGTCCTAAAATTTCCTGGCCATTGCTCTGTGCCTGGAACTCGTTAACATTGTCTTTTGTTACAAACTGCACAACTTGGTTTCAGTGTAGAGTTTTGAAAAAGAGACAAACACACTGATACTACTTGTTAATAACCTTATCTGTCTGTCCACAACATTTAAACTAACCTTTCAAACCTTGCAAAGTATGGAGACAAAGGGTCTATTTTTTTTTACATTGGAGGTTCCAAGTTAAAAATATCCCCAAAACATTTTAGACTCTGCAAATGAAGCGTATAATTTCCTGTAAACCTAAACGAGTGATACTGCATCAGGAAATCAGATGAATGATTTACAGTTTTGTTTATCAAAGTCAAAACAAACCCAGACTTAAGTGACGTGCCAAGATGAGATGAGAAAAAGGTGACATGTACCCTTACAAACTGTCACGAGCTTATTAACTACAGTATAACCTTTAAAAAAGGTCCCATATTTTACACTTTGCCTGGGTTTTATTTGAAGTTTTGATATATAACAAGATAGATTTCTGCTTTTAAGTACCACCATAGTTTTATACCTCCTCTCAAGCTTCTATTTTGAGTTCTAGAAAAAAAAAGGTCATTTTGTGTCAGTCTCATAAATATTCATGAGCCTCTACTCGGATTTTAATGTCTGTAAATGCAGAAGGTGACTGTATAGGTGTGACATCACAACAGAGCAATTATAACCTCACTCTGTACAATATGGGTCCTTTAAATGAAGGTAACCTAAATAATTGTGCTGATAAAAATGATTATCATTCCAAACAATCCCTCTATAGATGCCATATGAAATTCAGTCAAGAATGTATTTTATTTATTTATTAACAACTGAAATCAACATTTGACAAAGTTAAAAGGAAAAGCAGCAACTGGTATATGCAAATTAGAGGAAACTGTCATATTGATGATTCATTTGTAAGATTGTACACTAAGGTATGTAGTCCGTTTGCAAACACCATTAATGTCACATACTTCTGTAAAATCCAAACCGGTTTAGAGTGGTGCTTCCAGTTGGGGCACGTTGCACACGTCTATTTTTCGCATCATTAAATAAGAACATTACTTACTTACTTATTTCAAATCCTGTGTTTGCCTCTAATGAGTGCCATCAAGGATAGGTTTGCATTTTATTTAGCCAAGTTGTTATTTTATATGTTGAAAAGAAAATATAAAGATCTTATTTGTGCTTCTTTAAACTTGATACAGCTTCATGATAGCTCATCACGATGACTCACAGTTGTTGGGGTGAGAGTTTCCTCATGTGAAGCTGGGAATAAGAACATACTACTGACTGAAAAAACTGTACATGCTGGCTTTCTTTTTGAATATTAACCCATTTGATTACACCTATAGTTACAAAAGACTATATATCTTTTTCATGGCTGACATTTTTTGAATGAATATTTTAAATGGACAACATATTTGTGGCTGTGACTCTCCACAGTTGTAAAACCCTAGGTAAAGCAAAACTTTGCCTCACAGTATTACAAACCACTATGCAGTGTTCTGGAATCAGATGAGTCTTCAAATTCATAAATGTATCATTCAAATTGTATTTCCTGGATTGTATTTCAATGGATTTCTGGATTGTAACTCATCTATAATTGTGGCCACACACCACCACCACAATAGGTCAGAGGCATTTCTGTTACACATCGGACATTAAGGACTTCTTGGTGTATTCATTATTGCTTTCTGTATTAATCATTTTAATTTACTAAACAACAGTTGCTCATTGAACACAGAATCGTAGATTTCATGGTAAAGGAGGGGAAGTGTTCCAGAGCTTTTATTCCCCTTCTTTACTTGGTTACAAGCACAAACACTCAAACACATTAATCACACTTACCGAGTCTTCTGGAGGTCTTTGTATCTTGATCCACTCTACAGACGGCCCTTTCACCCGCAGAAATCTATTGAAAAGATTCTCAAATCCCTCAAAGTCTTTCTTGGATACCTGAAAAACACAAAGATTTAATTTACTCACAAAAAAGGCTGACTGAGGTTTCCCAAGGATTAAGTCATGAATACAGTTCTACCCAACCACAATCCTAATTCACTTGTCCAGAATGATGAACACTGTAGTAATTGCTTCTCAAAGTCCACCATTATACAGGGTAATTAAGGGCAGTTGAACAAACTGACAGTAAAGCTGTAACACTGATAGAGTGTATTTTTCTAAATTGTACTTCTCACTGTGATTTTCAATCATGAAAAGAGGGAAACATCTGAGTCATCCTTCTTGGCACTTGTTTATCATTCCTTCCTTCCACTGCACTTTATTACTCCTCACTTTTAGTCATTTTTAAGGCAGTTATGTAATCTGGGAATTGGAACTTTTTCTGTTGCTACACTGTCAGCTGATCGCCTCAAATGTAAAATATGGGTCTGATCATCTGGACTTACACAGTGACATGTGAGGTGTAACTGCTGCTTGCTGTGGCAGCCACTTATTATATAGATACAACCGCTCACCTTCACTATTCTGCCTTAATTGGGAATTTTTCTGCTATGATGATTATAAGGCATAACCCATCAGATCACTGTGCAATAATATCATAGCACAAAGCACAGAGAGAGAGAGAACTATTACTTTAGAGGTAGACATCATTACTCACTTAGTTAAAACAAGAGGACAAAAACACTGATTTTAACTGTGTTGTTATTCATGGAGGGTAAACCAAATAAATAACCATGTTAGTGGCCTGTCACTGAATAGCTTTATATTTATATCAGTTTATACTGGAAAAAACGCCTACTTCAGCCAGTGTGTAACAATGAAAGTGTTTGTTCTCTACATCTGAGTGTACATAATGCATATGGACATTTTGCATAATAGTGTTTACTGTGTTCAGAATAGCTTTTTATGTGAGCACACCTGACAGTAAGAATGCATGAAGAAGAGTGCTGGGCTCTCCTGTGTGTGATTGACTGTCCCTTCTGGCTGGCTATCATTCCACCTCCTGTAATTGCTGACAGTTTAAACGTGGCTGGGTAATATCTTGAGAGGTAACAGAAAAGTACCATGTACAGTCCGTCTTCGTCTCAAGGTCTGTGATTGTTTTATATCAAAGGAAATTTTAAAAAAAAAAGGCAAGGGACAAAAAGAAGCTTTTTTTTCTGCTATTTTGGACAGAGTTTTAGATTTCGATATCAGGTTTTCATTCATTCACTGATGTGGCTTTAAAAAAAGTCTTCACTCCCAACGTCAGAATCAATTTGAAGCACACAGCACAAATATAAAAAGTCTCAGTTGGGCTGGATCACGCCAATGACACATTATTTTATGATTTAGGCTGAGTAAATGAGTGAATGTTTGCACAAGAGTCTTGCCTTCTATAATTTTATTATGTATTCCTTACGTATGTGTCTGCAAGCGTGTAGGTGGAACCCTTACTGGCACTGTGGCACAGTATGTGTCACTTTTGTGTTTTCCCAGCGTTTGTCTGTGACCCCTCCAACTCCTGAATCAGAACCAGATGGTGGGAGAGAAAGAGGAAGGGCGGAGAAAGAGAAGAGTGAGTGTGAGAGTACCGCTTTCTCTGCCCCTGTGGCAGTGTCCAGCAGCTTCTCCAGCTCCGTGTGCATGGAGCTCTCCAGCTGCTGTCGCATCATTTCCTGGAATTGAGCCATCCCTCCGTTGGCTACTCCTTTACTCAGACCTGGACAGACAACATTGCAGAAGATGAAGGGGGAGAGGGTTTTTAACACCGCATCATAGTTGTCTTCTAACATACTGAAGTTATTCTCAGGTACCTCTTAGCCTACCTCACTTCACTTTTATTGAAGAGTTCAAAAATACAGTGACAGAAATTAATTATGATACAGCTTTAAAAAGATGGCATTAGAGCCAAGAGCTGTACGTGTCCTAGAAGAGTCAAGCTCATGGTATAAACGTACAATTATAATGAATATTAACCACATACCAATACTGATTGATATTCATAAATAACATGATAAGGAAAGCTTATTGGTAAGATTTTAATAAGAGAAGGTATTTAGGAGTGTGAGGTGTGGGAGACCTTGAGAATCAACACATGTAACACAATGTTCTGTATTTAAGTGATTCCTGTCCCATCTTACAGCATTCTTCAGATTGGTTGGTAGAATGAACATACCCAAGTAAGAACACGACAGAATAATTAACTGCTTCTGGCCTAAAGTCAAAAACATCAGGAGGAAACAGGCCTTTCTGGTAAAATGAGATGACAGATAGATCACGTGACACCATAGGAACAAGGAAACGCAAAAAGATTTTGCAGTAGATCACCTATTCAAAGATTTCAGAATCCCACATCAGACTTTTGTTAATGAAATATCTTAAGAAATCTTTTTTGTCTTAAAGTGCAGATAAAATTACAGCTGGTTAACTGTTGATAGCAGTGTGTCCATTATGATAAATGGTTAACACTTTTAAAACTAAAGTAATTCAGTTATTCAATCGATTGTGTAAATGGACTGTGTACATATGAATTCACACAATTCAGCTCAGTAATCCTCTGGTGGCTAAATGTCTGTAGATTTGTTCAAATCCTTATCCATCAAGTTTGTGACTTTATACCACACTAATAATAGTAACAGTCACCTAGGTGATTGTTTGGGCAATTAAATGAACTGTTTTCCTGAGAAAGAATGTCTCAAAAAAGTTAATCAACTATCATCTGGAAGTAATCTTCTCTTCAAAAGTCATTAAAACAATAGAAAAGAGTGTGGAGAATATGATAATGATCAAAAACCACACCCCAAAACCAACTGTCACTGGCACATTAACCTGCTGTGTGATGATGGCGATAACATGTGAGCCCATGCCAAGCTGGATGCTTAGTTTTCTGAAACTTCCAACGTCACCTAAAAGCCCCAACATAATTTTTTTAAAGAAGTCTGTCGACATTTTCCTAATCAATTCATCACACAATTTTTAAAATTTAATTTGTAAAGTGGTGTGTGTGTGTTGTGTTCATGTACAGATGAGCAGCGCCTCTATTTAGAGTAATGAATTTACTACCCACCTCCAATACAATCAATAGACTAGAGATACAGAAGTTATCAACTCTTAAATTAATTGCCAACTATTTTGATGATAAATGATTATGAAATTAAATAAAAAAACAACTGACAACTGTATATAATTGTTAGTTTGATCCCTACAATATATACAGTATGTACTTGGCAAAGGATAGTATTTATGTGGTGATAATGGAAAATGTAAATAGAATCATAATATGCATCCTATAACTGTTACATCTCAGATATCAGAGATTCCATCCTTTCCATAAAATGTGTAAATCATTGCTTCCAACTTTGACAGGAATTAGGCTAAACAGATCATTTGGTGGATCATACGGTGTCTTTGTGTCTTAAGTCCCTGGTAGTTGATTTGACAGCCAGTGCTTTCTGAAGACATAGTGAAATGCATTTTAAAATGCCTAGAAGGTAGGAAAACCAAATTAAGAAATTTTTTAAATCAGGAAAATTAAAAAAAAAAAAAATACACGAATAACTCTTCGTATTCATCTGGGATCATAACTATAGTTCATTCTTTTTTTCAGCCTTTATACATCATAGATTAAAAGAGTGGAATACCCACATATCAGTGATGGGGAGAAGTTTCAATACATGTATTAAACTACTAATTCTAGTACAATCTGCTTGCTTGTAGTTCAAATAAATTCAACATTTTAGTAGTCGGTTTCTTTTTTGGACATTTTGGAGAGGAGTTAACTACTGGAACTACAATAAGAGACAAATAGAAAAGACATAAATTACACTATTTTTTCCTCATCACTACCTGGACCATAACTCCATTCTCCCTGTACTACAAAAGATGCTGCTCTGAAGACCAAGCTGATAGATGAATGTTGTCATGAACAAGTTGCCGTCAATATAAACAAAAGTTTAAAACTAAATACGCATCTGCATAAAATTCCAACATATTTCTATTATTGTGTGAATGAGAAGTAGCTTTTGGTACACTATGGAGTTAGTTTCCCTTTCTATTTGATTAATTTCTCTTAATGTTAGCCTAGATTTAATTGTTTTCTACTGCATTGCCGAGGTTATTACATTTCTCATAGAGTAGTTTGAACTACTTTTTCCAAGTAATTACTTTAGTTAACCAAACTATATTTATCTTGAAGAGTAGCTTTGCGATTCAACTTCTTCCAGTGTGGAGTAATTGTAAGCTTGTAAAAAGTCTACTTTCTGAGTGGCTTCCCACAACTACTCACCTTCTACATAAAGTGCCATGTTTCAGCTGCCAGGTAGAGGCCACTTCAACACATATAACAAGATAAATCCCCAATAGCGTTTTAAGTTAAATATTCCAGAGAGCATTCACCAGGAAAAAAGTGTCATTGACAACACATCCTACAAAATATATATATATAAAAAAAAGTTTCCTTGAGGTATTCTAAACCAGTCATTCATTCAGAGGTGTTCAACCCTTAAGGTCCATTCACCACTGGAGCTCAAGAGGATAAGACATTCTGTCTTACCTCATGTGCCCATAAAAAAAGAGCAAAACAAGGACACATTCATCCGATCACACTTATCTCTCTGGACAGAAGCCAAGTACCGTCCCTGAACATGAAGCTGGACTGGTTCTAGCAGGATCTTTTATTGCTTCTTGCCGTGTCTGGCTCTCATTTTCCAGCCTCAACGCCGTAATCCACGTCACAACTCCTGGCTGTGAGGTTTCTGTGTGTGTGTGTGTGTGTGTGTGTGTGTGTGTGTGTGTGTGTGTGTGTGTGTGTGTGTGTGTGTGTGTGTGTTGTTGTTGTTCGCCTCGCCCCCCAGCCGGATTCATTTAATGACCTTATTGTCATTCAGTATTTTTCTTTTAGACCAGAGTCCACTCACGCAACCAACAAATTAGACTCCTGTAAATTATTAACCGGGTGGGATGCACATTATATAGTGGCTCCATCCGATTGAACTGCCGGCATGACAGGGAACTTCATACGATACAGCAGGCTGCGGAAATGAATGATGCATGGGTGTAGAAGGACGGTGTGTACTCAAGAAACGATGGATAATACCGCTACTTCCAGAGTAGAAATATAAAGACCCCTGAACGCATCATGTTAAGGACGGATAATACCGGAACACCACGGAGGAAAACGGCTGCTTACGGCAAAAAAAGAAGAAGAAAGCGGAGGCTACACAGCAGCTAACTCAACCTCTGTAGCCTCCACACGTCCCAGTTCATTTACTGGATTATGTCACGAGTCAAAAGTGGTGAAATGCGCACATATTTAAAGCCATGTTCTTACTGTGTGGCTGTAGGATGCTGGCGGAAGGAAAGTCGATGGGCTCGGCCTGGTGGTCCAGCGGCTCTAAAAGGACCACGGCGCTGAATTTAGTTTTTGAACCGGGCTTTCACCTTAACACAGTGGGCCTCTGTTTCCTTTCAACACCACTGAATACAAACACAAAAAATGGCTACAAAAAAATCAATACATAACTTAAGAAAAAAAGTCATTAGTTGTACAATACAGTGCCATACCGAGTTGGAATGTTGCAGGAGGATGGCAGCCAATGAAAACGCCTGTTTACTAGTGACGTAGCATTTGAACACCAATAGAATTCTGCGACGTACGACGTGAACATTATTCGAGGGGGAACAGACTTCAACAAAACACCGGTTTGCTCAACAAAAATATTCAAATAGTCGTACTTCACTACACTTTTTATTCCGGTTAATATTTTGAGCTACACCCTTATATATTATATTTATATTTTAAAGAGTACTAGAATTGAATATTCCTTTAAATACACTAGATTCGCCCCAATAATGTTAATAATGTTGGTGGTTTGGATATCTATTACTGACTGACAGTTTTATGCAAAATTACACGTTATGAATTTTAACTAATGGCAGAAGTTACATAATCGTCCATTCTACTACTGGTACGCAACAGAAATGTAAGGATACACTGCACCCACCTGGTGAAGTTGTGATATTGCCTTTGTACTTTACAGTAGTGTTTAACTCACATTCTAGGACACATTCACAATTCCCCAAGTCTGTCTTAAAACAATAGTTGCTTTAATGAACATTGAAATATCCTTTTCATAATCATAATAAATCATTTGTAATCATTCCTCCTGTCCATACGAACCATAATTCCCTTAAAATGTAAATAAGTTATAGGGAAGGAATACTCTTCTGCAAATATGGATTCTAATATGAAGCTTCCATATTGGTCAAGTTAAGTTGATATCTTTTATAATTTGTTTTTAATGCCAAAGTCCCTCTTCTTTTACCATACATCCACTGCAGCTTAATACTGTTTGGGGAAACACAAAGAGGGAATTTGATGCCAAAAAGAATACTTTGGTATGACTCAGACTACAGAGGCCTCATATAAGATTCATATAATAGCCTGTTTGGAAGGAGAAATTATTATGAGGGAAACCTTTCAGTGTTCATATGGACTTTAACTGGATGTTGCTTGAAGACACAATGTAAACCTATCATTTAAATGCCTGCAAATACCTCTCACTAGAGCTAGGCAAACAGATGCATATAAATTATTTTCAAAGGTATAATTTTATCAGATCATCACTTTGTTTCGAAATCTCTGTTTCAGACATGTAACTCACAGCACAATTTCTAACATTCCAATTGGTTTGGAAGCAAAGCGTGGTCCAGTATGCAGTGTACACAAATGTAATGGAGATCCTTAAGGGATTCTATAGTAAGTAGGAAACATCCTGTGTCTTATGCGTAGGTAACATTTAACGATTCAGGATCCTTCAGTGAAGGAGGATTAGTAGTTTCCAAACTGTTCTCAGTAACTAACAAACATCAGGAACATATTACGTGCAGTAGGTTTATACTTTAAAACATATCTCAAGGGCTCTTTAAAAAAATGGGGGTTGTGAAACACTGTTGTATGAATGCACACAGCAAATTAATTACCTGTCAGATTTCTCCCAGAATATGATCTTAAATATGTAACAATCTCAGCAGGAAACACCATTAAATTACCATGCAGTAAGTTATGCTGCGTAAAGGAAGCAAAGGCAAATTAAGTCATGTAAATTGCATTACACCTATGAAATACTACAGGGAAATAAAAACTACAGGCAAAATTTGATGCTCTTGTTTCAGCTTTAATAGTTATTAATTCCAGTGTTTGAGAACTTCACATGACAGTGCATTGCATCACTGACTATATGCAACAACCATCCATTCACTTATCCCCAGAGAAAAATGATCAGAAAATACCTGGTAACACATTTGAGAAACATAATATGGAGTCATACTTGTGCGTCCTGGTGTACAACAGCCTAAACAAAGGTGTGTCTGGAATCTACAGAAAAGGAGACCAATGCCATGTAATCATTTGTAGGCAGAGAGAACCTTGTTAAATGGTTTATCCATTTATTCATTTCAAATTTGTGTTATACAGTGATAAAAGCGAGTATTTGCAATAGAAATGGCTTTGCTAGATCACATCATGCCTGGTGTTACTGAAAAAGGAGATTACTGAGCCTTTCTTCATCTTACGCAAGTTGCCGTCATCATCAATGGTCTCCACTGGTACACTTGTGGCAGAAAACACAAGCAACCCAAACTAGCAAGCAGATTGTCATTCTTGCAATTTATGATGGTTATACGTGTAGACTCCATAGCTTTCCAATGCACAACTATTAATCCAACACTCATAAACACAGACTCTCTCCATCTGTCACATACATGCAGACACACACAATAATTTGGGGGTTGGTGGAGTGCTTTATCACAGGCGTGCCTCTGGAGTTTTGGGGTTGTCCAAGTGGCGGTCGGCTGACCCTGCAGGGTCTAGTCATACTCCCAGGAAAGCCACAGCTGTGTCCCTCTCCTCCAGCAGCTCTGTGGCTGTGGCATCCATCTTGGATCGGGAAAATTCATTGACAGACAGGCCATCCACAATCTTCCAGCTCTTGTCCTGATGAAAGAGGATACTCATAAGTTTTGCATTTTGGGGTGAAACCACTGTTCATTGTGTACAACAGGGGTGGGCAATCCTGGTCCTGGAGGGCCGGTGTGGGTGCAGGACTTTGTTCCAACCAAGAAGTTACACACCTGATTCTACTAATCAATCTCTAGAGCCATTGCCAAGGCCTTCATTAGTAGAATCAGGTGTGTAACTTCTTGGTTGGAACAAAATCCTGCACCCACACTGGCCCTCCAGGACCAGGATTGCCCACCCCTGGTGTACAAGATACATTCTAAAATTGATGCAGTAGCCTGCTAAAGAAGTGAACATAAGGTTAGAGCAGTCTCACCTTGATTTGGACAGGGAATGAGTAGATAAGGTCTTCTGGAACCCCATAACAGTTTCCAGAGGAGTAAACACCCATTGAAGTGAATTCACCCTAAAGATGGAGAAGCTGGTTAAATTTGAGACACAATATTGGTCATACTAGATAAATGTATAGCATAATACCTTAAATTAAAATATTATTAACACACACAATTTCATATGCATAATCTTCTTGTGTCAGATACATAAATTTCTGTAGATTCATGAAAACTCAAATATACATACTCTTTGCAAATCTGTTTTATTCATGTTAACAACTCTGCATACTCCCCCGGTCTCTCACAGAAAACAGCAAAGGTTCATTTGGTATGGTATTTAGTAAAGTAATGCCACTTCTTCCCTGAATGCAACTGGTAATCCCACATCATAACTATAGTATAAAAGATGGCCTTTACCTCAGCGGTGCCTGACCAGATGTCTCTCATGTGATCACATATAGCCTTGGCTGCAGACATGGCACTCGACAGCTTCCTGGCTTTGATGACTGCAGCACCCCTCTGCTGTACGGTCTGCATTACAGCAACATGGATCATTCAAAAGAAAAAATGTATTATTATCAAGCACAACAATAATCGTGGATGCAAACATGACCAGAAGCACTAAGCCATTTAAACTACAGTCAGTTGCACCTACTGGTGTCAAGTCATGGTTTTATTTGTCAAAATATTTAAATTTTTGTCCTGCATCCTTTTATATAATTCCAATCTATGATTTCTGGCAATCGATATTTGAGAAAGTGTGCAGTTGCCCAACAGCTTATTTTTTATGTGCTATGGGAACTTATATACTGCAAACATCTGACCTTTTGATTTGAAAAAAAAAGTATATCAAGAAACATTACAAAGTATTTTGTAAAATGTGCAATATGATGTATTATGGCTCTTTGAATGATTAACACAATAATGGTAATTTAAATGGTAAAAAAATAATGTATCTCAGTCCAAAAGAATAAGTTAACTTTTAACTCACAGCAATAAAATCTCCTTTGAGCCAGGCATCATCCTTCACTGCTTCAAAGCAGTCGAGCAAGCCTCCAGACATGTTGACCATGCAGTGGTGCACATCTGGATACTGGGTGGATGAATGATTTCCCCAAATGATCACGTTCTTCACATGGGAGGCAGGAACGCCACAGCGCATTGCCACCTGTAAGACGGACATGAAAAATGAAATCAGTGAAAATGAAAATCAGCTCAGACAGAGCAGTGGAAGGCTGAAAATGTGCAAAAAGGTTCCCCAGGACCACATACAAACCTGAGAGCGAGCCCTGTTGTGGTCCAGACGGGTGAGGCAGGAGAAGTTCTCTTTAGGGATGGATGGTGCAGACTTTGCTGCAATCAGACAGTTTGTGTTGGCAGGGTTTCCCACAACCAGAACCTGAAAACAGATTCAGACTCATTAACAGATTAAGAACTCTTACTAATCATCTCCTGCTTTTTCTTGGGATACAAGGCAAAGATAGAACATTGAACAATTTTACTCCAAAGCCTTCAATACAACATAAAGAGAGGGCAGATGGGGAAATTGGTATATAGGGCCATTACCTTGACAGTCTTCTTGGCGTACTTTTCCAGAGCAGCTCCCTGGCTTTTGAAGATTGCCACATTGGCTTTGAGCAGGTCCTTCCTCTCCATGCCATCCTTCCTGGGCATGGAGCCCACCAAGATGGCTGCATCCAGGTCCTTGAAGGCCACCTCCTCTTTGTCAGTGGGAACAATTTCTGAAAGGAGAATTTATGGTTTCAGTCTAGATCCTTGATTCAACATTAGAACACTACGCTTTAGTCAAACTTTATTTGTCATATCAGTGAAAATCCTGCCACTTTCTTCAATTGAGTAAACACCAATTCAAATAATTAACATTGTAAAATTAGTTGTGTATGATAGGATTTAGGTAGCGACTTCATTTAAGATCCTAGCAGCCTGAGGCTAGAAGCTCCTCCTGAGCCTCAGTACTGGTCTGGTATAACTGCAACATGGGAAGAAAAAAGGCTGTTATCCATGTGGTTGGGATCTCTTAGGTTACTTTTAGCCTTACCCCCAGCACCGGATCTAAATGTAGGTCACCATTTACATCTTGACATAAGCTGTTTTGGTTGTAGGACAATTATTTTTCAGACTTTTCTCTAAACGGAGATTGTTTTTTGTTCTTCAATCTATAAAATAATGTACCAAGTTTACCATAGACAACATTCTGAACAATTCCATAATGATCCTTCATGTAACTGGTGAGCTCATATACGTTGCAACCATTGTTTGAATGACAAGTAAAAAAGATCAGCACTATTTGAAAACAAACTTTATGAAACAGTCTTCATTCTTTAGAATCCATACATGCACACTATTTTGAGAAGTGCACATGTGCGCTCAGTGTAGTACTGTATAGCTGAGCACATCTCAGTGCATGACACGTTGTCTTTGCAGCACAGTTGGTTAATACATGGGCCTCTCACAGCCCTGTCCTAACAAAACAAAGGACAGCACCATTTCAAGGGAAAAATTCCAGGTCACAATGGAGATGACACATAATGGTGCCTCACAACTGATGTCATGACAGCGGTTACAAAGATTGGCCAAAAAAATATATATATATTGGAAATGAGGGCCCACATATCTCAGAAGGAATTTTTTAATGGTCTCAAATTCTTACAATGACACAGATGTGATCTTCAGATGCCAATGACAGAAGTTAAGAGAACTGTATAGCTGGCCCAAGCTCTTAGTAGCTCCCAGCAGGTGGTAAGTTATGACACGTTATTCTTAAAAAAATTAAATGATAAAATGCTTCTTTAATGACATTGATCAAATCAAGTTCTGTGGCTGATTTTCACTGGGGCAACAACTCAAAAAAACACACAAAAAAGAGCCGTTCACACTTGCCCTGTTATGCATAAAATATGTTGAAAATTTGATATGATTTTTGTAGACCATTGAATTATTGAATTTCATAGACCAATTATTAAATGTTTACTGCCAGAACAGCATGGACGTTCCACTTTATCTAAATGAAGACAGCATTAAACTAAAACATCCATTCCTCTTTGGGGCCAAATATGCAGGAATGCTTTGCACCTGCAAGTGTAAAGCATAAAAAACATGCTGCCATGATGATGGGACATGCTTAAGCCCCCTTTTTCCCCCCACTCACACAATGAGCAGTGGACTTGAAAGACCAGAGCTATATTTACAGAGAATGGAGAATTATAAGATAACTTATATTAGTAATAATAAGATAATTCACATGTAATAATAATAGCGAGAGTGATAAATGGTATAAGAAAAATGAGTGATATCAGTGTCTGAATAAGAACAGTATAATTATGTGCCACCCTTCAATAGTTACCCCTCAGAAGTGGGAGAGCACAGTCCTGCAGCTCCATGACAACGCCTTCCAGGACCGGCAACATGGGTGCAATGTCCAAAAGGAGCAGGACGATTGGCTGGCATAGAGAGGAGGGAAGGAAGCAGACAGTGGGATGAGTGGTATGAGATGGATGCAGGCACCAGCCAAATGTTGGTACAATAAGAAATTCTAGATGGGGTAGATTTCAGACACAAAGAATTGATTTACTATTGGGTGGATCACAGATGTTCACAATAATCAAAAAAAAGCTTTCACAAATGGATGACTGGGATTAAAACAAAACAAAAGGCTCAACTGATTAAAATCCCAGTTGTTTTGTAGAATGACATGTCAGTGTGGGACTTAGTCATCTCTGGAACAGAGTGTTAAGGCCTAAGCCATGTGCGCATGCTCAGTGGATCAAGTAGATTTAAGTTTGGCCAAAGACTCTTGGCACAGGATCCATTTCATTGACTTCAAGGACATCCTGGCTCATCCTGGGACACGCGGATGGACAAGCAGGTGCACTCCGCTCAATACTCACCTGCAAAACATCTGTTCAGTGTCACCCCAGACATGACCTGGACAACTTGTGTGACAGTCACAGCCACTGTCTGGGGTCTGTCAGTATCCAGAGCGCATCTTGTGACACTGCCCTTACACCACCTAATGAGATAAGGTACTAAGTGTGTTATGAGCGTAACACAAAGTCCTTCTTTACCTGATCTTTGCCAAAGACATCTCCCTTAGCAATGCTGAACAGCAGGGAATAGGCAATCTGCCCAGCAGCGCCGGTCACCAGAACTCTAATAGGCTCAGACTGCAAAGACAAGGTTAACACCGATGTTAGTACTACTATGAGCACTGATTCAGTAAGAGGACAGGTATGAAAGTGACAGTTTAAATTTGCAAAGCACGTGGGTTGGCTGGGTGTCCATTCTGGTCTATTAACTGAAGCAAGTGGGATGAGTTCAAAAATAGACTCCAGTGTGCTCTTCACACAGGATTGACTATTACATAACAAACGCAGGTTATACTTGTGTTATCAAGTTAATCGCCATCTTTACCATTCACTCAGCGGAATTCACGTAAACCCACAGCTCCCATTACTAAACAATTAACTCACTAACTAAGAAGCTGACGGTAAAAAAGGGACGTGAGGACAGACTTCTAAAATAAACTGTGGGGGTTGGTTTCATCATACCGCGAGTCAGGCTAACGTTACGAGAACCTTTAAAGTTAATTTCGCAAAGGAAACTTTGACGAACACCTTGCAATATTTTGTAAAGTATACAGATTAATTTTACTAACATTACTGAGAATGTAAATAATAGGTTTATGCCGTAACTTTCCTAAACGTACTCACCATGTTCACAAGGGTATGGTAGACAGTTCTCTCTCCCACTTCTCGCTCGACCAGCAGTTCACTCGTATTTAAGTCCTTCTTCTTCCTAAAGTTTTAAATGACGGCCAGCAAACAGATTTTAGGTACATTACCGCCACCTCCTGGACAGGAGTGTGGATTAGACGAGTTGCTATAGGCTGCTATTACATTCAATTATCCTATTATATATTGTGTTTTCTAAAATGTGAAAATAATAACTATAAGAATTGTATATCAATAAATACCACTACTACTACTGCTACTTTTCATAATATTAATCATAATTATCATCATAATAATTTTATAGTATAGCATATAATATGAAGAGAGAATGACATAAAAACTAGTGTGCCAGAACAACAATAATAATGAGAATAATCATAATATCTATTTATGTAGCACTTTTCAGAATGTATTAAAGACCAATAAAACCATAAAAATAAAGACATAATAAAATAAAAGTAAAACATAAATGAAATGAATAGGTGAATAGAGCTTTCCTAATTTCCTAAATCCACTGTTTTTAACATTTGACTTCTCCTGTGATATATAGATAATAAACTCATTAAAACATAAAACAATGTTCTTTTTTCCCCATAATTTTGCTTATTTGAGATGTTACCAGCATATAATAGCTTAAAGAGTTGTCTTTCCAGATATATTGAACACATTATTAATTTCAGGCATTGAAAACAGTGTATTGATTATTTCTATATTTACTTTTCATCCTGCAGTACTTTTATGTTTCTTGCTGTTGTTCTTTCTTACCCCATGTTTCCTTTTTTTTTCTATTATCATCTTTCGTTAGGCTCTAAAATATCCATGTTTTCTTTTACCAGGTATTTCAAAAAAACATATCTTATACACTCTCCAGTTAATCACCAATTGCCTGAAAATTATTTTTTTTTCTGCAATACTCTCCTTTAGTCCTATTTATTACATTTTCCCTATCTACCGGTCCTCATCACGACAATTGTACCGGCCATACGGCTTATTGAGGATCTGGTAATTGTAGTTCTTATAGTAATTGTAGTCCTTCTGTAGACAAAAAAGACAACTAGTCCCAACAAGTTACGCAGTAGACAGTTGATAAATAATAAAACGTTGCTATCGGCATACCTACTATTATCTAGCAGTATAAACACGCTTCTAACGTTATAAGATAGCTCAAGAGCGAACGTTAACTGGTTGATATAACCAGTTAGCAGGTTAGCATAGCCTTTAAGCGTGTGGTTGCTTAGCGACCAGAATCCAGTGGCAGCACAGAGCAGCTAGCATCGACAGGATACTTCTAGCTAGCTTCCCATTCTCAGGGAGTTACACAGAAGACTGGCATGAGTAATAGTTTAACGGCGACTTATGGCGTTATTACAAGTTATAGAGGTGAATTGAAATTCGTTAAATATGAATGTCTTCTGTGAAAAGCAGGTTGATAAGTTTGGGAAGTGCTAACTCCCAGCAGCGAACTCTGGCGATATACGTTCACGTGCTATCTTTATTTAACGAAAACTTAATTGTTGTCCAATGTTTACAGTGTTACGCGCGAATTTACTTGGCTTGTTAGAAAAACAGTGAAGCTGTGCAGTCCGTTAAAACAGCAGTGATAAACAAGGTAAGAAAACAATTACCTCTCTAATGTATTTTATCCGACTCCACTGTGTGTGGATTAAGTGTCTAATTGAAAATATCTAGAGTGCTAGATTGTTGAAGGATAGCAAATGGCTGTTTTACAGTGGTGTGTGAAGTATCTGAAAGTCACATTTGAGTAAAAGTACACATCTGACCAGAACATGACTTTGGTAATAGAATATTACTTATATTAAATAATAGTGTTTGTGTATCACTGGAAGCATTAGGTTTCACATCACACTTGTGTAAACATTGTCTTCTGAATTTTTGAGTCATGCTTATATTGGGCCGTTTGTAGTCTGTTTACACCAAATTTACATTTTAATATAAGTATGAAAAAAGTTAAGAGGAAATGTAGTGGAGTAAAAGTGAAATTTGATAGAAAGTCTCAAAACATTACACCAGTGCTCTTCTTACTCAGTCTTTTCTGTTTGTCAAAGTGAAAATCAAAGCATTTCACGTTACCCTCTGCACTGTTTTGTTTTTATTATTAAATGGATCTTTTGAATCTTTTGAATCTGTGATTCACATGGACATCTTATTAATTCACAGCATGCATCACAACATCTGTTTGCACATCAAGATTTTGTCATAGTTAGCAAAGCAGTTCTTCACTGATGGAGGCACAGAGTGTTTCTTTCTACTATCGTGTTTTGCATTGAGAGGACCCCTTGAGCCCCAGTGTTAGGTGAGCATGGCCATCAATATTTCACAGCCTCATTACAGGCTCATTACATGACTTGAACAAAAAGCACAGGGGATAGTGTTACAGCTGGCTGCCATCAGGCTGTGGTCTCTCACTGTAGATTATCTTAGCTGGCTCTCTGCAGGGTAAACCACTGTGTCAAATGAGAGTAATGGTTGAACTGATTCATTAAGCCTATACTATTTGTTTACAGATAATTATGTGTAGACAGCAATGTTGTGAAGTAAGATGTTTGTTCAACATAGCAAAATAATAGTTGTGATTAGAGTTGGAAGATATGCTATCCTAAAGTAATATCACCCGAGTATCATGTGAGATTTGATATCACATACAGTCAGATTTTGATTAGTATATTACAGTCCCCCCCCCACCCAGTAACTCAGATAAAAGATTTGTTCAAAAGATTCAAGATGACTTTAGAACAAAATTAAATTGTGTTTATTCCACACTAAAAGCAGTGCACTTGTAGAATAAATGCTTAAAACAAACCTAACTATTAAAATATTACATTTTTAGAAATAAAAAGTAAAATAAGTAATGGAATTATATGAATACAAATACAAAAGGTATTTGCGCTGTTGCCTCACAGCAAGAAGGTCGCAGGTTCAAGACCTCCTTGGTCCTGGGTCTGGGACCTTTCTGTGTGGAGTTTTCATGTTCTCCCCATGTTTGTGTGGGTTTTCACCGGGTACTCTGGCTTCCTCCCACAGTCCAAAAACATCCCGTAGGTGTGAGTGTGTGAGTGAATGGTGTGTGTGCCCCACGATAGGCTGGCGACCATCTGGGGTGTATCCCTGCCTCTCGCCGTAATGTGCTGGGATAGGCTCCAGCAGACCCATGTGACCCTAATGAGGAATAAGCAGGTATAGAAAATGACTGACTGACAAATACAAAAGGGGTGCAGTGGGTAGTGCTGTTGCCTCACAGCAAAAAGGTTGCAGACTTATTACACGACTTGATTTGCAGGTTCAAGTCCTTGAGCTGGGACCTTTCTGTGTGGAATTTACATGTTCTCCTCTTATCTTTGTTGGTTTTCTCAGGGTTCTGTGGCTTCCTCCCACAGTCCACAGACATGTTTAGCTTAATGGGAGACTCTAAATTGCCTGTAGGTGTGAGTGACTGGTGTGTGTATCCCACGATAGACTGGCATCCTGTCAGGGGTATATCCCTGTCTCTTGCTGGGATTGGCTCCAGCAGACCCCCATTAGTAAGGAATAAGTGGGTATAGAAAGTGACTGATTGAGTAACACAGAAAAATACACAAAAGTATAAGTCTTAAAATAGCGGCAAAGGTAGGCTACAGGTAGTCAATCAATAATCATACTCAACATGTTATTAGGGCCCAAGCAGTGTCTGCACAGCAGGCCAGAGAAAGCCCTATTGAAACGGTCTTCTCTTAGTCAGAATGAATTATCTTTGTGGGGACTTACCCATGCCCTAAAACTCAGCAAATTTGACATGTGCATCAGGAGCAGCGAACATTTACATATTTTATTGGTCTTCTGAATGGAAGCACAAAAATGCCTCTGTAGCGCCTATAATTTTCAAACAATCCCACCACACCTGACACACCTTTATCATGCCAAGATGCACAAAAAACGCCTCTTAACATCAATGTGAAATTACAACAGGAAGTCAGCCATTTTGAATTGAAGTTTGTTTCACCAAAAATGCAATTTTAGCGCTTTCCTTACCTCACATCTGAACAAACTCGTCTTACAGATTTTATCGTATTGACCTCAAACTTGGTCATTATGCTCTTAAGGCACATGTGATTAAAAGCTATTAAAAGCTTTTTTGCTAAGTCAAATGGTCTAGCCCTGCCATTCTGGATCATTCATCATGAAAATGCAAGGAGCGAGGGCCCGTTCATCACCGCTTGCTGTTATGGCCATTTCTATTTTTATTTCTTCACTGTGAGTCTTCTGGGTTGGGTGACACCTACCTGTGTGCAGGTGTGGATATGCCAGCAGCGCGCTGATTAGGTGTGTGTTAGAAAACGTGTGTTGGAAAACCAGTGTCGGCGGTGTGGAACTGGGGACAGAAAAAGATTTTTACCACACAATCACAGACATACAAGGCAAGACCTGGAAGTAACACATATTTTTGTTTGAAAGAAATCATTGGAATAAAGCTGGAACTTTTTTCTTGGAAACTTGTGTTTGGTGCATAAATCTTCACTTCGAACCCACGACACCCACGGCCTTTGTATCTTTTGGATTTTTAGAAGCCTACAAAGGCCGATACACTAAGTAAAAATCTTTTTTTTTTTATTTTGGACAATACTTTTTTTGGATTGGATAATTGAATCACTGGAAGTTTGGAAGCCGAATTAAGAAGGCGCTTTTTGTTGATGAGCCGCAGCGTCGGGAAGGAAATAATTTAAATTGTTCAAAATTCATAGAAATAAAAAAATCAGAGACTTTTTGACATTTTGTGTTTAAACATTATGGCTGACCAGGAGTTGGAGCAAGACGAGTTGGAAAAGGAACAAAGACTTTTATGCGTGCTTAAGTCTCAGAGAGGGAAACTCTGTGCCCTGACAAGAAAAAAGAACAACATTAATGCCTTGATGGATAAGGAAGAATCTGTCATTGTGATACAAGAGCAAATGAAAACTTTCCATTGTTTGCTGGAAGAGTTCATGGAGCAACAGGTTTCTGTGCAAAGTCTATTGGAAGAAGAGGAAAGAGAAGCGGATCTACAAAGAGTTTATATGTTGGATTGAAGCATGGATAAAATGTGAAGAAGCCACAGATGCTGCTGATTTATTTCCTGTGAATGATAACGCTTTAGATCCCACATTTTGTGATGATGTAAGTCCGGGCGATAGTGTCTCACAAGCAGCTCAAAATATACAATACAAGGGCTCTAAAGTCTGCAGTGGGTCTTCCAGTACTTCCAGAAAAAGCAAAGCCACTCCTGCAATAGAAGTCCAGGCTAGACTCGAACATGCGACTCTGCAGGGGCAGGCAGATGCACTAAAGGAAAAACATGTGCTTGAACTGGAGGAGGCTCAGCTAAAAGCTAAAAAAGGAGACACTGGCTGTAAAAACAAAATTGGCTATCGCAAAGGCAAAGGTGCAGGTGTTTGGAGATAAAAAGAAACACCTGTCTAGAAAAGTTCAGTGTCCTCATCCTCTTCATCTACTGAATTCATACCGGCTGGACCACCTAAAAAGCAGACAAAAGTTTCACCAGCTCTTATTCCTCTTTCTACTGTTGAGCCTTCTACTTCATCTGTTCCACCCACAACGCACATAAAAAGTAAAGCTAAAACCTGACATCTCCATCATAGCGTCAGCAGTAATAGTGAGCAAAATGATTTGGCTGAAGCAATGCGCAGGCAAAATGAGATCACTGAAATGCTAATTAAGCAGCAAAGACAGTCATTTTGACCCCCCATACAAATACCCGTTTTCGATGGTGACCCCCTGCAATTCAGATCTTTTTAAAAGCATTTGAGCAAGGCATTGAGACAAAAACTGATGATATGCGGGACAAGCTTTATTATTTAGAACAATTTACATCCGGACAGCCCAAAAAACTGGTGCAGAGCTATATGCACATGAACCCTCAAACAGCACTTGGAGAGGCTAAAAGGCAGTTGGAATGGAACTTTGGAAGTGGTGTAAAAATTACTGCTGCATTCCTGGATAAGGCGCTGGATTGGCCTGTTCTGAAAACAGAGGACATTATGGCATTAAGATCATACACATTTTTTCTGAGAACTAGTTACAATACAATGGAGGAAGCAGGATTTCTTGATGAACAGGAAAACGCATCACACATGAAGGTGTTCGTTTCCAAGCTGCAATTCCGACTGGAGAATGAAAGTGTGGAGCATCAGAGGAACAGAAACGCAGAGTGAAATTTAAAGATCTTCTCAACTTCCTGGAAAAACATGTGAGTGCTGCAATGGATCCTGTCTTCTATAAAAGTCACAAAAGTCAAAGTAACGTCACTATTCAAATCACCTGCAAAAGTCAAAGGCAGCAGCTTTGCCACCTCAGTTGCTCAAGTGTCACAGCATAGTAACGTGAAAATACCTTCCAATCAATCCAGTCAACAGACTACAAATGATGATGAAAGCCTGTGCCTGTTTTACAGCAAAAGCCATATTCTGGTTAAATGCAGTGCGTTTAAAAGGAAACCAAACAAAGAAAAGGTTGAGTTCCTAAAAAGCAAAGGTGTGTGCTTTGGAGGCTTAACAAAAGGACACATGAGCAAGAACTGTCAGGAATGGCTGACATGCCACACCTGTAGTAAAGCTCATCCAACAGTGCTGCACATTGAACCAAAACATCAAACCACTCCATCTATGCATGGAGCACAATCTGTCTCAAATTCACTTGTGTCTTTGGATTCTGAAGGCTATACTGGGGCCGGTTCAAAGGAATGTTCACTGTCTGTTCTACCAGTTAAGGTACAACTAAACAAAGGAACAAAAGCGATTGAGACATATGCTTTTCTCGACCCAAGCAGCTCAGCAATGTTTTGTACTGAGTCTTTAATGGCTCAGCTGCACACACCTGGACAAAAGGTGAACATACTACTAAAGACGATGGGGCAGAAGAAGCCTGTGACTAGTTATAAGATCTCTGGTTTGGAAATAGCTGCTTTAAAGGACAGTAACTATCTGATGCTACCTGATGTATACACTCAAAAGTCAATCCCTGTCACCAAAGACAACATAACCAAAAAGGAAGACCTGAAAAAATGGCCTTACTTAAAGGAAGTGGAAATAACACCAAGTGATGCATTTATTGGACTGCTGATTGGTGCAAACGCTCCCAAAATGCTGGAACCCTGGAAAATAGTCAACAGCGAGGGTAGTGGACCCTATGCTGTCCAGACTCGCCTTGGGTGGGTAATCAACGGCCCACTTGGTCATGAAGATAATTGTACTGTCCCCGGCACTTCTGTGCAGGTAAACCGCATTTCTTTAGGCAACCTGGAGGAAATGTTAATTAGGCAGTACAATCAAGATTTTGTGGAACAGCATCATTATGAAAATGCTGAAATGTCTGTGGAAGACAGTTTATGGATATACTGTCAAGCTCAGTGACTCTCAACAGTGGTCATTACTACCTGAAGTTACCATTTCATGAGGCTGATATGAAAATGCCCAACAACAAACAAGTTGCCCAGCAGAGGGCGCAACACCTGCTGAAAAGGTTTAAAAGAGATGAGGCATCTTTTGAGGAGTATAAAGGTTTCATGCAAGAGGTTAGTTTGGAAGGGTACTTGGAGATCATACTGCCAGATCAGTTGGAACATGAAGAAGGAAAGGTGTGGTACATACTGCATCATGGGGTGTACCACCCCCCCAAGAAAAAAATATGTGTGGTGTATGATTGTGCCTCTACCTTTGCAGGAACCTCATTGAATAAGCAGCTCCTCCAAGGACCCGATTTAACAAACACCCTGTTAGGTGTGCTCATCCGCTTTTGTCTGGGACCAATCGTTCTTATGACAGACATCAAAGGAATGTTTCACCAAGTCAGGGTGGCAAAAGAGCATGTTAACTTCTTATGCTTTCTATGGTGGCCCAATGATGACATTACCAAAGAGTTTGCTGAGCACAGGATGTTAGTCCACATCTTTGGAGCAGTATCTGCCCCCAGTTGTGCTACATACGCTCTGTTGAAAACTGCTGAGGATAATGAACATCTGTATCCAGAGGAGGTTATGAGCACAATCAGAAATAATTTCTATGTTGATGATGCCCTCAAGTCAGTTGATTCCAACGAGCAGGCTCTCTCCCTGTACCAGAAACTGACTGAGATCCCTGAAGCAGATCGAGCAAGTGGTGTGAAAACACTTGACCTGAGCCGAGACCAGCTCCCCATGGAAAGAGCTCTGGGAGTCCAGTGGGATGTTGAACAGGACTGCTTCACCTTCAACATCCTGAACAAACACAAACCACTGACAAGGCGTGGAATTCTGTCAAGTGTGAGCCCCATTTATCCATTGATCCATTGGGCTTTTTAAGTCCAGTCATCCTTCCTGCAAAACTAATTTTGCAATATCTATGCAAAATGAAGTTGCAATGGGATGAGGAAATATCACCAGAGATGGCACAAAAATGGCAAAGGTGGTGGATGATTTAAATCTGTTACACACATTCAGTGTGTTTCACACCCAATGGATTTGGAAAGACAATAATGGCACAGCTGCATCACTTCTGTGATGCCAGCGAAGTTGGATTTGGTGCTGTATCATACCTGCGTCTAACCAACAACAAGGAGGAAGTGTATGTTTCCTTTGTTATAGGCAAAGCAAGAGTGGCACCATTTAAACAAGTCACCATCCCTCGCCTGGAACTGGCTGCAGCAGTTGTAGCGGTGCACATGAATAAGATGCTGTCTAAACAACTGGAGTTCAACCTCAGTGAGTCTGTCTTTTGGTCTGATAGTATGACTGTCCTAAAGTACATTGCAAATACAACTACTCGCTTTAAGACATATGTGGCCAATAGAGTTTCTATCATTAGAGCTTTGTCTGCAGTCTATCAATGGAAACATGGATCACTGGTCCTGACTTTCTCAGAAAGGCTGAGTGTGAGTGGCCTGGGAGCGTGGTTGAAGCATCGCTCCACTTGGACACTGATCCAAAGGTGAGGGAGGAGGTGTTTTCCTATGCAGTACAAGCTAAAGAGGTATGCCCCACCACCAAACTGCTGACATACTTCTCCAGTTGGACCAGGCTTAAGAGTGGAATGGCTTGGATTTTGAAACTGAAAACCATCCTAAGATCAAAGCTGAAGCAAAATGTAAAATCTGAAGATCAATTGAATCAGAAAAAGAAAACATACTCACCCCTCACAGCTGATGATCTGTCCTTAGCAGAGGAGTGCGCTTCGTACAAGGCAAACATTACTCCAGTGAAATAGCTGCATTGAGATCCGGTAGTGTAAAAAGTTCTAGTCACCTGTACAAACTTGACCCCATTGTTATTGACAATGTGTTGTGAGTAGGTGGCCGGCTGAGCAGGTCAGCTTTACCTGAGGAAACAAAGCATCCTGCAATACTGCCAAAAGAAAACCATATCTCTAAGCTTATTCTGTAGCATTGTACACAATAAAATCCGGCACAGAGGAAGAAATCACAGAGAGTACACAGAGAGTGTATGGTGTGTAAAAAACAGCGCCAGAGACCAGGGGAGCAGAAAATGTCTGATCTTCCGGTTGACCGAGTTTCAGCTGATTTCCCACCATTCACACATGTTGGTCTAGACTACTTAGGGCCCATAGAAGTAAAGAAGGGCAGGAGCATAGTCAAAAGGTATGGGGTCTTTTTTACATGCCTAACTTGTCGTGCAGTACACCTGGAGGTGGCACATTCTCTCAATACAGATTCCTGCATAAACGCCATCAGGAGATTTATCTGCTGCAGAGGACAAGTAGAAGAAATCCGGTCTGATAACGGAACCAACTTTTTCAGCACAAACCGTGAGTTGAAACAAGCCATCATGGAACTGAACCAAGGTAAATACAGAACACTTTAATACAGGATGGTATTAAGTGGTCTTTTAACCCTCTTTATGGGGCCCACCATGGTGATGTATGAGAACGCTTGGTTAAAGATGTTCAAAGAATACTATGTTCTATAACTAACCAGCAACTCTTAGATGATGAGGCCCTGCAGACAGTCTTCTGTGAAGTGGAGGCCATACAGAATGACCGTCCAATCACTACCTCTTCTGAGGATCCCAATGACATTGAGGCCTTGACTCCCAACCACTTACTCCAACTGAAAGGTAAACTAATCTTGCCTCCAGGTTTATTCAGAGTAGAAGACCTGTATGCTCGGAGACGGTGTAGACAAGTGCAATACATTGCAGACCTCTTTTGGAAGAGGTGGAGGAGTGAGTACCTTCCCATGCTGCACGAGGGACAGAAATGGAACAGGAGTTGCAGAAACTTTGTAGTTGGAGATGTTGTACTGTTGGTGGACAAGTCTGCACCCAGAAGTTCATGGCCCATTGGACGCGTCACGGAAACCATAGCAGACTCAAAAGGGTTCGTTCGACGAGTTTGCGTCAAGACCCACACCAATACATTGGAAAAGCCTATTAATAAGATCTGCCTCCTGTTGGAGGTAGTATAAGAGGCAACAGTGATTGTTTGCCTCCAACTGAGTCAAGTTCTGGAACCTCTGACTCTCCACATTACAGATGCTCCTTCACTGACTTGCTGTACACACACTCACACAGTCTACTCCCCTTTTTAAACATAAGCACACAGTCCATTATGCAAATGTTTTTTGAAGAAAAGAAGATTCATGATCAAGAAGATATTTTTTTCTTATTTTTTAGACTGAAAGAAACCGAAGCACAGTGATGTGTTATGGCCATTCAGTTTTGTAATTACTTGTATCAAGAATTAGGGGCTGGAATGTTATGGCTGGTGCGTAAATCTTCACTTTGAACCCATGACACCCACGGCCTTTGTATTTTGGGGATTTTTAGAAGCCTACAAAGGCCGATACACTTGCTGTTTTAATGTTATTATTATTATCAGTTAATCCTTTCTTAATTAAATATTTAATCAGTTGGTCTATGAAATGTTAATATAAATACAGACAGAATTGTAAAGAAGATGTTTTTAAGTCTAATAGAGCTGCAACTATGAGTCGATTAATAGATTGGTTGATCAACAGAAAATTTGTCTTTTCATTTTTGATGATTTAATGCTTATCTTGACCATATATACCAGTAAACTGAATATCTTTGTGTTTGTGACTGTTTTCTTTTTTTTTCCAAACCAACCCACTGTTCCATCACCAAAAGTAATGGCACAAAATTAACCCGAGCCACCACAAATTCTCTAACCAAAGCCCAAACCTGGCCTCGCTTTTCGTGTCTCCATCTGCCAGTGACAGGGGCTGACACGGACACTTCCCTTCTCAAAAGGCTCTGTGTGTGATAGCCTGATTCAGAGCTGTTTGAAGCAGCTGCCACAGCCTGGCAGTGCTCCTCTCAGCCCCTGTATGTGTTACCCTATGTGTGGCATGTGCCTGTGTCTGTCATGGGTGTCAGTATGGGACAAACAGGTGCTCGCAGCTGTCCGTTAGTTGGCACAGCACAGTACAGCAGTGGTTTTTAGTTCTGGTCCTGGGGCACTTCTGCCCAACATGTTTTAGATTTTCTTCCTCTTTGAATCTACCTGAGTGAAATGAATAGGTCAGTATGAGGCTTCTGTTGGCACTTGATGATAAGCTGACCATTTGAATCAGGTTTGTTGGAAGAAGAAAACATCTAAAACATGCAGAGAGGCTGTGTAATAGGAAAAGGATTAAAAAGCATGTCTCTAAATAATGGTTGTTTATAGCCAGGGATTAAAAATGGCAACTTATTTATTTATTTAATAAAATCGGTTTAACATAACCTGTGCTTCGCAGTATGCGGTGCATTTATGCAATCACAAGTTCCCATACTAATGAAATTCTGTTCCAATAAAGGAGGTTCAAATGTTTTCCAGGCATTGGAAAAGCTTTTTAAAGTTGCACTAATCAATATCCTATTATTAACCCTGCCATTGTCTCCTATTGAGAAGCCCACAGATAAACATCGCCCAACTCCAGCATTGTTTTGGTTTTAAGGCCTGCAAATTCACTGTTTTGGTTCAGCCACACTGCTCTCGTCAGCATTTCTAGTGAGAGTAGGCAGCCGTTTTTAGCAAAAAAAAAAAAAACTCTGATAAACCCAGCAGACACAAGGTTTGGACAGACAGCATCGGAACAAAGTTAGCCGGTGACAACAGGAGCATTTTGTAATTTAAGAGACATATCACTTTATTAAGTGATTTCATTATTATTTAATAACTTTTATCTTATGAGAAGCTTCATACATCAACATCTTAGAGATTCTACAGGAGTACTTTGGACAAATCAAAAAATGTACTTGTGAGATTGACACTTTATGTATTAATGCCTTTCACTGTTTATGTTCATGAAAAACTTTTAGTATTAGTAGCAATTTAATTCTTTTTAACTTTCTTTCACATTTGAAACAATGTCTCCTGCCAGAAATGAGGCATCAGGAATAGAAACATCTGGGTGTTTCTAAGCCATTTTGATTGCATCATACTCTGTTATACTTCCTTGTGATATTTAGGTCTATTAGTATTGACCAGTCTTTTACTTCCCTTTATAGCTGACATGATTTTACAAGATCAGGCGGCTATACTTTAGGGCATTGAACCTATATATGGATTGGATTTATATTTATAATTTACTGTCATAGTATCTGTCATTGTATTTATGTTTGAGTGCTCTTTCATTTGAGTAAAGCTAGTTTAATTTATCATTGAGGTGATTGTTACGCTTATCAATATTTGATAAGAGATGATTTGTATAAACTAAATGGCACAGAGACTACCTATGACAGACTTGAATTGACGTTTAAACAGCTGTATTTCTCTCCATCTCTAACGATGTAGCCTCATCTGCATTTCCTATCAGTGTCACTATTTTAATATTCTTTTGCTGACATTTAGCAATACTGGGGGATCTGATATTTTAATTTGTCAATTTATCCCAGTCCTATTTTTGTTTTCCAAATTGGACATCGTCCATATATAAAGCAAACTGCTTTATCTTTTGAATAGATTGAACGGTTGTATTCTGTTTAAGGCTTTCTCTGTCAGGATATTGTTTGCCTACAAGTCAATATATTAATTAATCTCTGCATCAGGTAAAGCCATGAATGTGCATTTCCATCCAAAAAAGTTTCATCCAAAATACATAAGTGCACATTTGAACCAGTCTGCTAACTGTTGTGGAAAAAAGATAGAATCCAATGCTTATTTTCTTTCTCTGGCAGTCTCCCCAGTCGGGTTGACATGAGGGGATTAGACCTGCATTGTCTTTGTAAAAAAAGGAAATCAGAATGAAACCAAAAAAAAACAGCAGCGACACACATGATAATATCTGGTGCCAGTTTGCCATGCAGGCCTGATCCTCTGTGTGTGTGCTGTGAAAACAATCTGCATTGTGGGTGTTTTGTCCCACCCACCAGGCAAAACCTGGAGCCCCACAGAAGCGATGGGAGTAGGGAAAGTTCACGCATGCACAAATCCTAAGCTGCACGCTCAACACGTACACATGCATCCTCTCATACATGTGAAGCATGTACAGATTGATCACATACATGTGCACACATACGGGGCACATACACTGCCATGCGCTGATCTGTGAAAAGCTTGATAAGTGGATGATGGCATCAAGAGCATCACATCTCTCTCTGCTCTGCTGACTCCACTCTGTCCTTTGTCCACTCCGCCTCCCTCCTTCTCTTTTGTTCATTTCACCTCCCTCGTCTCCGCCCTTTCTGTCCTCTCCTTCTTTATCTCCTGGTATTCTGCTCCTCCACTTGTCCCTGCAGAGTGCACCTGAGTGACCCCGTTACGTCGGCAGCCTGGGAGGTAGATAGCCGGCACACCCACTGGTCCCCGTATTGCCCTCTTATCTGCCTCGGTAGACCAAATAAACCGTTGCGGTGTACCAGCAGACACGGTGAGATAGCAAGTCACATCCACACAAGCTCACACATAAACAACATACAAACAGCAGATAATTACATCGCCTCCACTGCTATCTCCCCTCATAATCAACTTCTATATCCCTCTGCCATCACTCTCTTTACTTTGTGGCATATCTGTGTTTTAGCAGTGTTAGATTAGTTGATAGCTTCAGATCAAAAAGAGTAGATTTTTTTTTTATCCCTTTTTTTTTTTTTTACCTACAATGTAATGCTGTGCTGCGGTGGGCCCAGTCCCAATCTGTCATTTATTTGCAATAGCCATTATAATACACTAGGTGTCAGTGTACAGCCATGGTGAAACATTCCTGGACATCGCTTTATCCAACACTGGAACTGGTGTTGATGGATTTGCAGTGAAGAATGTTCCAAAACACTTGTTGCCATAGCATTATGTCTTCAAGAACTGACTGAAATGCTATTAGTTCAAATTCTTACTCTGAGAAAAATCTAGAAAATCAAGAAAAACCTTTTTGCTGTGCTTGAATAAAACTCTCGCTAACAAGCCTTTTGCAAGTGTTAGCCGACTAACTCTAAAGCATCTTTTCCTCTGATATGGGCATGTGAGAGCAGTTAAAATGCTTAATCATGTCAATGCTTTCTCATGTCCTAAAATATGTATAAATATTGCATCTAAGGATCTACTAGGAATATATTTATATAGTATTTTTCAAAACAGAAGAATTCTCTTTCAAAAGGAGAAGAATACAAAACCTGAGAGAGACAGTATATCAAACAAGGGGAAACAAATTTAAGGGTGGGAGTTGCTTGTATAGGGCTGGGCAGTGTATCAATATACTATTGATATTGTGATATGAGAACAGATATTGTCTTATATTTTGAATATCATAATATTGTGATATGGCATACATGTTGTCTTTTCCTGCTTCTCCTGGTTTTAATCATTGCCTCTAATTTCTGTGTGACCAAAGTTACACAGACAACTTTGTAATTCCTGATATATTTGTCCAAGTCCCGTTTAATGTCAAACATAGCACATTTTCCAATAACCCTGGGCTAAAATATCACAAATTTGTTGCTTCCAGAAATACCCTACAGATCCATCTGAGCTGTTGTTATTGTGCTGTTTGGCACATTCAGTACAAGGCCTGGAGGCAAACAAATGTGTCAAGTCTGCCTTAATGTACCATTTACCTCTTTTGAGGTTCTGTCTCACTGTCTGCCTGTGATTGAAACCTAAAGAGGACTTTGTCTCTCGCCAAGTGATGGCTTGATGTGGGGGGAAAAAAGGCAACCAAGCCTTCAGTCATAAAGAACGCAGACCTCTGCAAACACTGAGTAACTTCTTGGCAATGATGCAGAACTATTCAATTAAATCTCATAATATACACACACTGAATCATCTTCGGAGGTGTGTTTTTTCTCCTGAGCGAGCCTCAACACACACCCCACTGCCATTCTCTCTCTCTTTTACTCCCCAAGGTGTTTGCATAGGGAAATGGCCCATGAAATGGGCTTGAAGGAATTAAACTCCATATTAAGACAAATACCTATTTCATAGCAGTTGATAGACTGATTGATGGGGCTGTGTCTTCATTTCCTCTGCGTGTCACAGCCGAAGACGATCTTTATCAGAAACGTTGCTAATATGAAGGATCATGGCGTGGCTTGTTGCAGAGACAGATGAAGAATTGATGTGTTTGCTTGCATATGATTTTTTTCTGTGAGTAATGTGTTTGTCTTGATAGTGCCCACAAGGGGGCACCAAAATGCCACATGTTAGTATGTTGTCCTAACTGAACGCTCGCTCTCCTTTCCCTCTGCTGTGAACAGCAACAAACACACTTTTTTCTAAAACTCACTGAAGGATGACCAGAAATGCGGCAGCAACAGTGTCCTGGATCCACTACCAGTCGATGTGCCGAGAGTGGAAGGTGGTTCATGTTTTTATCAATGCAACTGTTGTTTTAGCATAATAAGGCTGGCTGACTAACTCCCCCCCGACCCACCCCGCTTAGTCCACTAGCACCACCTTTCATTAACCTCAAAACCCAAATCCATCCAACTGGACCAGTGATGGCAACTCGCTGCAGACGCTGGCGGTCACACACCTCTGCACAGCAATAATGGGCCGTGGTACAATTGGGGGGCCACGTTAACCGACAACATTCCGGGTCCTTCCAAGAGGCCGGTTGCCTGCAAGTTACCAGCAACACCGCTTGTCCCCTGTTTGTCTGCACTCAGTAAAAAGGAAAGAATGTTTTCCCCCACAACATGGCTGTGTGGGGATTAAGGCCTATTCTGAGTGGCCCCGGGTCGTGAAGCAGATGTTAGTCAGGATAGTGCTTGTTGCCGTGCCGACAGTGAGCCGGCGGGATCGGCCCGCCCAGACGACGTTAAGCTTATGTACATGGATGGGGGGGGGCATGAGGAGTTGTCTCACATTAGAGAGAATGGCGGTGGGAAATTTGTCACAGCGGTCACACACTAATTCATCCATACCGTCTCAGAGGGTCATGCACACACACTCATAGAAAGCTGAAGATCCTCACATGGCGTACATTCAGAATCTGACATCAGGACAGGACATACAGTATGTGAGAGTTCCCAGTATCTGCCGGCTGGGGGGGGATAGAAGTTTAGGTTAGTAATTTCCGATCAGTCTCATTTCTGATCCGTCTCATTCATTGATAGATACAGACAAATGAACTGTGCTGGGTGCATCTGCATTGTAAAAACGTTTCCTTGTGTGGTCGGATTAGCTTCACTACACTCTGTTGATGCATGATGTTTAGAAAAAGAATATATAGCCTTCAAACCAACAGTCCTTCATAGTTGCAAGTCATCTGTCAAAATCACTATGTGAGCAATGGCTTTTCCCTCCCTGATGATGTTTTAATGTGATGTGTTGTTTTAACTGCTAAGCTCTCAAGTGCTTGTCACAGAGCCACTAATGAAGTCATGTTAGTAAATGTATTTGAAGTTGTATTGAATCAACAGACTTGATGATGAAGTAAAACAGCCAGCAGTATAAGGAACAATTGTAAGAAATCTGATATTCACAGCAGCTGGACAGTAGAAGATATTCTTTATAGGCTTGAGACCACTTACGTATGAGGCATTTGTATAATTGAGGATGAAAATATCTTTAATATATATATATATATATATATATATATATATATATATATATATATATATATATATATATAGACATTTCTTCTTACACATTTCACATTGTAATTTGTGTTATTTTCTTCATTCTACTCTAACCATTTAACTCAACGCTGTTAACTTTGTTTGAAATGTAGGTGTGGGGGTAAGGTTTTATGGTCGTTTGATGTGAAAGACGAGCCTGCTCTCTTTAAGTCAGACAGGTCTAACTGCAGGGTGAATGTGTTTAACATGGGGCCCAGCGGAGGCCCCTGTGGTACTCGTAACCGTCAGGCTCAATGGAAAGAGGATACATGGTCTGACAAGACATGACTTGACCCAGCGGTACAGGCAGAGGCCCGCTATTGTCCTGAATAAAAAGCAGAAATCGGTGTTGTAGAATTTCCCCATCTGTGTGTGTGGTGTGTATGAGGGAGTTTCTCAAAGTGTCTGTGTGTGTGTGATGGGGTGCAGACGTTCGGTTCCATAATGATTGTACCCTCTAAGGAAGAGTGTTGGGCTGGGCTGTTTTCACGCACGGCTGGGTGTTTGGGCTTTGTGACAGATGGAGAATAGCCAGATGTTTGTGTTTGTTTCTGTACATGGTTGTCTCATTTTGTGCTTCTATTTTGCTGATTAAAAACCTTGGCATCAGCTTGACTGACTCCTTTACTGCAGGTGACAAATGACCAGACTCCTTCATGATAGGAGAAACTTTTCCCCTTTGGCACTGTATAAATGCCAAACTTTATGTTTTATTGCTTATCATGTCAACTCTTTGTGAACATTCCTGTTATGGTTCCTCTGGTAATCATGGCTAGAGATGTGAGGGAAGGAACAGTTTTCTATCCAGAAACATCCTAGTCGCTCTGTTTTCTTTTAAACTATTATTTTTCCTGCAGAAATGGAAAACGGGGAACTAGCTAACTTTTTTGTGGTTGTTGTTTTTTTCTTTTTCTTTTTTTTTAATCTAACAAAACTATTCAAAACTTTAAATTCTTTCTGGTCGCTTTTTTTTTCAATTGATCATATGAGATCCAAACTCTGGATGCTGTCTGCTCATTTTAACAAGAACTGATTTATAGATATTCAGATCTTTAAAGTGCAACTACTAGTATCCTGTCAGTGCCATTATGACGGTCAATATGTAAAGATGATGATTGTGGATTCTAAAGTGAATGCTTTATCCAGACAGAATGAGTGGCATTATATATACTTACACATGCACAAACACTCACACACACACACACATAGAATGAGGATTGTCTACTTATGATCAGCCAATAAATCAATCAACAAAAAAATAAATGGCAAATAACTGTGGCAAGCTATTAGATAGTAAAATAACAATTATTTCCTTCTCAGATTTGAAGATTTGTATGTTTTACTACTAATACTGTCATCAAATTCCCTTATGATAAAAGCAAATCATTTTGACCATATTTTTGTTAAGTTTATATTAAAATTTGATTATGGCAGTTGATTGAATCATTGGTAGCTGCTGTTATAGAATTAGTTTTCTTTATATTATTTAGTGGAAAGCAATATAAACCTCACTACCAAGACCCACGAAAATGTCTTTGACCCTACAGTGATGAAGTATGATAGACAACTGCCAGGTAAAGCTGATAGTAGACGATAGGAAGGATTTCTATTTTTACTGCACTGCACCAGGGGGAGAGGGGAGATATGACACCAGCATCCATCTCTGAGGTCACAGCGAAGAGAGCAGATCGCTCGGTCCGAATGCCATCGACATCCAAACACTCTGTGCCATGTCAACCTGTCAGAGAGGGAGGCACTGCCCGCTGAGAGGTGTCCGAGGTGTCATGGCCTCATCTGGGAGGTGACAGACAGCGTGTGTGTGAGTGTGTGACGGGGAAATAAGTCTAGGGGACCTTCATCATGACCTTTCGTTTTGCTAGGGTCAATATCGCTCTGTGCATCTGACAACAACTTTAAAGGACCACATCTCCCTGAGCCCTTGACAGGTGTGTGTGTGTGTGTGTGTGTGTGTGTGTGTTTGTAAGTGTGTATGTAAAAAGGCACTCTGTGTTGACTATATATATATATATATATATATATATATATATATATATATATATATATATATATAAGCCTTCATCAGGATTTTGAAGAAGCATTGAAGAACAGTGTCTTGTATTTTTATTATTCTTTTTACTCGTTTGCATACATTGTGGCACTTGACTCAATGGAGCACCTTTGTCCTCCAAGTGAACGTGTTCAGTAAACAAAGACACATCCCAAATTTATGCACAATGAGAAGTAATTCCTCATAGTTTAACTGAATAATTTAACTCAATTTATCCTGATCTAAATGTCAGGATTTTCACTGATTTATGGTGGTCATTGCAAAGCCCCAGGCTCTGTCTTCAGTAGGGCTGAGTATTATTTATAAAAAGTATGATACCTGTACCAGTAAAGTAATACTGACAATAAAAGAGCACTTCATTCGCTGCCATTCGCTGCCTGGACTGTAATTGGCTGTGAGCAAAACCATACAATTAAAATGGATAAAGAATTGACTAAAATAGTCAATTGTCTTAAATAGTACCTCAATCTCCTTGTATAAGGCAATGCTGTTCTTCTTTTTACTAAGAGTGTATATTTCTTTTTTTAACTTTATTTCCCTGGAGAAAAACCTGATAAAAGATATGAGTAAAAGCAAAGTAAGAAAAAGATATAGTAGTATAGTATAGACAATAGATACTATTATAAGCTTCATATCAGACATATCTGCCTGTATGGATTACTGTATACATATAAATCAGCATGTACCCATTTGTTCATGAATATGTATTTGTGTATGTGTTGGTATTTGTCTTTTTAGCCATATGTTGTGTTTTACACATGTATCTGTGCACAAATATTTCATTGTGCGTATGAGTATGTGTGTGTTTGTGTGTTTATACTAGTGTTTGTGGTCAGAAGGTGAGGGGCGAACAACAGGGCACCAAACGGCTTTAAAAGAAGAAAATCCAACAACATAAACAAAACCACGGTGAGTGTGACACGCGTCACCTTCACTGTGACAGGGGACAGACCCCGGAGAGGCACAGAGTCCCTGAGAATGTCTTTGAAGTCAGCCAGCAATTGTGCTGCTGGTTTGGAAGTATTGCCTTTCCTGCCCTTGGGCATTGCTGTAGGGCAGATGCACTCGGCTTTTAGTGAAACACTTGCCAGGATTAGGCCTATTAGCTGAACAGGAGGGAGAGACAACCACCATTGGTTTAGCAGAATCCTGCCTGAATGCAGAGATGTAGTCTTCATTGTGAGATTGTAAAGGCAGCAAGCCAGAGGTCTGCCTCTTTCTTGTGGTCTACTTTTTTTTTTTTTTTTGCCTAATCAAGAGCTGATTGCACAAGCTCCACCAAATATGTCTTTTTTTCTGTCATCCCTGTCTCAGTCATTACTGGCGCTGTGTTTGTGTTTCTGCTCCAGGCGTTGGGTAAATACCTCTGCTGGAGTAGGTTTCCCCCCCATTTCCCACCTTCCTCCCTCCATTACCTCCTCTTATGACGTTTACACATCTTCTTAGAAGAGGCTCCACTCATCTCTCCGTCTCTGCGCGTCCATCTTCCTCTCCCTCATTTTCTTGTACACACAAGCACACGGACACTGCAAGACAATGTTTGAAATTCTTGATTACTTAGCTACTGACTTCTGCCCTAATTTAAATGAATTAGTAATATTCAGAAGCACTAATAGATCAATAAATTAGCAGATTCTGAGAAAAGGTACAAAGACGGCCACACACACACTAAAGATTTTAATGAAGAGGACAGAAAATGAGTACATTAATTTACTAATGTCCTTAGTGAAGGGTAAAAGGAAAAATACATGTTTTACACATATTACAACATAAATCATCTGTTGAGTAATTCATGTACAAATTGGTTTGCAACTATTTTTATACTTTATCCATCCTTTTAGTCATTTTGAAGCTAAAATGACAAACTCTTTGATCAGCTTTTGGACTGATGGTTAAATTAAACAAACATATATGAAGATACCACCACAGGGTTTAATAAGTTATAATGTGCTTTCTTCACAATTGTCTGACATTTTATGAACAAAATAATTATTTTAGCTGTTCTTGGGTGAATTGTTGAGTTATATCTTGAGGGAGAAAAAAGTCTGTGGCGCTTTTTTTTCCCGGACACCTGAACTTTTCAACTCTTTACCTCCACATGCCCTCCAAACCTGGAATAGTACTTCAACTGATCTACTAGTTTCTTTTGAACTCATATACATTTGCATGCAAAAGTGCACACACACACGCACTCTGAGAAGCACAAATACTCCCATCATTCCACAATGAGTCTTGCCCAGCGGTCATGTCACTCCGGCTTCATTTTCCTGCTGATTGACATGTCCTGTAAAACATACAGTCACACACACACATGCACATGCATAAAGAGTGACTGTACCTCACCTCTCTTGAATAGTATTACCTTTACCTCATTTTGTTCTGCCTGTCCATCACCTCTATTCTTCCCCAGCCAACAGTTGAATGGGCTCCTGAGGAACTTTGTTAAGTGTGTGTGTGTGTGTGTGTGTGTGTGTGTGTGTGTGTGTGTGTGTGTGTGTGTGTGTGTGTGTGTGTGTGTGTGTGTGTGTGTGTGTGTGTGTGTGTGTGTGTGTGTGTGTGTGTGTGTGTGTGTGTGTCTGTGTGTGTCTGTGTGTGTCTGTGTGTGGGAATATACAGTATGTGTGTGTGAGTGTGTGAATGAAAGGTTTTCGGCTTGCTGCTTGGCGCCACTTTGCCCACCCTTCACTATTCACCATCAAAACCTCTGTCTTGTAATATGACAGTTCAGTTGAAATGATACACTGCACTGTGTGTGTGTGTGTGTGTGTGTGCGTGTGTGCGCACTTACACTTGTGCATGCACATGTGTAAGTATATACAATGCCAGGTCTCACAGCACTTCCACTTTGACGAAGCCAGTATTCACTTCTCTTTTCTCAGTGGGTCAAGTTCTGTGACGACAGTAGGTCCTCCACAAAACCACAGACGTAGAGTGACTGGAGACAGACAGACAGAAAGCAAGAGAGAAAACAGAATTTGATAGAAACTCTGACGCCTCACCAACTCCTATAGGCTGCAGTGTTCATTATTCCGCACAGTACACCACACAATTTAGTGACGGTTTTGGGCTTTTTAAAGCCTCACCTGTACAAATACTACAGGTATATGGGTCAGTAAAAAAACTGTCATGTTGTATAACCCTAAACTTACTAGATAGTTTAAGTTTATATTCTAGGTGGATTATATATTTTAAATTTCTATAAAAAAAATCACACAAAATTGATTTTTGTAAAAACAATGATAAAAACGGACTTCTGAATAACAAGAAACAGACATGAACATACAATGTACATATTGAGAGAACTGATGAATGCTTCTTAAAACTGTATTTTAAAACATTTTTGTCTCTCTCATCTTGCCACATATTATTTGTCACTGTCCCATATACTATTGGATGTGATCATTGCAGTAAAAAAATAACAACTGAGATCAACGTGTTTTTATCAAAGTGGAAAACACAACATCAGACTGAATCAGCGACGCAAAATTGTATTTCAGTCGGCTTATTAGTCCAACTGGAGAATAAATGTTTTAAATAAGTTATTACAAACTACCTATTACATTTTAAAATTGCATGTGTAGGGTAGTCAAAACTGAAGGATTAAATTTCTGAAGACAATGAATGTCCCTAGAAACATTTATTAGGCATTAGTCTTTCACATACCTGTTCTTGATCAAAGAAATATTAACATGACAGTGGTAGGAGATGTAAGATCCAGAGGACACCTGACTCATAAGGAGCATTTTTCTCTATCTGCAGCTGGTGGTGCAGTAGTAAGAAAATTTTAAATAATAATCCTTCAGCTAGCAACAACCATTATATGAAATATTCCTATTGCATGAATGAAGCAACTATATTTGGTTTTCTGTTTTCGATGCGAATCAGAATGTTGCCCTATGTTAATGTCAGTTTGCACAAGTCACCACACATCCACCTTATCTGTTCTCACAGCCCCCCGAAGATGTTACATTACACTCATTTCAGAGCTTTGATTCTTTGTTTTATCTGTTTTTTTACTTCTCATTTTCTTGCGCTTTTTTTAGAGGGATGTCTTTTGTTTCCAGATCCTTCCACCTTTCGTTGCTCTGATATGGCACTAGAAGCTAGAGGACTTCTCCCTTAAGGATATAGATAACAGCTTGTATGAGACTGTGTGTGCATGATTTCATATGTATGTAAATGTGTGTGTGTGTGTGTGTACATTTCCTCAGGTATCACAAGGTTAAAAGATAGGAGAGTCTGCATCATATGTATATGCGTTTCCATGCATAGAGACGTGCTTGTGCACCATATGAGTTCACATATTAAGAGTTGAAGAGATTGGACAGTGTGTGGGCTGCAGGACTGACTTGAGTGCCTGAGCATGTTTACTGAATCTGTTGGTGCAGTCTGTGATTGAGACTTGTCAGGAACTCCGAGGCAGCTCAGATAGGAAAATATGCAGTCATACACTCACAATTACACACTGTCACCCTACTGTACCTATCTCTGTGTGGATGTACCACCTGGTCGGTCTTTGTATGTTCTTCATATTCGCTAAGTTTCTCTTCTAAGAGCAAAAAAACAAGACCAACCAGTAGCTGAGAGATAAAGTTTGTGGAGGAAAAGTGAAGAAAAATTGAAACACTGACGGAGATGAGACAATAAAGAGTAGAGTGAAAACTACAGGAGAGAAAGAGAAAATCAGACAAACTGTCCACGACATGACAAAGAATGAAGAGAGGTAAAGCTTGCAGACAGGGTCAGGAAGTTTAATGCATTTCTAATAGGGGGTACCTGAGGAAAACATGAGCGAGAGGAAAGAGGCGGGGAAGATAAAAAGGCAAGGGACAAGTAGGCAGAGGGATGATAAGTGAAGGTACATGAGGGAAAAAAGAGAGAAAAGGGAAGGACAAACTGACAGACAAACCTACACAAAGGGGTGTATGTTTGTGTGTGAGTGTATGTGTGTGTGCGTATGTGCATACGGCGGAACAAGGCAAGGCTGTGATGGCCTTGTGTCAGTCACCCTATGGCAGCTCTTTAACCCTGTAATTTACCACATCACTCTTCTCACCATGATGGGACCACTGCACCAGCTGACAGCACTGCCTCTGGGGTGTGTGTGAGTGAGAGAGAAAGATGAGGAGCGAGGGAGTTCATACCTGTGAGAAAAGATTCTTGACATGTCAAAAAAATGTCCGTGAGCCTACCTTCATTCTAGGCCTGTCGTGTGCCAGATATGGAAAAATAATAAACTCATTTGTTTATGGGCTAACGTCTGTTGTAAGTACCCCAAACTAATCTTAAAGAATAAACTTCATGAGAGGAACTACGCACCGGACAGCTCCCCCAACAACTACAGACCTTGTTTCCTTTTGAACCTGTAATAAGTGTGACATACAATATAATTTCTGCCAATTCTGACATATGACAAGATGGAGGACGCTGTGATCGGAGCTGTGTGTTTGTTGTGTGTCCCGGGGTTCGTGAAGGATGGACTTCACTGTTGGTCCATATGGCCGTGTTTTGTTCCAGTTTTTTTTCTTACATCTATTGTTAAATGAATGTTTTTAAAAATGGCCACATTGGCTCATGTGTTTGACCAATCACCATACATTCTGTCACTCAAGGTTCCTTTTGTGCTGGGAGAGTACCTACCCTGAAATAAGAGCTCAATGGCAATCTGTTGTACCCATCTCCCGCAATGTGGACACAATAAAAAGGGAAGAGTTCTTCCTACTGTTCAATAATGGCTTCAGAAATCTTAATTTCCAGTGATGAGTACCTTGATATTATTATTGCAAACATAAGGTAAGGATGAGAATTGCTGCTACCGTAATGCAGGCTTTTAAATCAGGAAAAGACAACACTTCTGCCCTGTCATGATATTATAATATCCAAAATATAAGATGATATCTAGTCTTATATTAGGATAAGTAATGTGAAGAAGAAATCATGAAAGAGAATGCATTGGCAATTTAAAGATTTTGATAGCTGCATTTGAGTATCTCATCCAGACAGAAAAATAAACTACAGTATTAGAGATATGGGTAATGTTCTGTCCACCTCCCATTTATCTAAATATGGAATATGACAACATAGCACAATATAATGAAATCCAGAGTAACAACACTGTTAATGGCTTTAAACATCTTTCAATATTACCACATGATTTAACACAACACTCTGAATCTGTACATTCTAAACATTACAAGTGTGACTCAGATTTAATACATGAGATTGCACTTATGATCCTAAAATAACAAACAAACAAAAAACACCTGTAATTCAGTTATAACACATTCCTGTAGAGGTGGGGAGTTGGAGCATCTGGCCTGGTTGATATCATGTCTTTGAACAGTTGTGAACATTCCCAGGACCAAAGTGCCATCCCAAAACCTGTTTATTTCAATGATACCTAAAGGAATCCTATATATGATATGATATAATATGGTATAATAATATATATGACTATAAATATTAAGTGGAATTTTTGTTTTATGTGTGATCCTAATCTATATTTTGACTCATTTTTGGACTCCATTTTCTACTAGTGCACAGTAAGATTAAAAAAAAATCATTTTATGTAAACCAAGTCTGTCTGGTTCCAACGAGGGATTAAGAGAGCAGACAAATGTCTCAGTTCATCCGCTCATAAGCTCGTTTTTGTTTGGCCAGTGATTTGTCCCTCTTGCCACATCATACATTTTTGTCATGTAGCTACATGTCTCTTACCCAAGAACTAATAATATCTCTACTTTTTATTCATTTGACCGCATTAAATCAAAGACACTGTGCAACCAAATAAATCAATGTGACAGGTCAGTACATCATTTATTGTAAAAGTAACAAAATATATATTTTTATGCAGAGGTGGCTTCAGATTCACAGTAAATGTTTAAATTAAATTAACAAATTTAGAGAAATGTGCAGCCAAGGCAGAGATATGCACTGTCTGGGTGCTTTATAGTTTTATTAATCAAATGGTGTTTTCTATATATGGTAGAGAGGATAGGATATATGATTTCATTCCTCCACCAGAGAAGGATGTGGAGGAACAGCACATCAGAAAGACAGTCAGTCAAGATTCAAACGAGCAGCATTTTTTTTTCCTGAATACCCAATCTACTGTAGCTGGACACGTTTTCTCTGTGTATATACTCAGAACACATATAGAACAAAAGCTCAATGTTAGTTTCTGTTAGCTTAAATAAATGTCTATTTGATTTCTGCCTGTTGAGAGCGAGAAGAAGTAAGAGATGTGACAAGACTGCAATCCAGATACCAGAAAGGCCTCCATTGTTTTTCATTTTCTTCCTGTGAGAACCTCAAATAAATATTTACTTTAACTTCTGACTCTGAGTGCTCTTCCTCTGACACACACACCTACAAGTATCCAAGTTCCCTCATACAAAGCCACTCTGTTGCTCTTATTGCTCTTATTCCTCCGTTATTCCTTGTTATACACATAAGGAATAACACACACACACACACACACACACACACACACACACACACACACAGAGTAATCACCAGAGGTGACAGTGAACAAAGAGTAGAGAAAGAGACACAGAGAGTAGACAAGGTCATAGTTCCTGTTGAGTCTTTGAAAAGGGAGTGATGTTTTCCTGCCCTTCCTTTGATGTTAAAGCAGCCTCCTTACTAGTGTAAGGACAGGGTACAATGACCCAGACCCCCGACCCCGGACTGAGACTGAAATGGCCAGACTGCTTTAGTTGGTAAACCTTGGGCTAGAACAACTGAATTGGCAGGGCTGAAAAATACATACAAATACATACAAGAAGGAACCAAGACACAGAAAGCACATTTCATCATAGCTAGGGTTGCAAAGGGGTGGAACATTTTTGGTAAATTTCCAAAAACCTTCCATGGGAAGTTAAACTGTGGAATTTTGGACATATTCCAAATTGGAAACTCTTTTGAAACTCTTGTCTGCTGAAAGTTTTGAGCCTCGAGGACATTTTTGGCACTTTGCAATATGCTGCAGCATTTTTGTAACATTCTCCATGTGTGTCTATCCACAATATTCACACATTTACAAAGACCTTTCTTCAATATTAGCTTGTGAAAAATGCTTCCACACATCAGATGGTGAACGTGGCATCTTTCTGTTGAGTAAGGCACTAATGCCCACACTAATACCTGGAATGGTGTTCAAAATACTTGACAATTGATGCAGAAAAAAAGGTAAATGAAGAACGGCTAACATTTATCACCTAACTTACCATGTAGCTACTGTACATTTTATTTAATATTTAATAGTTAAACATACATACCATTATAGATCAAATATATTTGCCCCATGATGCTATCAGAACATACTTGACTTTATATTAATGTGCGCCTTCAATAGTCTTGTCCTTTGGGCTCAAAAGTGTGGCCTCCAGGGATCGAGAAATCACCTGTGCATGTGATTGTGGAGTGGACCTGCATTAAATCTGGTTGTTTTAGCCAAGATTATGGTACAATATATTTTCCCCAAATATATTTAACTTCTGTTCTCCACGATAGGCTGGGGTATATACCTGCCTCTCGCCTGTAATGCGCTGGGATTGGCTCCAGCAGACCCCATGACCCTAATGAGGAATATGCAGGTATAGAAGATGAATGAATGAATGTTTAACTCCCTTAGTAAGAGCCAACCTTCAATTTGGTAAATTTTGAATTTATTTCCATTTATTCCCATATATTCCCATTAATTCCCATGGAAAGTTTCCAGCTTTGAAATTTCCCAGAATTTTGCAACCCTGATCATAGGTAAACTCAATATATATGTTATAACATCAGAGAAGAACAGGACCGTGCCCCAGTGGCAGACCACATCTGTAATGTGGAAGGCTGTGGACTTTGTAGCATATCATAATGTCAAAAAATGTAGAGGAAACTTCACACCCTAAAAAGGACGTTGACAAACCCTACATCACAGACCCAAACACAATATTTATAGACACACACATACACTAAAAACATAACTGTTTAATTTGTTCCAGAGACCAGAGTTATTAAAGTAAAAGCTCATTATCGAGATGTTGTTTTGTATTCTGTTGAAAAACATTACCTGAGAGGTCTGCTTAGATTATAGTGAGCAGGTCAGTCACTGTTGAGCTAAACTGTTGAGTTTAACTGTTGAGTGCTTTGGAAACGTTTAATTTTGAACTTGGTCATAGTGCACTCTAGTGGAGTTAATTTAAGTATTTGAATGATATGAGTTTGGCATTTCTGTGGTGTTTCATGGTGTTTATGTATAGGTGCCATGTATAGAGAGTAGAGTGGTGAGGTGTTGCTACACATGCTGATGTGTGTAATGTGACAGCATAGACACTGTAAATAGACTCCTGCAGTTACCTTAGTGCATACCAAAAACACCTCCGCCTGATCAATGTGAATCTCTCACTCTTTCTTCCCCCCTCTCTCCCTCCCTTTCTGTATTGCCTGATACATATGTGTCCACAGGGCTCATGGACACAGATATTCTTATCCAACTCACACTCACTCATTTGTGCTCTCATTTCCTGTATCTCTGTCAGCCCCCTTGTTTCTTCTATTCTGCCATCAACTCCCTGAGACCCTGACAGCTTCGCAGAACAAGGTCTCAAAAACTTTTAGGCAAGCCAGACTGGCAATAACTAAATGAAAGCTTGCTGAAATGAGGTTTTCCCTCCAAAAGGGCTGACTTCCTCTAAAAAAGCTGGTTAGGAGAGGATGAAAGAATCCTCTTATGTCAGTAAACTCTTTACGCCGTTGCTGCCATGCCATGCTAGCCCCAGCGTTTCCATGGCACCCGGTGTTATCTATGTGTATTTTTGTTGGGACTTGTAGTTTTGGGGGTTGAGTGGCAAAATGAGATTCCCCCCGCACACATACACACCAGGAGGAGCAAGAGGGGAAAGATAAGAGAGAGTCCCCTCTCAGCGTTAACGAGAGAAAATAAGAGAGAGAAGCTGGACAGAGCGGAGAGCATTAGCTGCACAGATAGAGAAATGAAGGCCGACACAGCAATACTGCTGGACCTTTGCTATAGAGTTTCTGCAATGACCTATGTTGAGCATCCTGTCTTCACACACATGATATCCTGATACTGAGTCCACATCATGTAGGGTGTAATTTAAACTGAGTCTTGTAATATTGAAAGATCTAGCACTCAAAAGCAGGTTGCACTCATTGTTTAATGTGGCAGACTTTATGCTTCAAACAATGAAGGAAATTGGTGATATTTATTTATTGGTGATATTTAACAGGTTTTGGGGAGGTGGAAAACATACTTTTCTGCTTTTTCAGAATGCACAAACTCATAAATGCCTTTTTTAAATCTTTCACACAGATATGTTAAAGGCAACATTTTCATCATATATATGAGATGTAAAAATGCAGATTAAATGTATAGACTGTGTTTCTTGTCAGCTAAGTGCGAAGCAAAACACAAATCTCCCAAAACCAAACCGTCTCTTAAAAACACTAAACGTAACAGAACTGACTTTGACCAGCTTTTCTTATTGGATATATATATGTACCATGTATTTTAATACAGGTGTACCACGGGTGATGGTAGTTGCAGCTGTAATTCCACAGTAGGTTAATTTGAAAATATTGAAGATCAATTTTCTATATCTTTTTTGTCAATCTTTTGGGGGACCAAACTAGTTTTCAATGCAAATATCTATTAAAAACAACATTCATCTACAATATAATGACAAAGTGGGATGATTCACCTTCTGTTCAACTGTGGATATCTGATTAATTTAGGGAAGCTGAGATACTTTATTTTTGGAGGAGCTCATCTTTTCAGTAGTTGTAAGTATAAAAATATTAACTAAAACCCATAATATAGTGCAGTTTGGCATGAAAATAATTGAACTGAGGGATTGTTTTGCTCATGTACAACAACATTTTTATTGTCAGTAATGTACTGTTTTGTTTTATCTGACAGATATGTTGATATATGTACTGTCAATACAGTAGAGGTAACAAAATATTTGCACTAGAAGTAGTTGCAGTAATACTAGTTAAAATAGTAGGATTAATTGCAGAGATAGGGGCAGGAGAAGTAGTATAATGGTGTTATGGTAATGCTCGTAAGGGTTGAAGTTAAGTTAGAAAAAGTGTTAGTAGTAGCAAAAGTAGCAATAGTTGCAGTAGAGCGGACTGAAATAAAGTAACAGCTTAACCCTCCAGAAGTTAACAGATTGGAGAATGAAGCCTGTTATAAAGTAGTAAAGATAACCGGTGCCTGTTGGAGACCTGTCCTATTTTCATTAGCTGATGTGTGGAATGCCGCCTGCTTTGTCTGAGCTGTCAGCTCTTAAGTGTGCGTCCACCACTGCACGTCTGTGATGTGTGAATGACGGTATGAGCGTCACCACCCTATGACCTTGTGTCGGTGTCAGCCTGAGTTCATGTGCGTGTGGGTCTGTCTGTCACTGTCTTTAATTAGTTTTTTGGTCCAAATGTGCATTCATTCTTCTAGCGCCCCTGCTACCAACATTGCAGCTTACTAGTAATACAAGTTACAACAACTACAGGATGTTATATGTTTGTGTGATAAAAAAAGAGTGTCATGTTGCTTCACCACCTTTTCAGTCATTTGATAATATTTTCACTTTTCGTCCATCAACTGAGATCACGAAAGTACATTGTCCTGTCTGATTTTTGATCTGCACTACAGTTTTAGCACAGAAAATGTTCAACATCTCGGTACATGGTCCAGCGGTAACAGTCAAGCAGTCACGCTTGTTAGTCAGACAGGTTTGTGTGTGAGCACGTGTGGCTACATGCATGCTCCGTTGACCCTTTGGCATATTTATGTCAATCTATTATGTTGTCTCGTCAAGATATACATCTGTGCTTGTGTTTGGACTGCCCTGTCTCTTTCTCCTGCTTTCATTCATTTCTCTGGCTTGTCCTCTCTGCAGACTCGGGTTACACGCCTCCATCAGATGGCGTTCTGCCTGGCTGAGCTGCACTTGTGGTCCACCAAGAGCTCACTTCAAGTCAAAGGTAGCACTTATCACCAAGTTCAATCTGCCTCTCAATAATTCTCCTGTTCCTCCTCACTCCGTCTTGCTCTGTCTCTTTCTGTCGTCACTCACTTTGTTTTCACACCCTCTCTCCACCTTACCTATATCTACTTTAACAATCTGACTCCCAGTCAACACCAGTTCTGTGTCTGTTTTCTCTTTTTCTTTACTCACTTCAAATTCTTATGCAATTAGTGTTGTTTATATAATTAGCCAATATTCTGTATATTTTCTCATGACATTAAATTGTGTTTGTACATTGTTTGAAGTATAATTGTTTGTCATGGCTGCAGGCATCCAAATAAAAGCAATGAGAATTGTTTCCTGAGACCACACCCACTGTAGCCAACATTAAGTATACCTGCAGAGAGGCTGTAGATTCTGAAAACTTAACGATTAAGTCAAACATCTTTTGCACAAGGTAATCTCTGATGAACTCAAAAGCTGATACAGTGTGATTGCTGTTACATCACGTTGGTGATCAGCTTTACTGGCAAATCTAAAACAACAAATAGACTTTGTTGGCACATTGATCTACTATGAATATCATTTTACAAAAAGACGAAAGTTCGCTGGCAACCAATTGTTCCTCACCTGGCCAAGTGGGTGTGGTCTATATTTGACTTTTCTGGTAGTTTTCACAGGTTGTGGGCCTGCTCACCACATATCAGTCCATCTTTTCTGTATGACGGAAATTCTGTTTTCTCCATTTTCTTGTTTTCTCCTCCCTTCCATTCTGTCTTGTCTTTCACAGTCTGCTGAGTTTTAGACGGAGATAGTGTCTCTCCGAGGCTGACTGTGTGTGTGTGTGTGTGTGTGTGTGTACTGTATGTGTGTGAGTTTACGTGTATACACAAAGGTACAACGGGATGTGTATCCCGGGTGACACATCCTTATTTGTTTGTTTTTTCCCTTCTGTGTGTGTCCTCCGCTATCTTGGAAAAATGTGGATGGATACATCTTAGTGAAGAAGCCTGGTCGCTGAGGTGTGACGCACCCTATCGCCACCTTTCTTTCATCATATACATCAACCTCAAAAACAAGTGTATAGATTTATAACACTAGCATCTATAATGCACTGAAACAAATGTTTTCTGTGTTTTTTGTGTGTATAATCTACATATGATCACCAGGTTTAGACACATTACAGCTCCCACAAGCCTTTTACTGTTGGGCACTGAGCAGCTTCACAGATGCACTTTGTTCAGTGTTTTGCTTCATTGCATTTCACACAGAAAATATTACTAGAGGGAAAAGAGCTATTCAAATACATTACATCCACACAGATGTTAAATAAGGATTCAGATTTGACCTGGTGACCTTTTTGTCTATCCTTTCTACATCCTGCTGCTTTTTCCTAACTGTGATGCTCCATTGTTTAAGAAAGGATTTTAGTCCATGGAAATGTCATTGAACTTTATTCAATTAATCATAAAACTGAAGACTGGTCTGCTACCAGACAAACTGGAGCATTGTTAAATGCTTATAGACATGCAATAACCAAAGTGATGAAAAAAAAACATATGTGCTTTTGGGGTTGGCACATATTTGCCTATACTTGGACATCCATCAAAGAGCAATTTAAGTTAAATAAAAAAAAATCAAACATCCCATTAGTGTTGTAGTTTCGCCAAGCAGACAAATAAAACTACAATATTTTCTGGTACAGTTCACAAACAACTGAGATTTAAAAAATAGCAAATAGTGGCTAAATGCAAAGAGTTAGGTATTAATTCTCAGTGTTTTACTATGAGAATGTGCAAACACAGGTCATTTATAGTGTGTATGTGTGTGTGTGTGTGTGTGTGTGTGTGTGTGTCTGTGTGTGTGTGTGCGTGCCTGCCATCAGCTCTCCTGTTGTATTAGTGTGACCTGGCCTCAGGAGCAGCAGCAGCAGCCGCTACAGTAGTGGAGTGATAAAGAAACGATGTGTTGTGCGAATCTTAGTCTGCTTATGGTTTTGGGCCTGCAGGAATAACACAGGAAAAAAAAGCTCAGCTCAGCAATTTGCATGTGTATGTGTGTGTCAATCTGTGTTTGTGTGTGTGTTAAATGCTATGTATGGTGAACATATGTGGTCTTTTTGCACTGCTCATTGACTTGCTGTGACTACTTTAAAATGTTTATATTGCATGTGTGTGTAAATCACAGAATGTCCCTCAGGTGGGATGGGTTAAGCCACACTGTCTTTATTAATACCCTCCTCCATTCTGGCTCGGACCCCCCCAGCCCACCCTCACACCACCTCCTCCCTCCCAGAGTCTTATCTAAACTGTGGTGCTGGCAGACGGGACAGGCCACTGGCTGATAGCGATTGTTTATCCCACGGTGCGAAATTGCTGATCTGTCTTCTGCTTTTCCCTGACAGCTAGATGTTCACCCCTCCCCCACCCCTCCCCTCTCTCTCGCCCCACAGATACAGATATTGGCACCTATCAGTACTACGATAAAGGAGAGCCAGGTAAATAGTGTTTATATTGGATGTCTGTTTGTGTTTAAGATAAGTTACATTTGTCTTGTTTTTGGAATGTATGTGATTTCCTTCTATATGAAGAAGGGATTTCTGCTGCCTCCCACACACACACACACATCTTCGTATTATTGTTATTTTGGCAGCGTCTCGCACCCCTCAAACCACACATACTTGTCCGCATAGAGGCTATTAGTATGTAGGATTTACACCCTAAAACCTTATATACACATACACATGCACATAGCACGCACACATACACACAGGTTATTAGGCCTCTGCGGTTCTATCTCTTACTCTCCCCGTGTTGCTGTTGACCTGGGGTCCTGCCACACAGTGATAGGAAAACTAAACTGTTGACTTTCTCCTAGATCACATAGCAAGAGGCCCCATGTAGTCCAGCCTCATATTGCCTCAAGCCAGGAGGCTTCCCGTGCCATCAGGAAGTGCTCAAATCACTCCCCTGCGGTCCTAGCAGTGTAGGGACTGGCTCTCTCATCCCTTTTTTTTCTTTAATATGGCTACACTGTCATTGTTATGACATCCCTCACATCATTGTCCACCTATAAGAAAATGCTGCAACTTATAAGCATTTTTAGATTCATTTTTACACTGATAAGTGTAAGAAGGGTTGATATGTAGATTTTTTTGTGACTCCCAAAAATAACATGCAGCTTTATGGTAGGTTTCTGGGATATAGTGCATCATAACATGCTCAAGCATCAATTCCAGGTCAAAATAAAATGACTTGAATTTCATCCAAAATATGAAAATGAATGATATGTTACTAGTGTGTATTGTCAATTTTAAAGTTGCAGTAAGTACCACATGCATGTATGATTGGACTTTCACATCCAAGGGTAAGTATCTTTTTACAACACAGGAAGAAATTTATGTCATCATTCATTTAGTCCTCCATGCCTACAGGATATTGTTCCTTGACGTTTAGGAAAAATATATAGGTTAGAATTGGATTAAATTGATACTTTATTAAATGTGTTGACTTTATTCATCACAATGGACACCATATATGCTGTTACTTTTAATTTATCATTTTAAATGTATAGATATACATTGAAATAATTTGAAACATATCTTATTTTGACAAGATGTTCATAAAATAAAGGTAATAGGACAAAAGGTTGTTTATTTCGACATCTAGCCTAGTAAAAGTCAATATATCATTCACTATTATTTATTATCTTATTTTGGTCTCCACCAGCTGAACAATTTTCACCTGCTTGTTGCTCAATTTGTGCGCCAAACCGCAGGGAGACACTTTGGCAGTGTACAGGTTTATCAGAGCTTAATCTAGTAAAAGTGGTGGCCAAAATAAAAAACAAAAAACAATGAGGTGAAAGACACTGAAGGACATCTCTCTTTATTTCTCTCTTTTCCTTCATCAGTCCCCTGTATTTTCTTTTTAGTCTTTTTATCATCTGTTACTGTGCCTGTCTCAAACGCTTCTGCCTCTCTTTCATTGATTTCCTTCTCTTTGTCTCTTTCATTCCTCTTACCACGTATGTTTTGTTCATTCTCATTTTGTGTACAGTATGTCTCCCTGTCTCTCCCTCTTTCTCTGTCATCATGGGGTTCTCTCCTTCTCTCTCTCTCATCTGAGAAGCTGCCTTCTCTTTCATTCCAATCTTCAGTGGAGAGACGATGCTCTTGCTCCAAATCCTTTTATTTGGAGGATTACTAAAGTGTGGCTTGATATCAGAGTGGAGGGAGGGGAGGAGGACGGGAGAGATGGAGCAGGGGGAGCAGAATCACCATCCAAAAGTATCACAACATTTTCACACAGGATTGTAATGATAGCTCAGGTCATGATTCCATTGCATATACAGTAGATTATGTTAGATTAGACTGTAATATTTTGTATGGGCACTGTGGCATTCAGCTTGAAGAAATAAAGTATATGGGGTACACAGCTATGCTGTGAAAAATTACATTTCTTCATAATATCTTACCTTTTATATATTGGCTCCTCATAAGCAAAAATCCCCATAGTCTTTTCTCCTATGTACATGCATAATTTAATATTTAGGAAGCATTCACATGTTTATCATATCATATTCACATCATATCAATATATAGACATCATCCTGTGTATAGCACTTTCAACAATAGTCACTTGGTATCAATTTAATTTGATTCCTTTGAACATTTGATTGTTGTATGTGTTTGGTCCTCTGAAAGACTTAATGTTAGCTCCACATTTCCCCACTAGAGGGAGACCCAGGCTCATTGGAGCAGCTCCGGGGGTCCCCACCAGCCAACCCCCCCCAGCCCTCCCCACCCAGCCCCGGAGCAGGTGCCCATGTCTGGGCCTGTCTGGCCCCTCACCCCCTTATCTGATTAATACTACTAATCCTGGAGGTGTTCCTGCCTGCCAGAGGGGCCGGCCACCAGACTGGCCACTTTCTTGCTCACAGTGACCGGGCCATAAGGCACGGCTGTAGGTTGCACTTCACCAAAACGTCCCAATGGAGTTCTGGTGATGTCTGAACTCCAGCATTGTTCTCTGTCACTCTGTTCTTTGTATGCATCATACAAACATGTCCTGTACATCTTGCTGTTTTTATCTATGAATTCCAAATCAAATCCTTCATTCAGCCTCCTTTCTTTTCCCTAGCTAATCCCCGGGAGCATCATTACTACAGTGAGAAACTCCATTTCTGTGAGGGTAAGTTTCTGATGAAAAACTCAGCAAGAGAGATGATTTTATACCTAATATCCATATGTTTGTCTCTTTGGGCCCTTATCACCATACCAGTGGATGGCCGTCTTCTAGAAATTCACTGTCCTAATCAATCAACTGTCCCACTTCCTGTCTTTCCCTCTCTCTGCTTTTCACTCAGTAGTGGAATACAAACACCCTTATCAGGAGACGAACACTCATCATCCTGCCCTCCCCTCCCTCCTCTCTCCCCTGACCCCCCAGCCCCTCCTCACCCTCCCCACCCTCATTTGCATGCATCTGTTTACCTCCTCTTTCCACTCATTCTTAATAGAGAGCCCCACTACTTAATGGTTCATTTTAGTAAAGATGAAAAGGGAGACTGTAAAATAAACAGATTGGGCAATGATTTCACCATATTGGAAAAAAGCAGTCCTCCCTTCTCCTTCCATCTTCCCTTCCACTGAACTTTGTGTATATGCGTGGGCAGAAGCAGATGCACAAATTCAATTAGTTGTTTTCTTCATATCCTTCCCTTCCTGTTAAACCACTAGAGATGGAGGGGGAAATTAAAATGAAGGGGCCTCGGTATGGCACGTGTTGAGATATGTGGTGCTAACTGTGCGGTTGCATTTGGGAGATAACTTGAGAGTGCCAAAAGTCCTCACAATGAAGTATTTCCTTCTCCTCAAGGACCAGTTTGTGTGTTTTGAAGGGAATTTTTGCTTTCAGTAGAATATTTTGACTCTTAATGGCAGCAACTTGAATCCAAAAGCAACAGACTTCAGACTGCTTTGGGGATATGGTAGTCAGAAATATGACTACATCAATGTATTTTTTTTTTTCTTTTTGCAGTCATAGTTTTACATTGGGTTTTAAACATAAATTAGTTGTGTAGCGAATGGTACCAGGAGCACTGAAATGAACCCATAGGCTGCTATGTATCCCGAAATTCCACATTCATAGCATAACTCACTACACTCATGATAATACCCTTTTTCAGCTTAGCTTCTCATTTTCTAACCATTAAAAGACTTAAAAGTGTAACTAAAGATAACGGCCAGAATTTTCCAAATCTCAGTAATATATTAAAATTGCTTGTTTTGCCCAATCATCAGTATAAAATATACAGTGATATAAAATCACAAAAAAATAACAAATCTTGACAGTTAATAGACTCAAACTACCAAATATTTGGGATTACTTTTTACTAAATAACTAAATAATTATCAATATAGTCATTGGATAATATGCTGTCATTTAACTAAATCTCTCAGCTCTAATTGGAAGACAATATTTGTTGTGGTTAAGCAAAACTTCATGAGTGCTTAAAATGATTCTTCTTCTGGTCTTTTAAACACCCTTTATTGTCCATGCTGCCCATTTTCATACTTGGATCTAAATGTAGATATAAAGTTCACCCATTTCACCCTGTCCGTTTTTGGTTGCCACATTCTTGTGAATTCCCATGAACGCCTTTTTAAAATGATTTCTCCAATTTCTGTTTTTAAAAGTTCAAGTCACATGATCTCCTGATTCTTCTCATGTTTTCCTCTGTAGCTCGAGGCTATTCGTGGACCCCCAGGAACCGCCGACCAGAGAAGCTCCGCGATTCGCTGAAGGAGTTGGAGGTACCCGCCCCCTCTGTTCAAATCCCCATCACCCCCCTCGGCCTCCCCCGTCTTCTTCCTCCCTCTGGGGATTTTCAGAGTTTTCCCTTTCCGAAACGGCCGATTGATTAACAAATAGGGGCATTCTCTCTCTTTTCTCCCTCTCCCTTCACTCTCCCTGTCGTTCTCATTTGTTCTCTTCTCTCCCTCTCCTCTCTCATCACCTCTCTTTCGGCCGAGCTCTGTCATCGAGGGGGATATTTGAGGGGATCAGGGGGCTGCAGGCTGCCCCCTCATCCCTTCCCTTCCTCCCTCCTTCTCTTCCTCCTCCTTCCCTTTCTCTCCCCTCATTTATCCCCCTCTTCCTCCGCCTCCTCGCCTCTGTACTTGTGGCAGTACAGACCTAGCTTTGTTTGCTGGAACCTGTCTGTGGCTGTTACACACACGCACCCACACACGCACACACTCCCCACCCATCCACCTCCCTCCTCTCACCCGTAACCATTGTCTGAAACTAGAAACACCCCAGCTCACCTCCACACCCCACCCTCCTCCTCCTTCTCCGTCCCTCTCTCCACCCACCCAATCACCCCAGCTGGGTTTGGAATGTGGCAGGAATGACTGACCTTACACACACACACACACACACACACACACACACACACACACACACACACACACACACACACACACACACACACACACACAGAGTCCTTACCTGCATCCCTTTTCAACTCCCTCCCACCCTTCTGCAAGCAGGAACTGCAGCAGTGGCCACCTGTGGTGGCAAGTGTCCGGTACTGTGTACCACCAGGACAATGAATTCAAGTTTAAGTAGAATTGGCACAAAAATTCACTGATTTACTTTGGTAAAGACTTTCTAATTGTTGTCAGAAAAATTTTTTTAACCACGTCTTCAATCTCCAAGTGTTGCTCTGTGTTCCTGTGGGTTTGAGTTGCGTTGACTGTTTAAACCCCAGTATACACCTCTTTCTCTCACCAAATTCCTTTTCTTGTTCTTTATTTATCTATCATGCTTTTCAGGAACTGTTGCAGACCAACACCTGTGTTCACACCAGATGGAGGAACAAGCATTGCTGCCAGGTAAACACCCTCCGTAGCTCACCACCTATTGTACACACACACACACACACACACACACACACACACACACACACATGCGCACACACACATGCGCGCACACACACACACACACACACACACACACACACACACACACACACACCTCTTTCAGTTTCAGATAGGAGCTGAGAGCATCACTGGACTGTAATGGTAGTTATCAAGCCTTTTCAGGCTAGCTTATGTTTCTTGACATATATAAGGTGGTATTTGTCTAATATTTATTGCAACGACCCGTAAAGTCTTTATCGGGCCAGAAATAAGGTCATTCCTTTAACCAACAATCTCCAAAGAACTTGAAGGTTATTGAAAAGTGATTTTGATATTCAATACTTTTTATATTTTTATAGTTTTAAGATATTAAACTTTGTAGTAGAGGTGACACTTTTAATTGCTACTACTCAATCTCAGGTTGTGTTTCTGAATGCAATTAAAAGACTGGGAACAAGTAGTTTAAATCAATTTCTGCAGCTCTTATTGGTAGTAATAAAACTTTTACATTTGTCCAAATTCACTTAACCCTAATTGAAGATTATAAGTACAATTTCATTCAATTAGTCCCTTTTGGTTTTGTTTTTTCTTCTGTTTAATCCCTTTCTAATTTACAGTATTCTGAATTTAGTATGCTTTTTATATCTGTCTATATTTGGGCTTTTATTCATTTATTCAAACAACTAAGTTTGTCAACTAAGTCAACTAAGTTTAAAAATTTGAAACTGGATCTCTGTCCTTTGTAATCTCACATGTAAATTGTTTTTTTCTGTTTGTGTGGTACTTTGCAGCTGTTGCTGAGCAGTGGAGTACTAGTGACGCTGAATTTAAATGGACCTCAACTCGAACAAGTGTGCATAGACCGAACATTAGTGGGCCGACTACCAGCCAACACCGTGACTGATGGTTAGTTATAAAAACACATACATTATATTCTACATAACCGTAGTTCCACTATAAATCAGTCAAGACTTATTCTGTCTGTATTTAAGAATACATTTCACAGAACTAAGGAGCTTATTTTTATCCTTTGGTATAAATTTAAGCGTTTAAGCCAGCATTAGTTCACAGTTCATTAAAACCTTCAGACATTTTTTAATGTAATTTTGGTTACTTTGGTGCCTCTGATGCTAATTTGTGCTGTTGCATCACCATTACACCCATTATTGTAGGAAAGAATACCTTCTTCTGTATTGTTGCGATTTTCACATTCAGTCAATGAAATTCAGGTTTAATATATGGCTTGAATATTCTAGCGGTTCACCAAGGTTTAAGCAGATTTAAGCACACAATCATCATTGTTTCCCTCACATTGACGGGCTACCTATCTGCCCACAACCACACACACAAACAAATGCTGAGACATTTGCATTAAAATGTACAGTGTTTCAAAACCACAAAACCATCTACCACGCACTTTCTCCCACACCGTCAGCAACGACTACATGTTTACACCTGATCATCACATTTGCAACCTTATCTGCACACACACACACACACACACACACACACGCTCACCACTCTCCTCACCACTTTGTAATGCAAGCACTCTCTCACACACGCACTGACTCACACACATAACAGGTGCCACAGGTGAGCGAGGCGACTCTGGTAGCTAATTGCGGGCAAATCCTTTTGTGCTGTGTGTGTCCAGGGGCCTTCCCTTAAGAGCATCCATCAGTGTTTTTCCTCCATTGCGCGTTCCTCAAGGGAGTACCGCCCTCCCCTCACACGGCACTCCCTCGCTCTGCAGACCTGGCAGGAGAGAATAAGGGGCGGTGGACACCGGTCCAAATCTGCTAATTATTTCTTTCTTTCTGTATCAATTATTTGTTCATAACACCACCCTCTCCACTTCCGCCCGAGGTCTCCAGACACCTGATAAAGCCCCCATCGTGCACACACACACTCTCTCTCACATACACAGATACACACATGCACATAATCATTCTCACACAAGTATGTCTATAATTACAGGTGCACAAATTTATTTTTTATATATAGACCAGCATTTGCTTATTACTTTTACAGGCATACACAAACAGCAAATTGAACACACACTCACATGCACAATAGCACACACTGAAATACACACACACACATACAGGTACACATACACCCACTCACCTCCCGCTGCGCTCCATTCAAAGCCTCAGAGGCACTAATTATTAGAGTAATGGTTGTGAGAGGGTGGGTTCCGGGGATTTTGTGTATGTGTGTGCATGTGTGTATATGGGAGCACAGGGGTGTAGCAGGTTAGAGGCTGTTCTCACATCTGTCACTTGTTAAATTAGCCCGGGACAATTAGAGTAGAAAGCCAGAGCAGATCACACTATCGAACACAATTACAATGGACAATTACAGACACAGTTTACATTACCATCAAGTTGTGACTGGTGTAAGTGTTTTTGTGGCTGTGTGCACTGTGTAAGTGTCTGATCACTTATGTCTTAAGTGACTTATAAACACAGTTTTGAAACAAATTAAACTGTACGGCACTGTGTATGACAGAATTTGACAACATTCTTAAGAAAAAATGTTAGAATATTGTAGAAAATCCTGATTTTGATTTGCACGCATTGAATTGAATGTGAGGCCTGGTAGTTTTTTTTTGTATGTTCCTCTCTGAAACAACGCTGAAGAGCAGCCAGATCTGCTTTTGTTTCACCATGTGACAAAGCAGGCTTACTGTCCTCCCTCAAACTTTGCATTCTCAATGGTGGTTACCTCTGTGTTTCTACCGTGAGCTCTGATTGTGTCATTCAAAGCAATAGATTACATATATTTTACACCGTAGCAGTGTTACCAGCTTCCTTTGGCCGACGGCTGGGCCAAGCTGCGCATATGCTCTGCGATTAAGCATCCGTAAGTGATTTTTCATAGCTGGTTTAATTTACCCATGTTTAAATGTGCTTTGGTTAAGCCCATTGGCCTCTCATGTCAACATGCTGCTGAGGAGCATTAAATGGATTTAAGGGACTGTGTGTGTGTATGTGGTGAGTGTGTGTGCTTTAACATGTGGTTGGTTTGTTTTGATAGTAGATGCAAATGTGTGTGCTGCATATGTACATGTGTTGGTGTGTGGAATTGTGCATGTATAAAATATGTTTGCAGGCTTGCATTTATGAATGTATATGATATGTGCATGTGTTTATACATCTGGATGAGGTTAATGAATGAATGATGAATGTGTGTATGTGTCTGGGGGGGGTGTATTGGGGTGGTTCAAAAAGGTCTAGCCCCTAATACCAAATCAGCCACCTGGTCCCAGATTGGGCCACAGCCTGGTTTCATATCGTCTCCTTCATTTGGGACTGAATGGGATTAATCCTAATCCCGTTTATAGACACCCATAGAGATCAATACTAAACTGCATTTAACTCGATTTATCTGTAATCTATTACAAAGATGCTTACTATTGCATTAAACAGTGTTCTGAAAAGCCAAGACCCTGTTAATGCCTGTGTTTTGTAATGGTTTAAACCTTGAACCTTCATTACAAATGTTTTATAATCCAACTTCAACATCGGGACAGAGGGATTGCACTAACTCAACTGACCTGGTTTTAGATGTTACTTTTTCCTGTATTTTCAAGCAATGTTTCACTTCCTTCATGAATATTTGCATATTAATTTGAAATTTTCACACAACAGGCCAATTTGAAGAGTAATCATACCAATACCCGCACATTTATAAATACACACGTTACGGTGAATTGACGGTTAGATTTCTAAATCTCGGGGTGCAGCCTGACTCGTTCAACTCAAAGCAGGATATCTGAGAGACATGTATAACAACCCCCCTCCTTTCCATTTAATTGGTTTCATAAACAGATTAATTTGAAAGAGAGGGGGGCTTAATTGCTAATCAGTGTTCCCATGCAGCTCTTGAAGAGTTGAACACGATCAAGTGTGTTCTCTTCTACCACAAAAAAGGCCTCAGAGCCTGACGGAAGGGGAAGAGAGAAGACAACAGGAAAGGAGTGAGATACAAAGTGCGCAAAGCAGGAAATAAGAAGTAAGGGAGAGGAGGGGATGGGAGGCAGTCAGAGAAAGACAACTTCTGTCATCCTTCTCCAAACTCACCAAAACTAAATGATACAGTAGAACAGTAACAGCAACAGTGTAGTGAAGTTATGAATGAAGTGAAAGAACACTTAGAACTTTATCAGGATAAAAATGCAGTTGGGAACTGTATACATATGTGAGGAAATATTTGGTTGTACACTTAGAAGAATAATGTATAGTGTACTGTTCATTATATTCACATGGTCACACAGGGCGTATTATTAATGGAGGGGCATTCCAATTCTTGAATAGGCAACAACTTCTGTTCAATCATTAAGCACATCAGAAAACATTTAAAACATACATTTAAAACAATTTGGATTTACGACAAGATAATGACTGTGTAGTAACTTGTATGTGTTGATATATTCCAGCAGTCATTTCTGTCTGTAAGACAGGGGACTCTAAATGTAGCATGCTTTTCATAATTGTATGTCATTTATATATAATTATAATATCAGATGTGCATGTTAAACAACAGTTAATCTTCCAAAACTTTAGGTGAAAGTATGTAAAAATGTCACCTTCAAGTCAAAGCCAACGCTTCAGGCTCCTCTCAATCTTCCGTTTACAAAGTCACCTCTACTTCCCCATCGAACTGACGTCAGATTGTTCATGCATAGCCAACAAATAGCCGTTGGTTTGGTACCCTTTGTTGCTGAAGTTGTTCCACGGGTTGTTTTTGTTGTCCACTCGCCCAATTGGATTGGATTTAAGCCAGTTTCAGATAAATGAGTTTTTTGAACTGTAAATCATGTAAAGATATCCCAGAAAGGCTCTGGAATGAAACATAAACCTGAAAATGTGAAAAATATGATCATCTTTAAGTGTCTTTTGTTTTAAATCATAATATTCAGCAACTAATGTGGTGATGTCATTCCCAGCGGTGCTTAGTGATCGGCTGATTCTGCTGGCCTTCCTGGAGCAGAGCCAAGTGGCTGCAGTTTACCTCAACAAAAAGAACCAGGACTCCCCAGAGACTGGCAGGCGAACAGACAAACTCTCACCCTCTGAAATTAAGGTACAGTAGAACACATTAATCGAGTGTGCATGTGTGTGTGTGTACATGTGTATGTGTATGTGAGACAGAAAAAAGACAGAGAGGCATAAAAGAGTCAGGTGTAGAAGAGACCACAACAAAGAAAGAAAGGTGGATTTGAGTGAAACAAAAAATAAAAATATATTCAATTCAGTCACACGTTGTTTCAGTACAAGGCCATTGTAAAAAAAAACCTATAAGGAACATGGATACAAGTAAAACTACTTTAATAACCTTCAATAATAAAGACTTAAAAACATTTTGTTTGAATCAAGTGTTTGTAGACTTAGATACCAGCTGGATCTGTTACATCATTATAAGACAATTTAACAACCTACTCTAAGTGGGAAATCTACTCAGTGTATTGGCTGAGTAAAGAATACATGCATCATCAAAATGTGCAAATAAAGACCTCAGATACATGCAAGTCATCTAACTTTCAAGTAATCTTTGGAACAATTTCAACATTTGCTTGAGATTAGCAACATGTCAATTTACTGTAGATATTCACTCTTTTATGAATGGCTCCTCATCTGGTGTCTGCAGCATTTACATAGATCCTAAAGAATCTTTTTACATCCCTACCTCCTTTATATTCAATCACTATCACAATGATGTATTTTTTGTGACTAGTTGTTCACCTTCTTCCTTGTTCCAATGCTGGATGCTGATCGATTATTGCATGTATCTGATTGTCTTGGCAGGTGCTATGCCAATTACGATACTAGCTGGCTAACCACTAACACTGGCATTATCACATTACTGCCAGGCCCTTTTGTGTGTGTGGGGGTGGCGGTGTGGGTGTGTATGTGTGCGTGTGTGTGCATGTCGTTGTGTAAAAGCAATTGTTCCTGCTGTGCGCAGAGTCCAGATAAGACGCCACATACACATTCATTCAACCACCACGCCATATTGTACATCCCACACTCCTCTGTTAATGCACGCGCGCACACACACTCATGCAACCTGCAACATACACACGTGTGCACATGTATACCCTACTACCCATCCCCCACAAACACACACGTACACACACACATACACTCACATACATCGCCCTGGTCCAGTGGACTAAGCTGGAGAAGGGAGAGTGGGGGTGTTGTGGGGGGGTTAAACTAATCCGGCCCACAGAAAGTGGTTTTTGATTATTGCTGACCAGCAAACGCCAGCAGAAAAAAAAGAGGAGGGAAGAGATGGGTAGGGATGGAGGGGGCATGGGGGGTAGAGATAGTGTGTGTTATTAACCCAGTGATTTTCAGATTTGTTTCTTCTTCTTTTCCATTTCTAATCTGTCAGTGATCTCCCGTTCAGCTGTTTGGGCCAACCTCTTTGTTCCGTTTATCATCAAATGTACTTCTATCATTTTCATTCGCCTCTGTATTTTGTGTCCAAAGTAAATTTCCCCCCCAAGAGGCGAGAAGGGCAGACATGGACCACTGAACCTCAAATCTGTTCTACCCATAGAGTGCAGCTTGTCGATTCACTAATTTTTGCATGTTCCTGGGCTTTTAATTCATATTTTTTTTGTTCTGTAGGAGCATGTTTTTTCATTGATTTCTAATTAACATTTCTGTATTCCTGCTTTTGACAACCTGCCTATTTAGAGGGATTCTGATTTTACAACTGACTGCTCATTTCCAGGGTTTTTTTTTTATTTTGACACAAACCTCTCATTGATCTATTACAAAAATTCCAATTATTCTACCTTCTTTTCTCCACTCTTTATGTATGTTTTTTGTTTTGTCCTTCATTCATTCAAGCATGCCTTCTTCCTCTATTCCCATTTCCCTAAAGCTGTAGTGCATAAAGGCAGGCGTCATCCCTCTTCCCTCTTTCTCAACTCTCTGTCCAGACCCAAACAATCTGTTTTTTCTTCAATCACTTTTCCCTCATTCACCTCTGTCCTGTCACTATCTGTCAGGTCCGAGCTACTTGTATACACTGTGACAGATGTCATGGACATGTGTGTGTGTGCGTGTGTGCGCATGTGTGTGCATGTATGAGTGTGTGTTAGCCTTCGACTGGCTCATTGTGTTAGTTAGTGTGACCAGCGATAAGGAGTGTATAAAAGGCCTGTATGAATTTGTGTGTGGGTGTGTATGTGTGTGTGTGTGTGTGAATGAGCTGTGGTGTACATAAAAGGCAGGGTCACAGTGTAATTTCACCTGCTTTAAAAGTGCTTCTGGATAGAGCTAGTTTGTTTAATGGTGTGATTGTGTGTATCTCTGTTTTGCACACTCACATACAAATGTCTCTACATGTATGTACATGTGTGTTTGCGTGCATACATGCATGCATCTGTGTGTGTGTGCGCGCCCCCAAAGCACCACGAGAGCTCATTACTGTGCGCCTCTGTGTTGTGGCCCGTAGAGCGTGGCGGACCTTCCCAAAAATATGCACATCACTAAAAAAACAAGCCCAACAGAACAAAACACGCACACCCTGACATTAATAATGGAAGATAAAAAAACAACCTTAGACATCAACACAAACAGGATGGGGGAAGGACAGGAGATATTTGCGGCTACAGATGTGGAATTTTCAGAGCCCTCAGGTGGATGAATCCACATGGGTGGATCACTGAGGCTAAGAAGCTGATATTCTGATAACTTCCCCAACTTTGCGTGTGTTTCTGTCTACGCTGGTATTGATCTTTATTTTGTATTTCTTATGTTGACGCTCTCCTCAGTACAGACTCCGTAGTACATTTGTGTGTTTCCATGTTCAGGTGGCCTGTGTGGAGGTGACTGGGCGGGGACGCCGGCTTCTCAGACGTGTTGCTCTCAACCGTCTCCAGGATGTGGCGCTGTGCTGGTGGAACCTGGATGAGCCTGGTGAAGAGCTGTGGCCCTGGACTCCTACAAACACACACAGGAACAACCTGGTCCTGATCAGCTGCTCACCTGCTGAAGGCCTGAAGGTAGACACAAACCTATTCTCAAAAAAATATACACGTTCCTACTTTAAAGATAGTTTTCTGAAAGGTCAGTTATACAATTAAAATACATTACAGGAGTGAAAGTGCAACAACAATACTCACACAAAACAAAACAGAACACAAAACAGATCTTTTCTTTCCACTGTTGGATTATTCACCAATCAGTGTAGGTTCTTTAATTAAGAATAGTAACCTGCCAAAAAGTTCTTGGCTTGTCACTGATTCTGGCGTCCACTTTGGAGACCTCATGATTCCATCAGTGTATAGATACATCCTAGGATGTGCTAGCAATCTACCATTTCACTGAAAATGATGGATTGCTCCCTTTTTCTTTATCTGGAAGCATGTTAGTGCCTGAAGCAAAAAAGACGATTCAAATATTCTTCAAACATAATTGTAAAATGAGTGTGAGATCAACAGGTGGATTGGTGCAGCATTAACAGTTTTCCAGTTTATCTACAGTACACCACAGTACATTTCAAGCTGAGAGCTTGGACATACAGAAGGAGTTAGATCTGTTGCCCCTTGACACTGATCAGGCTGCTTGCAAGACGTCTCCCAACTGAGGTGTTTCAGAGATATTTAACCTGAAGGGGATCACAGAGCAAACCCAGATTACACATGTATGTCTTACATACTCCACCCGGTCTGGGAACACTTACTGCCACAGTAACACAGACCTAAACAAGTGACAGAAACCACCTATGTATCTGGATGAAATAATATATGATTATCTAGAAATCTTAAGTCAAATTAAGCTTTAATGCCTTTGTTGTGACAAAGTCTGTCTATCACGTTCGCTCAAAAGTGTCTCTTTCACTTCAGGAAAATCCTGTATTCCAAACATGAAGCAGAGATTTTTCTTTCAAAGTTTTGGCTCAGTTAGGAATTATGAAAAAAATATACTGTATTGTTGTGTATTGCAAGAAATAGACAAAAACATAAAAACAATGTTTCCAAATTATAAAGTAGTTTCTGTATGTTGTAAGTGCATATGGTAATGAGACTATCGGCTTGCAGTTGTTCATGTTTGTTTTTTTCCATCAGCTTTTATTATAAACTTACCTCACAGGACCTTAAAGATAAATCTAACTAATCAACCATCAATAATTAGAATGATTCAGTGGAGTACACAAAACAAATAAAGCAAGGACACAGAATAAGGCATAAAATTGTTTGAATACCCATCACAAAGATTCCTAACTTCAAAGGTTTTTTAATACCGTTTAGTATAGTTTGAAGCCTTAAACTTAGTAACGCAAATCATAACTCCAGCTGTTTGTTCATTTTACTCCACACACAAACACACACACACATCCACATACACAGACTTACACACACTCACTGAAAATGGCAACAAAGCTGCTGTATTGAGGGGAGACCTGTGTTGTCATGGATGGGATTGGGGATGGTGTGTTAGTCACCTCAAGGGTGGCACCTCTCTGGTGCACCTCCACGCATCACCATATGAAATACGTGGGAGAGCTAAGCCGTGGTACAGCGTGAAGGAGAACGCCTACACATCCACGCAGACGAACGCTCAAACACACACACACATGTTGAGACACACTCCTTATGGCCTCGGGCAAAACCCCATGACCCGATTCTATGTTAACGTAGGGTTGGCCTCATGCCGAAACAGATGAAAGATCCCAAATTACCGAACCGGGCTTAGCTCTACTCCTCATACCATGCACCTTGGTAAACATATGCAAAATATTCACCACACCAAAGCGCAGAGTGAAAGAGAGAGAGGAGGAGAGAGTTTGCAAGAGGGAGGAAAGATGAGCGTTACCAATTGCATGCTAGAAAAACAAATTCACGCAGGAGAGAATGAGGGAGGGTTGGGGGTGGGGGTGGGGGGGTACATGAATATTGAAATAATCAAAGCAGATGCTGTTCATTGCTTTTTCCACTTCTTGTTTTTGGAACGCTCTCCACATTTATCACACTCCTTCACCTAGTTTATTCTCTCCTGTCTCCTTCAAACCCCCCCTCGCTCCTGTCCTCCTCTCCTCCTTCCTTCCTCCACGCTTCAAGAACATTAAAGTCTCTTCGCGGGGCTGCGGCATCGCGCTCTAATGAAAGCGTTTGTTGTCATTTTTCAGATGCACGGTGTGAAATTAAGCGAGCAGTTTATGTAAGAGCCATGGCGGGAATCAAACGCCGGGCACACATCGGGAGACGCCAGCTACTTCAATCACTTCAAGCTCATATATATGTTCCTTTTGTTCAGTTCGCTATCTGCCGCACTAAGCCAATTTTCTAGCCAGTCTCTCGGCATTTAAAAAAGTCTGATTTCTTTCCCTATGTGGTCTTAATTCGTATTGCCCCCACCTCCCCAAACCCCCTCCCTCGTGCTGATAAGTGGAGCCACAGCACATACGGGGGGGTGTAGGGTGGGAACGAAAGAAAAACACAAACAGTTTGTGCTTTTTTTATGCAGCCAGTTAACATTTTTAATGATTTTTCCTTCATGCTTCTCTCTCCTCAACCCCCATCAAACACACACACAAACACACATTTTCTGGAATTTAATAATCTTAATGAAATGAAAACACCAGATGAACATTTTTTGCATTTTGTGTGTGTACATTTTCTTGCATTTTGTGTGTGTTCGCAAATATACTTTTTTTGTGTATGACTATCCTATTATCTGTTACCAAACATTTTTTCTGCAGCTGTTTGATCGGCATTTGTGTGATTTCTGTCTTTTAATTACTATTGACTTTGGCACTGTGCTGTGTGGCATTTGTCTCTCATAAAACCCCCAAAAAACTGTCTATGAAAGACAAACTTAAATTAAATCATTAATATATAAGAATATGTAGTTGCAGGAAATTACGTATTTTAATCCATACCTAACTGCTGCAGTCTTCATAAGAATGAAGGAAAATACAGTAGAGCACATTTTCTGCAATGCACTGGAATAATATGTGGACCATGATAGAGTTGGATATGGAATGCAAAGTGCAGAGTTTCCCTCAAGCTCCACTGCTTTGTAAAAAAAAAAAAAAAAAAAAATCACACAAGATGCACTGGTTCTGCAGTTTCAGGTCCAGTGAATAATATTCCCTCCGCACTACAATTATGTTCAGTGGTACCAATTATGACAGTTAAGGTGTGAGGAATATTTTGGCTCATAATCCCGCTGTGCCTGTGCATTTTCTCACATCAGTACCTCAACTCTAACCCTAATTCACATACCTAAAAACTTCTCCAGTCCCATCCCCCTGCCCCTCCAAAACCCCCTCATCCCTTCATCCCTCGACTCTCCTCCGAGTCCCTCCATCTCTCTCTGCCCGTCTCTCCCTGTCTTTCTCTGCTCCGTGAGCTGGAAAATTGGCTTCAAAAGGCCACTGCTGTGAACAAGGGCCAGCCACACAGTTGGGCCCGTCCGCTTTATCTTTCACGCCTCGGAGGGGGAAAAAAGGTGCCGGCGAGAGAGAAAGAGAGAGAGAGAGGAGAAGAATGGAGAAGAATAGTTTTGACCAGTCACTGAAACCAATAACCAGGAGAAAGCTACTTACCAGAGGTCTCTCTCTCTCTATCTCTCTCTCACTCTGTCCTTCTGTCTGTCTCTGTCTACCTGTGTCTCTACTGTCTTTGCATCTTTCTCTCCATGTCTCTACCCCTCTCTTAACTTTCTCCCTCTTTACTCAGTTCCCACTCTTTCTCATCATCTTTTGCGCATACCATCCGAATCTCTCTGTCTCTCACTTCCTTTTACTCACTTGCTCACTTCCCTTCTTTACCTTATTCATCACTTTTCATTTTATGCTCTCACGACCAGAGAGTACAGTACATTCAGCTTCCAACAATATACACCGGTGAGCTCACAGGAAAATACAGCTTGGCTTTTATGAATATATTGAAATGACATACACAACTTTATTTCAAAAGTCTTTTTTCTGACTTTTGAACTGACTGATAATTTTACTGATAAACAGCCACCATCAGCATCAATACCCTTAAAAACTGTTACCTGACAGGCCACCTGCCTCTTTTGGGACTATTTCTACTTAACTTCCATGATCATAGTGGTTAATGCACCTTTAAAATCATACAGCCAGCAGTGCATGCAGCTTGTGTAATGTAGTTAGCTAAACAAGTGACATGAGAGTTCATGCATTAATCAGCTGCAGGTAAAATATCTCATAATTCAAAGACTTGGTGCTATGCTCTTAGTCATCTAATCAGCTCTGTTACCTTCAGTGACCTCTAGCATGTCCCTGCTCAGTAACACATAGAAGGGACACCGAGGCAGCACATGGCCTGTAATTTATGTTGTTTTATTAAATATTGCACTTTCATGTAACAAGTAAGCCAGTGTTTGTTCATTTTAGACAGTAGAAATCAGTCAAGCTCAGGGCACTTTGTAAAGATCTAATGATTTAATTATGATTAAAGGTATTGAAACTGAACCATGAAATGTACTGGATCCAGCATCTCCAGTAATATATTCTTTATTTGTGGGGGTCAGACATGTATTTGAAAATAATGATTATATGATTTAGGATTTTCTTGTAGATGAATGGATTGTTGTTCTTGCAATAATTCTACTGTATAATATATTCCTTCAAACATCCAACTAACATCAAGGAAATGACAAATCAATACATTGATGTCCGAGGCCCATGTTTAGTGTATGCCGCTCTTTAGCAGGGAGGTTTTATTTTTATTAACTATTAATAATCAGTGAAAATAACCTAAATATCATTAACTTTATTGAAATTTAATATTTTTCAATGAGGATTGTCCACTCTCTCATGTCATCCATGTCTTTGTGTTATGTAGCAGACGTCAAATTAGAGTTCTATCAGCTTCAGAGGAAACACCGGCTGTCGCAGGTGTTTGAACCAGACCATGCAGAATCTGCTCTTTGCCTCTGAGCTTTAGCTGACACTGCCCCTTCTCCTTTCCTTAGAGGTTCACCTATCAGGGGAGGTAAAGCTGAATCAGCTGCACCTCATTCCCAATGGTGCCATGGTGGCACGCTGGACAGCGGGCACTAGCAAGTTGGGTAGAGGATGAAAAGCTGAGAGGATGAGATGTGGTTGGGGGGTCAGGGTTTGTGCAATTGAAGCTGGTCCTGTGATTCCCATGACGGCAATCTGAGGCTGGACCCTCGTCTGCTCTGTGCTTGTGTGAAAGTTTATTTAATGCACGTGTCACTTTGTCCGAGTAGAAATGTAGCTGTCCAGAGAACCACACCCTTCCAAGGATACCAACCCCTTACATGCATTGCCTGCTGCCGCAAGTAAACACACACACACTGCACCCACCCCCTGGGGAGCAGCAGGAGCTAGCTCTGGGGGATTATGGAGAGCAAAAAAAAAAGAAAGCTTTCAGGGGGACAGTCATCTGCTTCTCTCCTGCTGTAGACCATGGGCAGGCAAAATAAACTCCCTTCCTCCCTCTAAGTCCCTTTTTGGCAATGCCTGCCAAAAAAATTGGGACGGGCAGCTTTGCGAAAGGAAAGGAAGGCCGGCAGGCAGCCGATCCCTCTTTCTGTCTACACGGCGAAAAGAAATGGGCTCATTTAGCCAAAGCTGCCACGGTCAAAGCAAGGCTCTGATAGAGGCTTTGGTAAGGTGAAATCCCTTCCTGAAAAGCTCTGTTAGTGACTATGGAACTGTTGGACTGCTGTTTAGTGCGAGCTGTTGTCTCCTGTCATCCTCCTACTGTTCCTGGTTCCTTGTGGGTGTTTTATCGGCAGAACCACCAGTGACACGGCCTATCTCCCAAACAGTCAATGCTCTTCTTCCTTAGCAGGGCTATTGTGCCCACTCCCACCCACTGGTTGTGATCCAGGTGTGAATATTATACATTCTGGATGTGACCATTGGTCAAATAATTCTTTTCTTTCCGTATCATCCTATTTATATGGCAAAAAAAGGCATTTTTTTCTTGTCATTCAGACCATGATTAGTGTTGAGCTCTTGGCTCCTCACATAGGTAAACATGAGGTTGTTTATCACTGGGTGCTGAGTGCCAAGCTGTGGCATGCTCAGGGAGAAGATGTTGTTGACCTTGAGTGGAGTGTCTTATCATTAGCTGTCTTGATTGACAGTCAGGTGTTTATGAGCAAAGTGCAAGGCTCTATTTCTACAATCTCCAGGGGGCTGCTTCCCTCGTATGACTCATCCTGGTCTCTGTCTTCCTCTCACATGCGTTTTCTTTTTGTCTTCCCATATCATTCTTTGAAAACAAGTTAGTTCATTAACAATATGAGGCAGTAGCTTCCAATTCCAAAACAGCCAAGCACTTAACAATTGTAGTATGTCGTTGCAGTAATTGTAGTATTGGAGTATGTCTTCCTTACTGGTTCAAAATACTAAAAGAAGACATCAGCCTCTATATCAAGAGTTCTGACACACTCACTGCACTGTAGTTTCTGAACTGAAGTTTCTACAAGAGCTAAAAAGCAAAATCCAAAGTTCATTTGATGATTATATGAAGCTTAATTTAACTTAGGTTTAACTAAAACTTTTAAATACATTTTTGAAAAATTGTGAATCCATCCTTTAAAGCTCAGTAAGTAATTGTTGTCAAAACTACTAAAGGTACAAATGCTTTTGAGTTAGAATGTGGCACTTAAAATTATTAAATGTATACCATTTAATTTACACAGGATATGTAATTGTGAATTGCTGGATCAGGTTGAAAGACGATCAACTGTGTATTAGTTGAACTATTTCTATTTTTCTTCAGTTAGTTCTCTCTCCCTCTTTACCTTTACTCCCTCTGCCTTCAGGTTCTTAGCTCCATCCGGACTGAACATAATCCCCTGGACTGTTGCTTCAGCAGGCTCCAGCCCTACCAGCTGCTAACAGTGGAGCTACGTGCTGGACCCCATGGATCCAGAGAGGGGACTTGGGCTGACTCCTCTGTGTACGAATGTGCACGAGGGCACATGCACTACCTGTCTGTCACCCGAATCCCTCTGCCTTCCCATCCTGTTTCCTGCTCACGTCACCCATGTGAGACCACACTCCTCCTGGGCTTAAGTGACTCTTCTCTAGTCCTGTACGACCAGCGACGGGGGGTCTCTCTTCTGGCCTCCTGCCCCATGCCACCCACCCTCCTTGCCTGGCACCCTGCTGGGGCCGTGGTCATGGTAGGAGGGGGGCAGGGAGAGCTGATGTGCTTTGATGTGGGCTTGGCACCTTTAAGCATGGCACTGATAGCGGAAGAGGTAGCTCCGGCTGCCACGCTAAGACTAGCTCAGCACCTGCGCTGCTCTGGAGGCCTGGAGGGACTGCAGTGGGGCACAGGCCTGGAGGGAGGCCCAGAGGGGACGGATACATTGATGCTGGCCTTTCATGAGGGACCACTAGCAGCCTTGAGATTTCGACTAGGTATGTAAAATACGATGGCAAAATACCATTTGTAAAGCAAATTGCTGTGTTGTTATAAATCATGAATAGCAGTAAATGTAGGAAGTTGAAAATGCGCAGAATGGAGACCAAAACTGCAACTAATAATTATATCCCTTATTGGACAATTGGATCACATTTCTTTGTTTGATAGTAAATTGTTAAGTAATTAAAAAAGGTTGTCACTCCTCTCATAAGAACAAGTTGACTCTTTAGATAACAAACAATCCAAAACTCAAAGATATTTAATTATAGTACAGAGAAAAGCAGCAAATCTTATTTAATATATATTTCAATCACCCAATAAAACACTAATCATTTCAGCCCTACTCCAAATTTAGGCATAAACCAGACTCAGTTTAAGTAAAATTTCTCAGAATATTGTGCAAACTACTGCGTTGCTTTAATATTATTTCAGAGGTCCTGGAGCAGCAACAGTAGAATTGTTTCAAACAACACTATGACAACTAACCACCATTAGAATTCATTTCCATATGCAAAAGCCCTTCCTTTTAATAGGAAATAATTTTGAACCCTCCACACCATCAATCACCTCTTCCTAATGAAGGTGCCCTCCTCTCATCAGAAACTCTTCCTCTGTTTTGGATCTGACTCTGTATCTGAACTCCACTGTGTAAATACGGCTGCCGAACGCGTCGTCCTAGTACCTCTTCACTGCTGAGGGAAGTTAATTTGTTGACGGGCGGGAAGGTTACCAGGAGTCACGCTCTCAGAGGTCATTCAATAATCGCCCTGGGGCAAGAGCCCCCCAGGTGCATTCTGGGATGCATTTTTCCGATAAATCGTTTACAGTGTCTGCGTAGTCCCTCAGGGCCCCCAGATAAAGTTTGCCAATCAAAATGTTTCGGAAGCAGCCACATCACCCTCTAACACGCACATACAGTGTTATACGCAAACACACACACACATTCACACACATCCAGCGTCTTTAATTGTGACTTTGGAAAGAAGATGTGACAGTGGCACGCAGCTCTCTGCTGAAGTTTGAAAGCATGAGTGGGGGGTAGAGGGAGGTAGGTAGAAGATTGTGTGTATTTGAGATTGTGTGTGTTTGGCTGTGTGTATTCGACTGCATTTGCCTGTGTGCAAAAGGAAAGGGGAGGGTGTCTTCCAACAATAGCTTCCCCTCCTCTGATCGTCTGCCAAGGTTTTGATGAAGAAAGTCACTGCACGTCTTTTCTCCATGATAATTCTTCCCCCCACACACACGTCTGTGTATTCTTCTATTTCTGTGCTTCTCTGCACACGCACACACACACACTCTCCAACACATTTGTTTGTTTGTTTGCTTGCACTCCTTCTCTGTATTGACTTGTTTTATAAGGCCCGCTACATGACAGAAGGAGTGAGTCAGGAGGCGGCAAGGAAGAAAGACTTGGCAAAGCTCCAAGTTCTCTTTTTTCCATAGGAGGCAGCCCTCCCTGGTGCCCCCCACCCCCACCCCCTGCCTGTACCGAGTTATCTCATCTGGGCACACGTTGGCCGCGGCTGGGCCTGCACCGGTACAGGCTGAGGAAGGGCAGACCAGGGAATGTGCTGCACGACATGCAAGAAAAAGTCATTTTTCATGAGGATGGAAGTTAGTGAAATATTATTGATGTTTAAAGTCCAATTACATAACAGTGTAGTGTTAAAATAGCGAAACCAAGCTGATGCATCTTTATTTGACTTCTTAAAGCAGAAAAAATGCCTTGTGGCCATGGACAAGGTAGTTCTTGCTAATCTGGAGACAGAGCTCATTTGTAAAGCACTTTTAACTTTTAACTATTAATCGAAGCCTACCCAGGGCAACGACTTAAGTTTAAAGCCATTAATATTCTTAATCTGTGCTAATACAACACCAGCTTTTGTAACATTTTTCATTTCTAAATAAGAATGATTCTTGATGAATTGATAACTACTGTTGTTTTCCTATATGCTTTAAATGCTGAGCTTCAGATGGGCATTAAATCCTTGCAACTGAACTCAATGTCAGTTGTAGCACAGGGAAGATTTAGCTCTGTAAATTCTACTTGTCATGTCAATAATGCACGGTGTGAGTGTTCTTTCTTTGTGTCTGTTCATGCTGCTGCTGGACTCATCCTGCTCAGTGTTGTTTTGTGTACTGTGTGATATAGTGATGCTGAACTGAGCTGATCAAATAGGTTAGTGTAGACAGTTGTTGGAGAGACTTGACAAGGATCTATTGTTTCTGCTCAGGGTGAGCTTGGAACAGACGTTAACGCCCCAGCTAAAAAACCTCTACACACACATAGAATCACACACATAAACATAGACACACACACAAACCGCACAACGCTCAGCTGATGTATTAGCCACATTAGCCCACTCTTTAGGGGATTTGGGGGCTTGCTAATTGCCAGCTTGTCATTTTAATTGCTTGTACACCCACCCACACAGATGCACACATGCACACACACACACAGTCACACACACACATGCACACAGTCACACACACACAACTTCTTCAATTAATTAGACAATGAGTCAGTGTTGACTTTGACTTCCTGCAAGCTCGTCCTTTAACATTACTGCTATTGATGATCACCTACACTGTCCAGAACCAAGGAAAAGGTCATACATAAGGGCATTTCAAAGTGCTTTCCATAATGCATTAACATAAAATAGACACATAAAAAGGGAAGAAACAACATACATTAAAAAGTTAAAAAGTTGAGAACAGAACCATAAATAGAGGATAAGTAACAATAGTTACAGTTACAATGCAATAATAGTAGCAAGTTACTCTTAATCAACGACGGACAATAAAATTGCAGTAGAGGAACCAGTTATTATTAGGTTTTTTAATCTAGATTTGATAGTGGTTCAATTTGGTGCACATTTAAGATCTTAAGGAAGTTGATTCCATCTATGTGTAGCATTGTAGCTAAAAGACACCCCCCCTTTGTCCAAAACTAGTATGAACTCAATAGTATGTGAGGTGCACAAAATATTGGGGAAATCTTACAGTATGTACAACTGGACACTATGCCAGAATAAATATTCTACAATGCATGCAGTAATGACCAAGTTTACCTTGCCAGGTGTAAGGATATTGGCTCAGGTTACACTCTTTGGAAGGGACATAATAATTACAACTCAGTATGTCCAAAAAGATGCATAGTACTGTTTATTTACACAGTAGTATATTACTAATAGTATGACTATTGACTATGTAGTGCATATATAGGATTTCAAACACATTCCCCATTTAGTTTCAACTCAAAATACTACCAGTTGACTACATAAGGATCTAAGGCCCCTGCTGGGTTTTAATCTCTTCAATTAGAAACTAGCAGCAGCACTTTATAATCTATTCTATATGTAACTGGAAACCAGCTTCAAGATTTTAGGAACAATGTTAGTCCAAACTTTGCTTACTGCCTATATAAACCATAATGATGTTGTATTATAATCCTACATGTAGCATGAATATAAACCAACTTTCAGATTTTTAATTTGATGTCACAGTCAATTAAACACATACTCCGACACACATTTAATTATGGTGATTTGGATCCGCTCCGGTGTTTCCCACTGTTGTACTATGTATCATCAGGATCAAGTCACAATAGACCATAATCACCCTTGGCATCCAACACCTTCACTTCCCGTAGGTGCAATCTTTGTATAAAGGCACACACACACACACACACACACATCTTTGCCCCTACACAGAGAGAACGGGACACCTCTACTGCCAGCAAGGGTACAAAACCCTGTCCTTCCATTATTCAGCAGAGTCCTACTCTGTACTAAAGAACATAATCAATTACCTCTGGTCAAAAGATATAATCAATTGCAGCATCTCTTTTATTATCACCATACGATCTGATCAAAAATCAATCACACACACACACACAAAAATACACACACAAACACACATGCCTTCACATGTGGATGTGCAAGACCAGTTGATTATTATATTTCATATATATGTATATAAACAAATGATTTTTTCCTGATAGTGAATCTTTGTTTTGCATTTACACACACATGCACAAATACACACAGATATATGAACCAGGGATTAAACAGACCTCCTGGCTAATTGATAAGACATGATATGACAAGTCAATGCCAGTCTAAACAATCTAGTGCTGTGTGTCAGAGTTTAGACTGATCCACTAGACACCTACTTAACCTAAGTAACACACAATTACCAAACTTAACTCGGAATGCAGGTTGTTGCTTCACAAATGTTTCAAACAACAAAAATTTGTCATATTTTATCTTATCTCTTAAACCTTGTTAAGTGTAGTGAGTGCATATATATATATATATATATATATATATATATATATATATATATATATATATATATATATATATATAAACATGTAAACATTGCTACCATAGAGATTAATAATAACTTGGCGCTCGATGTGACAGGAGCTGTTACCGGAGGCCAGATGGGTCCAGAAGAGCTTCTGCAGCAGCGGCTGCATTGTTGTCAGGTCCGAGAAGCACTGGGCATCCTGGAGTCCATGGACTGGAGCACCATGGGAGACGAGTGCTACCGCGGCCTGAGCTCAGTCACCAACTACCTGCTGAGGCTGGAGCTGAATGCAGAGAGAGAGGGTGAGTCTGTAACTGAAATACAGTACGGGCCAAAAGTTTGGACACACCTTCCCATTCAATGTGTTTTTATTTACATTGTAGATGATTGATCTGATTGATAAAGCAAGAAATTCCACTAATTAACCCTGATAAGGCACAACTACTGTATGAAGTGAAAACCATTTCAGGTGACTACCTCTTGAAGCTCATCAAGAGAATGCCAAGAGTGTGCAAAGCAGTAATCAGATCAAAGGGTGGCTATTTTGAAGAAACCAGAATATAAAGCATGTTTTCAGTTATTTCACCTTTTTTGTTAAGTACATAACACCATAAACATGTGTTCATTCATAGATGCCTTCAGTGAGAATCTACAATGAGAATAGTCATGAAAATAAAGAAAACACGTTGAGTGAGAAGGTGTGTCCAAACTTTCGGCCTGCATTGTACTTTAGGCTATGTACAGTAGATGGGGGGTTTACTTGTATTTATTTAAGTTGAATAAGATATATATATATATATATATATATATATATATATATATATATAATGTCTTTTGCGACTTGAGAAAATTGTGTATATATATATATATATATATATATATATATATATATATATATATATATATATATATATATATATATATAATGTCTTTTGCGACTTGAGAAAATTGTTTCCTTGACACACATCTCACATGACCCTGTGAATATTATTTATTATTATTATGTCATTGTAAGTGTTTCTGTTGTGTCTGTAGCCCAACTCGAAGCAGCACTGGCTGTGTTTTATGCCCCATCTGCCCCTCTCTCTGATATGGTGATACTGGAGTACAAGGAGGCAATCTTCAAGTATGCCCGCCGCTTTTTTCACCACCTGCTCAGGTAACGCACATTGTCCCATAGCTTAATTAACGATATGTTCTTAATAATAATCAGTAATTAAAATGTTAAATTCAAACATTTAAAATCGCATGTTTGTTATGCTAAAACGTCTGATCACTGACTTAAAGCTGTTGATGTGAGATTTCACTCTTTTTAAGCCATAACCAGGAGATTTGATTCAGCTATTATTAAAATACTCTGTAGGGTGCAGAATCAGAATCAGAAATACAGTCCAAAAAATGGCTTTCAGAAAATGACATCCATTGAAGACAATTTAATACTGCTTATTTGCTGCTATTTAAAAAAAAATCTAAAAAGAAAATAGCTTTTGAATGTTGACACATGCACACATGGATGATGGATGCAGCTTTGAGTCATTCATAAGGCAAAGCACCACACATGCACCTGTTTAGACTGTTGTTTTATATTCCCTTCTGCCATGAGAGCCTTTTGAAATGCCTGTTTGACTGAAATAGACCCTGAAATAGACCACACTGCTGCTTACTGCTCTCCATCCTGCAATTACCTCCCATTCCCTCTTTCTCTCTCTTCCTCTGTAGCAAAGCTAGAGCGTTGTTTGGCATCCCTCCTCCTCTCCTCTCTTATCACCTACCTGCATTCTTTTTCTCTCCATCAGCATCAAATGAAGGAAGCCCCCCGTTCCCCCCACACACACCTCCCCTCTCTGTTTGTGTTTGTTTGTTTCATTTTGGCTCTAGATTGAAAAAAGTTGAGGCGTTTTGTGCCGGGAGATGCAGCTCTTGCTCTCTCTCTCTCCCAGCTTTAATTCTGGATAATAGGAAGAGGGTTTGCTACTCTCAATTCAATTATTGACAGTTTTCTATGCAGAGGTGGATGTGTGTGTATGGCAAAGAGAGGTGTGTGTGTGTGTGTGTGTGTGTGTGTGTGTGTGTGTGTGTGTGTGTGTGTGTGTGTGTGTGTGTGTGCGTGCGTGCGTGCGTGCGTGCAGACATAAGGAAGAATTATGCAGGAGGAGTGAGCTATACATCTGCTCTTTTCATCCAAAGTTTGAATTTTTAGATTATTGATTAGATGTTATGTTATTTTGTTTATCTATTTTCTCTGCAGGCACCAGCGTTTTGAGAAGGCCTTCCTCCTTGCTGTAGATCTAGAGGCCAGAGATTTATTCATGGTGAGTGGAGAGTAAATTTCATTTCATTTGAATTGCCGGACATTTTGACCAAAAAGATTTCTGACATTTGTTAGAGTGGCAACAATGAGTTTACAACAATTCAAATAATGGCCAACTATTTTGATAATTGAATAATCCTTTTGAATCACCTTTTTGTAACATTTCCAAATTCTCTAATACATCTTCTCAATGGTGAATGTTTTCCAGTTTCTTCATTTTAGATTGTGTAACAATGATCATCATTTTTCACCATTTTCATTTTGTAAACCAAACAAATATTTAAATAATTATTAACCGAAAATAATCATCAGATTAATTGATAATGGAAAAAATCATTACTTGAAGCCCAGTATTATAAAAATCCCTCTATTGGATTTGATACTCCATTAAAACCAAAAGGGTAATAAAAGATTAGATAATTCATTAAATGAATCACACTACAATAACAATATAAATATATATACAACAATATAAATACAATAGCAAATACTCTGCATGAGAGTGACTTTAGAATGGAAGTATAGAAAGTCTACTGATAGAATGGAGCACAATTTTAATCTAAAGGCATATTATTCATTGAGGCTTACAATTCAGTCAAAGCTGTGTATCAGTTTACAGTTTTGAAGAAAATAATTGTAGCTGATCATAGCACCTAGCCACATAAATTGATCTGTACGAAAGTCATGGTTATGATTCAGTGTTTTTTTATTTACTTCCACTTACTTACAATTTCCACAGTTAAACAGGAAATCAGCCTTTTTTAATTGTTCTTTCACTGTTTTACCCTTGTTGCTCTCATTTGCACATGACTTGTAACCCACACGTGTATGCGTACATGCCTGTGTGTGTCTGTTGCATGTCAGAGAGCAGGTGTGATCTCAGTATGGGCCCCTATCTTTTCACAACCTCCATGGCCTCAACTCGGCCTTTTCCACTCCTCTCATCTTCCCTCTAACTCGCTCTTTCTTCCACTCCACGCTGAAATGCTCTTCTATGTGTTTGACCCCCTTTTTCAGGGGGCCCCCTTTGCTCCATGCTTCACCAACACCCTAGACATTAATACAGGCACACACACTCGCACACACACTCTTCTTGCTCCCTCAATCACACTGATAGCACTGGTTCCAATTCCCTCCCCACTAAGTAGTGCTGCTGGGAAGCCGAATTGAAAAGGTGGAGTCGAGCCTGTGGACCTTGAAAGAGAGCAGGGAAGGGGGGGCAGAGAGGGGGGAGTGGAGATGGAAAGCTATATGACAAATGCCCAAAAAAATAGGTGAGAGAGAAAAGAAACAACGTTTAGCCACTTTGGAGGTATAAATCAATAACTAAGGAGGGGAAGGAAGAAACGGGAGATGATCTCTGGGATTGAGATGGAGACATATTTGCAAATAATTCTCAGAGTTGAGGTTGAATTGACTTTGATGGGTGGGATCAGCCACATCATGACTATTCAGCCTGAAGATGAAGAACAAAAAATGTTTCAGCTACAGTGATGTGTCAAATCCTTATCCTCATATAAATAAACACTATGTATATGTACATACATGTATATGTACATGTATATCTATGTATATTTTTTTCAGTAATATACATAGACATATTCACAAAAGTTAAATGAAACATTTTTATTGTTTTTTTATGCTTCTGTATTGCACAGGAGGAAACTGGGTTTATAAATATCCACATTTGCTTTATGTTCAGTGAAGTCTGTGTCTTCACAGGAAAAAGCAAAAATAATTAGGATCCTTAGTTTCCTTAAAGCCTGACGTGTGTTGTTGGTGTAGTGTATGTGGCCCTTCACACTGCACAATTAAAGCTGTAATACTTTTCCAATTAATAGAGCTTAAATTATTCATGTAGTTCATTTATTTAATAATGCTGCATGTAACAGCCAACATTTGTTTTTTTGTTGCTCTTCTCATTAAAAATCAAATCAAAGTAGCGTTAATAACACATAAGCAGCTTCTTTCCAGGATCTTAGTTTCTATTCTCACACTCAAAAAATCTTTTGCCGAGGATACATTTTCTGGAACAGTTTAAAATAAAAAAATAAATAAATCTTTATAAATAAATCATCAGTATACTTCACAAAACAGGTGTAAGATTTTGCTATTTTTCTCTTTTAATTTTATACCAACAAGAGAGAGATAGAAGATTAAAACACTTTTATTTTGGACAGACATAACAGATACTTACACATCTTTTCATGGAGATCTGTAACAAAGTAAATATTCAGTCACAAGCACTTTCAAGCACTTTTTTTGCCTCCATGACGAAGAGAGCAGCATCACGTCATCTGAAATGAGCGACCGAGAGAAAGAGAAATAAATAGAGGACGTTGACATTTCACCCCTCTCTGTCCCTAGCTCTAATTAGGTTGTGTTATTGCTTTAACCTGCTGGTTGACTGATTGAGTTGAGTTGGAAGAGGGTTAATGAGGGCAACCCCCATCCATACCAAAGTCTTTCTGTCTTCCAACTTGCCTACAGAACTCAATAATCGACTTGATAAATTCCACACACTCATGCAGATAACATGCCCTTACCTCTTCTGGCAACGCCCAGCATGATATACCCCTCCATCACATGACCCCCGTCCCCTCAAGCCCCATTGTTTCCCAGCTAACAATGGAGGCCCTCCAAGCTTTCTCCAAAAAAGAAACCTTTTGTTAAAATGAAACACTTTAGTGTCAGGCTAAATTGAGGGGGAGGAGGATTTGGTGGTAGGGGGGTGTTTGGCGGAGGTGCAGGTTGGGGGGTGTATGTAGAAGTAGTAGTAGGGGGTTACTGAGTCGTTTGCATTTTTTTCTTCATAATTGGCACTGTTCTGTAGCTCCCTAATTAGTCTTTGATAATGAGTTGATAATGTAACCAATTAGGTCATTCGTCAGCTAAGTCAAGCCGAGGACAATTTTTTTCCTTCTCCACCTTCCTCCCTTTTTTTCCTTCTTCTTCCTGGGTCTTTGGCTCTTGATGATGGCTTGTTAATTAAATCAAATTGTGTGATAGCTGAATCTGATGTTGGCTCTTTTGTTCCCCAGTGAGGGCTTGTACTGTTTCTTGTTAGATACGCTAGCAGTAAGGCAAGCTGCGTCTGCTGGGTTCACTCCCTATCTTCCTCCATTATCTGACGCCAGACTCGGCGGCGCTGGAGGAGGAGGAGGAGGTGGAGGTATCGCACCTCTTCGGCAATAAGCTCATTGTTGTTGCTCAGATGAGTAATTAGCGCTATTAAAACATTAAGTCCTTAACACCTATCTGATAGATGTGTTAGTCAAACACAAGGCTCCTGGATAACAGGTGTGTCAGAAGACAAGTGTGTTTCCATGTTCAGCAAATGTGCTCATGTCCAGGGATTAGGCTTGTGTTAATCACTGAATATGTATTTTCATGTTTGCATACTTGTGCCTATGTGGATTTGTGCCCAGTCTCCTTATCAATATTGGAGGTGATCAGACTGATTAGATGTTAGTCTCTCAGAATAAAAGAGCAAACCACTTCTCTGTCAAGCTGCCTTTTGGTTTGATGTTTTACATGTTTACAGATAGAAACATATCTTGTAGTAAACACAGACACTACGACTGCATCTGAAATCATTCCCATGTTCACATGTGCATTATTCCTTCAATCGCACTATTATACATTACTGTACATTGAGATTTCAGACCCTTATTTGATCTGACAGAAGCATGACTAACCATACAAAGCTATCAAAAATAGTATATAAAGTTGCATGATTTTTTATTAAACTTTTGCTCTTTTCTTTTTAAATTTCCTCTGAATTTTGTGTGAAAAAGGTTTAATTTCAGACTAAAGAAATGTAACATTTTCAGTTCTGAACTTTTACTTAATGTTGAGTATGATTTTGACTGTATTTTTTAAAATATATTCATTGATTTTTTTATTTTATTATTTTATTTATTTATATTTTTCTGACATCTGTCTTTTGCTGTTTCACTATCATCTATCTTGTACAACATCACTGTTTCTGTTAAACTCTTCCCGTCCACCTCTCTACACCAATAGCAACAAGTTGTTTCCCTTTATTATGTAAAAATTGCCAGACCAGGTGTTAATAGTCAATTATTAAGCACAAAATACCTCCAGTTTTCTAAGAAAAGAATTGCATCGTATAAATGTTCAGAATTGTGCCTCTGTTGGTCACATGTCTGAAACCAAAAAGGTCAAAAGTAACACAGAGCCATCATGTCAGAGTACAAACATAGAGGCATGAGCCCTTCTATTAATGTGCTGTAAGTGCCGCTGTGTGCCAGTTAACCTAATCCTTCATTTATTTGGAAGTAACCCAAATATCAGTCAATATCCAGCTCTTACCGTCCACCTCACCCCTTGTACCCCTCCCCAAAAATGGCCCTCTAAAACGCCCCTCTTTATCAGTGCAGTTAGCTGGCACGCTGCAACCCCTAAAGCTCTTATATAAATAAGATTAGTGTCACGTTTGAGCGTCGGGGAATAAGAGGTGTAATATCTGATGGTTTTATATGCAGTATTATTGTTATCCCTTCTTAGTCAGGCTGATACTCCTCTCTCTCTCTCTCTCTCTCTCTCTCTCTCTCTCTCTCTCTCTCTCTCTCTCTCTATCTCTCTCTCACTCTCACACACACACACTCTCTCCTCTGCTATTTTGTCTATTTGTCTCTCACTCTCATTTCACGTTTGTTCATTTATTCTTTCTCTGGGTCTCTCTCTCTCTCCAGATTCAGACAGTATTATGAGGAGCTAAGCTGGAATAAAGCGCCCCGGCATCAAATGTTCATATTGTTCTGTTCTGTCTGTCATACAATCACTCTCTCTCCCTGCTGCTTCTCTCACTCTCACACACATGAAAACCCTTGTTGTGAATTTTGCCTTCCTCCCTTCTTTTATGTCTTGTTCACCCCCTCCCTCTCTCTCTCTCTCTCTCTGCTCTTTCTTCTTTCTCTCTCACTCACACACCTCACTATCTTTTCGATATAATGCCTCCTCTGCTGTTTAATCTTCTACTGCTCTGTTTGTTATCAATTAGGAAGCCTCACTCATATCTAATTGAGGGGCCATGTTCTCGTTCACAGCGGCTGAATTAGCCACCTCAGTCCTGGGAGCCGATTTAGGTTCTTTTGAGGCCATTTTGTTGTCAGCCATTTTCACATTTCCTCCTAACTCCTCGCCACAGAGGGCAGGCACCACACTATAATTACCCAATCTGTTCCCATTCATACTCTTCAATTTCAGCACCTCTCTCTCTCATTCTCTTTCACCCCCCCCACCCCTCTGCTTCAATTCCACTCTGCTCCTCATCTCTTTTGGGAACCAGCACCCCCTCTTTTTTTTTTTCCTCTGGGGGTACAAAAGCTGCGTTACAATATGGGGGTATTAGGGCCGGGTGCAGGCTCAGCTGGGGGCTGGCTTTAGCCAGCTGAGGGTTATCCATAGCGAGGCCTGAGTCACGGCACTGATGTTCTGTGATGTCGCTGAGGCGGAAGACTTTCCTTAACACGCTGTACCCTTTGATGGGCCCTCAGACCCTGCCCTCGGCCCAAGGAAACCCTGCGACTCTCAGTAGCCGCTTGTTGGGTGCCAGGATGAGGGTTTGATTCATTCTCAGTTTAATCAATTTTTGTTGAATATTGTAAAAAGTATTTTTTCCTTATGTTTAAAAATTGCAAAACGTATAGTTTACTTTTTTTCCACATTCACTTATCTGACATCCACAGTATGTATATTTCATTCCAGTCATATTCTTACTGGGAGCTGCCCAGTGCTGGTCACTAATGGGTTACAAATGTCCGTCTTAATTTTCATTCAGACAGACATTTGTAACTAATGATTCTTTTGTGAACCAGTGGTGTCTTTATAGGTAGTTTGTTTTTCATTATCAGTATCAGTTTCAGATTTTTTGTCTATCCTACTCTATAATCAAGCTGTTACCATACAGTTCAAATACTTCCTTCAGGATGCCCTCTTTTAATTTAGAATAAATTAACCAATTTTTCATAAAACAGTATGATTTTGTTTAAAGAATAAGCACTTTTTGACCTGGATATTTACAGTAGATAATAATTTCCTCATCCACATGTTGACAGTGTTGAATGTTTTTACATGTGATCTGCTATACAATGTTTTAACTGTTAACATTAAACTGTGTCTACATACATACACATACAATATATAGTAACTCGAGAGTCAAACATCATACAGAGAAAGGAAAATATTTTTCTAAAAATGTTATTTTTTATTTATTGTCTTTCCTAGAGATGTTTCACCATCATTCACAATAAGAGTTCTCTAGATTTATTTTTTTACATTGTAAGAGAATGATGTCCCTCAATGGGACTCTATTTTTTTCAATTCGCATTTAATCTTTTCCATTACGAACACATTACTATTGACATTCATAAATTGCTTAGAATGGATTTGAAGACAGCATGAGTCTCTCTTATGATTTGAATTGAACTTGATATATTAATACTACAGTTTGAGAATTAATAGAAGATGAATTGACCTAAGCCTTGCTTGTAGCCTGGAGGGCCTTAAACAGGAACAGTGTGGTTATTAATTAATCGTATGGCAGCTTTGAGCTTTAAATCAGCCACCCTCAGACATCATTTAGCAATATTATCTCCCTTTATGGCCGTGCGAGGCTCAAACAGAGAGATACAGAGGATACACACTGTTTCCAATATCGTCACAGGCTGATATAGTAATATGCTCGGCTGGATATGTTTCTCTGTAAAGAGAGAATACCAGCGTTTCTGAAAGGTGAACAGTCCCTCGCCTCCTCTCGCACTTTTGAAATGTGGCAGATAACATCCTCCTAGTTCAAAACCAGAGAGATGAGGGTGTGGGTGGTGGGGGGAAGCAAGCAGGCTGATTTCAAAGTTTTTTGAGGAACCGGCATTTCATCCAACCGGTGCTCTTTCTGATGTTGGGCTTCAAACGGCTCATTTTTTCTGTCATTTCATCTGTTTCTTCCTTCTCCCGCCAAATCATCACCCCCACCCCTCCAAAAAAAGAGAAAGAAAAAAAAACTATTGTCATCGGAGCCTAGATTCATTTTAGATTAACTTTTGCGTTTCTTTCTCTCTTGCATTACCTTCAAAGGACCTCCATTATGTTGCCAGCGATAAGGGCGAGGTGGTGCTCGCGGATGTAGCCAAGACGAAAGCAAATGAAATCGAGGCCCAGGCCATCGTAGGCACCGGTAAGAAAATAATCATAATGTCTAACCAAAAAGACACCAAATGTGACTCGTTATTTCTTCTCACATGTGAAACAGAAAGGTGGATGCTTGATAACCTCAGTAACTGTCACCCATTGTGACCCACTATTCTGACATCTAACACCAGGTATTTTCTCAGGCTCTCAACCTAATTTTAATAGCACCAAGGAGAATTACATCAGATCATGTTTGACAGATTAAGAGTGTGAAAATGGAAAACTCACATAACCTGTTGCCTTTTTAAAAGACAGTATCTAATAGCAATTATTGAAAATGAGATACTGAAACAAGCTTTAAATGCATGTTTAGAGAATTACATGCAAGAATTTGATGCAAGAAATACACTTTTAATAAGTGACATCATTTGTCACCTAACCACTAACTACACAAAGAATGGTGGTAAGTTATTGTTTTATTTTATTTGTTTTAAATTAGTTTTTATTTTAGACAAATGAAATACATTGAAGGCACCAAAGTGTTCTTAAAGAACCAGCAAGGGGAGGAAAACCAGCGAAGGCCCATTTTTTTTGTCATTACTTCAGGCTGTGCTGCTGCCCTTTGACAAACACTCCTGAGAGCACATACCAGAGGGGATCAGGCCGAGTTCCTGATTACACACACACACACACATACACACAATTCCTAACAGAGGCTTCTAAGGCCAACGGGCGAGCAGAAAACATTCAAATTTGTGAGGGAACTAGATGAACATGTCTGATGGGTCCTTTATTGATGCTTAAAATACACCAGAAGGGTGTGTGGGTATGTGTGTGTGTGCGTGTGTGTGTCTGTTTGTGTACTCACAGACAACCAAATGAGGCGAGAGGGGTATTTAACTCCACTGTATAAGGTCATACCCCTAAGGCTGGCTGGCTGTGTGTTTGTCGGTGAATGAAAATGAGCATTTGTGTAACTGTGAGGCCTGTTTGCATGCGGTTTCTTTTCCTTTTTTTCCTAATGTGATGCATAACACGCACACTCCTCCTCATAAGCCTCTTAATTATGTCCTCGATGATTTACCTCCATCACCTGCAGCATGTCCTATCCTTGGACAACAGCAGTATAAAGAAATAGGGAAGAAGAGAGAGGAGGAAAAGGTGAGAACTAAAATTAAGAGAAAGAAAAAGCAAGGAAAATATTTAACGATGCATGAAAATATAAAACAAAAGTAAAATAAGAAAAGCAAAGAAATAAAAAGAGTATAAAAGTATGATGGCTACACAGGCACATCAGTATGTTACATGGTAGATAATTTGACTGGGAGTGTGTTTTGAAACACACACATTATGCCATGTCACAGCTGGTTGTGATGATGTGTGTACATCTGAATGTGTGTACATTTATTTGTGTGTGTTGTACAGTTGTGTGTCAATGTCCGGACAAGCAGACAAACCATATAAACTGAGCTGAAAAGCCAGGTCATAAATAATGAGAATGCTGCAAGCACAGGGCTCCAGTGAACAGGTGGCTTACTGTACATATACACACAGACATGCGCACATGCACACGTGTACAAACATGTCAATACAGACAAACACGCATACAAATACATTTCTGCAGATGTTCTGAAGAACATCTACTGGTTGTTTTTTTTTATTGAATTTTTTTTGGGTTTGTTTATAATTAGAAATAACAGGCTACCTACTTCACAAATGTGAAGTTTAAGGAGTTTTGTGTTCAACTGAGGTTAGTTCAGTTTTATTCAAAGGTAAAGCAAATAAATGGCCATATTATTTGTTGCAGTGAATGAAATATTTTATAAAAACTAAAAAAAAAAAGAAATCTCATTATAAAACATTGCTCCTCGATGCAAGACAAACAAACAAAACAAATATTTGCTATCAGATAATATTTGTTCTCTGACATAGAGCATGTGTGTCCAACAAATAAGTCAACGTCAGGGTCATTCAGGACAGTAACCTGCAGATATTATGCATGCTTTTCAAATTAATCGGAATGATATATATCTGCTGTTGAAATACAAATCACATCTACAGGTATGTTTAGGTAATATGTGTTTGAACTCATAAAGCCACCGTCCTTCCATAAGGACTGAACACACGCTTGTGTCATCCCTCACAAACACAGTTTCCCATGGTGAAGCTACGGTGACCTTTGCTCCCAGACTGACAAACTATCTGTTTGAACACACACACAAGCGACTGGAATTTGTTTGCACTCAGTCATATTCACACACCACATATCCAGTTCAGACTAGTGGCCCTCTGAGTCACTTGTGCTTGTGTAAATACTGTATATGTAGTGAACGAGCGTTGCAGAGAATTCAACACATCCTAAATAACCTCATCCTGAATAACCTCCATCAGGTCAATGATGAAAGATATATATATTTCCTAAATACACTGAAGGAGTGGCCAGTGCGAATGAAAGGAATGATAATGGCTAGGCAAATATGTTTCAATGTTCATTTGGTTTATTGTTGTAAGAAAGACTTGAAAATAGTGAAACTGTGCTTTTTTAAAATTTTAATAAAGTTTTTAAATCAGGTAGTTTCTTTACACTCTACTCTAACTTTGTTCCTGTTTTTGTTTTCTTCTCTTTAAAACATTTTAATGTTTTTTTAATTGTGTTTTGATGCTTTTATATATCACTTACATTACCTTGTTGGTGAAATATGCTTGCACATCTGTCAATCATACTGCCACCTAATAGTTGTTATTCCTTGCTGATACCACGTTGAAGCATTTGTATAATTCCTTTAAACCTACATTTATACAAACAGAAAGTCTTCCACTAATACATAATAATATTAAGTTGTGAGCACTTATTGCACTTTATTGCTTCCCAGATTTCCTGTGTCTATATACAAGATTTTAAAGTTATGCTGTTGGAAGGAGTTAATTACGCATAATCACTGAAACTAATGTTCTTGAGATTATAAACAACCCTTATGAAATTACTAAAAAACTTTCTTCAAACAATTTATGCACTAAAACATAAATAGTAATTTTTTAAGTGGATAGAAATATTTTTGCAAAAATGGATGAAAAACATTAGTAGTAGACTGATACATCTTAATTTAAATTAAACTATTAAAATTAAACTATGACACTAGAATTGAAATAAAACAGCCACTAGAATGAAGAAAATCATTTTCTTTCCAGTAAAACAACCACTTCAGCAGGACAAGGTGTTTCTGCTTCTTTGCGTAGAAAGGAGCCTGTCAAGGTGATTTGGACGTATGATCACGATACCTCCTGGTTGCCTCCCTGTGGAGATATTCCAGGCATGTCCAACAGGGAGGGGACCCCAGGGCAGAACCAGAGCACACTGGAGGGATTATTATATATCCCACCTGTCCTGTTATCCACCAGGAAGAGCAGGAGGACGTGACTGTGGATGTTTGGACTACTTTGCTAATCCTGCTGCCATCATGACCCATGATGTGGAGCGCAGGACTGATAGATGGAGGAGTAGACCGATGGATGTCTGCTTCATGTTCACAGTATTACACGTTCACACATGGGGTTTAAATGCCTTGCTCAAAGGCTATTTGAGATCAGCAGTTGAAAAACATTATTTACCAGTTCATCAGTCAGACTACGTCTCTATACTTGAGTTCATAAATTTTTAGTCTGTCTAATCTGCAGCTGCTTTACCTGGAATTAATTGCATTTAACTGCCCAGTAGGACATAAAAGCAACCAGCTGTGCTTTCCTCGAGGAGCAACAGTTGATCTATGCTATCGGCATCCTGCATTAATTCATTCAAGAAAACATCAAAACGTGTTGATTTTGCACCGGAATAAACATATCTCATGCTATTGTCCAGATGATTCCTTACTTGTGCTCTGAAAATCGACTCACCATCACATGGAGTGGCGCTCTATAAGGTAGATCTCTTTTGCAGCGTACAAACATCAGATTGGAATCACATTGGGCACAGACACTGTATTTCCATGCATATCTTCTCATATTCATGTTGCATCTTTTGTAAACCCAGATGAACAGAGATTCTGCCTTCGCTTGTGCAGACGTGTACAAGAAAGCACATAATAGAGGACACACATCTCTGCTTAGAAATGCTCCCTTTTCATAACAGCATTGGAAATCGCTTATAGCTGTCTGGCTGACAAGTATTTTGATTTGGATAGATACGGCATTGTGAGAGGCAGAGTAGCGAACAAGTGCGAGGGAAGGCTTCTTTTCTCTTCCTCTATCTTTTTTCTTCTCGAAGAGTGTTTTGCCAAGAGGCAAAGCCAAGTTGTGTTGCCTGATCGTTCTGTCTCCCCCTCACAAAGGCTGATGTGACTGCTGGGTCTTTCAATGGGTAAAGAGACAAGAGCTTTATCTGAAGATCCACTTCTCCACCTCCTCTCACTCTCTATCTCTCTCTCGCTCTCTCTTTTCTTGGTCGTTACAGTAAAAGCCTGTTAGCTCCGGTATGTGTTGAAGGAAAGCTGCATTTGTCTCTGCTCCCCTTTCAGCTCTGTTCACGCAACCACCGTTACTGCTTGACTTCTTGTCTCATTTTAGAAACTTCAGTGGTGCATAACAAAGGCGTGAAATTGCAAATCAGCAAAAACCCACGTTCACATATGTAAAGCAGTTTACCCAAGCTCTATAAAGATGACAAATTATAATGCTTGGAAACATGCAGAAATCAGACAAAAATCTCCAAACTCTGTATTAATCAATGCCAATGAATGTGGTAGAACAATGTTCCGATCTCACAGAGTTTGATGTCTGGCTTTGTTGGGTAAACAAAGTAGAACATGCAATATACAAGATATCAAATAACAGAAAAACCTGAAAAATATATATACTATAGCTTTCATTGTTACCAGAACCCAGTTTGAACACCTATATGAGATTTTGGAGCGACTCAAATCTTCTCTGTATTAAACATTGCAGGGGGCTGCATTTGTGGGGGTACTAGAGAGACAATGAATCACGTCCAGGAAATCCAGATTAATGCAAAGCATATCAGACACCAAGACACTGAACAACAGTTTTTTGATAGTCACACACAGGATTTTATAACTGTGGAAAGTTATCACAGCAGCAGCTGTTTTATCTTGCATAATGAGGTAAACGGCAGAAATACAGCATTCGCCAGCATGTGTGATTGGCCAATGCAGCGCCTAGAAACACAGGCCTATCATCACGTTCACGAAAGATAAAACATTTGTTGTCGAGATATTTTTAATTAAAAAGCAATCCATCGCATGAATTATCCAAAAAGAAGGCAAATATTATAGAAAGTATATAAAAAATGGTACAAAGAAATATTAATCATATATTTGTATCCCACAAATGTTTGAAACATTTGTGCCATCAGTGCCGTTCACTTGCTTACACTAGTGTGTTTTGTCTGATTGAAACTTGCACAGTCACTGTCCCATTCAAAGTCATTCAAATCAGCCTGATCTGCTGATTTGAATGGCTGTGAATGTATGGTGACTGTAAAGTTGTAACGTCACAATGATGGCTTGTTTAAGGCACAGTTTTTGAATAGACCCTGTGAGCTATTCTCTGTGGATTGAGCCTTTTGAAAAATTGAGCAGTGTTTATATAATACCTACACATTTTTATAATTACAATAATTAAATAAAATAATTAATATAAAGACAATACACAAGATATGGGACCTTTAATGAAAAATGAGCGTATAGTCATATAGTTTATTACATTTTTTTAATTATTTGACTTGTAAGTTAAGTGTTCTGTGTGTGTGTATGTGTGTGTGTGTGTGTGTGTGTGTGTGTGTGTGTGTGTGTGTGTGTGTGTGTGTGTGTGTGTGTGTGTGTAGACCCTGTGAGAAGCAGAAATGGTGTGTGTGATTCCAGCCTCAGGGACCCACAGATGGGGAGGAACCATGGTGCAACAGCAGGACCTTCAGACCCAAGCGCTACCACAACACAGTAAGCCACACATCCTGTACATGTGTTTATATATATATATATATATATATATATATATATATATATATATATATAGTACAGGCCAAGAGTTTGGACAGACCTTTTCATTCGATGTGTTTTCTTTATTTTCGTGACTATTTACATTGTAGGTTCTCACTGAAGGAATCAACACTATGAATGTCAGTCAGTCATTTTCTATACCTGCTTATTCCTCATTAGGGTCGCAGGGGTCTGCTGGAGCCTATCCCAGCGCGTTACGGCGAGAGGCAGGGATACACCCCAGATGGTCGCCAGCCAATCGTGGGGCACACACACCATTCACTCACACACTCACACCTATGGGCAATTTAGAGTTGCCAATTAACCTGAGCATGTTTTTGGACTGTGGGAGGAAGCCGGAGTACCCGGTGAAAACCCACGCAGACACGGGGAGAACATGCAAACTCCACACTTGAACCTGCGACCTTCTTGCTGTGAGGCAACAGCGCTAACCCCTGCGCCACCGTGTCGCCCCACTATGAATGTACTTAACAAAAAAAGGTAAAATAACTGAAACCATGTTTTATATTCTAGTTTCTTCAAAATAGCCACCTTTACTTTGATTGATAAAGCAAGAACCTCCATTAATTAACCCTGATAAGGCACACATATGAAGTGAAAACCATTTCAGGTGACTACCTCTTGAAGCTCATCAAGAGAATGCCAAGAGTGTGCAAAGCAGTAATCAATCATTTTGAAGAAACCAGAATATAAAACATGTTTTCAGTTATTTCACCTTTTTTAAAGTATATAACACCATAAACATGTGTTCATTCATAGTTTTGATGCCTTCAGCAAGAATCTACAATGTAAATACTCATAAAAAAAAGAAAACACATGAATGAGAAGGTGTGTCCAAACTTTTGGCCTGTACTGTATATATATATAAAAGAAAGATGGATATATAATTAACATTTTGTTACAGTAAATATTATCTCTTAACAAAATATTTAGTTAAACTTGTTATAAATTAAATCCCCCCCCTCCCAAACACACACACACACACATACACACAATTTTTTTTGTACAGAGGATTCACATGTCCTCTCCCGCAATGATTCACCATTGTCTGTGTTTGAATTATACAAGAGTGTTAGTGGCCAAATGACCCAGCTGCAGTCTAAAAGCCTTCACTCCCAGTGACATTTCAAATGTCAAAGGCACATCAGTTCCGGGTCTTATGCTTCTAGCCATCCCAGCTCTGTCTAACCCGGTGCTGTTTAGCCATATTTTAAACGCCACCAGAGTCCGTTTTCATCACGGTTCAGTCTCCAGAGTGCTGACAAACTCACTGTTTCTGAGTGATTGTTTAATACACTTGTCTACGTGAATGACATGTTGAAGCAGTGTGACTAAAGACGCACTGAAAGCATCCCTCTCTTTGTCCCTGCCTCTCTCTCTCTCTCTCACACACACACACACACACACACAAACAGATATATACAAATATAGCCATCCATGTCTCTATTATTGTGGGATGGGGGGGGGGGGTGTGGGGGTGATAGTGGGGCATTCCTTGTCATACCCCAACTAACATATTGGAGTATTTATATGGGATTTGTGTGCATTAGATAAAAAGGCGCTCTTGTTCTTTTCATCCTCATAGGCTTTTCATGGCTGTTTGACTGTAACACTGATGACTCCCCCCCACCCCCCCATACACACACACACACACACATACACACACCCCACCCCTCCACTCTGTGTTTCTCTAAGCCCCCTCCATCCATCCCAAATCCTTTCCTATCGGCCAATTTAAACAAGCTGAGTCCAGAGAGAGAGAGGAGAAGAGACAGAGAGAAATGCTCTGTCCTAAGCTCTTTTTTATAAAACACTAAAAGGAGCGAGAGGAGGAAAAAAGAATGGTAAAGAGGGTTAGGGTGATTTGGCAGCCAAAAGCCTGGTTGTACTACCCCAGGTCTTCCCCTTCACCGCTGACAGAGGCTAAGAAAGCAGATCCCCAAACCTCCCCAAAGATAATAGCCACAGAGAGAAAGAGACAAAGGCCTCTGCTTTTTTATTGCACAATTTCCCCCCTCCTTTACAACAATTTTATATATTGAACCCCCCCCCCCCTTTGTAATCTGGTCTCAGATGAAGTTTCATTGTTTCTCATGTGAAGCCAATGACAGCTTAGCTGAGATGGAGTAGGGGAGGCATTATAGCGCAGGCGTTCTCTCGTTTGGCTCGCTGAGAAAAGAGCAGAGAAAGAGAGAGGGAGGCGAACACAATGGCAGTTTGGGGGCTCCTTGCCGATTCCCGCATTCCCCAAATCCGACTCTGTGTGTGGAGAAGTGAGAGAGAACGAGACGGGAATCTGGGACGCATCCCAATGTTGCTTTGATGGCTGCTGGCCTCTCTCGCTCATCACATAGTCTTCAGTCAGCGAGATGAGGAGATTGGAGGCTATTTTTATTTTTTCTGTTGGCCAAGGTAAAGGTTAGGCAAGTCAAAAGTGACAAGTTCAATTTTTACATATTTATTTGATATTAATCTTCAGCATATGTAAACAGAAATAGCCTCAGCATCACTCTAATAAGAGGACAGATTATAGAACATGATCCTAGAGTTAAAAACAGAAGCACTGAGGTAATAATTAGTCAATATCCGCCTGTATTGATAGAGGCGAGAACCTGATTGCACTCAACAGTGTACATTTGTAAAACTTGTAAAGAAAGTAAAATAACCTCATTAGTATGTGTGTAGTGTTTTATAGTCTTTGTTTTTAAAGTTTTAGGACATGTCTGTGTTGATCCTGGCAGGAGAGATAATTGTGGATGACAATTTGGAGGAGGTTTAACAATTTAAATATTATTGTCCTTCAGATTGCAGTGGTTGAATGAAATGATTTATTGATAACTTACATTTACAATTAGATGATACATATTTTGTGAGCACTTGATTGAATGTAAAAGTAGCTGGATGTCATGTTAAACATGTACTGATAGATCTTTGATTGAGACGATTATGTGCAACATTTAAACAGCTCTTATGTGTGTCCGTGTTTTTTATCTGGTTACTTGATCTCATGTGGCTCAAGTATTGGCTCAATTATTAATACACTTGGTTGAAGAGTCCCTGGTCCCCAAAGATGGCCTACATGCCATCTCTAAAGTGTCTATAACTTCTCTATTAGATTAGTTGGATGTACTTTATTCATCCCACAACTGGGAAATTAAATTTTTAAAACAGTTAGAAAAAGACAGTAAAGAAAGGTTACACAATTCAATAAACAACCAAATCAACCTTCAACCAGGCATGTGCAAAAAACAAGTACTGAGGATATAAAAGAATGTGCTAGATATAAAAAGTATTTATAGGTAAAGTGACTGATGGTGTAAAAATATTATAAATGACAATAATATGAATATAATTAGAAATAATAAAGTACTACTACTTCACATGTGCATGACATGAGGATATTGATGAAAAGTGTCCATTTATATACAAAATATTTCAAGCAAGTGACAGCAGTGACTACAATATGGTTCAGTTAGTAAAGGTCCTTCTTACACCACAGGGGTATGAGTCCGCTGCTGATGAGCTGCTGAGGGATCCCACAGTGTCATGTAGAGGGTGAGAGGTGTTGTTCATGATGGATGCCAGCTTGACCAACATCTTTCTCTCCCCTAATTCCTCTATGGAGTCCAGAGGACAATCCAGGACAGAGCTTGCTCTCCTAATCAGTCTGTTGAGCTTCGTCCTGTCTGTACTGCCCCCTCTCCAGCAGACCACCACATACTAGATGGCTCAGGCCACCACAGTCATAAAAAGTCCTGAGAAGAGTCCTGTACACTTTGAAGGACCTCAGTCTCCTCAGCAGGTGGAAGTGACTCTGGCCCTTCTTGTAGAGGGTATGGGTGTTTTCAGTATTGTGGAAACACTGGATACTAAAGCATTGAATCCTGCAGCCCAGTAGTACGCTTTAGTGCAGGAAACTGAGTGGTCACTCTATTATTTTATTGAATAAATGGGGAGAAAATGATATAGATTTAGTTCATTTGAATATGTTAACATGATAGTATTAATGACAAGTGTGCTGATGTGATTACATATTTTAAAAAAAGAAAGCGAAAGAGAGAGAAAATTGTAGTATATATATACAATAGTAAATAGATTTTTCATATCATAATGTGGAGTGCATATGCTTTACACATACACATGTAAATTATTGAGAGAAGAGACAGACATACCATATTCTGAACTGGAAGTAGTTGTATATTGCAACTAAATTCACAAATTCCACAAAAAAAACTAAAAATTCTGGAAAAGTCTGAGGTAGATAGCAGACTAAAGAGAGAATAATATAAATTACTAAATAAACTAAATAAAATAAGTAACTAAAATAAGTGCTTCAGTGAATAGAGAGTCATTCCTGGAAGTCTAAAAATAGGAAACTGATGATACATGAAACTGTAAAGTTTGTTCTTTTTTTAATATTTAAGCTCAAATGTAAAATGTGCATTTGCTTCAGTGCAAAGTGATGGTCATATGTTTCATAAATGTAGCTTCACATGAGATCTATACAAATAGGCGACAGATGTATCTCAGTTCTCTTTTTGTTTTTAGTGCTGAAGGAAGAACCAAACAGAGGAGGACACAGGCAGACAACATCCGGTTGACTGTGAATCCAGATGTCTTCAAGTCACTGAGGCAAACAGGTGTGACTGTCCTATTTAAACACCTGTATCCCTGTGGTTTCTATGATAGAAGAATGACCAAAGACTGGAATTTAAGCATTGTAGGTTAAATAATCACAAGAATAAGAAGACTACTGTCCTGAACATTATAGTAAACCGAGAAACAAGAGACATGTAGAAGTGTGTTCATGTTGTTTTCATTATGCTTTTTTTTGCAGATTTGACTTTGTGTACACTATACTAAATGAAAAGTGTATTTCCCAAGTTTATATAAAATGTCTTATCATTTCTTTTCAACAATACATTTTAAAGAGTATAGAAATCTGTATTTCATATTTTTTTAATTTTACAATCTGGGAAAAGCTACATCTTTGATAGTTGCCTCGTAGTGTGCCAATAGAGGAGCTTTGCAATTCAGACCAATTATACCAGTGAAACTGTTCTAACAACCATAATATTAAACCAGAAGCTTCTTATACTTGTGGAGACACAATCACCCTTCTACTTATCCAGAAGTCATGATAAATTCAAACATTTTTAAAACAATCACGTTTTGTTTGATGTTTCGCCCCAACTTTCAATTATGTATGCCTTTCTGCTTCGTTTTGACTTTAAACAAAACTGCCTTTTATGTTGCTTTTAATTCTTCCCAACTACCTCCAACATCCTTGTTAAACCTGTCATCAGTAACAGCTGATGGAAAGCGTCCGCCCGTTATATTAAATCACAGCTCGTCACATTTTAAGCCCTGCAACAATTCTCCAGCGACATTCAGCCTGTTTTATTCTGTAAATGTAGCCTGAGTGCTCCTCTCTCCAGGTCTCAGATGTGTAAGATGACTAACTGGTCATTTAGGAAGGAAAAAAAAAACACCCATTAAGAAAACATCATTCGATCTTCCTCCTCTCCTCCTTCCTGTTCTCTCCATTTTAATAATTCCATTTTTTTCAGTGATTAGCAATTGTCTCGCTACCAAATTGCTCTGTCATTTGATAATCCGGACTGTAGGCTATTGGAGTGAATTTGCATCACCGTTTTAAATATCTGTATAAGGCACGCAGGGGTTTTAATGTCAATCATAACCTTATTAACACAGGGCTCAGAGCGAGAGAGATCGCCATGAGTGACAACAGTTTACACTCGTTTAAACCCAGAAAAAGGCGACGTGTCCAACGTACTGAGTGAGCATGTAACCTGTTCAGGCATTCTGCAGCATGTGTGAATGTGTTTATGTGCTGTAGGGCTGTCGGGTGTGATTATGCACCGATACATTTGGTTTTGTACTTGTTTAAACTGTCACGGCTGCTTTACAGAAACATCCTATATCTTCCAGCATCATTTGTGTTTTCATTTTGACCTGCAGGAAGCACCGAAGGTGACAAGGACGACGGGAATGTAAGTTGATCGACTGAAATTATTATTTTCATTTCTGCTGACCAGAACCATCACGTCTTTCAAGACAATATTGATCATCTGGGAAAGGTATCTAGAAGCATGTCATGAGTTCATAGACTACTGTGGTTAAGTGTGTGTGCTATGAAGATGCTGGGGGCCGTTTAAAAGTAAGTGAAGTACAAATATAATAACTCTTTGCTGTGTCTTTATGTTTATACACTGTTCAGATTCATAAAATGTGATATTTCTGTTTCTCTCAGGATGATGAAGACCTCGGGATGCTCCGTGTGGTCCATTTAGGAATGGTTTGATGAAACCAAATCTTCATAATATCTATATTTAAACACACAAAGTGGCTACTCACAGTCTAATCATTGTACAAAACACCAGATGACTGTATGGATGTTTGATAAAAGTAGAATCACATATATTATAAATATTAAATATTTTTTTCCTTTTTTTTAGACCTGTCATAGTATATCTAATACATTTTAGCCAAGTCAAAAACATAGAATGGCTCCATGCATTTAGGATATTTGCTTAAAGAAAATGGATACTTGCTTTAAAAAAATCTTGACAGAAAATGTTTTAAACCTTTGCCATTAATCAGCCAGAAAAAAATAAAGACTTGTATTATACTTCCATCAACACTGATATTGAATGTTCCAGGCTTCGTGTGTGTGTGTGTGTGTGTGTGTGTGTGTGTGTGTGTGTGTGTGTGTTGGCCGAGATTACGGGCCACACTTTTATTCATGAATAGGAGCCAACCAGCGACTTTAAAGCATCGCGCGGAGCCCCTTTCCTGAACAGCAGCCATAGCCGTGTCAGAGCTGTCGACGCGCTGTGCTCACCGACTAATCTGACAGCGCCGCGCGAGCCCTAATCCCTCACTGTATCGTAATCTATTTACTTTGCATTCTAAGAGGATTTCCACCAAAAAATATACAAGAAGCGATGTTGGAAATGGACAGAAGATCAGCGAGAATGCTTTTCTGCTCTTTTTTTTGTTTGTTTTGTTAGCTTTAAAAAAAAAAGGAAAATCATTGTATGTTTTTTGGGAGTCAATCCCCTGCGAGAGGGATGGGTGAAAGGAATTACATTTCTGATACTAATACTTCTCTTATGTAAACATCAAAATGTTGTATTTCCCTTCTGATGATACAGTCACACTGCAGAGGCTGCTGGAGATAAGTGGCATCTGTCGTTTCCTTTAGTGCATCTCTTGACACGTTCATAATTTACAAACCAAGGCTGCATTATCTCCTGATTGTTTGACGTGACAGCTCAAATAAAAGCTGCAAAATTGCTTAACAGCCGAGCACAAGTTCCTCCCATCTCTCTGATGGCCTACACAGTAGCCTTTTTGACACACAAACAGTGAAATCTCTTCTTTCATAATACAGAAAACGAGACCAAATGCTCTCCTCAGTTACCCTTTAAGCAATTATGTCAGCTTTGTAAAATCATAAATAGTTATGCTTCATTTAAAATGTGGCCAGCAGCTTTATTGTAAAACACTGCCTCCCGCTCAAATCTTTTCCATCCGAGATGACTCGCAGAGATAGGCTTATTAGTGGTATTAACATAATGCACGGCGGGTTGGAGCTGCGAAATGGCCTTGTTAACATTTGGAAATGAATCAAGCCTCCAGCACTTGCTATTATCCAGGTTATCTGTTTTGTTTTTTCACCCCTCCTCTGTGCAACAGCTGTGCAGTGTTTCTGCGAAGGCCTTATCACATCTAATGATGGCACTGATTGGACTGATACTGCTTCCCCCTCAGGGCCAGGTTGTATGTTTTATAGGTTTATTTGAGTGATCTCCACAAGCCAGATCCCTAAAAAAAATACAGAACCATTAAATACATCAGACAAATTCACTTACAGCTGAGAGTAATTAGAAGGATTGTATTCCCAGGAATAAAATACAGAATGGTGTTAGGTTTGTCATTGTTATCCGTTCCTAGTCAGGAAATTATTTGCATAAGGAAGCACTTAATTATGGTGCAACACAGCTGTATTTAATATATTTTGATACTATCAATGATTAGCACAACCTCTTTTTTTATTATTTTGCTTCATACTGAAGCCAAACTCTGCTGAGACTGTTAACACAAATGTTATATTTGGAATTAACTTTGGTTAAATGTGCTTAAACCTAATTAAAGTTCAACATCTTTTCAACAGCAAAAGGAACATACATACAAACATTGTTTTGTCACCTGGATACTTAATGACGGAGTAATTTTTGGAGAATTTCTTATATACATGATTTTGGCCCTGTCTGAAAAAAAATACAGTATCTCTATATCTGTGTTTGTTGTTGCTGTCATTTTTATTAGTATTTCTGTTATTAGAATTATGTAAGTGAATCCAGAATAGCTAGACTAGTATCACAACTTACTCTACATTTCTTTGTCTGTAAAAGAATTGTTGACAAAGTGAATATTTATATGTCCTTGCATTGGCCAAATACCTTTACTCCTAATATATAAATAATATTTCATTATTTGGTGGTAATGATGATGCTCTTTTGTCATCTTTATGAAATGTGTAAATCCAGATTATGGTAAAGGGAAGAGTTGCCGCCCTAATACTTTTCTAAATCTGGAGTTACAATAGGATCAGAAGAAAAACAAAGTATTTACATTTTTATTTAAGGGGGGAATTTAATTAAGTTAATTTTACACAAAAAGAAGGGTCATTAAGCTAACATCAACACAGCATAATGATTAGTTTTCTCTGTGGCTAGATAATAAAACAAGATTATATTTTTTTGAAAATGAACCATTTTTTTCTGATTTTTAAGTCATATTTTCTTTTTCCACAAAGAGGCTGAGAGTTGTGATTATCTCTGCAAGTTTTAAATGTCAAAGGTCAGGAGGTGGTTTTAGAGCATTGTACATGGTCAGCTCTTGCCACTTTTCTCAGTTGCTTCCCATTTGGCTTCAAATTTAGAGATAAAGATTTGTCAATGAACAGCAGACTCAATGAGCATAGAAAACGTGGCACGTCAGACAGTAATCTGTTGACACACGGAGCCAACATCCTCGATGAGGAAACACTAAGGCCTGAAGGCCAACCAGTCTCCATTAAGCTTTCCATGTGCTGCAGGGCTGCAGGAAAAGACAAGTTGTAACTTGGAATGATGGTCTGCTGCATCTTTTCCAGATGAGATAATACAAACACTCTTCAAATACCTTTCCACTGCATCCCTCCTTTTCCAGACCCAACTGATTTACAAGGAGTGGATGGAAGCAAGGATGTCATCGGGAGGACAGAAAGAATATGAGGAGTCATCTAAGGCCAGATATGAAGGTAGTTCAGTCCAGAAAAACAGGGTGAGGCACAGTCCACACTCAGCTGCTTTCACCAGTCCAGTCTTGTCTGATTTCCCATCTTCTACTTCAAAGAAGGGAAGAACGAAGGAAGGAAGTGTTTGACTGCTGCCTCAGAAAGGTTTTCACTGATAGAGAAGTCTCAGATCTTTAATTTACTGATACACTGTTAAAAGAACTTTATTGGATTCTGAGAGTTTGGCCATCTGATCAGTTCATTGAGTGGTTTAAGAGATGAATGGCACCAAAACCATCTCTTTGTAGGGTGCTCTGTATAGTGTGCATGGTTATTGTGCATGTGCAGGTCAAGTAAGTGAATAGCATAACCTAGTTTATTAGCTTTTAGCACCACTGGTTGTATTATTTTAGCCACCAATACTCCCAGGAGTCTTATGACATTTACTGGCCTTTAGCAGCATCTGCCAAAACAGATTTGGCAGAAATAGAATATATTGTTCATAAATATGTTTGAATTAGTATATAATTCAATCAAAATAGTAAATGTTTTGTTTTTATTGCCTTATATTGGCCTGTTTTATCTACACGGGGAGCAGGTCTCTCTCCACAAAACCTGCCATGTTTCACCTCCATGTTTCTACAGTAGCTCAGAATGGACAAACCAAACAATGGCTCTAGAAATGTTTTTTCTTCATAACTTGTATAGAAATGGTAAAATATCCATGCAAAGCTTGATGTTCTGTGATGTTCCTAGAGATACATGCAAGAGTGAACTGGGCAAAATGAAGGAGATGAGTGTAGAAGATGCACATGTGGAGCCGTGCTGCTTGGCGTGGGTTGCAGGAGAAAGGGGAGCTAGTCGGATGTAGCTTGTAGTTCAAAATACATACTTGCGAATGCCATACAGCATTTTCCAAATATCAGTCAGTGGTTGTTCGTATCTACAAGTGTTTATAAGTTGGATGTTCGTATTTTGGGGAACTGCTGTATACATACAGTATATGGGCATATAGCAAACACAGGTGAGGAACCACCATGGAAACTGCAGACAAACCCACTTAGGACCCACATATGCAGCCCAAACTTAACCCTTATGAGCCCCACATGGACATGCTGACTGGGGAGGAAGCTCAACAGGATGAGCCGCTGGTCCACTGGTCCAAAGATCAAACAGCTCATCAGGTAGGATGCTGTCTGATTGTCCTGTAGTTGTTAGTTCAAACCTCAATTACTTCTTTATAAGTCAAAAACCTTTCATACATTTGATAATCCAGGTTCCCAGAAGGAGATTCAAACCTGACACTGTGTTGGTGATGCCTTATAGCCTTTAACTACTACCCACTGTACTGTCACTCCCCTTTACACTGAGACATGTTCTCCAGGCATTTATCACCTTCACTTTGGATGTTGGATTTGTAAATTCAGAGCCTCAAAACTCTGATCCTTCATCCGCTGGTGGAATTAAATCACCACACATGGTCACAAATAAACCCACCACACCATAAATGCTCTCAGCTAGGATATGTTGAAGATGCGCTTATGATTTTCATTTTGAACTCATTCTGAAACTAAATTCAGTGAGGATAGAAGCCTCAAAGTTCCAAGAGAGTCTTCTACCTTTACATCTACAGGTGGATTTGAACCAACATGTGCCTAAAGCACTGAAGATTCAGGGCTGCACCTTAACCCACCACACTACGAGTCATCCTCACATTGAGAGTAGTTCTCCAGGTGATCTTGAAATCTAAACTTTGGATGTAGGACTTTTAAATTCAATGAAGATCAAACTTCCTCAAAAAGAATCCACTCATGGTTTCGAACCACCATGTCTGCATTACTAATGCTTCACTGCCGTACAGAAACCCACCACTCCACAAACCAACTTTCCACCGTGAGCTGTTCTCTGGGCGCATTTAACATCTTCACTTTAGATGTTGGCCTTTTAAATTCAGGGAGGATTGAAGCCTCAAAACTTCAAGAGGGTCTTCTAAATACATGTCTCAGGATTAATTCAAACCACCGTAGGCCTCCAGCAATGATGCTTCGGGGTCATAAAAACCCACCTCAGCACAACCCCTCTTCATGCAAGGAGCTGTTCTCTGTGCACTTCAACATCTTCACCTTGGATGTAATTTTTTAAAAATTCTGCAAGAATCAAAGTCACGTCTTCAAAACTTTGGTTTGGTTTCTTTGAGCTTAACTTTTGTGTTTCTGACTTAGTAAGAAATAACTGGGGACAGAACGCACAATATATGTATTCGGAAACTGAATTGTTCATAACTCATTATATATTAAATTTCAAACTTCAAGCCATGATAAATAAGGTTTCCTTGTGCAGAAACAGTAAAGTATCCAAGGGGGTATGACGAAGGTTGATTCTCACAGAGACACGTTCAAGGATGAACTGGGCGAGATGAGTGATGGAAATGTGCGTATGGAGCGGTGCGGCTTGTGAATGCAATATGGAATTTTACGAACATTTATGCATTTATGGACATCAGTCAGCTGTTGTTTGTATCTACGTATGTTCATAAGTTGCATGTTTGTATATTGGGGAATTGCTGTATATATATATATATATATATATATATATATATATATATATATATATATATATATATATATATATATATATATATATATATATATATATATATGGGCATACAGCAAATACAAGTGTGGGGCTGCCATCGAAACTGCAGAAAAACCCTCTTGCGTTGAAGATTCTTTTCGGTAGGTCACAGTTTGAAATTGTCCAATACTTTTAAATTACCTGCAAAACTAATGGCATTTCTATTTATGTTTATTGCTAATTAAAGAATGTTAGCATGCTACCATGCTAAAAGAAGATGTTGAACATGGTGAAATTTGTACCTGCTTAACATGACCATGCATTAGCATTTGGTACTCAAATCACTATTGTTCTTTGAAAATTGACTTTGTAATTTGTAATTTATAAAAAGCAAAGGTGCTGAAACTTTGTTGATTTTATACACAGAGAACAGATCTATCTAATTGATCACATTGATCAATCAATCAATCTACACTATCAGTGATAATGAAACTAAGTTGGATAAAGCTTGATGTTCCTGCAAGTCATCCTGACCAACTAAACCTACAGTATGCAAACCCACAAGGAATTTCATGAATGCTCTCAGCTCCTTGTGTCACAGGGGTGACTAAGCTGCTTTCACTCCGCCAGCTCGGCTGTAATGGCCACCTGGACTCAACTGTGAAATCCCCTCATAGGAACCAAAGGTACCTTTAACTTCTTTGAGTTTGGTTGATAGCTTCAAGAGGTTTGGTGGCAGCTTTGTCAAGGTATTTTTTTATTACAAATGTGTGAACCTGTATATGTCAAAACCGGAAACTGACGGGAAAACCTTGCTGTTATGCAGCATGTGCCCAGACTTGACGCCAAACAAAACAAGATGCAAGAACAAACAGACAAAAGCAGAGAAACTGGAGATGGTGATGCGGACTTCACCCGCGACGATGTTACAGTTGACCCCAGATTAACCTCCCAGGTAAATATAATCCTCCTCTGTATCACCTCTCACTCCTCATACCGGCCTATGAACACACCAGGATGCCAAGATCTGGCGACAGTCGACAGCCAATGAAAGACAAGTGTTTTTTTCTTGTCCTGCATGGAAATGGAAGACAAGAAAACAGTCCCAGCATGCAGGCGGCTATCAGTGCATCTCCTGGTCCTTCGACTCTCTCTCTCTCTCACACACATACTTTGAATCAAATACTGGAGGCTCAGTCCAGTTTCTGTCTCCTTTATCTGTCTGTCTGTCTCTCTCAGATAGAAATCACAACCACTCATGCAAAATCTGTCCAGCGCGGTTCCAGTTCATTTCCTGGACAAGTGTGAACAAAATGTCAACAGTTTCCAGTCCACCCACATTCAGACACTTTTCCCCGGAGCAGACGAGAGGCCAAAAGGTCAACAGTTGACACCAGTGGTGCAATCGATTGAACTATTGATGACTATGAAGGCATCGGACCCTGAGCTCAGGTTGAAACAACACTGATCACACACTCATGCACATAAGGTTAGAATCATAAACTTTTTTTTTTAAATATATATAACATCAGTCAGACTTGAGGTACTGCACTTTTAATGCAGCCACAATCAAACAGCCAGAAAGTTCTGTGATGAAATGATAATATTAGCAGATTATGTATTTATTTGTTTACTTGTTCGATCTTAGCACATCATTTTAAAGCTTAAAGTTCCTCTTAATAATTTAGATGCTTTTTTCACACTTGCAATAATGAAATTCTGACAAAAGATAAGGATAATAATATTGGTTATTAATATAGTCATTTATATAGTCATTTATATAGTCATTTATATATATATATATATATATATAAATGACTATATAAACTGACTATATAAAATGACTATATGAACATGTTGAACCTTGTGTTCAATCTTAAATTTTTCTTTCCAAATATGCGCCAAGTATTTAGATCCTGATAACAAAAAAACAATTTGACTGGATTTCAAATTATAACCTGACTAGTTTGCACTTCTGATTTCCATTAAACGGGATTCTGACGTGCGCTTTTATTACCTCTGTCCTTGTTTTTATAATCATTTCCATCTTGACAGAGGTTGATAATCATTTCTATAGTGTGTTCCAGGTGGTTTATCTGTCAGCATTCATGTCTCAGATCATTTGAAGATTTGGTTGGATTTGACCTGAGATACCTGTTGATCCAAGGTGTGTCTCTATACATTTGGAGTCGCTATCGTTTCTTCTGGTCTTCTGATTTTTATTTTTTTTTACAGTAAAAAGCGTGTTAAAATTCAACATGCATTTATCAACAATAAAGAGTATTGACATCAATCCGCCTGTTATAAATATCACCTTAATGATGTAGAATTTAAAAGCAACACATTTTAATAGCTGAACTGCTTATATATATATATATATATATATATATATATATATATATATATATATATATATATATATATATATATATATATATATATATATATATATATATATATATATATATATATATATATATATATATATATATATACTAATTGCATGTTATTAGTAATTCCATTCTTAATATAACTAAAACTAAACACAGTGAGATTTATGATATTCTGGTGCAGTTCTAGGTTAGAATGGACGAAATTATGTTTCCTCAATAAATAGCTGCAGGAGTTGCGGTGAGAATTAAAAAACAAGATATTAAGATATTCATGCACTTAGACATCCTGTAAATCTGCTCTCTGTTTATCAGCCGCATTTCTCACATTAGAACCACTGTGTTTTTTTCCCTTTTTCCTCAGGAGCATTTTTTTTTCTTTTAAGCGTTCTGTGAAGGCCTTTACTTCTCTCCTCTTAAGACGCTCGTCCTTGTTTTGTTCGTTCTTTATCTTATTCCAAATATCTTCAAGATATTTGTTAGTAGAAATGTTTTATGCATTTATTTTTGTCCCCACTGTTGTTCGGGTGTTTAATTAGTTAACTAACCTGAAGGCTGCGTGTCTGACATGTTGACTGCGGCTTCTCATCCTCTGAGGAAACATTTAATAACGGATCTCTCCTCCTTTTTCTTTTTTTTCCTTCTAGTTTTTGTTTCATTCGGTGTTTGAAGCTGAGCAGCTGTTCTCATATGAGACCTGTAGCTCCCCCAAACTCCTTAAACAATCCACACAAGATTGGTCGCAAATGTTTGTTTGATGCAAATCCGAACAAATCCGCCGCTGTTCGTGGACACTCGCTGCGCTGTTTGCGCGTCTTGGCGCAAACATGTTTAATGTCTGCAGATATTTATTCAGCTGCTCCGAGCTCATTTACATAAAGAGAGAGAAAGGGAGAGAGAGAGAGAACACAGAAAGGCTGCAGCTGAAACAGGCAGGGAGGAACTCCAATATGTATCGATCAGGCTGATCATCTGATAGGATTGATTGGGGATGTATGGCAGCGCAGTGGCTTCTCGGGCTGGAGAAACACTTGTCTAATTTGGATTTTTAGAAGGAACATTTGAAAAAAGACGTTAAACAAGAAAAAGAGCAAAGCGTATATAGTGTATCCCAGTCCGTGTCTATCAGAAATTATTGATCATTTTGTGATTTGATCGATAAACGTTTTTTCTTCTGACCGCGAAACAAAAATCAAAATCAAAATAATCGTTGCGTTTTTTCGTCAACCTTCTCGGATTATTTAATTTGAATATAAAAAGAGGACTTTAATGAGTAGAAATATTCGAAATGATCATTTATCGAACTTGTTAATCCTCTTGATGGAGAGATTCGACCTCACAGATATTAGAGGGAAGCAGCTTTCATCATAATCTCATTGAAATGACACTAATAGAGCCAGAGCTGAAACAATTAGTCAATTTATCTTTTTGATGATGTACAGAAACTTAATCGGCTGCTGTGTTTGATTATTGGATACCGGCAAATAATAATAATAATTAATGTTTTTTATTAATAAAAGGTCACTACATGTTTGTATTTGTTGGTATACTGAACAGCTTTGATTACTGGATTGTTAATCAGTCAAAGTAGGAATCATTTAATCGAAAAAAATACAGACCCAGCAGATTAACCAATAATTAAACTAATTGCAGCTCAGAGTGCATAATAGAATACACTGCAACAAAAAAATAAAGAAAAAAGGCTGAACAAGTGAACACAGCTTGCATTCGGTACAATAAGTCCAATGTTAAGATTTTGGTCAATTTAAGCTTGTTTTAAGAAAATACTTTACATAAAATAATTTAAGACAAAATAAACGCTTTTTCAAAACGAGATTAAATTTACCAGCAAAAGAAACGAATTTTAAAAAAACAAGCAACATGGTCTGCCAGAGGAATAAGATGATTCAAAATAATTATGGAAATAAAGATAGGGTATCGGACCTTTTAACTTTCATTATTTAATTTCATTTGTGTGTAAAATTGTTATGTATATTTTTAAACACACTCGTCTCAATTAAACAAATTACACTAACTGCTTTTGGTGCGCAATTTACTTTGCAACAGGAGTTTTATTGCGGCAATTAAAGAACATGAAACCTGTTTGTATTTTATTGGCTCTTCTGCTCTGAGCGCGGCCTTCAGTCCAAACAACGTGATACTTTTTTTTTTTTAACAACTTCCCCCTCTTTCATAATGCGTTTATGCCTGCGAGCATCGCACACACGCGCGCTGACACACACACACACACACACACACACACTTACATCTGACCCCCTAACCTGGCCCCACCTACGTAATTACCGCATCAGAGGCTGAGAAATTCCTGCAGGTTATTTTGGAGAAACCAACTCAGGGCGCATGGAGTAATTATCACGCCATTACAGCGCTGCATTCAATTACGCCTCAAATCAAATGTCTCCAGGCTCAGTATTTAAGGCTTTTTAACGCCGCAGTTTTAAAAAAAAGACACTTTGTCTCCCCTAAAGCGAGGAGATATGTTAGTGTTTCAATTTTAAACACAGAGACAGGGAGGATTAAACTCTCTAAAATGGAAATGCGGGCCTATACACGCTGTTCACGGGTTGTATTAATTATGGACTCATTTGCATTTACCCAGTTATAATTAGGAGAGAGAGAAAAAAACAAGCTTTTATATAAAAGTGTGACTAGTTCAAATGAAAACAGGAATTTAGAGTTTGTAATTTGTGTACATGCATCTAAAAAAAAGAAAAAAAAAGAAAAACAAAAACAACAATTTGACTCCCTGTTCAAACAGACAGAATCCAACTGTGGAAAAATAAATATGACTTAACGGATCTTTATTGGATGAACATGTATGTAAGGGTGGTCGCCTTAAAGATACATTCAACATCTCACTGTCATGTTGGAGCTATAAATCCACATTTCCTCTCCAGAAAAAAATAAAAATGTTGTTTTTTTTTTTGACTCCAATATTCAAGCCAAGTGCTGCGGTTCAAACGTCCAATATCACGACAATGCCCAAGAGGAGGAGGAAGAGGAGGAGGTCTGCTTTGAGAATGTAGAGGCTAGTAGAATAATATCATACGGAAAACAATATTTCTGCATCTAGTCTTTTTTTTAGATTGAGAGTTTTTCCAAAGTCATTTCAAATTGCTGAGTAAAACAATGTATTATATAAAAGCTGAACTTTATGGCCAATTTGTTCTCTTTGGAATATTTGGAAAGATTTACATACAGTCTTTTTTTCTCCTTTTTTTTCTCCCAAAGTGGTAATAAACAATTTCAAATTCGGAAAAAAAAACACCAACTAAACATGGTCACTGTAACTGACCCAAATACATATTTACATATTTCAGCTCCTTGATGTCGCTGACTAAAAATCTCTGTCATCCTAAAATAACAAATTTCAGAAATAAAAACTATACAGGATTTTGATTGGGTCGGAGGTATAAGAGGGCGACTGCAGGCAAGTTCCTGTCGGTGCACCAGAGGGGAAAATATTCCTCCCATCCAGAGCCAGAGAGCTGGTGGTCAAAGGAATTTGGTTGACTTTGTGTTTTGAAAAAGAGTTTGGTTTTCTTAAGGTCATCCAAGAAGAAACCCATTGTTCTTCTTCTGCTCCTGATCAACTTGTTCTCTTCACTTTCAGGGACTGTTTCTCTTCTTTTTTTTATTTTTCATTTTTAAAAAAGGACATGGAGGACAAGAGGGAGGAAAAAGTCACGCTGCTGCCGAGCATTCCTGCTTCTTTCTTATCTTACGGTTCATAAACTCTTTTTCTCTTAAAAAAAGAAGAAACAAGCAATACGCTAATCTGGGAAACAGAAGAGAGCAGACGAGCAGGGAGGACGGAAGAAGGAGGAGGAGAAAAAAAAAAAAGAAAGAAGCCTGATCACAAGACTTGGAACCTCCAGGAGGCCTGGTCTTTGTAGTCCAAGCAGTCTGTGGTGTTAAAGTTGAGCTTCCACGAGGAGGCTGCAGTCTGCTCTTTGTAATCCAGGCAGTCGGAGGAGTTGAAGGCCAGGCCGGAGCCGCCGTACGCCTGGTGGTGGTGGTGGTGGTGGTGGCCCGACGACTGGCTGATGTGGTGGTGTGGGTGGCCCGACATGGAGGAGGCCGTCATGGGGCTGAGCTGGTGGGGGTGGTGGTGGGAGTGCATGGGGGCCAGGTAGGAGCCGCAGTCCACGCCGCTGAAGTAGGAGCTGGAGGGGGCAGGGTAGCCCTGGCCGTAGCCCGGCGTCTGGTTGTAGGACATGGGGTAGGAGGTGGCAGCCGTGGCCGAGCCCGACATGGAGCGCTGCATGCAGGACGCGTTGGAAGGGGGCCCGGGCTCGGGGAGGGGGGCCACGGCGGGGACGGGGGCGTTTCCGGGGGAAATGGCGGGGCTCCAGATGGAGGAGACGGTGCTGATGGAGGTAGAGGTGCTGCTGAGTGCCGCCGGGCCCGTGTGGTTGGTGGAGGAGGACGAGGAGGAGGACGAGCCTGTGCTGGAGACGGCCGGCGGCGTGAACTGGCCACTGCTCTCCGAGCCCGTGCTCTCCCGGGCCGGGGAGGACTTCTTCTTGGGCGGCCGGGCCTTGGCGCTGCTGCCGCTCTGAGCCTGCTGGCGACACTTGGCCCTCCGGTTCTTGAACCACACCTGCAAGCAGCAACGGCAGCCAGGAGTTAGCAAGACGGACACCATGGAAGAAAGGGGAGGAAAGAAGAAGATACTCCTGGGCCATGCTGGGAGTACATTATGGAGGAAAATTGGGGGTTATTAGCCATCAAGGTTCATTTCCACCCCGGCCCCTTGGCTCGGACCAGCTAGGGGTCCAATTTCATACCTGGTAGACGGCTCTAAGATAACAGGCTATTGGGTTTCACCACACAGTAGGGTAACTCTAGAGCACCGAGAGGGTAGGATCATGTAGAGCGTTTTGTTTCACTCACTCACACACACACATTCAGAGAATAATTCAAATTGTCAGAGAGAGGCTTGCCTTGGTTTTCCCCTAATGCCTTTGAAGAGTAGTATTAGTTCAACATGGTAGTACACCAGTGAATCTTGGGAGTATTTCCCAGCCTCTTCATTACCTCACCGCCATATTTCAGATCAAATTACAGCCTGCAGTTCCATCGCATCAAATGATGAGAAGTCAACTGTTTGCAGCAGACTGGCACATGTGTCTTGAGAATTGTGGCACTTTTGTGTCAAAATTCACAAACGGTTTGATCGGTTGTTGTGTTTCTGTTAGATGAAATGTGAGTGGTGGGAAATAGAAAATGATCTATAGAACCATCACCTCCAGCTGCCCCAGAATGTTACTTCAAATATCCAGTCAGTGTGTTATATTAACACAAGTCATGACCTCACCGTCATTGATCTAAAATCAATCAGTACGTCTGCTTTAACAATCATTTAAATGACTGAAATCAACGAGCTGCCAGGCCTGAAATCACCCAAAATGATCCCAAAGCTGCATTATGTCATTTTCAATTAAAAAGTGTTTTGAGTAATTACTGGGGTTAAAATTACAAAAAGTGTGTCACACTTTGAAACACAAACCATTTATCCAATAGTTTATCCTGGTATATGCTGAACAAAAAAAGCCACAGCACACAGAATATGCATTTAAGAACATGATCACACATTTAAATGCTTTTTTACATTAATATTGTTCCCAGTGATTAGTAAATAATTATACTTTTTAATAAATAAAGGGTTAACTCATGTTCTGTAAGGCAGCTGCTCATAATGAACTATTTGTAGGCCTCAAGTTGCTGCTGAAAATTATCATTATTTTTTATTACTTTTATTATTGTTATTTCAAAGGAAAGCCAGATTCAGCAGGAAGATAACCTTATAACTCGCATGTGTGTATTAGAATAAAGGAGAATAAAGGTGTGTGAAGCGGTGCAGCGACGGGTCGTGTCTTGCCTGGACTCTGGACTCCGGCAGGTTGATTTTCAGAGCGACCTCCTCCCGCATGAAGATGTCCGGGTAGCGGGTTTTGGCGAACAGAGACTCCAGCACGTCGAGCTGGGAGCGGGTGAAGGTGGTCCGCTCCCGCCGCTGCTTCCTGGGAGTCGCTTCACAGTAACACACACACACACACCTTCAATAAAAGGATTCTAGCGGCGATCACACACATTTAATATTGCTGCTGCAGCCTGAATGAGTCATGTTGCACATGTGGAAAATAATTTAAAAGTTATTAAATTCATTTTATCTTCAATGAAACTGTGTAAAAATCTGAGATTGTTTTTTATTAAAGGATCCAAAAAAACTTTCTGAAAGAGGATAAACTTCTATTTAAATCATGCAACGCTATGCAACACTATAAATAAATACAAATAACGACAATTAATAATGAATAGTGCGATTTTATACAGCGTGTGTACATACACACACATATTATCACTACTAGACAGTATAATTGTCAGTGTTAATATAACAATGAAAGAGTTAATTAGTTAACCAGGTAACACCAGTAGTGTTAAAATTAACTGTTATATTAACACTGGCGATTCTACAGCTTACTAGTCCAAACTTATTTGTATATTTTGTTGTTTTACTACACATTCATTCACAATTTAGCTGCCTCGTTTCCTTTATGGAGAAAACTTTGCTGCACTTTTTTTTTTATCCAACGGCCTTGATCAGTGTTTCCTGATGCAAAGAGTGCAGCTGCTCTTTCCCGATGCATTTACGTTTATAAAAGGTGTATGCATGTGTGTGTGTGTTGGGGGGGGGTCCTACATGGGTAGCCCACTGAAGGGTGCAGCAGGTCCATGGCAGCGCCGCTGAGCCCCAGGCCGTTGACGCCGTAGGGGGGCTGTTTGAGGTAGGACATCATGCTACAGGCGGTCACTGCTCCACCCAGCTCAGGCCAGTGGTTCGGTTTCCCCCGATGCTGCAGCTTGACGGGACAGGGGGCCTATCCAAGCACTAAACACACACATCAGAAGACATTATGAAGCAAAGCTGCAGGGTTTATTGCAAAGTATCGGTCTGTTTGGGGAGAGTTGCTCCTGATACAAGCCTGAACCAGGGAAACTGGGTTTTCTGAAACCTATTTGATTTGCTGTGAAAATCTTTATTTCCAGGCAATTTCCCGATTTGTATAAAGTGGTAAACATTACAGCGTCATTACGCCGAAGCAGATAATCAATCTTCTCAGGATTTTGTGGCTTTTTTGGATTTTAAATCCCGATTTAAACCTCAGAATAAGAACCAGAGACGCATCAAGGCTGCAGATGTTTTATATTTTTGAGGGATAAACTAACCGGGGTTACGCGCCTCTAGATCTGATCCAACTCAAACCTCCAAAAAACACAAAATAAAGCACGATGCAGCTCATTTAGAAAGCCAACTTTTATTCTCCTTAAACCGACAAAACTGTGGAATCTGAACTAAAAGCATCGATAAGAGTCTGTGGATGAAACGGATTATTTGTTGCTGCAAGTTATTTGCACATGATCAATAAATCACTGCTTTCCTGAAAATACTGTTTCTACTATTTATTAATGTATTTATCTGTAGCCTATTTATCCATGTATTCACAGCATCTTTAAAAAGATTTCGATCCTCAAACACTGATTAATAAATCATTCAAATAAATGACATCACGTTATAAGCTCTCTGCAGTTTAATAGCTGGGAACATCAATAAGATCAATAATCTGTAAAAAAATAATTAAATAAAGACAATACGATCTCACCAAATGCTAAATTTGTACAAGTTCGACACCTTTTTCAATCGAAAATAATTTTAGGATAATAAAAATCACTGTTCTGATTTGAATCTTTATGGTCAAAATAAAAGCAGGTTGAAACTTCAGAATAAAAACCCTCTGAGGACAATATATGAGAGTGTGTGTGTGTGTGTGTGTGTGTGTGTCGGCCTGCAGACATACACACACACACATACACACACACTCCCAGCACGTAAAAAGATGGATTATGGATGTGACTTTATAATCTATAAAATCACAGCTGCAGTTTTTGTGAAGTCTCTGTTCTCGGTCTGTTTGTCTCGGGTCTTTCTGTGTATTTGTGACGTAACAAAACTCCTGCTGATCCTCAGTTTAAATTAACTGGATCCACATTCGGATCACACAAAATAAGAAAATACTTTTTAATTTTTTTAGCCTATTATTTTTATTTTAAGCGAATAAATAGATGTTGGTGCAGAAAATGCACCAACATCATCTATTTATTTATTCTCGAATTAAAGCTCAGTGTAAATTTACCAAAACAACAGCTTTCCTTCATTTTCTCCAGATTATAAGAACAGTAAATTTATTTTTCTATATAAAACAAGGATTTTTTAATTTCTCCCTGTGGTTAAATACTGAGCAGGCTGTTTAATTACAGGCAACACCATGTTCTGTTTATTTATCTCAGGAAACTAAACTAAAGGTTAAAATTAGAAGAAAAAAATAACTTCTAAACTCTCTAAAAAATAATAATTCAACAAAAACATTAAACTAATCTGTATTTTCCTTTAGAAACTTTTTTTTTTATCTTGCCGAATGATTTTTTTTTTTTAAGTTGGATATTCTATTTAATTCTTATGCTTATCTGAGCCCGAAAACACAGTGTGAATTAAATTAGTGAATGTGAAAGGAGGCAGATTATTTTAACAAAGAGCTTCTAACTGACCCAAACCAAACCTGAAGCTACAAACGTGGATTCCAGCGGCTTCGAAACCGCATTTCCAGCTCCGCCAGGCCGAGAGAGAGGAGGCGAGATCTCGGTGCAAATGAACTCAATTAGAATTTAGATTAGACCTCCGGGGAGAGAGCGTTTCAGAAGGGCTCTTATCTGCAAAATAAATTAACAAAAACCAAAACACGCCTCTCCAATTATCTACTAAGTGGTTCAAACGTTTTAATGGCCAATTGCACTCAGAAAAAAGCCCACATGGATGAACTGGAATAGAAATATGAAAATTATCTACTCTGGAGGAAGTTGACTTCATTTATCCAGTTCAATCTAAAGTCCTCCTTGCTGCCGATTAATTATCTCCGCAAACAAAAAAATTAAAACGAAACAATACTTAAAAAAACAAATCACACGAACCTGCAGCGGTGAAAATGTTAACATTCCACAATACGTCTCGTCATTATACGCAAGACTTTTTTTAAAGGAAAAAAAGTGACTTTCTGACGCTTTTACACTTCACAGCGTCAAACTGCAGCTCGCAGGGAAAATACGCACAAAACATTAAATTATTGAAGAAAACTACAGAAAACGATGTTTACCTGGTTCTTCTCTTCTCCTTCGTCTCTTCTCTTCTTCTCCCGGAGCTCGGGCCACCAGCGGCAGCAGCAGCAAAACTAATGATCCAGCAGTAGGAAGTGTGCGGGACGCAAAACTCAAGCGGCGGTGGCGGACTTGCTCAAAAACAAACAGTGCGCAAACGGAGCGGCATCACGGACAAACAGCGCAGCGGCAGCCGGGTTAAAACCGCGCACGGAGCGTCACCGCGTCCTCGGTGCGGTTCCGGGGTGTTTTTACAGCCAAATAAATCAAACTCATTTGCTTTCAGGGGGCTTGTCGCTGTCTGTCAGAGTGTTAAGGTGATATCTAATGGAGACGAATGGAGATTGATCACCTTCTCTCCGCCCCGCGCCTCTATGAGCGGAGGACACCTGCGGATCCGCCTCCTGCAGCCAATCGCCGCGCGTCCGGCGGCTGACGGACGGCTGCGGCGGCCAATGGGGGCGCAGCGGCCGCTCCGAGAGCCCACTCCCACTGTGCACCCCACGACAACCCCCCACCCTCCCCTCTTCTCCCAGGTCCCAGTCCCGAGATCTAGAGGGACCGCGGAGGTTTTTAAAAAGATGGGAATGTTTCGCAGGCCCGCTGTAGAGAGCGGTTCGCAGAGTGCGGCCTGCGCGCTGCTTGTGCGTAAAAGTGCGCAAAGAAATCGACTTTACAGGATTTATATTCACATGTCACAGAAGGATTTGACTGATCAAAATAGTCTAATCTCCCTGTGACGTGGATATACATCAGGTTCGTATGCAGCTCTTAAAAAACAATAAAACAAAAAAATAAGCTCTAGTAATATTCTTTTGCGAACAAGAGAAACTACAAGTAAATCTGCAGCAGCAAAGATTAATTTTTTGCACAGTTTCCTTCAGTTGTGTCTTTTTTTCTTGACTGGCTCGATTTTTGTATTGTCTGTGCAACATTTGGTAAATTAAATACAAAATATCATTCGGAAATTTTCAGAAAAAATTGTAGCGTAAACCAAAGAAAATATTTGTTCAGAGGATTAAAATCAATATTTTTTTTGTGTTTAAAAATAATTTAGTTCGGTCAGCTGCTTTTATTCAGTTTGTTCTTCTGTGAGCCAACAATTACAAATACAAATAAAAAAAGTTAGTTATCCATTTAGATTTTTTTTTATTGTGATGCACCCCTTCCTCTCTCTCTCTTTCTCTCTACACACACACACACGCACACACAGAAAGTCTCATGAATATTAATGAGGTCTAATCCCCATTTAGAATTACATTTGAGGATGGTTGACGTAAAGTTTAATAGGGATAGACCTCCAACTCACTGCGGAAGAAAAAGAATCAACAGAAGAAGAAAAAATTTGCACCAAAAAGCTGCGCTCACTGAATCAAATCCTGCACTTTATGCTGATGTTTTTAATGTTTTTAACCCTTCACACACACACACACACACAACAAACTGGATTTTCTTTTCTTTTTTCTCTCCATTTCTGTCTTGTGTCAGTGAGGGTCGTGGAGATGCAGCTCGGCTTCTCTTTGTGGATCCCAGCAACAAAAAAGAGAAAAACATCAACTTCTGTAAAGGAGACCTGAGCTGAAAGCGAGCTAATGTTCAGAGAGAGAGGGAGAGAGAGAAAAGAGAGAGAAAGAGAGAGAGAGAGAGACCGGAGGATGGAAATTACATTTGTGTGTGTGTGCAGGAGGAGGAGGAGGTATCAAAGTGGAGGCCGATGGGACTTAAAAGTCATCGACGAGAGGCACTTTGACAGAGAAACTTAGACATCAATAGTCAGCGGACTAAAAAAAGGAACAAGTATGTTGGAGGTTGTGTGTTGAGGCCTGTGGTGATGCTGCTCGGAGGTTGAGGGCACCTGAACGCACCAAGACGCACGTAAACGCACCTTAATAGTTACAAATATGAGTAAATCCGCGCGTGTATTATTTTTTACGCACAGAGACGCCAAAATCAAATATAAAAGTCAGTGTGTGAAGTGAAATGTTCGAGTTATAGCTGAACAAAGAGAAGAGGCGACGTGAACTTACGTTTCTTTTTCTTTTTTTTGACAGATGTTTGGGGCCAATTCACGCGTATTTTGTGCTTTTGGCTGGAGGTCAAACGCTTTTTACGCACCTATTTATTTCCACCACATCTGAAGTCCGAGCAGCCCCTATCACCCCCCCCCCCCACACACACACACACACCAACACACACCATTAAATTATGCAAAAGGCCATTCAACAAATATGACCCTTGCTTATTCTGACATTTCTTGTTTTTTTCCCTCATCTCTCGTCTTGCCTAAGACCCCGAGATAAACCCCTGAACAAGTATCAAGTTATCAAGTTGCACCAACCTTTTGTAATAATACTATTTTGTCTAATCCCAAATTGCAGTTGAATTTTCTTAATGCTGAGCTGGTAAAGCCTGGGATTAGGCTGTGAGGAGAGGAGGGGGAAAAGTTTTGTCCCTTCAGCCGGCAGGATTGGAAGCGGGGATCTGCGGGGATGTTGTCGGCGCTTATTAAAACGATGATGCATAAAACAGTGTTGCAGGAGCCGCGCGCTGCAGCGGAGACACCGGGCTCCCTCAGGTGCGCCTGGGCTTTTTTTTTTTTGGACAGCGGCGGGGAAGGAAGTGCAGCAGAGGCCGAGCGGAGCTGAGCAGCAGCAGCAGCACCTGTGAGGTGAGGCCAGGAGACATCAAAGCTCAGGAGATAATCCAGTCATCTGAAGGGGATCCTCAGCTGCGCAGCAGCGCACAAGCGCCGCGGCATTTTACGCAGCGCGTCGCGTTTATTCTGTTTGAAAACAATAATAATAGGAAATTGACTGAAATGTTTTGTTTTTTTTCCACTTCTTCTGCTTCCACAGGAGCGTTAAAGAGTCGGTGATGGTGCAGAGGTAAGATACAACTGTTTGTCATTTTATCTGCTCTTAATTCTACAACAAAGAGAAAACATATTTTTTAAAAATGTTAACTTGTTGGATTTATGACCTGGATTATTTCCGTCATTAAACGTAATTCTTAGTAAAGCTGCACTGATTGAAGATGAGATAATTTAAAGATGAACTGAAAACTAAACTTTAGTTAAATTCAGGGCTAAAAGTGAAGTTTTACGCATGAACAATTCTGGCAGGTTTTAAAAATATTTAAACACTTTCTTTTTTATAACAAGTTGTATGTAGAAGTGATAGTGTGGGATGTGAATATATATTTGGAACTCTCCCCCCTCCTCTCTCACACACGCTCTCACACACGCACGCACACGCGGCCGTCTAACTACACCGAGCAGAATGTCCTTCGCTCCGTTTTCGGTGTCTTTGCTTTATTCTCCGCACAATACAAACTAAAACAAGAAGCGCCCCGGGGGGGCTGTAAAGTGCGTGATGTGTCGTAATGTGGACGTACAGTCGGTGCCAAGCGGAGAAGAAACGAATCAGCAAATTAATTTGAAAGTATTAGAAAGGCCGGGGAGGACGTCTGCTGTCACAACCTATTTCCCCGCTTTAATCGGGGATGGGAGGCTGCCTGCGGGGACGGAGCGGAGGGTTAAACCGCAGACGCTCGGATTTCTTATTACAGGGACACGTTTTATCGTTTATTCCCGTCCGCGCGTCAGGAAGCCGGCACAGGAGAAAGAAGTGCAATTAAAAAGGAGGGGATTTTTTCCCTCCTTCTCCATCTTAATATAAATAGAATATGGACGGCCTTTCAGAGTTTCCTTTCTCCCTCCATCCCTGCCTCCGCGGCTGCGGCTGACCGAACCTCTCCAGCTCTGCCCCCCGTCCGCAGCGCGCTCAGAGCGGCCCGGAGAACAAACATCTGCTCGGTACAAAGTGATTTCTCTAATCTTCCTTTAGAGGAACCTGCTCAGCGCCGACCTCAAACAAAAAAAGAAAATGAACGCCAATTTTAATTTATAAACACGCACAAGTCGCAGGGGAATTGAACAGAGCGGAATAATAAAGCAGTTTGTAAGCGCAGCGACTGCAGTGATAGGAGCCACTGATGAGCAGCGGCTGCGTTTAATAACTTTTTTGTTGTGGTATTTGAAAAAAAGGAATGAGGAAAAAAACAGTAATATGATATGGAGAATTGATTTTAACAACAGAACACTGCCAAGCGTTTTTCCAATTTTAACAATATAAGCATAATGAGTAAATATAAGCAAAATGTTTAAAACAACGTTTTTAATAATACAACAAAATCCTCGTTAAAATATTAAGATAATTATAAAACCGTGACCAAATGTTCTTGCAGTTTAAATAAAAAATAGTAATATATTTCTGTTCGTTTCTAGGGGTTAAAAAAAGCGCCACACGCTGCTGGGTGGAGTATGAAATCTTAAGGACTTTATTGAAGACTTGGGTTATGACACTGGAATAAATAAACAGATAAATGTTCACACTTAAAAAGGTCAACTGCACCGGATGTGGAGCTCTAAGAGATGCACGTGTAAGCATATTTCCTCCTCTTCAGAATACAATAAATAGAAATCAAAAAGTTGTTGAGCAAAAATGCACATGAAATGAAATGTGATGGTAGATTCACTTATACAAGCAGCTTATAGGACAAACGGCAATAAATAATATATATTTATATATATTTTACTTTTGACTGCATGAATCCTGAAAAAAGGAGGATTTGGAAGCTATTGGTCAGAGCAGTGATGAAAATATACAACATGAGATTATTATTATTACTTTTTTTTTTTTTTTTAAACACAACCTTTCTTTTGGTAAACTGCTTTCAAGCCAAGACAATAAAAAAGCAATAGGAAAAGTTAAGATTCATGAACGGGGTGCGTTCCCCCTTTAAGATATTTTACAGGTAAAAACTTTAAAGTGAAATAATTAAAAGATACGCCGTCAAGTAATGAAGTAGCTTGAAAAAACTGATATTATAAGGACTTTTTTTTTTCTTTTTAAAGTCAAACTGTAACATCATCTTCTCCTCATCGTAAAGAGAAGAAAAGAAAAATCCCCCATTAAACCCAATTGTGCTGTACCTCAAACCCACTGGTCTCCAACTTCAGACAGAGGCTGTGCTGCTGCATCATTTCATACAAATGTCCTAACTGTCTGATAGGGTTTTCACTGCTTTAGTTTCATACATATTCATCTCACATACAAGTACCGTTCTTAAAGCAAATTAAAATAAAAAATATTGTATATATACGTGGGACAGTTTCAAATCAGTATAAAGTTGGTGCAAAAGAATCAGAGGGCCGAGTCTCTGCTGTTAAAAACAACCCCATCATCCAACCACTGATAGAAATGTCTAGGAAAACCACTATCAAATAATAATAATCAGATATCAGTAATCATCATTATACATTTCTTTTATCGGCTACATTTTATTGGTTGTGTTTTTCTGTGAAGTGACAATCATTGAAGGACACACTTCTCCTCTTTCTTGGCCATCTTGCCTTTGTTCTGCTCCAGCGTCCTCTCCAGGTGCTCGTCCTCCTCCTCGGCCCTGCGGAAGGCAAAGGTCAAAAGGTCAGACGTGTCGGGGAGCGGGGAGGGGTGTGTGCAGGTAATGCGGCCGGCACCACGGCAACTGCTGCCACGCCACCTGTGGAGTGGGCCTAGCGCCAAGGGGCCAGGCTCCGGCCTTTCACCCGCCTGGCACCGTGTGTTTCAGACAGGGATTTGGAAGAGATGCCGCCTAGGCAGATGTGCAGATGGACAGATGTGCCTCCGCCACCGTGCAGGCCGGCTGGAACGCAGCGTACCCTGAAATGAGTTTTCACTGCGTCTACAGTTTCTCAGGGACCTCTGGGAATGTAAAGATAGGCAGCAGCCGCTCAAACACTAACTAACCAACGCAGGGGTTGGATATTCTGAGAAAGAAACTCCAGCAGAAGTGTGTGTTATTGCTGTTTGTGTTTCAGACGTGTTGTGTCTGGTGTTGGAGGATCATCGGACACTTACTGTTTCTCCTGGGCGTCCAGGTCCCTGACCAGAGCATCCCGTTTGTTGACCAATATGACCAGCTCATCCAGCAGCAGCTGCTCTCGTCTTTTCTGGGCCTCCGTTTTCTGCCAGTCTGCAACGACACCAGAAGAAAAAACTCCCTCAGATCTTTTTATTCTAAAAGACGTGAGGCAAACTATATTTGTCCTGAAGGGAACAGGAAGAGAATGACCTGAAAAGTGCAATGTTCCTACAGCGTAACCTTTGATCCTGCTGGAATAGAAACGCTATTTCTCACACACACACTGGACCTGGTTTCACTTGTTCCTGCAGCTCTTCACCAGGAAACATTAAAGGACAATAAAGATGGAGGATGACAAGGCTGTAACTTGATGGACAGGTCGTCTAAACTAAGAAAAACGCTGCTTCAGGATGGTTCCATAAAAGTTCATCTTCTTATTAACCTGCTGGACTCTAGAGGAGATGGAGACATGTCCAGCTCCACATATGGACAAGTGTGGAGATCTGTCAACACACTCCGTCAGGTTGTGTGTGTGTGCACATGTGTGTGTGTGTGTGTGAGATGAGCACTTGAAGGATATTGTTATGTTAATGTGGAGCCTCATGAAGCTGCTCACAGATATATCAAGGTTCACAAGCTTCAGGAAATTAATTTCCTCAGTTTGGATTTCATGACATTTTTTGGGAATGAAAAGACATTAAAGATGACTCAAAGCTATGACCATAAAGCTGCAGAGATTAGATGATTAATCGATTAGTCAGCAGCTATTTTGATAATTGATTTATTGTTTCGAGTATTTTTCTAAGAATTCTCTGGTCCTGGCTTCTTAAATGTGAATATTTTCTAATTCCTTTAGTCTTCTGTGATGGTGAACAGAATATCTTTTATAAAACATGTTTGCATCTTGGGAAACCTTGAGCATCGATAATCACTGTTGTCGTTGTTGATTGTCGTTGTTGATTTTAAAACTAAATGATTAATCAAGACAGTAAAAGACAGATTAATTAATAATTAAGTAATAGTTGTGGCCCTAAATGATTGATGATTGTCAATAATATTATAACAGACTTATAACAAACTTATAACAAATTTTATCACATGTGGAAGAGAATAATGCATTGAATACTTTATTTTTCTAACCCTAACCCTAACCCATTACAATGTTGGCAATTATAAGCTGCAATGACTCCAATTTAATATAATTAATTTAATAGATTCTGTATTTTACATGTAAAAAAAATACTCCCTTATAGTCACGTTTGTTTTTTCATCAGCCAAACACAAATAAACAAACAAACAGGTGAGCCCCTGACTCGCCTCAGTTCTCCAGGGTCTTTGCAGGAAGGGGCCCCACAGGGCCCCACAGGGTCCAGGTGGGACCCGATCCAAATCCCCTCAGCCTCTCTCTGGAGGCGGGGGCTGCCCACAGGAGAGCACTCGCTCCCCCTGGGGCTCAAATATCCGCCTGGCGCCCTCAGCTCCACATACACCCAACACCAGGGCAGAACTCCTCCCTTCCTCACCCACAAATCTCACCCTGAACACAGAATGCTGCCTAAACAACATCATTACAACAAGGAGGGAAGCACCAGTCCTAAATCCAACCCCACAAACAGAGCTGTTTAAAGGTCTAATTCCATTCAACTTGTTACTGAAGCTGCACGTTACCAGTGAAATAAAATGCAGTTTAGCATCTTAAAGATAGAAAGGTTTTCTCGCTGAAGGAAGGCAGGAAACCTCTACTGGTCCCTCAGCTCTCTGTGAGGATGTGTCCCCCTTAAAAAATCCTTCGTCTCCCTTCGTATAAAAGAAAAATCCTGGAGAGAATTCAAACACAACTAAACCCTGTGCAACTTCAGCCCTCTATCTATACTTAACCGCCTATTGATTTGAGAATAAAAGGAATGTTGTAAAATGTCAGTCCCAAAATAAGTGTGGCTTTATTAAAAATAAATATTGCCCCCTCCTCAATGAGTCAAATTGCAGCAGTGAGGCTGTGTGTGTGTGTGTGTGTGTCACGCTGGGCCCAGTATGTTTGTCCTGAAAGGTCTGCGCTCTCTCTTCATTGGCCCAGCTCGTCCCTTTGAAGTCGACCACAGAGCGAAATGAACACAGTCCCAATATTTGGCTCTCTACGTTCTTCTCTTTCTTCCTTTCTCTCCCTCGTTCTTTTTTTCCCTCAAAGAAGCAAATTTGCTCTCCTCTGCGGCGCAGTCGACGGAATACTTCAAAACAGGCCAAATATGTCTGAAGCCTCAAGTAAGAGGAAGAAAACGGAGGAAGTTCTGAGAGATCAAGACAAACTGTGTCAAGCGTAGAAACAAAAAAAAGCAGATGAGTCATCACGTGAGTCATCTTCACTCAGGTAATTGTGGGACAGGAATGTGCTTATCCACCATAACTCCACTATCCCACAATCCTCTCTCTACAAGGCCGGCCCACAGAAGGAGGGTTCAGGAAGAAGAAAAAAAAAACTTCCCACAAAAACACAGAGGTATGAAAAATTTCCTCTCAATCTGGCCCTCCTTCTCCTTCAGAGCACATCTCAGCCAAAAAGCCAAAGTCCTGGCTGACCCAGGGAGAGCTGGGGGGTTACGGGGGCAAGCACACTGCTGTCAATCACATGTCGCAGAGTCCCGCCCCCCTCATTAGGAAGGTAAACAATAAAGAGAGCCGATGAGAGACGTCACCAGGCAACACCAGAGCAGGGCAAGCTGGGTAACCAGACACCCAGGAACAAACAAAACACCCTGCAGCCACTCAGAGACCCCCCCACCCCCGCGACAAGCCCCGCCTCCCCCATAAGAGAGAGAGAGGTTAAAGAGAGGGAAAGACTTGGAGGAGTGTGTGCAACTCACATGGTGGGTGCATATTCAGATAACCCTCGCCGTGCACGCCAATGGTAACCATGTGAGTCTGCACAAGGCACACAAGAATGCGCTGGTTCAAATCCCCATGAACCCCTCCCCGCCCGTTCTCCGCGACGCTAAATTTATTCAAGAGAGCAAACTGGTCCAAAGCTTCATTCTTTAAAAGCGAGAAGACTTACATGCGTCTTTCTATCCGCCTCGCTCTCGTTTTCTGTCTCACGCAGCGATGCCACATCAAAGGATTTGATCCACAGCTTCATAAGTTAAAGGTTCAACGTCCCAAAGTCCTTGAGAATTCACAACTACAGACGCTGATATATAACGTATTCCCCTTTATTTCTTTGTTGTTATTTTTTTTCTGTCGTCGTCTCTGCTCTGGTCGCTCTACCTCTTGTTCTGGTGTAAAAGGCCCCCAAAAGCTGGTTTTGGCCGAGGTCCAAGTGGAGTCAAGAGACAAAAAGTGTCACTGGAGGAGAAGAAAGTCGACAGGCAGTGAAAATGGTTGACAGATAAAAAAAAAAAGGCTCGACAGCAACGCATCGCTGATTTCTTCAGTCACATGCAAATGTTGAAAAGTTAAATGTCTCAAAAGTTTGATTTCTAAGGCAAAAGTGTTCAAAACTTGCAGATAAAATCTAATGATATTTTCTCCAATTTATCAAATTGTATTATACCATATTTTTACTATCAACAAATAAAAGCCCAAAACCATAAATACTGATGAACCTGATATTTAAGTATTGTTTATGCATCCAAAGCTGTAGAAGTTATTTCTCTATGCTATAGAGCCACAGTGATGTCAAAAACTATTAAAAACACACCAATAAGCTGCAGTGCCGCACTGTGCCACTTCCTTCCTTCACTTTCCTTCCTACTTCCCTGTTCCTACTTTATATGGAGTCAATCCTACAAACATCATCCTGCTGCCATAAGTACTCACCAAAGATTCAAATCAGCTTCTGAAAATAGTCCCCCAAAAAATACAAGATTTACTCCTGTTTTTAGTAATGTTTTCAAAAAAGTACAGCATGCTGCTGTTTTAGAAAATCATGTAGCCTTCTAAAAAAGTGAAAAAATATATTTGTGACCTGATTCCTAACAAAAGAACCACTAGACAAGCTGGGAACACTCTGACTGAATGTGCATTGTTGTTTTTGGCCTTTTCATGGGGTTTTCTGAAAACAAATAGAGCAAAGAGAATATTGCTTTTATACTAAAGTTTCAGGTCCCCAACGTAATACCTTTAATCTCTGTGAAAAATGGAAAAAAAGAAGAGACAATGAAACACTGAGCGAGTGGGAGACGATGTTCTAACTTTATAAAAAAAAGGACTGCAGTAAATCATCCACAAACTCAAGCATCAATCAGAACAAAACCCTCACTTTCAGCATCTGTTGCACCAGATGTGACAATAACTAGTATATGATATCATGTTAGCTACACTACAGGAAGGCACTTGTTCCAAAATCCTGGAAAACACAAAGCTATGTCTTCTGTCATGGATGTGAGGAGAATATTTGGTACGTTTAAAGTAAAACTTTATCTTGGATAAAGAAGACAAAAAACAGCCTCCCAAATTCCCTCCAAAAGTCCGACAGCTTGTGGAACGAAGGTACTTGTTATCGGCCGTTCCAGTCAACTAGCAACCCTGAAAGAGTTGGCGACATCATCAAAAGTCTCCCATGTGATAGGATTCCAGTGCACCTAATCAATCAGGGTCTGTAGCGCACCGCCCCGATGTGTTACAAAGCCCAAATAGATTTACAAATGGTGAGTGTGTGAGTGTGTGTGTCAGGGGTGTGGAGAGGGATAAGCTCCTGCATAGGATTACATATTGATTTTAAACATATAAAAAAGCTTATCATATCAAACCGTAACAGGAAAAACTCTGGGACCCGGCTATGCATAAATCCCTTTTAGATGGTGAGAGGGCGTCCACTTTAAAACATGCACACAAACACATATACACACACGCACACACACATACAAGCACAGGCCTTCGAAGTGAGCCAAGACAGTTTTGTGTGTGTGCATACATAGGTGTGAATCAGTAAGCAGATAAAGAGGGCATAGTGGATCAATTTTGCGGCAGGGAGATGAGAGTGTGGCATACAGATGGCATTTTCCCGCCTGGCATCACACCAAGAAGGTACACGGAGGTGGTTATCACTGGGCATGCTCATAAACCACATCAACGCTGGCCCCGCAGCCTCAGCCCAGCCCCGAGTGGGTTATTCTGCAACAGCTGCACAGTTAATCAAGACTGTTAACATCATGCTGTTCTTAACATCATTATATCACCACTTGAGCTTCAACGGTTAATAAATGCAACCTCTCGGCTTGTCAGCAAAACTTCATAATATCTAAGGACCAAATGTTGTTTTAAGGCCAAAACTACACCAAACTGTGTTTGCATTTTTTAACATTACAGTAGAACTACATGAAAACGACATGTCAGGATTGTGGCCAGGGGCCTCTAATTTTAAACTTCTAAAACATCTCAGACATCCTTAGAAACATGTGTCTTTCAACAGGAGAAGCATCTTCAATGTTGATTTAAGTGGAATCCTCTCCTCCTGAATTCTCTTTCCCCCTCAAAGCCTCTTCTCTCATCCTCCATCTTGTGTCCTTGTGTCCCGCGGCATCTGGTCTATGTCAGGAATACAACTTGTGAAATAAATTGTCAGGAATCGTACCCATTTCTCTCTCTTCCCTCTGTCGTTTTGCACGCAGAGACACAGCTAAGTAGCTACGCTGTTTGATTTATCTTCTGTGCACGTTTCTTAAATGATTTACTTTCATGTCAAACTGTCCACCTCTGCTACAACTGGACATAAAATAGCAAATATTCTTTTAACTGTTCTATAAACAGCTGTTAGCAGACTTATATTCTGGACAGACTGTGAATCAAGATGCGACTATATAGGTCGAGATAGACTGGTGTGTGTGTGTATCAGTGCAGGTATATCGTTTTTTTTTTCGTTTTTCGGGTGTGTGTGTGCAGGTGTATCTTACTGATGTGTGTTTCCCTCTCTGCTCTGACTCCCACTGCATCTCTCTCTCTCTCTGTCATCGACTGGCCAAGCAAATCAACAATTACTCGCACACCCGACCATCGCTCAATGGACCTGCCCAAGCACCAAATAAGAGCTGGGGAGATGAGCACCACACACGCACTCACACTCACACACACACACACACACACACACACACACACACACACACACACACACACACACACACACACACACACACACACACACACAGAAAGATAGACATTCAGGTGGACACACAAACATACCTGTGAGAAGTAAACACACAGACACACACAAAGGTTGAGTCTGTGAATCTTAATGTTAAATGCCTCCCTTAGGGAGCAAAATAAGGCTGATAAGTTAGTCAGCTGCAAATCTAACAAGTCCACATGAAGGCAGAGAGGAGCACGGTGACACGACACACACCACCTCACCTCACACACTATCTGCTCTCTCACTTACTCCCCCAAACACACACACACACACACACACACACACACACACACACACACACACACACACACACACACACACACACACACACACACACACACACACACACACACACACACACACACACACACACACACACACACACACACACACACACACACACACACACACACACACACACACACAAAGCAAAACCACTGATACACACACACACAGACACACTCAGAAATATGAACCAGAAAAAGTAAAATCCTTCCATTCCACTCGAGCTGTGGACAAGCAGCAGCTCAATATAGATAAATAAATAAAAATGGCCTGACGAAAACAGAGGAAATCAACCTGGATGCCATCTGCAGAACCCCCCCCCCCATGCCTGGCCCGCCTCCTTTCTTGCTAATTACAATTGATTTATTATGGACAGGTAGCTTATCAGGTCCCTGCTGAAATTACAATGGGTGTCTGAGGGCTGTGAGGAGAAGGGGGGATTGGGGAAGAGGGAGGTGGTGGTGGTCAATGTCGAATGGCAAAATCAATTAGCATTGATTGGCAAAAGGTTCATTTTGCCAAAGAGGACGCAGTCGAAGGGGATTAAACTTTGCTGGCCTCCTGACAACTTTGATATGACACAATGGCTGCTTTTCTGGCTGTGGTATAGTTAACAAGCTTTCAATAATATAACTGTTTTTTTCCCCTTGTTCAATGCAGCTATGGATAGATTTCAAATCAGGCATCGGCTAGTCGGGTCTAGCTAGGAAACAGATAGCATTGATCAAGTATCGGTGAGTTAAATCCCTCGCAAGCTCGCATCTTAATCCTCATCAAGTAGCCACTGCAGAATTCAAATCAACCTGCTTCAGGCTTTTCGATGAAGGATGGTCACAGCAGGCTGGACAGAATCTAACAAAGACTCATGAAAATCATTCACATGAAGCAATGAATCACACCACAAACAATCAAATCTGTAGCCTCATTTTAGAAGCTGCTGCTGTTTGTCTCCTGGCAGCTATATAAACATTATCCAGATATTCTACTTTAAAAATAAGAATGGACGTTTTGGAGATTTTGTTTTTAAATATTGTTGGTTTGCATTACATTTGAAATCAATAACACAATCCAGTAGATTATTCCTACTCAGTGGTTCATTTAACTAGTAGTAGTATTTGGTTTTCAAAATGCATCTAACATCACAACACATCTAACATCATAAAGATGAGTGTGACATTTAAATGCAATTTACATAGATTTTGTTCTTGATTTTGTGCTGAAGAAGTGACAGATCTCTGCTGCTGCCTGATACCTGTAGACACCATGTTTAATCCTCTGACCTTTGCTGTGTGTGTGTTTAAGTTTGTTTTTGTGTGTGTGTGTGTGTGTGTGTGTGTGTTAAATTGTGTCTCTTACCCTCGATGGCCAGCATGGCTCTCAGCTCTCTGTTCAGCAGTTCGAAGCGTCTCTCCAGATCGTGCTCTTTCTCCCTGTGGCAAGTTAGAGAGACAGAGAGAGGAAAAACACACACACACACACAACAAAGTTCATCAATATGTTAATGACTAAATCATTAAGCACTTAAAGAAACCTGCAATAAACATTGATTCAGCTACTCGCCTGAACCTTCTCCGGCTTCACATTAATCTACTGCACATAACTGATACACATACTGAACTCACACAGCCCTGGGTGAATATGTGTGTGTATGTGTTAGTATGAGTGTGTGAGGAAAGAAAAAAGGAATATAAAGAGAGCAGTACATGTGGTTTGTGTGTGCGTATGCAGCACAAATTCAATTCTTTCCTCTTTCAGCCATATTAAAAAATGAGCTAATTCGCTCCCTAATAGAATTTGTCCTTCACAGGCGCCTTTTCTCTTCTTCGCCTCCACAAAGAGAGAACAGAAAGGGCTAATAATCAGCCCTTCTGTCAATTGGCCACTTTAAAAGCCTCCCCTTTCCCACGATATAATGTGATTATGAATACTTCAATCTCTCCTCTGCTCGCACACTTTGAAATCCCAACAGCCGCAAATGAAGAAAAAAGGCAGCCTGCCTGCCTGTGTGTGTGTGTGTTTCCACCTGTCGCAGCTGACCACATACAAAGAGACTTGCGATAGAGTGATGCTCGACACATTTCTATTGATTTCATATCCCGTCCACATGTAAATCAATGAACGGATAGACAGAGGGGGTGAATGGAGTGGTAAGTACACCCCCTCCCCCCTTCATGCAGCTTCAGTGAATTTGATCTAATGCTTGAATAGAAGGGTGATGTTTCCAGGTGTTTAATGCTTCTCAGCGCATGAAAAGAAAAACAAGCAGGTGATAGTGGAGGCTATGCAGCTGATTCCATCAGCATGTATGATTTATAGGAACGTCATTACGGATGTAGCAGTAATTTGTCCATGAATTGAAATAAAGAGAATTATTATGGTTTAACAGACACACGTTCAGTTACAGCTACAGGATACATACAGCAGAGAGAGTTGATTCTGTCGTCTGATGAGGGCGTTCTTTTTGTTGACCAACATGAACCACTCCTGCATCATGGCCTCCTCCTCCTCCTTGTTGTTGCCTGGAGAAGGAACACAAAAACAAGCAGACTTACACACACATGTATCAAAATAAAATGCTGTTATAATAACATCACAAGCTTTTAAAGGTCCCATATCGCAGAAAGTGAGATTTCAATTGCTTTTTGTTTGTAGGAAGGAAAAGATGTCCCATGTTAAAGACTCAATCCACAGAGAAATGCACACAGCCTGTATTCAGAAACCAAGCCTTAAAAAGGCTAGCAGAACTACAGTGAATTTGTGATGTCACAACTATACAGCCATCATCCACCCCCCATTCACAGCCATTCAAAGCAGCTCATCAGTATAATAATAGTGAGTCAGACACAGAGCAACCTGTTTGTTTTAGAACTCTAGAGAGAAATGTTAAATTATATTAAGATGAATATTTGGTTCTTAAGACCACAAATATATCTTGTAAAGGATATCACAACTTCAAATTAAATGCAGGAAAAGTGTAAAATAATGGATTGTTTATGGTAATATTTATTCCTTGGGTATTTCGTTGCACCCTCTTTATAGCATAATCAAACGGTGTCATGTTTATTGTTCAAATACAAAGCTAAAATAAGATCAGTTACAGTAGATTGAACGTGACATCTTCTACCATCGACTGTCTGTAAATAACAAATTTAGAGCATACAGAGCACACAGGCATGCACACATGAAAGAGATGAGTCAGTATGTCCACCAGATATTTATGTCTGTGTGTGTGAATACACTCTCACTTATGTTCCTGGTGTAAACATTCACATACTTCACACCATGACTTCACAACGTCAATACAGCTTCAACCAGGGCGGGATTAACTCAGCGATTACCGTCGAGCGTCTTTTACAGAGTGGAGCCTCTCACTGTAGGGCAATACATATCCCACCAATCACTCAGCGGGTCTTCAAAAAAAAAAAACACGTCTCTGGGACTCTCCCATGCTTAATGTAATACCTGCTCGACACACGGTGAGCTAGCAAGGCTCTCGGATGCATGGCTAATGTAAGCTTCACCCACACCTGTGGCTAAAGCTCTATGCTGTAACTTACTTACAAGATACAATGGGATGCGCACGACTGATATGGATGCAGCACATTGAATGGAAACCCTCAGATCTTAGCCACATGATAGCATGAATCAGTCCCGTTTGGAATAAAACAGGAACTATTCGGATCAGGAGTTTGACAGGAACTCCTATGTTGCTTTAGAATGGTGTTTTCAAAATAATAATTGAGAAAGTTAATGATTTAAAGATCATTAAAAGTTATATTAAAGTTACAGAAGTTTCAATTATGAATAGTTGACAAGCTCAGAAATTTAGATTAAATTTATATAATTTAAAAACATTATATTGCATTTAAAAGTATTAACTTGTTTTACCTACCTGTCCATAATAAATCATTTTTTGCCAACAACTGACTGCCGACCTGGTGGAGTAGTCATTCCAGATTTAACAGAAAATTATATTAAATTACAATATTCTTTCTGAATTTAACTCGATGGACAGCTGAGAAATGTGTGTCATTTTGGGTGTCATATTTTTTTAATGTGTATAAAAATGACATGTAGATGTACAAAAATATATAATATTCATATTCAGTTTGCTTTGTTTTGATACATCTCATGTATTAGAAATTAAATTCTTTATTATGTCTTTTTTACTGGACAAAAATCACTTCCATATTTATCCCAGTGTAAATAAATGCTGCTGTGGTCAGTCATGTAAGTGCTGTTTATGGCAACAATTGGGATATAAGCTTTTGTGGCACTGGAGCCCAGTTAAGCAGTGACAGCAGCATTAACCTGACACTCAGTGCGTCTATGAAGAGAAGAAATGGATGAAAACAGAGGACGTGAGATGAAAGATGGTTATGGGCTTATGTTATTATCTCTCGCTGTTTTTCTCTGCCTTTCTCAAGAGGCAGGTTTAATAGCTGAGTAGCTACGACAGGCATCATAATAGAATTAACACTAAGAATACATTTTATACCACTTATTTATTAATTGAGAGTCCTCTAAATCATAAGTAAGGCACTGCTGAACTGTAAACAACTATGCCAATACTCTTCCAGAGGGGAAGTTTTATTTATCCTTCTTTTTAACGGCTTCTAATATTATTGATGTAATGTGTTAATCTCATACTACTTAAATTTATAAAGAACATATTTATTCTGGATAACAGAATATAATATAAACGTAGGGCTTAATGTGTACCTGAATATGAACACAACCTGTAAATGAATAATAGATTCAGCTGCTAAGGACACGAGAAAACCAAGAGAAATGTGTCTTTTTATCATGGCAGAGGAGAGAGAGTATTGGCCCGCCTCGTCATTGACGACAAAAGGCAAGCACGTGGATGTGTATGCGGACACCGGTGAGTGTGTGGACATTTGTGATACTCTGAGCCAGCAGATGTATGTAATTTCATTTAGGAGGGTGGAGTGGGGATGGAGAGGGGGGGATAGAGAGAAAAAGAACGAGCGAATGAAAGAAAGCTTCGGGATTTAGCGGAATCGGGGGCTCGTGGATTACTGTAGTCAACTTTGAAATGGACGACACTCGGAGGGGGGATAAAGCCGGCGCTGACAGGTCATTGTGCTGCCTTGAAGTCAAATAAAACAAGCAAATAATAATGGCAAATATTAAGCTCCTGTGACATTGTGGCGAGGCAAGCTGGAAGACGAGGGGGGATTATAAAGCTATATCCCCCACCGCTAGCCAGTCAGTAGCTACCAGCCAACCGCCAGCCGCATTTTATGAAAGGAGGGAGGGGAGGGCGAAGGGAGGAGGAGAGGAGAGAGAAAGGCAGGGAGGTCAGAGGAAAGGTAGAGGGGGTAGGATAAAGGAGAGGCGGGAGGGGGGAAAAAGGAGGGAAGGATGGGTAGCAGGAAGGAGAAAGGGAGGGATGGAATAAGGGCACGCAGTTGATTTCAAAGCAGAGAAAGAGAGGAGGGGATGGAGGGATGGAGACAGAATGTGAGACAGCTGCTCAGCATCCTCCTCCCTTCACTCAACCTCTCCAGGGTTGAACTCTGATCTCCACATACTACCTGACTCTTAAAGATACAGAGTGTGTCTGCAGTTAAGATGAGTCACATCTACATGCTGCACCATTGACTTTATCTCTAATACTCATAATTAAAATATCTGTTAGGATGAGGAACTGCAGACTTGTTCAATAATATGAAAAATATCAATATTTTAAATATTAAGTGTAGTTCTTGTATTAATTAATTAAACTGACTACTACGACTTGTAAAACTTCAGTTTAAACTATCCTGTTTAATTTGTATTAATCCATTATTTGTTTAGTCTACAGTCAGAACACTGTATAAAAGGGGCATTAGAAAAAAAGACATCTCCAAATTGCTTGTTTTGTCAAAAGTCCAAAAACCAACTCAATTTCATTTAACAAAGAGATAAGAGATAAGCAACAAATTCCCATATTTGAGAAGATGAATCCAGCAAATTTAGCTTGATTAAAAATTTAATTTTATTAAATTTATTTTATTTTTTAATCTGATCATTAGTGTTAACTGCATGATATCACTCAAAGTACTGAAAAGATCCAGTAAAAATTCAGGAACACAGTGCACTGTAAAAAAAAAAATGAAGGCATTGAGCAGGGCTGGCAATTTGATTCCCACTTGGAAAATATGCCCCACTCTCTGTACTGTCATGAATGGCATATGTTACGAGTGACAACAGCAGAGGAAACACTGCTGAATGTTGTGTTGTATGAAGACAAATGGTGTAAATATCCCTGGCAGGCGCCACTGACACTGTGTCTGTGAATTCCAGCCTTGGCTCTGAGACACTATGGATCCATGCTGGCTCTCAGGGGGCCATCTTGGATCAAAGCATCTGGCAGGATGGCAGGTTGCATTCTGGGTCTTGCTGCTTGCCTTACACGCCGTTTCTCAGCACTCAGCACAGAGCGGGGCAGAGCACAAACAGGCCAAACATCTACTGAGACTGAAGCAATAAATTTGGCATCGGTACAATGTTTGATCAGGACATCAAAGGATTAGTGAAATATGTCTGAAGGAGATACACCGGGTTTCCCTTCCTACAGGAAACTTTATCATCGTTAATATCATGTTTGGTGTCAATGTGGCTGCGATGGTGAGAAACACACAAGATACAATCAACTCAAGCACACATATACACACACACACAGCCAAGATACAACTGATACACACATCCCGACAACCCCTCTATCTGATTGCCTGTCTCCCTCTCCTCTTGTTTCACACTCTCTGTCTCAGATAGACAAACACAACCTGGACACAATGACATGAACTGCTGTGTGCAGGGGGATACATTTATCCTCAAGGCATGAAAAAAGGGTCAATGTCTGATTGTATGCTTCTATAAGAGAGGCAGAAAAGAAATAAAGAAAGAAATTGGGAGAAAGCAAAGCAGGGTGAAAAGACAGAGTTAGCCTCTATAGCCAAATAAGATTAAGATAGCTATCTTGGCCACTGTTCCATTCAGTGTAGATAGGAATAATGAAACCCACCCTGAGGTGGTCAGACTGCTGCTGGTCGCCTGCACTGGTTTTTAATTAAATGTGTTACGTTACTGTGCTGGATCTCACTAAACACATGCAAGGAGCAGTTTTAGTGTGTAAATATTGATTGATTTTATATATATTTTCAGTGGCAAGGTGGCAGGTGTTGAACATTTTATTTGTCATATTTGCTTGCAACTAAATACCCTTTTCTGTTTTTATAAAACAGAAGAGCTTGATGTAATCCAAATTTTAGAGGTTAATATCTAATGTCAGTGTGTTTACAACCATTAATCATGGCTGTACTCCATGTATGTGAGCAGGTTTCATGGCCCTAGTATGGTGCTTGGGAGAGTTTTGTCCATCAAACAGACAACACAGACAAATGACGATATAAAAAGTTCACATTTGAGACATTGGAACCAGCAAATATTTGGCATTTTTCTTATTTGACTATATGCTGCACTATAATGCAGGGGTCAAACATTTGACCTTCCAGTCCTTTTGACCATTAAGTCATCCTGCCAGAGCTACCACAGGTATTTGTTTAATGATACAGGAATATGGTAACCGGATAAGAACATCTGACATTCCTTCCCTAGAGAAACAACTTATTTCTGTGCCTGGAAGGCGGGAGCATGGGACAAAAAGGGGGAAATGAACGAGACAAAAAGAGAAAAACATTAAAAGCTGTGATCACAGCACGTTCATCTCATTTCTTATCCCACCATTTCACCATTTAATCCAATAGCTGCTAATCCAATTTGTCTATCGGACATGTAAAAAGGCGGGGAGGGGGAGGAGAACGAGGAGAAGGCGGAGGAGGAGGGAAAGGGAGGAGATAGAGCTGAACTTCTCTTCTGTGTCCAAGTCACTTTCTGAATTGCGGTTTATTTAGGGACGAGCCGCACTTGTACCGCTCCCATCGCCTTCTCCATCCGACCGTCAAGCCCGTCTGATATCAGCGGGGATCAGGGAAGATGAAAGCCAAAGACGCATGAAAGGAAATGAGAAAAGAAGGAATAAAAAGAAACAGGATGAACATTGTTTCCTGTGATTAGGTAAGAGCTTGTTAAAAGGCTGTCACTGCAGTGATGTGAATATGCATGACAGGGGCCGGCCTAATAGGAGAGGTCTGTGGCGAGGGGGGGTTGTGGTTAAGTAGCCTACTGAAGACTTGATTTAATTAATGTGAGTAGAGGAGTGTCTTGTTATGAAGGAGACCGAGAGAGAGAGAGAGAGAGAGAGAGAGAGAGAGAGAGAGAGAGAGAGAGAGAGAGAGAGAGAGAGAGAGAGAGTGAGAGAGAGAGAGTGAGAGAGTGAGTAAGTGAGAGAAAGTATAGAGGCCAGAACGCTGGCTAATTCAGTTTTGGTTAAAATATAATCTAAAACCTGCAGAAGTGGTGTTTATTTATTACTGGAAGAGGTCTTCAAATGTCAATTAAATTGAAACTACAGCTTTGACAGCTCACAGAAAACAAACACATTTTTAAAGCTAGTTATTCAAAGCGAACTGGAATAAATGCTGCAATTCCCAAATTTGAAACACCACCTGTGATATGTGTAAGAATCAACCGTCTTCTCTATGTTGTACATGTGATTTCTCCTGCACTTTTCTATTCTACTCGTCTCTCTACTGGAGTGGTGCTGAGGGCTATTTTTTTCTTTCCAGGGAGGCTCGTACGAGGCCATTTTAGCCACTCTCAATGGCACAATGGTCCCAGCGTATAGAGCAGATTTCTGCTTTATTGTATAATGTCTGGTGACTGGAACACATTAACCAATTCACATTCACCTCTTTCCCTCCCTCCTACCCCGCATGGAAATAGGAGGAAAGTAAAATAAGAAGAAAAAAGAAAGAGGAAAAAAACCCTCCCCTCACACTGAGGCACAATGACTGCTTTTTACACCGGTGTCATTTGTCAACCACTGCTTGCTTTACAACTTACAAAAGAGGTGGAGGTAGAGGAGAGACCGGAAGAAGCAGGGGTGGGGTGTGACTGAGAGTTGAATCGGCCTTTTTTTTTTTTTTTTTTTTAAAGTGAAGCTGTATAATTAACTGTGACGTATACTAACATAGAGCTCCATCTTTTTGTTAGAATGGCAATTTTAAAAGAAGCTGCCTGAGGTGAAGAGCTGTAGAATTTTGTAACACTTGATTTTGGTTTCTTTAATCAATAGACACAGGATATCATTATGGGTAGACTTTTAAAAAAGCACTGTGGATTAGCTAACTTACTGCTTATGTGCAGTAACTAACTCATAATATAGACATATTTTAGAACAATAACCCACATTGATCTAAATTATTCCCCTCATAATAGAATTTGGTTCTTAACCTGCCACAATGGATGATAACTGATGTGGTAAAGTTGTCATTTAATTTTGTCCTATAATTCAGTCAAACGTAAACTGACCATGAGGCAGTCCAAGTAAAGCATAGTGACACTCCATGATTTACAACTGTTCTATCTCTATGCTGCCTTGAAATTATGTTTGAAGGTCACTTTTCCTGGGTTTTATATTAAGATCAATAACAAAATATATTTTATGGTTTTGAGAACAAAAAATCATATCAATATAGTTCTGGAGCTCTAGAAAGAAGAGATTGTGTTGTGTCCGTCTCTGTGCTTCCGATGGAGCCAGTCGATATACAGTTTCTGTTTGTGGGCCATTGTTTACTGTTGGACAAACTTCCGTAAATCCATTGATAAAAGCCAACGGAAACAAAACACACCATAAGGCCTGAGATGCCATTTGGCTAATGGTTCTGCCTTTGTCCGTTTCTTCACATGGATTTGTTGCTGAGAAGTCCTGATGGCTTGTTTTAACGCACAGTTCCTGAATATAGGCTGTGTATTATTCAGTGGATTGATGGAAACATGGGGCAGATTACATTAAATAGCAATTAAAATCACACTTTCCAGAATATGAGACATTTGATGTGCTGTGATTGCTGAAATATAACCAATGAATTTTTCTTCTAGATATGTTAATAAAAACATGTATTTTTTACATTCATAACCATTACAGTTGTGACAACATTATATTTATTACATAAATTTGTATTTTCTGTCTCTGAAGGATTTTAATACTTCAGGGCCAAAAGATAATTTCAGATGGAGACAAGTAACTGATCACATAATAAATGCCATTACAGTTTTAGCTGCTATCATGTAGCCCTGATTGTGAGCCGGGCCTCCAGGAGAGATGAACTCGTGATGGGAGAAAGTGGGATTGCCAAAAGCCTTTTTTAATGAGCAGGAGAGTGTACATAAGCGGTGCCTATCATGTCACTGTTTGAACGGTGTGTTCAGAGAGCATGTTAAACACAGACAATAGGTTTGTCCTCCCTAATATGTTGCTCCTCTCATCCTTCTCTCTTTTAAACACACACACCTCCTTGCACTCTGCTGCTAACTCTCTCACACACACACACCCCTGGGTAAACACATTTGACCTCAGAGCTAACAGTAGAACAACCTCCAGACACCTCTCATTTCTCCACCTCAGAGGTTAAGGAGGGGCGGGGGCTCGGGCAAACAGAGTTCACATAATAGACTGACTCTGGAGATGAAATGTTCATATTTCAGACTTCGTTTATACACACACACGTGTGCACACACTCTCTGCTGCATGCACAGAGGGCTAACAGGCGTCATTTATGCAGTGTTCCCTTGTTTTACTCGCACTCACTCCCTATAATTGAACTCTTCTCTTGTTCGACGTTTAATTTTAATTTAGCATCTCAATTGAATGTGAGTTTATTATCTGAACTTAAGCAAATGATTCTTGAATTGGCTCATAAAAACCCAAACATTATTATATATAATAACAAAAGTTATACCAAAAGAAATTCCTTTGTTGCAGTATTTTTCTGTTTGTCTCGCAGAAGCACCGAATCTGTGACAATCACACAAATACACTCCTCTTCCTCAACTCAACCCCCACACTCTTCTCCTCGTCATCCCCTCCCTCCTTCCCCCCAACTCCATCAAATTGTGTTTTTTGCTACAAATCAATAAACATTATCAGAGAGTGGCAGACTATGGGCTGGTAGAGGCAGCCTCTGTCTGTTAAAGCCTAGACCGCCCTGACACTATCACAGCCTGGGTGAGAAGACCAGGAGGAAACATAAGCACACACACACAAAAAAAGACAACACACACCCAAAAACAAAAATACATGTAACGGAGACTTATAGTAAACATAAATGTATGGACAAAAATGAAAGCAGAATGCATACAGACGAGTGCACACATAGACATGCCCAACGATCAAAGAGCAAGTGTTTGATGTATGTACGGTTTTACAGGTTTGTAAGAAATAAAAGGGGGAAATGACACCAACAGTGACTTTAAACACTCCCTAATCCATTAGGCTGCTGTATCACCACTCTATGCTTGTCAACTCCAGTTAGCTTTAGTGTCTGACATCCCGCTCTCTCCAACGCTCTACGAGAACCATTTAACTGAGCTCTAAATAAGATGATTTTCAACCTGTTCCCACTTAGCTCGGGGCTGGAAAAAGGAAAATCAGGGGGCTCCTGCCATACGCCATTTTCTCAATTACCTTTCTCATTATTGTCACCCGTGTTCATTACTACTATTATCATCCTCCTTTTACTGTTGCACACCCCCACTTTAGGCTAGCTTAGGCCGCTGTGGCTGTCGTGTTGGATGAAGAGAAAGAGGAGAGCGGCAGAATCGAGAGCTTATTCAAGGCCGGAGCACTTCAGGTAATTAATATAGCAAGAGGGGGCAGATGAGAGGAGACGGAGAATATCTGAGTATATGTACGCCTATGTGTGTTTTTGCTGAAATGCCTGATTGGGGAGCTCACCTGCCGATACCCCCTAAAAGGTATTTCATTAGCAAGCCTTTTACCATACAAGCAGAGGAACAAAGCCTTGGTTACGCTATTCTCCACTCCAGCTCAACAGGGCCCTCCAGGATGCCTGTAGCTCTGTGTGGGAAGAGTAAAGAAGAGTGGAGGACCAGAGAGGAGAGGCGAGGAGAGGCTATCCCTTTTCATAATCTCATGACAAAAGGCAAAAAGGCATCATCCTATTAACAGCACGATCTTCACTAACTCATGCTAGCTCCTTTCCACAGGGGGCTTTCTGTTATTATTAAGGTGAGTGGGTGATAGGGAGCAGAAAAGGCACCCAGCGCCTCCCTATTAGCCCTGGGACAAGAGTAGGTATGGAGGAGGAGAGGAAAGAGGAGAGACCCCATGCTAGGGTCCTGCTAAGAGTCTTTTTCTATTCTTCAGAATGAGGGCCTTTGCTCGGACCTTTGGGAGCTGGTTTCTATTAGGCTTCAACAAACAAGGTAAAGTGGATGACGTTCTTCAATCAAAACCAGAACACCAGTGGTGATGCTCACTGGGAAAACATCATCGGCTCCACCTGCAAGCTTCAAAGCTGCAAGGCTACCTGCTCTACATTCATTCGGTATTTGTGTTATGGCCTGATGATGGTCAAAAGAGTCAGAAATGGTTCATTTTAATGCTGTGTACTGATACTTATTGTTTTCTTGTGTATTGAATGAACAAATCCTGTGTATTTCAATTGATGCTCCAATAAGCTTATAGTGCAGATTAGGAGCTAATGATTTAAAAAAGGGTTAGGGTTAGGGTCAGGGGGTTAGAATTACAACAATATTTTTGTATTTGCCAAGCATGTTGATTCTGTGCATTAAAATAAATCTGAGTGAATACATGTGTCAGTATTTGAATCTATTCCAAAAAAATAATAAAACTAAGTAGAAAAGAAAAGAGGGAGGAGTCAAGTTTTTTGCATTTATACTGAGTTTCCAAAAGCAGTATTGTTAAAACAATCAGTGTGTGAGAAAGAGACTAGTAGGGGAAGAGAGATTAGTCTGTTTTTCTGTTGGAGTGTTTTGTCTTCTGCTCAGGGGGGGTGCTTGCCTCTAGCCTCAGGTTACACAGGGGAATTGTGGGAAAAAGAAGTAGAGTGAGCTGTTTGAGAATGACAGTGATGCCTGGTGTTAAAACATACACAAATTCTAAAAGGTACCTTCTCATAGCTCTAAATTCCGCTTAGTGAGGAAAACATCCACATTTCTGTTGTTGTGTGTTTGATTTTTAGAGTACAATATCTCATTTGAGAGATTGTTTCGACAAATGTGTTCAGTTCTTCAGAAGCATTGTGGAGAATATGATTTATACTTATTTTGGGGACATTTGTTTCACAAGCATAAATACATATCTGAGGCTAATGACTTGAATATGATGACCTTGTCTCAAACTTCCTCAGCACAGCTGCTGTCAACCTGCATATTGTCTGAAGATGTTTGTCAAAAAATGATTTTATCTGCAGCTCAGCAGGTAACTAAATGCCAATAATTTCAAACATTTACTGTCATGAAATACTTCAGACATGCAAGGTGTCCAGCAAAAAGAGACCCAATAGCAGAGTGAGACATGCACAGAGTGGCTAGAATGGCAGCACAACAGACGGCAATGAAAACATGTCTGCTAACGTTTGGGACATCCCAGAAGAAGAGGATTAAATTAGGGTGTCCAGCATCAACTTGGAGGCTCTGAGAACTCATCTCTGATTATTGTTTACATACAGCAGAAATATAAAGGTGTCATTTTTCTTTTTTCAGTATGCTTAAAACACTATATAAACTGATATAAACTGTAATAGTCAAATAACAAATCAACCCAAAGACAGACAAGTTTACTAGTACAGCAAAAGGTTTGGTGAAAAGCAGAGTACTAGATAAACCATTATAGTATGATAAGATTCATAAACTCTAGACAATTCTACTGTGGACTTTTCACTCATTAAAGGCAATACAGGAAATCATTTATACGTTCTCTTTCCAAGTTAATTCCAGAATTCAACCAATGTTTCTGTATGTGCATGGATTCATCATGTGATCACGCTGCACTACTGCACGTTAATCAACTCTATACACAAATGGTACATGCTCCTGAATTTCAATATTCTTTTAGGGAATAAAAGAATAAAAAGATATTATTGATTTTGTAGTGTGACAACCTAGTAAAGCAAGTAATACACAGACTCACCTGCCTAAGAGTCAGAATGAGGCTCATTCAGTGTGATAAAGAAAACTTTGAGGGACATGTTTTAAAAGGAATGTCAAAGAGTACAGATACTCAAGAGATGCACTCCTGCCGACTCAACACCCCCCCAACACACACACACACGCACACACACGTACATACGCACACACATACACACGCACACACACATGCCTCCTCTCATCATCATCCTCCATTCTTCTCTGTAGCCCAGTAAAAAGCCTGCGATGACCTGGGTGTGTAGCTTATTAACCTCTCCATCAGTTCTTATCAGCCAATGAATAGCCCAGTCATCTGCCCCTCCTCCTAAATCTAAAGGAGAAAAATTTCTTTTCACGTCAGAGCTATATTTCAGTCCACACACACAGACACACACAGTGACACACAGTCACACACATAACATTTTGTCAACCTTGGTCCTAGTAAGCTTCAATATATTGGTGTTGACCAGATGTTACCGAAAGTATCAACAACTGGAGGAAACAAACATATGTGTGTTTTCATGTGTGTACTTATGTGCTTGCTAGCTGCATGAATGTGTGTGTGTGTGTGTGTGTGTGTGTGTGTGTGTGTGTGTGTGTGTGTGTGTGAGGGCCAGAATAAATTAATGGCTGATTTCTCCCCTTGCTTTGATGGCATTAAGAGCCCTCTTCTTCTCAATGTGCCGTGTTAAATGCTTTTCTCTCCTTCTCTCTTTCGCTCCGTCTCTCCCTTCTTTTTTTTGACAAACAGGGCCACCCAGCAGAAAGTAACTGATGCAAAACGCCGGAGTAATCCCCCCCCCCCCTCCATCCATCCATCCACCACCAATGCCGCCACCACCACCCCTCCCACTATCTTTAGTCTTTGACACAGTAGCCATTATCTGTGGGATTTAGTTAAACCAAACCTTCATGTATTTGTTAGGCCCTGGGTTCGTTTTCTCCTCTGACTGCTCTGCTTGAGTGTGGCCGGGCTGGGGGAAGAGGAGGGGTTTACATCATCAGTACAGCGAGCTGCAGACAAATGAAGAGGGGGACTACAATGCCATCTAGCTGGATACCGCTTACGATGTTGACATGTTGAAGTCAAAGCAAAATTTGTAGCTTTGTTTGTAAATTGCTGCAAAAACAACAACAAAAAACAACACTAAACTACTACGCAAATCTTTACAGAAGCTAAAAACTCAAACAAACATTGAACCCGCCCTGATTCATTTAACCAAACTGAACAAAAACAGATCATATGACATCCCATTCTGGCTGAGATCCACAACAGTGTACAACTGTGTCAAATTTATAAAACTATATAAAAAAACAAACTGAATTACAACTGATGATGAACCAAATTCCAGCACCAACTATGTGAATCCCTCAAGCCCAATGATCCAGACAAATGTATAAAATGCAACTCAAATATAATAAAATGCCAGGTGCTAATATATTAATTACAATCAATGTGGACAGTTCCCACAATATAGCAGTCCTAACAAAGACTGAAGACAGCTACAAAGAGGGTCAAACACTTCTCTTAAAAAGATAATCTTGAGTCTTCTGTCATTTTTTTATCAACTTCTATCTATAAAATCATGCTTAAACACTTCTCTCAGCCACATGCAGCTACAGAGCTAAAAGCAGCATGTTGGAATCACTGTTGAAACTCGCAGATAAGCTGGGGCTTGGTGGGACTCAGCTAAGGTTAAGCCAGGTGGTTTAGCTCCCTGAGTATGTGTTTACACACACACTGAGGTGTGAACCATTTGGGGAGCTTAGAGGGGTGGAGAAACATGAGTTGATTTAGTGCTAGTGTAAACCTTAGTACCTGTTGATGGTGTTAATTGGGACAGTTTAACACAAACATCAGCCTAAATCTGTAGGGATTCTGATCCAGGCCAAGTCAGATTTAACATGCTTCAGGGGAATACACACTGGTGTTCTGGGCTGGCTTTCAAAGCACAATACACTTTTAGTAACAGAAAGGTGTTGGAACTATTTAGGATTAGTTTGTTTAATTATTTCTTAATAAAATATGCCATGATTTAGATGCAATTTTAGATGATTTTATGTTGGAAAAGCTCTTGTGAAGCTTCTTATGTTCAGATATTTAACATTTGAGAATTTTATTTTATAGTTTCAATTAAAAAAACTCTTTTTTGAGTAAAATGTATTATTTTGATAATGGTACAGATATTTAAGTAAGGTGCGGTTGGACCTGTGTAATGATATTGAGCACTGGTATTCAGTGGTGTATAAAGGTAATTAAATATTGAAAATATTGTCCTAATTTGTCTTTATACACAGGTCAAGCCACTTTCACGGCAGTTAAACTTATTTGTATGAGAGTAAAAGAGAACGGGGGAGAGAAATTGCTGAATGAAAAGTATGTCACAGAGTGATAACCTCCAGTGGAGGACCCCCCTCAACCTGCTGACAGACAGCTGCAATCTTTTTAGCATAAGTGGCTCCGCCTGCTCCATTAGCAAAGAGAAGAAGGAGGGTGTGGGGGTGTGTGTGTGTGTGTGTGAGAGAGAGAGAGAGAGAGAGAGGGGAGGAGGGAGCTCGACCCCCCTTGGGGTAGATGTTAGGACAAATTTGAGGGGTGTCATATTACACGCCTTGTGACAGGAGGCCGAGGGGAGGTGAATGATGAATTTGCTTAATGAATTAATCTGTGGACCAGTAATGGCTCTGCTAACAACATTAGTCATCCTTCTTACATCTCTGTGCTGCGATTCACTCGTTTCTCCCCTCGTCTCCCTCTGTCACAAAATCATTTCATCCATTCCTTCATCTTTACTCTCTGTTCGTGTCTTCTTCCTCTCTCAGAGGTACGCTTAATAGCAACAACAGTCTAGCCCTCCCCATGTAAGATATAAATAAATACATTTCATTTGGAACAAAGAATTCAAGGGATTAATTAGTTTAGATTCGTTTAATATACTCCCCAAGATACACTGTCCCTAATGTGTTTGTAAATTGTCAAATAAATCCCCAAGCACACCTTTCCATCTGGAACCACATTACAACTGACATAAACACCAGGCTGTTACTGCCACTGGCCCTTGCTCAAACTCTGATTCAATACACAAATGCAAAATTGCTGTGTTTAAATAGATATTTAAATGGAAATGTATTGGGAAAGACAGCTGTTGGTATTTGTAGCCTGGAGTGCTCATTACAATGGGAAATGGGGAGGAGTGTGTATGGGAGGGGGGATGATGACAACGGTAGCATGGCGAGCAGCTGTGTTAGCAAGTGAATGGTGTAATTACTGGCCAAACCTCTGTCATTAACCTGCATTGTCGAGTGCCACCACATCCGTTACCATGAGAAAGCCTTGATTAATTGACTGCAAGGTTGAAATTCAATTATGCTGGGCTGTAGTTTGTAAATCAAATAATTATCAACTACATGTAAAACAAACAATTATAATAATAATAATAATTATAATTATAATAATAATAACTAAATATCTCTTGTGAATCCAAGGTATACAACGTTTTTTTATTATTTTCTTTTTATCTTAACTGTCAAATTCTGCTTTAAAATAAACTCAAGATCAAGTTTACATTAACACACAAATAAGAAAATAAAAGAAGAGAAGAGAGGAGGGGCAAAACGGGTGGAATAAATGTGCCAGCTTCATTTCAAACAAATAAATTAGCACTTCATATCAATTTAATTGCCTACAAAAAAAAGGCAAACAAAAATAAAATACTGGCTCTGCTTCATTTTATTGTGTGGATCTGTGTGCTACTACACAGTCTGCTTTATGCAGTGTGCGTTTTTATGCGTATTAACATATTCAGTGTGTTGGTTACTGTGGAAGTTGTACCTTCTGTGTTTGCCTGTGTGTGTGTGTGTGTGTGTGTGCTGATGTGTTTGGCAGCTTGCAGGATGGTTTGTTGGACCGGGTGCTGCATGGGGTCTCAGGCAGAGAGGCAGCTGATGAAAGCATTGGCGGGATGCTCCAATAAAGAGCAGATTATCATAAGCGGGCCATTGTCCACCTACCAATTCTCCCCAACAACCCCCCCCCCTCCCGACCCTCACCCCTCTGCTGAAAATGTTAATTGGCCCTATCGCTGGCAGGCTGAGGACAGGAGGAGTGCTTGGCCCAGTGAGTACAACTTCCACTGATTTAAAGGAAATGTGGAAACAAATTAAGAGAAGAGGAAAAAAGAAACAGTGACAGAATAATCAGAGAGAAAATGAAAGTGAAACACAGACAGAAATACATTTAAAATGAGAAGCAGCCCACAACAATTCATAAACAAATTTAATTTACACGTCGCTGGGCTGTGACGAGTAGAACACCCCCTTCCCCTCCATCCCACCCCAACAAACTCCCTCCCTCTCGCCCGCCCTCCCTCCCGTTGACTCCATCCACCCAGCTCGTTTTATCTGAAGATTCTCAGACAATGCCTAGAGGATCCCATTCCCTAATCTTCCTAAAAATCCCCTTTCATCCCCACTGTTAAAGAATGTATGAAAGGCTGACACCGAGCTGGAGAAAAGAAGGAAGAAAAAAAAAAAAGAACCAGTGCACATCTGGGACCGAGGGTGGTGTCACTGTGCCGGACTGGGGAGGAAGGGGGAGATAGGGAGGCTGAGGCTCTGCATTTGTCGCTTGTGCAGAGTCCTTGCAAGTTGACTAATTAAATTGTTTTGCTGCTCAAACATTCAAATGGCCGAGGAGATTAAGGGCATGAGTGGGAATGAGAGTTTGTGTGTGTGTGTGTGTGTGTGTGTGTGTGTGGGGGGGGGGTGTTAATCTGTGTTCTGACCCAATTGAACCTTGGAGTCACGCACACACACATTTTCACACTAAACAAAAAAACTCAAATCCTTTGTTTTGTCCCCCTCAAAGGCAAGAAAAAGGCAATAGGTTTTAAAGGAGTGATCCCTAGATTTCTTTTCTTCACCCATAGGGAAGAACGGCGCATTTTGCTCCTGAAGTGAATTCAAAATGACCACAAACACATTCCACCATGGTCTAACACAAAAACATTTGATTGAAACCGAGTGCTCTTTTTGTAACCCTGACAACAACAACAACAAAATGACCGAAGGCTTCAAAAAGGAACGCTTCTTCTTCTTGGCTGTGTCTATCTCAGTTGCCATGAGCTTAGCTTACGAACTGAGTCTGCGATTACGGATAAACAAAAGTCGCAATCTCACTGCTCAACAATTTCAATCACAATTCACTCACAATGGCCGAGCCTACAGCAAAGCCTGTGTTTATTTCCTAGTCCACCTTTATTGGAAGGTTGAGGAGAACCGTGTGTTGGGCTTAATGGTAGTCAATTTATTGTCAAACATTCTCTGAAGATTTTTCCCTCAGCAAACACAAGGGAGGAAAAGAGGAGCTGTACCATGTAACACCTTATAAACAAAGTGAACACTGATTAAAACCAACACCAAAACCTCTCTCTGCTCTCCCTCCATATTCCAGTCTGTGAACTGGGGAGGGTATTATAGTCTAAACACTTTTTCTTCTCTCAGTGCAAAAAGATTAGACTGGTTATCCCATTAAAGTTGGTAAAATGCCATTCTTGTGTCTTTAAGCTCTCGTATAGGAGGTCAAGATGAGTCTGCCTGCGCTTACAAGGCGGGCATGGATGTAATCTGCCCAAAGTTACAATAATTAATGTTAAGCTTCTTCAGCAATACGTTTGTGAAAGAACTGGCCCTGATAATATACTTAAAGCTGCACAGGCTGTTTGTGTTGTCGCGACAAGAGACAAGGCAGGGGCTTGATGTGCATGCGTGTAGGAATGAGTGCGTGTGTGAGAGTCCCTATGCCATTCACGTAGCTGAGCTTAAATCTTTAGTCAAACTATAAGCTGATGCTGCCACAATGCTGGATTAGGACGACAGGCATGGGAAAGAAGTGAGAGGCTGGCTCAGTTGATGCAAAAGAAATCTATACATAACACATGCACAGAAATTCCAATTACAGATTTCAATATTTAAATACCAGGATATTCCTACAAAAGCATGCGTGTACACAAACATGAGTATATTTAATATTATAGATATTATGCAGCTAAGTATTGATTATTCAGAAAGACAATACCGAGAAGTGATCTCAAATGGGTAATGCTTGGTATTGAATTATTAACAAAAATGTCTGTCCCTATAAAGCTATCTGCAAGACACATACAATTCAACAAATCCAAATTTGCCTGCAGGCCTCAAGTTTGGCTGACTGATTTAGAGCCACAGGTTGATGTTTAAGCGGTTCACACTCTGCAATCCTCCACATATACACAATAAGGCCGCCAGCAGCCCTTTCGAATGTGAAGGCATTGACAGTCCGTTCTGTCCCTTTTCTCAGATACTGAGGGGGATATGCTGCATGTGTAAAGTACATTAAGCTCTTGCTGGATCCCTCCTTGCGCCATTCTCCTCTTGTCGACTCACAGACACAAAGGCAGATTAAAGGAGTGCACGCCATAAAAACCCTATGTCAATCCTATCGGCTTCGAGTGCAATTTTTAAACATATGTTAATCTGGGAGAGCTAAAACTCATTCTCTCCTCTCTCTGCTTGTTTATCTCTTATCAAATGCGCAGTAGGTGAGGGGCAGCTTTGCGGTGCAGCTAAGTGCCATTATTTGGATAATTGCGTCCATTGTTGTGAGTTATATAGCTATTTGAAATGGGAGGTGTGTGTAAATAGGTGCAGGGGCCAGGTAGGGGGTAGTTGAGATATGTATTCAAACGGGGGCCAGGGGATTTTCTGCAAAGGCTACATAACACATTTGAATGCCTCTTCATACCTAGAGCTGAAATTTCAATAAAGAGCATTTGATATATTTTTCTGCGTAACAATACCCTAGAAAATAACAATGGCGAGGTCAGAAGCATTACATGCATTGCTAGAAACTCAATAATGATAATAATGGTATCTAAAGTCTAAAGAAAATTAGCATGGAAATGAAGCACATATAAATGACAATCGAAAGTTGAAGCTTTTTGATCCATGCAGGTGTTTTATGTCTCTTGGAGCACTGAGCAAAGAGGTTCTATGATACTTGATAACACAGGTTCCGTTTCTAAAGACAGCCATGCAATACAATATCATAGTCAAAATTATACATGTTCCTTATTGATATTTCACATGAATAGCATTTTTAAAAGTGGCAATGGTTACTTAACGTTTAGTCGATAGAATTATAAGACTATTGTATGAATTCATCTTCAAAATTAATTTAAAAAAACAAATACACATCTTCTGTTAAAATGCACTGATATTCTCCTGTCATCAAGCTCCTATAAATATTTGTTTTGTAGGAGGTGAACGTTCTCTTATTGTTGCATGTGTGAAGGACAGTGCTCCCAGTGGTGCAAGAATAACAAGTTCATTAGTCGAGGGGGAGCGCCGTAGGAATTCAAATTCCCCCCCGACCAGGGCATGGCCTCTGATTGGCTGGTTGCGTCGGCATGGCGAGACTCATTAGAGCCCAGCAGTAATTAAGAGTTGTTAGAAAGTGAATTCTCCAACCGCAGATTAGAAAATTAAACTATTTACTGATTACATATTAATAGAAGACAACAATGGCGCTTGCCATAAGCTTGGAAGGCAACCAAGGAATAAATCTGTGTACTTAATTACCATAAACAATGGGGGCATAGAAATGGAGTTTTATGCACACTCCCTCCTGTAATGTGTCTGATATCAGAAGACACTTGACAATTCTTGTTCAATTATCTCTATTATTTAATGTGCTGTGAACTGCCTCTGAGTAAATAAATTAACCACCCCAATTACTTTGGATTCATCTGGGGAGGGCCGCAGCGTAATAGAAAATGCTGCAGAAAGCTGCATTGTGCCCAAATCAGGAGAGAGAAGGGGGGGAAGAGATGTGTGGAAAAGGAGTGAAACAAGGGGGGGGGGGTGAGAGAAAGGAAGGAGAAACAGAGATTCACAGGGATAAAAAGGAACAGAGGAAATAAAAAGTAATGTAGAAAAGCAAAAAGGATGGGAAATGAAACAGAAAAAAAACAAACAAGGATATAAAAGAAAAAGCTGAAAATGCAGAAAGAGTATACTGATTTGGAAAGTCCTAAAAAGATAAAGAGCGGTGGGAAAAGTTAATTGTAAAAAAATTTAAAATTAAGATTATTAAGACTTGAATCATTGTGGCCAATATCATACATGTCAATTCTATATACAGAGAAGGAGGATAATAAAAGGATGACAAAGCAAAAGCATGTGATATCAAAGAAAGGCATACTGAGGAGTAGCAGTGGATCTTCCCAGGCTTTCTACTGCTGAAGCAGAGAGATGAACAATCAGTCATGGGTCAGTCAGTCTGTCTGTTCACATCTGCCCATCAGTCCAGCAGCGCTGTGCGCTACCACAGTACCACTGCACACTGAGCTCACCCAAACCTACTTCAAGAGGTCTGAATCATATGACCAGATGCACTGTTATGGACTACTCCGAACATCCATGTAGCTTATTAAATCTCCTATGTGTCTAAGGAATAGAATGCAAAAAAACAACATAACATATATGGATATAAACGCATGGCTAAATGTAGAATTACTAGTATTGGGACAATGAAGTAAATTTATACAATGCTTAAGAAAGGCAACTGATTCTAAAGCATCTTGAGACATCTCTAGATCATAAACAGTAGCATAGATTCATGTCTGCACCATTTTCTCTCTGTGATGTCTAGACTTCATGTCACCTTTACTTGTTAGTACTGACCTAAATTACCAATAGTTTTTCTATTATGTACTTAATTATTTATTTTTGGTTGAGGGCATGTCTGGATTCCAGTTCAATTACAATACTGCAAGGTTATGGCAAACTTAATTTTCCAGTTTGCAGATGTTCTTTACTTCACTTTAGATTGGATAAGAACAACTACAATAAAAGTTAACAGTATATTGAGTAAGAGGTTGGTCTATGGGTTTCTGATTTCACAAAACAAGAGTTTTGAAAGTGATAACAGACTTTGTGGCTGCTTCCATGTATTAATGAATACAGAACTGTGCACTTGAAGGACAAGCAAGATGTCAATGAATAGGAGCCTGTAGGCTCAATAAACTTTCATACAAATATTAATATTAAAATATTATATTCAATATTAAAGGAGTGGTTTGGACAGGAGAAGAGAAAATTGTTTGTCCACAATACACATAACAAAAGCCTGTGTTTTATGTATTTCTAAGGACAAACATGGCAATGAATTAAATGTATTTTTTTAATACAAAAGAAAACAAGAATATTTATCAGCCTCAAAGGAAAGTGCCCAAAAATTGTAGAAATCCAAATTATGTTAAGTTTTCTTAATTGTACTGTGATATTGAGGTCACTGCCTAACCTCCACTCCCTCCATTCCCCAATCATATCCCTCGCTATATATATTTTTTATGCTTGTTTTGCTATTACCATGTTTTGCTTTACTCTTATTATGTTTTTGTTTGTTTTTTGTACAATTGAAGGAACTGATATGAACTTGATTGACTGTATCTACAGTAAGAGTGATATGCAGGTGTCTGGAATTTGGGAAAATGACAAGAATAAAGTAAAGAATGGGAAAAGTAAAGAATAATAACATTTGACTGGTAGCTGGTGGTAAATTCTCACCAGGTTCCTTAGTTAAACACAGGCCCCGGTCAGATGTGATGGATCAATAGCAGATGTTTTGCTTACAGCCAATCAGCCACAGTTTAAATCAGACATTTCAGGTGCAGAGAAAAAAAATCTATCATCTATGACAGCCAATAGAAAGGTGACCTCAGTTGCTGAGGTGATAAAGGTTACTTTAGTGACCACCTGTCACTGGCGCATCTCGCTCCAGTGCCTCCAGATCTTGGCCTAAAGGCACAATCCATAACCTATTGGATGAGTCTCTGGGATAAGTGCTGCAAAATGAGATATGGAAACAGAAATGCACTTTCAGGGAGTGAGCAAGGTGCTCCACATCAAGTTTTTTCCCCCCTTGCTGCAATACGATGGCAGTGTGGAATCGGTATTGGACATAGTATTTTTAATTATTAAATGAGCTTACACATAATGACAGATGCCATGCCATATGTAAGGACCAAACAGGGCAATTCTATGCATTTCATTGCTGTCAATGATAACTTACAGCAACAGAAACAAATCACTGGATTTTTATTGTATAAAAACATAGGATATCACCCACATATATAATATACTGAACTATATCATCCAGTTGTCAGTGTGTTGACTTGTGGAAATGATATTTTCTCGATTTCATTCCCTACTGATGTTATAAGGGGGTGAAAAGCAACCAAGGTGAATCTCTCTTCATGATATCCTTTTATTATTGTCCCCTCGCCTTCCCTGTTGTCCCCTCTCTTCCGTTTCTAGTGAATCTTATTTTTCAGGAGGGGACTGCAGGTATATATATATATATATATTTATATAACTATATAAAGAGAAATCTTTATGGCTGAAGGTGTTTGGAAGTAAATAACCTGGCGTCTTGCTGGCTAGCATCTGCTTTATCAGTGGGTGAAGAAGAAGAAGGAGGAAAAACAGCCCTTCAGATTGACACAATGGCATGCGCTCCGACAGGGGAAGAGGGCACAGAAGCAGGGAGGGAGGCGAAAACGAGGAAAGCAAACACAACAAACAGAGGAGAGATAGTCTCGATATCAGGACCCATATGGGATAGGGAAGGTGAGCGCAAATCCCACGACCCCAGTTTCCTTTCCTTTTTTTAAGATTTTCTTTTTTGACATTTTTACTTTATTGGACAGTTGTATGTGAAGTGGTAGACACAAAACAACGGGACAAGAGACAGAATAGCAACAAAGGTCCCTGTATGGAATCCAATCAGGGAGGTGGCGTTTATGTCCCATGTGCAGTCACCATTCAGCTACTGTTTCGCTTTCTATAAACCTCCTCTTCTATCATTCTGTGTTGCTTTTTAAGGATTTCGGTGCCTAAATCCACCAAGTTAGGTGCTGATATATCAGAAAGAGCATGAGAGCTGCTGCTAAATTACTACAGAAAATACTGTACCTGCCCTTTCTTACATTTACAAACATCACAATTTTACACTTCCTGGAACCACGCTTTTTTTTCCAGCAGCATTCTTGGGTGAGAAATGGGATGGTTTAGTATCACAAATGGGATACTATTCTCCAATTTCAGTTAGGGACTTAACGGAGCCAAGGCCCCTCTTTTGGCTCGGCACACTGTCTCATGTCTTAACAAGGCTTTACCCCCAGCCAAATCTTAAATAAAAACCTTCCGAATCCGGCTCTGTACGCCAAACCAGATTGCACTTTGTATGCGTGGGTGTGTAAGCATTTGTGTGTGTCTGTTGTGGATTTGTGAACTGTGTCAGTGCTCATGTTGTGTTGCCTCGCGTTTTATTATTTTTTTTTATTTCTTTGCCTCTCCCTCTCTCCTCCCTTTAACTCACCCCCGTCTTTCCTTATACAGCATATCAATGAAGGCCAGATATGTACTTGGGGAAGGAGGGTGTATGTGTGTATCCGTGCATGGTTGAGCGCACTGTTCAATAGTATGGAGGCTGGCTGGCTGGCTGGGGCTGCGGCTGGCAAACGGCTGCAGCGGAGACTTCGGCTGGGGCTCCGCTATCGCACCCAGTTATCGTTTCCCCCATGAAGGGCTCCCTTATCACCCCAGCCCAGAGAGGTCTCCCTTCTTCTCCCATCCCCGAGACACACTCCCCCTTCTCCCTCCCACCCCTCCCTTCTCCACCTCCTTCTCCTCCCTCACCCCCCCATCCCCTCCTTTCATATCCACCCAGCGCTCCATCGCACAACATTCAACCGTGAGGGAGGGAGAGAGAAGGGAGGGAAGGGGGGCTTCAAAGATTCTCTCTCACACAAATGCACACAAAAATACACACACATAAACTCCCTGGGTGTGCATGCGTGTGTATGTGCGTGCGTACGCTCAATTTGCCAAAACAGTTTTTCCAGTGTAATTGGGCTTGGGGTACCTGTGTCCATGAGATAGCGCAGCCTCTTCTCCACGCGAGCTGCTCGGGCGTCTATGTGCCTCTGCTCGCTCTCCAGTGCAGACAGCTCCCCAACCACATACTGACTGGTGTCTTTGAACGCCTTCTGTCAACCAAGAGAGAGAGGGAGAGAGAAAGAGAGAGAAAGAAAGAGAGAGAGAATGGTTATGAAAGAAAAAGAAGAGTAGTGCGATACAGCATTAAACAGAGGTGGAGAAAAAAAGAAAAGAGGGATGAGACAGAATGAGGGATAAATAAGAGAAGTAAAGATTGAATGAAGCAAAAGGGTGAGGATGGGATACAAAAAGAGCAGATGAGAAAGGAAAAAGAAATGAAAATAAAGGAATCAGAAGGAGGAGGATAGTGAAAATGGTTTTAAAATGTGAGCTGACATGAGCAGAGTTTTGACATATCTTCCTTACAAAAAACAAAATGTTTAGGCTTTAATTTCACAACAGGTATTAACTAACTGTTGCTGCCTTTTGTTTTGTCAGAGCTTTGTTTGATATTACAGAGTTCTTTCAAATCTTCAAAAGCACTTTATAGCAAAAGGACCAATGGATTCCTATTCAAGTAAACCTTCATTTGCAAGAGCAAACTATCAAGGTAATACTAAATAACAATTGGATACATTAGAGATCAATAATTGATCAAACATCAAAAATAAAATATAAAAAATAAAAAAGAATCATAAATATAAACACCTGGTAATTGTTTGAAACACAAAACCAGTAGAATAAATTGCTGTCACTCACAATCACTGCTCGACAAAATCCAAAGGACTAAACCAAAATAGTTTGCTTGATGACATAAATAGGATGGGAATAAACAAGTTATCTCATGACTGAATGAATGAAAAGTGTTATCATGAAGCCTGCAAACGTAACAAGTAGAAAAACAAAATAAAATCTCCTCCCAACAGACTTAAATATTTTAGTTTTCATTTAAGCATCTGCTTGTGCATGTTTAGCTTTAACTTAAAACCTCAAAATTTGCTGAATCGAAACTTGAAATGATAATAAAGAAGCAGCAGCCACAATGAACTTGTTAGATGAAAGCTGCAGGCGACAGGCGTCTTTTCATTAAAAAATGTTTAAAATGAATTCAAAACAAATATTTACCACCTTTTGTGTTTGACTTACATGGCAGCGAATAAATAGTTTCCTGTTCTGAAGATTGAAAGAAGAGGAATCTCTTTTAGAGGAGATTTAGAGAAACATCAGCAGGAGATCAGTAAACTGCACATTGTGAAATTTCTTTTAATAAATTAAATATATTTTGATTTCAACTTTCTTTCAAAAGGAGATCATTTATGTTCAAAAACTTTTACAAGTGGATTAATTGCTAAAAGATTTGTTAAAAAGTACATATTTTGTAGTTGTATTGTTGTCTACTCACTCCATATGCGTGCGCGCGCACACACACACACACACACACACACACACACACACACACACACACACACACGCGCACACACACACACACACACACGCGCACACACACACACACACACACACACACACACACACACACACACACACACACACACACACACACACACACACCTCTTCAACCATACGCACTTAATACACACTTCATTTTTGACCCCTCTTCACCTCTGTCTCCTGGCTACTTGTTATTCTCCAGAGAAACTCCTCTGAGTGAGGAAAATGTTTATTCAAATTCACTACTGAGGATGCATCGAAAAAATATCTCCATTTTATTGCTGATGCACTTCATTTTTCTTAATGGGAAGGGAAACTAGTGAGCAGGAGAGAGAAAGTTTTTTTTTTTTATTCCACCCAGGCCAGCACTTTTCCCCTGTACTCTCTTCGACGTTTGAGCGTATGCATCTGTGTGGTTCTGTGCATGCATGTGTGTGTCTGTATGTGCGCGTGTCTGTGTGCGTGCGTGCCGATTCCCAGCAGCCTCTCTTTCCCTCTCCCTCCTCCTCCTTGCGCGCTCTCGCTCTATCACCATATTTTTCCTTGGCAAATCAATTTTACACATGATCAGCCCACTCCCCTTGCCGCGCTCGGCCCAGCCGTAATTAAGAGGAGGGAAATTACCATATATATTATATTAATGCAAACATCATTCAGCAGGTAATTCTTGGCTGATCGGGATAATGGAAAGGTTGAACACCCATTAACCCTGGGGCCCAAGCACTGGGAGGAGGAGGGTGTGTGTGTGCGTGTGTGTGTATGCGCGCACACATGGAACTGGGGTGGAGGCTGAAGGGTCGAGGGTAAGAGAGAGCTGCTTGGGAAGAGAGAGATTCACTCCATGGTCTCCAGTGGCACACACCACTCATTGAAATTATAGCATTCTTATAGACACACTCTTTGTACAGACAAGTTCAAACACAGGCTGAGAAGAGACTGTGAGAGTTTGTGTATACACACTCGGAGGACATGCTGGACACACACCTCTAAACGGCAGAACAGCTGATATCTACAGTGTTATAATTAAAATGGCAATCTATCAGATCAATACATAGATGTCTCTGTGGAGAAGAGAGGACAGTAGAGGGAGGAAGAGAGAAGAATGTGTGTGGTAAAAAAGGAGCAGAGAGAAGAAGAGCTCACTGATAGATTTATCTAAGACAAGTCAGGAGAGAAAGAAAGATAGCTAACTAACAGGAAATAAAAAAGGCCAAATAGAAGCAATTATAGGATACAACCTCTCGCCTCAATCTTGACCTGTAACTACTCAATTTCACCTCGCAAAGCCAATCATGAAGATGTCATGAAGCTGAAGCTAAAGTCAAGGCCAAAGTCCAGCGTTACTTGGGCCTATCACAGTACTAACTCTTATACTGCTTTGGTATTTTCATGGAATATATATTTTTTCTGCTTTTCCTGATAGTTATTACAGGTGGGAAAAGTTTAAAGTATGCACTTAACCCCTCTGCAAACAGAATTATGAGTTAAGAGAAAGAAAACAACAAACCTCTTCTTCAAATGGTCTGCGGATATCAATCTCTGTCGGTGAACCTCGATCCTCCTCGCCCTTCTTTAGATCCTCAGGAACAGACTTCTGTCTTTTCACCTCTGGAGGAATGAATGGATGAATAAGAAGGAGAGAAAAAGTAAAATAAATAAAGTAAAGGCATTCAAAAGAAGATATGCATATAAGTTATGAGATGTAATTGAGTAGTTATTGCATATAACTGTTGTTTGATGTGATCAAATTGCAAGATGGGTAGTGGAGTCAACAAGGTTTTTAACTCAAACAAGTTGATAATGATTAATAAAGAGCTGCATGATTCCATTAGCAGTTTGGTGACAGAGGTCGAGTTTCTTAATAAAGTTCATTTTAAATGAGCATTTATCAAACTAATGAATCATTAAGACTTTATTTAGATTTGAATTGCTACTCCTCAAAAATATCTGTGCTCATTCCTGCCAGCTGCCTGCTCTCAGATGTGTGGAAATGGAATGTGATGTATGATGTCACGTGCTGCTGTATGCATATATGCTCAGTAAATGCTCCCTGGGTAAATATGCATTGTGTGCTGTGTGCGCGTGTGTCGTATTGTCCCCTACCTGGTCTGCTCTCTACATACTGGCTGAAGGACTTCAGCTGCGTTTTCCTCACAGCTGAGTCCTTGTTGAAGACAACCGGGTTACACAACCTCTCTGTCGCTCTGCGCAGCCGCTCTGCTCGCAACTCTTCAGCGTTATTCTGTCAAAGAAAAAAAAATAAGAAATTGAACCTATTTTATATCTGATCTGTTTCATAAATCATTTCCAAATCATGAAGCAAAACAGGCAATCAGATGAATATTTTCAGTCTAATCACAACAAATAAATCAAGATAGGTAAAATGGAGCCTTGATATTCCGTTTGTCCTACCACAGCTCAGGTTCTGATCTCCAAATGTACAACACTTATGTGGTAAATGGGTGAAAGTAATGATGAATACATGCAGCTTCAAGAAGAGCATAAACAGTGACTATAAAGTGTTGAAGGAAACAGAAAGCTCATGGATGTAGTAAATGAGTGAACTTTAAATTATTGATGAAAAAAAACCTGTCAGCAATTAGTCGTTTGCCTTTCTTCAGGTCACCTCATTTTATTCTGACAGCCTCTACCAGCCACTAAGATCTGCACTCAGGCTTTTATTAAGCAGGCGTTTCAGGATTTCACAGCTGCTCTGATTATTGGGACCAAAAAAAACACAGTCACACACACAACATTAGTGCACATGTATACACATTTACACAAATACGTTTACCTACTGACAGGCCATGAGATAAATCTGGTTGATATGTTAGCTACATTGTGGTTTGCTTTTTTGCAAAAACACAAACACTCACACATACATTTGTGCACACATATACACACACCCCACACACATTCACTCATGAGAGGGACAAAAAGGAGGCAATTAACTTGACTTTCAACAAAACCCTGAGCCAGAAAATATATTCAAATTATGCAAAATGGGAAAAAAGCTATTGTTTTCAAAGTGAACATGTGTTAAAAAGCTACACGCTCGTTTGTCCCACTATCAAATAACGGCATGCAGAAATGCTTTATTACCAGGCCTCCCAATATGCCAAGCCGAGTGGAAAAGAAACCGACTCGGGCTAAGATTGACGCTGTGGCAAACGTTAATAAGATGGTGAAACGTGTAATAAAGTCGACAATTAGAGAAAACATGTTCCACTGCTTGAGACAGAGGGAGATAGTTAAGCAGGGTGTGCAGAGTGAAGGCGGCTAATAGAGACAGTGTGGGCGGGGAACGAGCTGCAGACAGGGAGTTGTTAGTTTAGATACAGATTATTGACTTTCAAAAACAACGTGAGCAATTAGTCTGTCCTCACTTTGTTTTTGTCTATTAGTCTGTCAGTTTCCACCAGCTACTTAAAACTTCATGTCAAGTCAAATCGAGGCAAATTTATTTATGAAGTGCTGTATACCAAATGGCCAATTAAACATTTGAAGACATAGGGCCAGGGGTTGTATTTGTGTGAAAGCACTACTCTGTGTGTGTGTGTGTGTGTGTGTGTGTGTGTGTGTGTATGTGTCGACATTAGGGGTAACTTTAAAGAGCAGAGAGTAGATTACTGAAATCAGGCAGGTTATACCTGATGGGTTTTACTTTCTTCCTAAAGGAAACAATAAAAACAAAATCACAAAAATGCTGATTACTGAGTCTAAAAAAACTCTGTGGTCTGGTGGACGCCTCAGATCAGAAAGTGGCACCAGATTAAGCAGTTATCCCAGGTGTAATTCAATTTAAAATGTACAATAGACATGGTTCATTATCATTCATTATTATGATCTATTTTTATGTACTGTACTGTGCATAGGTCACCTAGGTAAGGCAACAACAAGTTTGGATTTGTATTCCCTCTCTAGCCACCCACACTACAAATTACTCACAGTACTCAAAGTTCCCATGGACAGGAGTCAATCAAGTGGTAGATTATTTGAATATTTTAAGTTTGTTTTCAGGAAAAGTGTAACAATCAATAATAATTGGATGTCAAAAGGATTTACTGGATTAATGTTGCCGTCCTTGTCATATTTTCATGAGAAGGATTTTTTTTCCTCCCCAGTTGTAGTGTGTTGACTGGTAAAAAGTGCAATCCCCAGCAGAATCTACAGTGAACTGTCGATTTAGCAAAAGAGTAAGTCTCCAGGGAGACTGATTAGAACGCTGAAGCTGTCGTCCCAATTATTACTTATTGTTTAACTGTTGTGAATCTGATGTCTTCGCTTGACAAGCAGCACTGAAAGAAGTAAATCCACTGGCACATTACAACCAGATCTGTATGAACACACCAATATCATAATGACCAAAGACAACACTTCCATTTCACTGGCCCTCAACTTAAAATCTAACTATGCAGTGTGGGTATTATTACTCCCAGAGGAGTTGGGGTTCATTCCCGCTCTCTCTCTGGGACAAGCAGATATTGAGGCGTCCCCCCCTCCATCCCTCCCTCCCCTCTTACTCTTTTTCTTTCACTCTCGCTCTTCATCTCTTATCACTGCTATCATCGCTGTGGTAAGCTGTGGCAGTGGTGATTCAGTGCTTTTGGTGTGGGTGTATGTGTGTGTGTGTGTGTGTGTGTGTGTGTGTGTGTGTGTGTGTGTGTGTGTAGGAGAGAGACAGTCTGAATGTGCATGCAGGGGGCTGCGTGACTAATGTTGCAGTCTGCTGAGCGTCGCATGGCCTTATCGTGTGCTACCGAGGCTACGCATACACACAATCACTAATGAGAGGGAGCCTGTGTGCGTGTGTGTTATATTTCTGCAGGTCGATCCACCCTCCTGAAGGACTTTTGGGATGCCCAATCCTCCTGGGACAACACAGTTTATCCTTTTTTTCTTCTTTTTTAAAAGAACTAAACAAGTAAACTCACACAGCTACACCTCTGGTTAGTCTTCAAATACATTTTTTGAAAAAAAAAAGTTAGGCAATTTCAGTTCTGAATGTGAACCTTTGAAATTTAACTTGTGGGTATTGTGCAATAACCAATTAAATACTTACAAATATATGTTAGCCCATGGGCAAATCATAACTATGACAAGATGCAGATAACTAATTGAAAATTGTAGTAAATAATCTTCATCACCAGCTAACTTATAAGCAGTTATTATTCCAAACACAAACCAATTCACTGCAGCAAAATACATACAATACAGCAAATATAAATCATTTTTACACAGACCAAACACAATTCAAACACGAAGCATATTAATTATCATATATTACTGTCAAAATCTGAATATTATCAGAAAGTCAACCCACTCTCCACATTTACACTGTTACTTTTCTGATAGTTCATGATACACATCTCATATGAAAGCTAAGACCCTAGTGAGTTCGACAGTAAAACTATTAGTAAAACTATAGTAAAATTATTATAACTATTATTGTCAACTTCAATCCGACTTCACTTACCTAAAACTTAAAAAGAGGCTAGAGCTTAAGAGACTACATTCTGCTGAGAAGGCCAAATGATATGTTAGTATGTTCAAAAATGTAATTCATGATAATAGGTCACATTCACTCATGCATAGATTAGATTAGAAACTTTATTGATCCCACATCGGGGAAACACATACACCTAACTGAAGCACTGATGGAGCTGCCATGTAAGTTGCTGACCTGCTAACTTAGAAAAGTTCAATGTTGAGAACCAAAATCAAATATTGGGCCAAGCGAGGACTGAGTGTTCATACTTTCGGCTGAGGTGTCAGAAAAACAGTGATTCTACCTTTGTGAGGGTCAAGTGATGCGCACACATACGCACTCCTTTGGCCATAAAGGACTAAGCCTTTTAGGCTTTGAACACAAGAGGGTGTTTATGTGAATCGATGATCAAAGACACCCTGTGTCGCCATAAGCACAGAGGGTTTCGCTTATACTGACAGACACACACACACCTTATTCCACTTGACATTCAAAATCAATTAAACAGATGTTAAGACTGGCCAACTGGGTTGTTGACGCAGTATTCACATCAGAAGATATAGACACATACAGCAGCATCAACCCTCCCTTTCCCACCTGCTCACACGTACAACAACTGTCTGAAAAGGTCATAGTCAATAGAAGGGGACTGGTACATGTTATGTAGAGCATTATGATGCAGGGGTATGTGTCATGGCTTTAGACAGTCATACGGACACAAGGGATAAACTATGAAGTGGTCCAACAGACTGATATGTACACAGGGTCAGCAGGCCGACAACTGGGGACAATCGGACCTGATTGATTGGACTGACCCTTTGCCTTTGATGGTGTGCAGAGAAAAGGCGAGTGACAGAAAACAACAGATAAAAGGAAAGATAGATAGAGAAAGAGAGAAAATGAAGACAGCCAGTGGGGAGGATAAGTTTGTACCTCCAGTCCTTCTGCAAGGCTGAGTGGGGAGGTGGAAGAGGCAGTAGGCGAGGATGAGGACGAGGTAGAGGACGGGGATGAAGGAGAGGTGACTCCTCCTGGTCTGAACTCTGTCAGCTTCTTCAGCTTCAGGTCCACATGTTTACTGTTTGTTCCTGGAGAGTGTGACAAAAAATAATAATGCATGACACAAACATAACAAAAAAAAAACATGTAAAACAACATTTCTTTATAGTTGTGTTTTACTATATAGTAAACATGAGACATTTAACACACACACTCTCTCACACACACACACACACACACACAAACTCTTACAAAGTTAAAAAGCCAAGATGTCTTACTTAGAATTCATGTACACACACTGTACGGGGCTATTGATAAGGAACATGCACACAAAAACACACAAGTGGGAAAAGGTATCGGGCAAATATACTGTGTGTGTATATATTTATATATGATGGGTGTGAGACTGAGATAGGGATCTGGACAGACCAGGGAGGCGTAAGTCCTGTTTGTACTGCAGAGAGCTGCTCAGGTACGGAGTGTACACTGTGAGGACTATCACCATGGTAACCAAAAGGGCAAGATGGAGGGAAAGAAAAAATGAAAGATAGGTAGAGGGAGTATTTTCAAGTGTTTGTTCTCTTACAATCACTTTTTTTCAAGAGAGGTGTTTTCAACTGTGTATCTAATATACTATCAACCGAATTCCCACTGAAATTACAGTTTTGGGTTTTCACTTGAATTGTTTTAGTATTTCTCAGAGCAAAACTAAGAAAAGAGTATCTTTTTGTATTCTTTCTACAAATATGATATTTCCTGTATTCAAATAATCAACAATTACTACTTTATTACCTTGTGTAAGGACCTTAACAAATATTGCACTTAGTTTTGTGGCTTTAAACATGATTATCTTCACTGCAGATTACCCACATCTAGGAGTCAAAATGTCTTCACATTCATGCAAAAAATAGTCTGTATTTTCAAATTTCTTTGTCATAACTTCTACTCAGACTCCATCTTTTAAACCTACTTTCCATCTTTCCTTTACCCTCATCCATCCATAATTTGTTTCTTCTATCCTTTCTTCCACCTCCTGCCTTTCTTCCCTAACTGCTGCATCAGTCTCTCTCTCTCTCTTTTTCGCTGTGCCTTCCAGTAGTTGTGTACAGCTTTATTTTCCAGGGACTGGTAACCACAGCTTCCCTGCCAGGCCAGACCACTGCACTGAAGAAGATGAAAGAACAGGAGGGCAACCGTTTCATGTGTCACTGCATGCACACACGCACACACGCACGCCATGATGTGTGCATACAGGCGCCAAACATAAGACACACTCTCTTGAACTTTGCCACAAACACATACCCAATTAAATACAAAGAAACACACTTAGACCTGTTAGACCATATAAGACAAGAGGGGGGGAATAACCTGGAAAACAGGAAACTGATGACAAAAGCTGTACATTTAGGGAGGGGAAACATTTACGGAATGAAGTGTGGTATGAGCTGTTTTAGCATTGCAATCACCATCTTTCAGAAGGACTGTACATAAAACTGCTTCCATTAAAAGAACAAAAAATAACACACACCAACTGTGAAAAACAAATGTTGCAGAGATACTGCACTTCAAAGCTGGAGGAAACATTTGTCTGTTTTCATGTTTGTTTCTTCTGGTCCCTCGGTCTACTCTCACATATCTCACATCGGCAGGAAATAAAATAAATTGAAAACAAAACAAACAAAGTAATTAGTATACCTCTGAAGATTTTTGACAAATGCATTCCTGGAGATATGATTTTATTTTTGTCTGGGGAGCCCTTTTCAGACTTTATTAATTACTACTTAAAAAAGTTTCTAATGAAAGGAAAAAAAAAACTCATCAACAAAAATATGTCAGCACTAAACTTGTGTATATTGCAAGTTAGTTCCTCCAGAGTGAAGCACCAATAAGTACAGAGCTTATGAAGCCCACAAGAAGTAGAAGTCAAAAGGGGAAAGTGAATAGAGGATAATTAATGACGGCTGCCAACATGCACTTAAGTGAGTGACTGAATGACTGAAGAAGGCAGAGTGCGAGTATCATGAATGTAAAAAGTGTGTAACTCTTAGATCAGACTGCTGATGTGATTCCCTGGCTGCAAGTACCGCTGGTAGAGAGAAGGGGCTGCTTTTGTCTCAGCCAAGAGCTAAGTTTACAAGAAATCTCCAATTTTTAATATATGTTACAAACTAAACTAAACAGCCTACACATACAGACATCTTTTATTTTAGTTTGTTCATACTGTTACTACTGGCTTAACCTGCATGTTGTGGTTGTGTAAGACATACATGGACACATAAGTGGATGGAAGCCTGCAGGCAAAGAGGTTAAAAATGTCATACTTCTAAACATTCTTGCTTGTAACATGTTTTTTGATAAAATACTGATGTTGGCTTGGTACTTGAAAAGTTTTCTTTTGCAGTAACAGTAACAATATAGTTGTCGTCAACTCAAGTAAAACTTTAGCTTTCACTTACCTGGTTCATTGTCTCCACCACCAGTGTGAGTGTATGTTACATCAAAGTCTATAAAAGTACCAATAAAAGAACTGAACTTAGTAATACCATTGTTTCTTAAAATTTTAGAACCAGGTCCAATTTAGAACTTGAAATATGATAGGAAACTTCAGACAGGGACATGTTAGAAAAAAGGCAAACAAGACAGTGAATCATGCAGAACTACACAGCAGCCAGTGATTTTACCCAAAGAGGACAGCTTAGAGCTGGGGTTAGTAAGCACCAGGGGCCCCTGGGTGCTGGAAGTGGCTGGAAGAGGGGCCTCCAGTGGCAGTGGGTTAGTAACCAGGGCAGATGCAGACATGGTGGCAGCAGCCGTATCATCACCATCATCACCATCATCACCACCACCAAAATGGAACTGCTCCTCCTCAGCCCTCCCCTCTTCCTCATCCTCACCCCTTTCACCATCAACACAGTCAGCCTCATGATGAGTTTTCACTCCGTCCATAACATCTGCAGGTATTGAGTGGGACAGAGGAGAGGAAATATGTTTGTAGGGAGTGAGTCAGGGAGGAAGTGATGATGTAAGGAACGAGGGATGAAGTTAAAAAAAGAAAAATAAAAGGGCAAAATGAGAAGGAGGAGTGTAGAGGAAAAAAAACTGTTAGTTGGTGTTAACAGCCGTCTGTGCTAATAACATGTTAATAGATCCTCAGTCTGTATCAAGACTAAACTTGATGGGATATTGACTCCTTTCAAAGAGATAGTCACCCAAATATTTGTAGTTTCTTGCATATTACTGTGTGAAGCTCATTAATAGAAACATTCCAACTAACCAATCTTTTATCTTTTAACTATGGAAAAGCAGAAGAGTATTGAGCGACATTGAGGGTCTTTGATTGATTGGTGTCTATCTGTTTATGTTATGTCACACACATCCAGCAAGCAAACAAAGCAAAACAAAGAACCCAGTTCAATTTCCCTCATTCAAAGATCTGTTGCCTGCCTTTCCGTGCCCAAATAAAAGTGGCAGGGCAAACAAAAACCACAAAAACCACAAACTCATGAAAGAACATATTCTATTAATTCTCCTGAGGGGCTCAATAAAAACACCAGTGTCTTCACATTAGGAACAAAAGACAAGAAGTCCTGTAGAAACTCAAATGGAGACCTGTGGAGCTGTAGCTGCATGGATAACCCACCACGGATTAACATAAAACAATCAGTAAACAGCGTCTGACATCGCAAGCTCCCTCTTCTGCTGTTTGCTACTTGGTGGGGAGAGAGACCAAGAACAAAGAGTGAAGGCAAGAGAATCAAAATAACATTTCCTTTTTTTTTCTAATTTGCTAGCTGCGATGTGGAGCGTGCTAGCAAGCGCCGTTCCTGCGTGGCTGGCTGGGGTCTAATTAATGGGAAGCCATGGTTACGGAGTTTGGAAAGTTTATTTGCAGGCAGACACTTGGAGGGGGCAGCGCAGGCTGCATTAAAGGACTGTGAATGGTGTTGAGGGGAGAGAGGGAGAAAGATGGAGAGAGGGTGAGAGAGTGTGGGGGCTAGGATTAGCCGTTCTGCTCGGCAGGCCTTGTGTATCACAGCCCACAGCATTTCTCTCTTCTGCTCGCCTCCTCCTCCTCTGCCACCCTTGTTCCGTTCTTTCCTCCAACTCCATTTTTAATGAGATCAACAATTAGTCCAATTCAGAAAAGCTGAAAGAGCAAATAAATCAAGTGCTGCCCTCCCTCTGCCTCGCCATCTTTCTTCAGTTGCTCTTCTCACTCCTTGTTGGCTAGGGTTCGTTAGTTTTCGCTTCGTTTGCTTATCTCAACTTGAAAGGAACCCACCACCACTCTCAGGCTATCGTGTTCCTTCTAACTTTTTGTTTGTCATTTTGTCAGTTATACCTTACGCCTTCAAACCCTCTCTGTCTGTTTACAATCAATAAGAGGCCATGTGTTAATGTTTGGTAATCTCACTCTCTCTTCTTCATCTGTGCAACCCTCAGGAAGTCATCTAACCTTGATCCCTACATTTAGGATATCAAGCAGCTCCTTCTCTCCTTTTTCTTCTTCCCTTCTCACACTCTTCATCTGCCTCCACTCTCACCTTTCATTTCCATGCGCTGCACACAATCCTAAGTACAACTAAAAGAGGGGTGTCATGTTGAGGTATCTAAAACAAATGACTCGAGATGCCTAATAATGGTCATTATCATAATAACCACAATTTCTTTGGAAATGGAAAGCAGTGGGAAATGTGCACGGCAGAGTTTGCTGCCCCTGCAAGCCGTTATTAGAAGGGTTTGGTATTTTGAGCATAATTTGGCAACACAATGTGTTGTGTTGATTAACAATTACTGGGCGAATGAGACGAGGGAGGAGTCGCAGGGTAAATTGCTGTTCTGAATATGAAGGTGGTGCTTTTTAGACCCGCGGCCGTTGTCAAATGACATTTTGTTTTTCTCCGAGGATTAGGCAGAACCCCTTTAGAGAGCATAATGGAAATGTGTGAGTCGTAGCGTGTGGGGATGAAGGAAGACGAAGAAGAGTATGTCAGAAGCATGCTAGTGTGACTTTTCTTTTGTATTATAGTTAATGAGTATTAGTGAGTTGTGTGTGTTCATTTTATAACATTCTAATCAAACTCTGAAAGCATGCTCATGAGGATAAATAAAATCTCAAATAATAAATGCTCAAATGAAAACGTGTGAGCCCATTGAGGGGAAGTTTTCATTTCACTGACGTGTGTGTCTTGGTGTGTGCTGACCTCCAGCAAGACTAGCCTTGCTGCCCTTGCCTCTCTCAGTGCTGGATGCGTCCAGGCTCATGTCGGACATCTTGACACCAGACCGAGCCTCGGCTATCAACTGCCTGGCTCTCTCTCTCAGCTGTCTCCGCCGCTCTGCATCCCGCTCCTGCACACAAAGAAATATGAGAACATTAACAAAATAATTGAAGTAATTCTTACATGGGTGCAAAAAAATGCAAGTTTCCAGAGAAAGATATTGTGAAGAATAAAATCCTTCATCTTAAGTGAAGCGTTACATAATTAAGTGGCTACAAACTACTTTGTATTACATACTAATTCATGATTAAACAACTTATATTATTCACACTCTAAACAGGGAAGAGACTATGCTCAATAATGAATAATCTTCACAGAAAAAAAATATCTGTATATATAAATAAAAGTTTTGTTATTGGATATACACACCGACTGCATTATGGAGTTAGAGTATTAGTCTGGCTCACCAGAAACTGTGGGTTAAAGCCTGCCATTGACCGACTATTTTAGTCGTCATTCTCCTCCCCATCTGCTAACTGCATATTTCTGTTTTTGAAATCCTTGTCACTATGTGAAACTACAACAATCACCTTTTTGGCAATCAGTAAAACTCATAATATAGTCAACATGCATTTTTTTTACTGTTTTATGTGCCATTTTCTTTTGCAGGGATTTAACCACCACAAAGCCAGGTCTCATACAACTTTTCCCCGCAACTTTTTTGGAAGGACAGTTGAACACCATGTTGCATCATGGGCTTAGCACCACAGAAGACAATTGTAATTGGTTTAAAGAAATGCAAACAAGCCAGAATGTTTTTTTTTCCCTCTATAGCCAAAAATGTTAGCAGGTGCAGCCAGATCATACTATTATTATTATAGCACATGTCTATAAACTATTAGTATAGTATAGTTTGGCTATGGTAGACTAAGAGTGTGTAATACACACCCAACCACAACCAGCCCCCGCACACACCATCTTGGTACTAGACAGATACAGTATTGAGCCATCACAAACAGCGTAATGGCAGAAATGCCATTTTCAGGCCGATCCAATCTGATTCTACTGATAGCACAGGCCATGCATGCACGCCCGCACGCACACACAAACAGGAAACAGAAAACCTTGATGATGCCAGGTACACAGATGTCCAAGGCAGGTCATTTAAAATGTAATCTTGATAAGGCTAATGGGGTGATTTTCAAAAAATAAGGGACACAAAACATAAAAAAGGAACAGAAAGAAACAAATCAAAAAGTGCACCAATTCAAAAGTATTCACCTTTTTGTAATTTAAATATTTTTTAGACTGGAGTTACAGCAGCCATAGAGCAATGCATTGCAAAAGTGAATTCTGGATGAGACTAAGGTGAGAAAAAAAATTTGAATCTTGCCTGCATGATTTAAGCCTGTGTGACAAAAACAATAGAAGTTACAAGGCATACAAAGTAACACAAACTCTTACATGACTCAACTTGAGCACAAACACCTTTACACTCTGAAAGCTCCACCTTGCACCCCCCTTCTTCCAAATATACACAAGCACAGACGACCCAAGGGAGAGCAAAGCAGCATTTTTCTGTCACCGTTCTCCCTCCCTGTGGTTTCCTGTTAATCAGGCTTCTCCATATTGAGGCAGGGGTTTTAGGGCTGGCCTATTGAAGCCACCTATTTATCCATTAACAAAACAAGCAGCGCCCGCTAATGAGCTACATCTCTCCATTTCCATGTCAATTGTTTGTTTGTAGCCATTGTTAGACTGGGACAATGGGGTTGTATTGTAAATGACAGCAACTCTAATGCACTCCTTGTATATGTGTGTGTGTATGTGTGTGTGTGTGTGTGTGTGTGTGTGTGCGTGTGCGTGTGTGTGTGTGTGTGTGTGCCCAAGGGGATGCCCACAGGGAGATGGGAACACACCTTAGAGAGTGACTGATAAAAGAGAGAGAGACAGTGGCAGAGGGAAGGACAGAAAGCGAGAGACAGAATGGCAGGAGAACCAAAGAAGAAATTAGTGTTGATACTACGAAAAGTCAAGTAGAAAAGCGTCGAGTATCAGCTTTCCGTCAGGCCTGTTTCATGCAGTAATACATCTAATTTTGAAAAAAAAAAATTCTTATACCTGAATAAATTACTTGATTAGGCGTGTAAATTGCTTCAGAAGAATTATCAAAATACAGTAAAAAGACAAATCATATCCTGAAACAACTAAATATTTGTTTGTCTTTGTCTTTGTATATGACAAGATTTTACAAACATGGCGGAAGGAATGATGGGGCACTGCAAATATTTATTTTATGTGTCTGACAGGACTTATGGGCCAAATAACTTGATTAAAGTTTTGTGGTAGTTTTATCAGTACATTGAAGTTTTACCTTTTACCTAAAGTTTTACGTTTAATTTCTAAAGTATTAAATGAAGCTTGGAAATGGGTATAAATGAGTCACAAGTATGCTTTGTTGAAATTGAGTTCTAGTGAACGGGATTTATTAATGGATTGCAAAATAAACTAAGATACTAAGTGAAAGGGGTTAGCACAGAGGTCAACTTAAAAAAAAGCTGAATCTCTGGAATCAACCTGTTCAATTTAACTTCTTGCATTTTTTCCATTTTAGTTGAGATTTTTATGGCTGAACAGAAAGAAGGATGAATCAGAGACCTTTGCCTGGAATAGTATTGTTGTATTGTAGAAATACATCATGGCACAATAATGATTTACATCTTCGTATTCTTTATACTCCCTATGTTGTTTTTCGTTGAATATTTCTTTATTTCCATTCTCCCTTCCTTCTCCTGTCTTACTATGTTTCTATGCAGTCGTCTCCCTGTCTTAAAAATGTAATATGATAAACAGTAATGTCACAGATGGCCTTCTGGCTATAGACTTGTTCTGATATCCAATCTGGCCTTCACAGATACGGATACGACTACCAGTTTAAGTGTGCCTGTATGTGTGTGTCTGTGTATATAGGCAAACAGCTCGGGCACCCAACACACTCAAAAACATCCCAGTGCATTATTGTTGGCGGCCATCTTGGGGACAGGAAATGGGGAAATTGACTTTGCCTATCCAGAGGCTAGGATTAACGCTACAGAAAAATGCATTTGACTAGCGTCTAGCTCAGCCAGCTATAGAGCCACTGATTAAAAAAAATATGTGGATGTGTTTGGAAGGAGAGAAGAGCAAGTGTGCAAAAAGAGTTTCTTATACACTGCAAATGCACATGAAGCTCAGTCAGCTAAGAAAAACATAATGTAGCCGGAACAAGGGAAGTGAGCACAAAACAACTTTCATGAAGAAAAACAGACTTTACACATAAGCTGAAAAGAGAGCAATGTTATCCTTCACATTGTTTTCCTCTTCTGTAAATCAACCGCTAGTGTTGTGTTACGGTCATTTTAAGTTCTAAATAATGCAGATGTTAGCAAGGGAGCATTATTTCCGAACATGTTTTTGGGTGCTTTAAATTTCCAGGTCTTTGTCAAACCTATTGAGATTGGATGACTGTCAGCCAACTATTACCATCACTGACATCCCAATTACTACTCTTTGTTCCGTTGAAACGGGATAGGCCAGAACTTTTCTCATTCCTAGGAGACAGGTAACCCTGAAGGGATGTAATGCCACCTAGTGGACATAATGCTAAAACAAAGTGATCACTACGCTTGATATTTCTAAATTGGGAAGCAGCGATGGAAATCAAAAGTAACTGGAAAAAAAAGCACAGCCTTTTATTTGGTATCACTGGAGTAACAACCTTTGGATGTAAAAGCTATGGATACACAACTCCGAAAAACATCTGAACACACACTAAACTAGCTTCGTCGTTAACCTATAAAAGCCAGGATGAAAAAAAAATGTAAAGAAGGAGAGAGCATGTATCAGCTGGTGGTCAGTGGGTAGCACTGCTTCAAGAATGGAGAGACTTTTTTTTTTTTAAATGGCGACTGCAAGAACAATCGTGTACTGTGTCTTTCATTGACTGCTGGGAACCTCCAGGGGAAGAGAGGCTAAACGGTTGAGTGCGAGACTGGGACACAGGGCTCCTCTGTGGGCTTGGCGTCAGGGTGAGGACCCCTCTCCGCTCTGGAAGTTCTTTTTGATCAGAGGGAGCAGGTTGTCGCCTTGGTTGCTCTTTTCTGGGTGAGGAGAAAGAGGGAGGGAGGGGACGCACCATTGGTCATGTACAGAGACCTGGCGTGGGCACAGAGTGATGCCACACGCACACACATACACACAGGGATGCACACACAATCACTATCTAAAAGGGTTTGCCAACCTCCCAGATAGCCAGCCAGTCTGGCAGCCAGTCATGCAGTTCCAGACATTTGTCATGACAGGCTAATTCACAGTCAAGAGGTGCTTTAGGTCTCTATCTTGTCCAGGCAGAGCGCACACACACACACAAACACAGAACCAGTCACATTTCTGTGTAATCACACACTCGTAAAAAACAATTCCAAATGCCAGAATGATCAGAAAGTTGCAGATGCATGATGGCATCTGCATGCGTCATATGTCCACCTACATTATGGCACATAATGTAGGTGGAGGTAGACCTCAGTCAGGTTAAACACCTGGTACTTTATTCAAAGCTATCCTACCACAAACACAAAACACCTAGAGTACCTACTTTTATGTTGTTTATAATTAATAAAATAACAAAAGTATACAATCCTGGGGAAGTAGGGCAGTGCTACTGGGCTGTATGAAAGAGAATATAGTCTGAAAAATGCCAAACTAGCTTCCTGGTTTTTACCACAGTTTGGAAAGGGGATATAACTGTATCTATAGGTCATTTTTATTACAATTAAACATTGATTTTCTGTGAATTAGCAATTCTCAGTACTTAATAAAAAGGAATATTTAAAAAGGATATCTCTGATAATAACAGATGAGTTGAATCAATAAATTGACTCTGCTGGTCTTTATACTGCAGTTTTATTAGGTGCCATCAGGTCAGGTTTGGAGCCAAGAATAGGAGCCAAGATAGGAGGGGGTGATGAACAAAAAGCATCATCTTCTCTACCATCTTCTTTGTGACAGGACCAATGGGGTTGATGGGAAATGTGGTTTTCATCTTGTAAAACAGAATAAAGGCTTCCAATTGCTCAATTATGGTCTTATCTGCATATTGTAATATCATTATAATTAGTTTAACAATATTAAAAAATATATATTACATGTTTCAAAATGCAGAAAATCTATTATTTGAATTAAATCTGTTACTACTCAAAACCCCCTATTGCTCAAATGTTGGTAAAAAGAGAGAAAGAGAAAGACGGAGAGGGGAGTAGAGAGAGAGATAGAGAGACAGAGAGAAAGAAAGAGAGAGAGAGGGGGAGAGAGAGAGAGAGAGAGAGAGAGAGAGAGAGAGAGAGAGAGAGAGAGAGAGAGAGAGCTTATCGGCTTGCTCCAGACAGAGTGCGTGGATCAATGGGCGTGCGAGGCCCACAGCGATCAATGCATTTGATAAAGAATTAAAGAAGAGCCACTGTACATGGCTATCAAAGAACCAGGACATGGCCTAATTATGATTCGACGGGTGCGTGCCCATGATAGGGGTCTGTGTGTGTGTGTGTGTGTTATATGTTCATAAATATAAATCTGAGATATTTGCGTGGAAGTAGTGTGGTGGAAGCACAGGCAAAGTAACTGTGTATATGTGTACATCGGTGTAGGTGGGAACAAATTAAAGACGCAGGAGTGATGTGGAAGTGTGAGGGTTTAAATATTATTGTGTGTGTGTGTGTCAATCCTGTTGTTGTGGTTTGTGTTTATAAAATTCTGGCTTTAGCTCATACAAGATATTTGTTCATTTTTACATCTGTGGTAGGCACCTGTCAAATAACTGATAATTTATAATCAAAACACAAACAAAAAAAGTGAAATATATTTGTATATTTAGTATTTATATAAATTCCCATCTAGGGGCAGGCATTTCCAACTAGCTAAAGCTATAAATGTATAAATGTTGTGATCTGTGCTGTGAACTTGTCCTTATTAAATGTGTGGGAAAAATTCACAAGACAAAAAGGCCTGGGAAAATTTTTCTGGGTAAATAAATTTGAATGTTTGACTTATGAAGTTCTGTTTAACTGTGGTTTCCGATTTGAATGTTGACCGTGTGTGTGTGTGTGTGTGTGTGCTTAACAAAGGACAGTTTTACAATAGGACAGGTAGAACAGGAAGAGTGGAGCATGGAGGCTACTCAAACAAACGTCAGAGCGGTCTGTCTGTATTCTGACAGATGAGTAAGATGGGAAGGTTTTGCCCTTTAAATAGACAGCATAATTACTGGTAGGAGAGAAAGACACCAAGAGTAAGAGAGTGAGCGAGAAAGAGAGAGAGAGGGCGGAAAGAAACATGAACTGAAGTTTGTGACAGCGAGCAGCAGAAAAACACCATTAACCTGTCCCTGCATAACATCCTTTACAAACAAAAGGTGCAGTTACAAAAAAAAAAATGTTGAGAGCTAAGTACAATACGGGCTCAATTATATCAGAATATTCCAGAGAACTTTACATGAATCTGTCTGATTTGAAAGAACTGGCCGCTGAATTTAACTTGTAGTTTAAGTCTTTTCACCATATAATTGAAACTTTAATGACAATAAAACTCGCTTTGTCACTTTTGGCCCTTTTTGACTGCAGATCCTTTCTTTTGAGGAAACCATGGACTATTGCTGCATTTTAAGAGCGGGAGTTTAGCACCAGCTTTGGTTGCTGGGCCAAAGGTTCTGCCCTAAAGCAAGTATTCTCTAATGGCACAGGAATTATCAGGGCGGAGTTTACAATCCTAACGGTTAAAGACAAACAGTTTTATAGCCGATTCCTTGAGTGGTTAAAAAAAGAAATGGAGAATGAGGCATCATTTGTATCAACAGGTTAAGAACCAAAGCTAAAAAAAACAAAACTCTTAAATTTGTTATTTGTCTAATTTGCCTAAATGATAACTTTTCTTCAGATGCTGTGGAAGCGCAAATGCAAATTAAGTATTTAGTTGCTGACTTCCTGAGTGGAGTCTCTGGAACTATTTGGTCAGCAGTAAAATCAGAGATATGTTAAGTCACAAGTTTAAAAAAGCTGAACCCCATAAAGACAGCTAATTATCATGAATTTTAAGCGTAGAGACATATACTTGTGAACATATTTAAAAATCAAATCAATGCTGAACTCTATCACACAAAGGCAGACACATGCCCAATGTAATTAAACTTTCCACTCAAGCTAAAACAAATTCTTTAGGCATTTAGCAAAGTGGTGGGATTACTGTAATTTCACATGCAATGAACATTAAATATTCTCTCGTCTGAGGACTTCATCCTTCATATTTTATTCATACACAGTGGCTTTAAGACAAAAAGAAAGGGAAACTGGTGCAACAAGGAGCACATAAAAAAGTTACAACCTCAGTCTTGTACAGTGGAATTTATTTGGTTAAACATGAGCATGAGGCATGTGATAACTTGATAAAGAGTGAAAAGAGGAAAAAAGAGAGGTACATGTGTTCAGTAGAGGTTTGTAAGTGTGTGCATGTTATAGCTTTCCTCTCTGATGGCTTGATCAGCTCTTGTGATGCAATTGAGAGTGGTTTTTCACTTGCTCGTTCACACACACCAGCACACACACGTACACACATACACACACATTTGGAGACTGCCTTTGATCTCCACTCCAGCCAATTCAGCCACGACACATACCCATACACTCCAACACACACAGCACAAAGAAACTCCCCACCAAACTATTTAGTTTCATTAGGTGCAGATTCTTCAAAAAGAAGAGAGAGCAGGAGAAAGAAGGGGGGGGGTCAAAGGAAGAGGAAGAAGAAGAGAGGAGAGAAAAGAGAGAGCTAGGAGAAGAAAGGGAACACCAGCCACATTAAAATGAGACCTGGAGAAAAACTATTACTGCTAGAAGAAAGTTGAAAAGGAGTGAGTAGGAGGAGGACGGCGGAAAGGACAAAATGTGGACAAAAAGCAGAGTGAACAAGGCCATATTTGCATTTTCAAAATAGATTTTTTCCCTATATTTCCTGGTGGCCTTTTTAATGTTCAATACCAAGAGATTTTTTTTAAACCACATTGGCCTGAACTTCTCTGGAGTTAGTATATTTGTATTCTGAAGTTGTAAACCCAAATGATTACAGGATTGTGTTAAATTAGATATATTAATTATAAGTAATGTTGCAATTTGAGCCTAAAATTAAAGATTTTGGATTATGAAACTGCTTTTGCTATAACCATGAGAACATGCCAGGAATGTTGCCCGCTCAAGATTGATGTTTATTTGTTGTGAACAGTTGGCCTAAATGTGCCAGGCAATATTCATTGTTCCAGGTGTCAATATTTGGAAATTAGGATCATCAGCCAGTTGACCAGCAGCTGGCTATTGTGTATCTTTAACTAAGTTCATGCCAACGTTCAGCCGTGTTTTGACCATCATTGACTCAAATGATAGAAGGAAAGAAACAACGAAACAAAGGAAAAGAAGGAAAGACAGACATTAATGCAGTCAAGTCAGGATCAGAGGACAGCAGATGGGACTAGATGACAACACCCACAGGTCACAGCACCACAGACCCTGGAGTCCCCTCCTGAGTCTGAGAGGAGGAGAGGGAGCGATGGAAGAGAGAGGGAAGGGGGGGGGGGGGTGTTCGGGGTGCTGGTCGGCAAAAATCAAACAGGACCCAATTATAGGAATCACAACGAGTCAGTGAGCAGGGGAACTCTCTTACCTGGAAAACACTGAGGCATTTGCTTGCACTTGTTAACGCAAAGCACACAAACGTTAAAAGGAATGCTAAAGTGCACAGATGCTGCATAGTTGAACACACAGCACACACATATTTTTGCTGTACAGTTTTGCAAAGAAATACACACAGATGAACACAAACTTCTCCACAAACCTAGTGTGGATCCTGATAATTAGCCTGGCCAGGCCGGTGTGAAATTACTATTCTCATCTGCTAATGGATGTGAAGACCTGAAGCGAAGAGACACAGACAGATACACACTTCACGATTTAAATAATAACAGTGAGAAAAAAAACGAGAAAAAAAAAAACAATACTGAAATTTGTATTTCTGCAATGAGGATAAAATGAGAGAATAAAGTCATTGCCCTGGATAAAGCTCATTAATTGCCCATGTGGCTGTTGTGTGAGTAAAGGGTGGTGACATTACAAGTCATCTGCACAGTGACTTCTGATTGTGAAGGCTAGTTATCAGGAGGAGGAGGATGATAAGGAGGGTACAATACAATTAGTAGTGCTGATTTTCCATCAAAGACCATAGAGAGTACAGACAGGGAAGATGAAGAGAAGTGGAAGACAAGATACAATAAAGAAACAGAAATATAAAGTACAAGCAGAATGAAAGGATGAAAAAGGCAGTGGCGAAATAATGGCTAAACAGAAAAGAAGAGACAAACCAAGAGAGGGAGAGAGAAAGTGACAGAGACATGGGGGGGGACTGAACCTGTGACCTTAGATGAAAGAACCAGTCACTGTGGGCTACAATTAGGGATGGCAGGAGGGAGAGCATAGGTCAAGAGACTACACACACACACACACACACACACACACACACACACACACACACACACACACACACACACACACACACACACACACACACACACACACACACACACACACACACACACACACACACACACACACACAGTCCAAACAAGTGTCCAGCACATTGTTCAGGAACAACAGTCAGTAGTTGTGGAAATGTACATATTTATGCATTATGGTGAATGCATACTTTTAAATGATTAGTATATACACACACAAACAAAGGACTGCGGTCAATACAGTGTGGGTCAACTAACCTGCATTAATTTGCATGTTTTTTGTGAGTGTTGCATTTAGCTGACATTTGTTATGTTTTTATTATTGCATCAATAAAACAGTTGATGTAAGAGAAAACTACATTCATCTACTCATATTGTCATTCCAACATTAAACTTGAGTGTAATTTGTATCTCCTTGGTCTTAAAACTGATTGTGAGGTGCAATACTTCATTATTTTCATATTATGAATTAATTTAACTGATTAACTGATCACAATAAATAAGATTAAGCATACGCTGTAGGTTTGACATCAGGGATAGTTTATTAGTTGGTTGATGGTATTAAAAACAATCTGTCTTGGCTTGGTTTAGATTAACTGTGATGTGAGTTGGGGTGGGAATTTATTTCTGAATTTTGAGGGACGTAAAGTAATATTTTGCAGAAGGTTGATCATCTGTTGGAAAGTCTCACTCACTGCTGTCCAGTATTTTTGGAATAAAAGTTTAGCATCTAATATGAAGTTTGGATTTCAGTGTATATAAATTTCTGAGAACGTTTCCAGGAACCTGCCACACCTGACCCATAAATTGATTCATATGGTCCAATGTAACTAGTCACGATTTGGAAACATGCTGTTATTCTGAAAAAAATAATCCTGACTACTAATTATTATTATATTATTAATACATATTCTTATATTATTTTTATTATAAAATGACCATCTAATTGTTGTTTCATCAGTGTAGACAGAGAATTTTACTTACATGGAATTGTACTAATGCAGAGAACTGACCTACTGCAGAATCCCTGACTTGTGCAGCCTTAAACAAGACATCAGTTTAATTTATAAAAAAAACAAAAAACAAAACAAACAAACAGGCAGGAACTGATTTGTGCTTTGAACACTACACCCTTTAAACAGCTAATGTGTCCCCCTCCTCTCCCTCTGCCCAAATCATTCTGTTGCCCCCACATTAGCCACTTCCCTGGAAGAATGAAGCCTGCTTTAATTAAATTAAATTATACCTTATGCATGCTAAACAGCAAAGCACCTACTTAGACGGATGTAGAGTTAAATGGGAAAGGCTTGGGCCTCTCCAGCTGATAACATGGACTCACGCGCGCGCACACACACACACACACACACACACGCTAATCAAAACAAGACATCAACTAATCTAATCTGAATCACTAACAATTATCAGCACATTGGCCTCAGGGCCAGTCGTATTCCTTTGATCAATGTTTTCTATTAAAAAAAGTGTAAACAATTCAATATCTCCCTCCTTCTCTTATGCATGGAAGTGAAGTGTGTGTGTATGTGTGTGAGATGTGTGTGTGAGAGAAAGAGGGGGTTATTAACCAATTGTCCTTGGAAATGAGTAAGGAAATCAGGAGGCAGGGAGATAGAAAGCGAACATAGGGGTGGGTCTTACTACTTTAAGGAGCTAATCCAAGTGAAGTCAGCCATCTTGCCGCACAACAAGGGACAGTAGAGGACCTTTTTTTTCGTCGCTTAGGAAATATATCAGCACAGCAACCACTTTGAAAAACTCTTTTAATTTGCTTTCTTCCTCTGAAGACTTTTAACACCACCATTCCTTGGAAGGGCCTCATTTTTTTCCTCAGATTATGCCGAAATGGTTATTCCTGTGGCCTACACATAGACAAACATTGACAACACGCTTATATGCATAAGAGTGTGCACACTACACACACACACTTAAAAAAAAAATCTAATTCAAGGGCAAATTTCTCTTTAAGGATTCAGGCAGCAAATGCAGGGGCTTGCGGCTGCTGCCTTTTAGATATTTCATTACCAAAAGGTATTTATTTCATTTTAGCCTCAAATCCCTTGTCGTCACAATTCTCACAAGGCCATATTTTTTCTTCCACCCCCCCACTTTGCTTTCCTTGAAACATTTGGAAACGTCACTAAGGATTTGACCACAGTGCTTTTGCAGAGTAACTCCTGGTCCATCTGTGCCCCCCTCCCCTCCCAGTGTATTATGTTCAGTGGAGCATGCTAGGTTCAGAGCTGGCAATTTCACTCACGTCTTCTCTAGTCTAGTTTGCTCCGGTACAGCGACTCTCACCCCCCCCTTTTACCATGAATGTACTTTTGCTGACAGGTGTTTGTGTACAACATTTGCTCAGTGTTCAGGGGAATTGACAGGGGCAGCAAATTTGGTCGGGATGTCATAAAAATTGTGCAAAGTCAAGGTGACCAAAGGGGGAGACTCAAAGAGAGAGAGGGAGAGAGAGAGAGAAAAGGCAGTGAGAAGTCCATCCACATTTCGTTTTTTTCTTACTGACATGTTCAGCTTTTGAAGTTCAGTAGTCCTCAAGAGAGTCTGAGCAGAAGTTAATGAGGAAAAGTCTGTTCTCCTTCTCACAGCCTTCTCATAAAGTGCTCACCAAAGTGGACTGCCAGAGGATGAGACATTTTGGACAGGCTTTTCCAATATTTTGCAAGTGTAGTGAGCAGCAAATACAAAACTGGGGAAGTGACACGAGGGCGTTGAAGAGGCTGGTGGTCACTCTAGTAGCAGCTCCTGCACACTGAGGTGAACCTATACAACACTCCAGTGCAGTGCAGCAAAGAGGCACAAGACAGATGACTCAAACTCAGGATGGCCTTCACTTAGTATACACATAAGAGGTCAAACAGATCTGACCTCTCTGCAGAAACCTGAAGACCCAGACTGACCCAAACTGGGCCTGAACTAGATACTTCTCTGGGTCAGATTTCCTTCCCAAGTGTCTTCAAGTTCCTCATGTCCCTTTTAAAAATGACCACAGAATGGACCTACCTGTTTTTATTATTTCAGAAAGATAGTGTTAGTTCTTCAGAGCAAGCAAAGTAAACCGTTTCAGTCTTAGATATACAAGCATGCATGCACCACGCAGGCACAGCACGTTTACTTACATCACAGACATTTGTGGCCCTGTTTGGTGCAGTGACAGCTGTGTTGGGGACATTCTTGTTGCCAGCCTTCATTGCAGCGTCTCTGCGGGCCTGCTCCAGGAGGACTCTGGCTCTCTCCTTCAGTTCCTCCTGACGAGATAGCACCTTCTGGGAGACACAATATGAAGCATTTTAAAACGAATAATGCTAATGACAATATCAAGGACTGGGTGCAGTTTACTCCTAATTAAATTGTGCCATAAATAAGGTATCTTTTGTTTTAGATGTCACTTTTTTTTTCAAACTTACTTGAACTGTTTTTGTCAAAGCACTGTGTCAATCCACTTATTTTCATCAGTGATTTTCACTTGGTATATCAGATTGGTTCTGAATCAACTTCTATAATAGGGTTTCCATCCAAATGTATTGAATTTTAGAGTGGTGTTTTAGAGTTGTGAAGTGTGCAAGAAAAAATGTGAATTAATGCTGGTTGAGATTCATTATTTCGTTCTTTTAAAAACCGTAAAAATGTTTCTGTTTCTTCCACTCTCCTCCACCTCCATTTTTTGAGCGTAGCGTCATGTGACATACTATGCTGTCAAATTCGGGTCAGTCTTGGTTCATTCGCAAAACCTGTTTCCAAAGCCAAAAGCCCCATTTTCCTTCCTAAGATACGCTGACAAATCACCCCTCCTCCACGCATTAAAACTTTTATACAAATTTAAGCCTTTTTTTCAGAATTTCTGGCATTTCCATCCATATATTTATTTGCAATTTTTGAAAATACAAATAAGAAAAGGTGGATAGAAACACAACTACTCTCTCCCTGCAGGACTGCTGAAATCACCCTTTCTTTGCAAGCATATGGTGGGAAAAGCTGACTGTGAATCTAGGAATATAAAATGTCTGTACATAAATTATTTTGTCTACAGTCTACTTCTCTCGTGAAAACTGTACTCACCTTCTCAGCTGGGGGACTTGAGACAGGGGCAGGCGTTGGTTCCTTCAACAAGAGAAAATAACAGATGTGAAGATGTAAAAAACAATGGACATGAATAAATGTTAATCATGCTTATTAGCTGACCTACTTCATAAAAAAAGAGAGGCATTATGGGGCCAGCCTGCTACAAGCTGGGCTAACAACCCTGTCTGGGTCCAGTATTGTGGAGGGCATGATGGCTTTGAAGAAAGCAAAACACAAACCTAGCTTAAAATTTTATCTTCAAGGTAATCCTGGAAAATTTATAACAGAGTGCATACAGGACTTTTACATTTGGCTTAGACAGAGGAATATTACAACCAAGCTGTTTATAACAATGAAACATGTTTATCCTTTCAACAAGTCAAATCTGACCTGGGTGCAGGCGAGGAAGCATCCCGCTAGTTAGATAACAGCAGATCAAAATGGGGTGTCATAACTGTCATAACCCCCCCAGCTGCCCCCCCGCCAGCCCCGTGACCTTTCGACTTGTAAACAGGAAGCGGTAATCTGGGGTTAACCAACGCAGGCAGCAATGTATTCAGTGTGTGTGTGCGTGCATGTGAGCGCACATGCATACAGGTGTGTGTGTGTGTTTGTGTGTGTGTGTGTGTGTGTGTGAGAGAGAGAGAGAGACGAGATGAGGTGTGCTCTGTGCAAAGTGTCGCCACGCCTGAGCAGTCACGGCACCAACTGCCATCAACTGAAGGGATGAGAAATATAATGAAAAATATAATGAAATGTCAAAGCAGGGGGTTCTCCTGGGTGCCTTCTATAGTCGCCACATGTTAAGGGCCCGGCCTTGATGTGTCTGGGTCTCGAGACAGGTGACGACAACATCTAATGCAGAACGGGTGAATTTCGGTACGGTCATCTCCGCAATGGCATCAACGGGGTCGGGATTTGAAGCTTAGCGAGTGCCAGGAGGGAATGAATGTTCACCGCTTCCTCTGTCTTATGACTGATGTAGCTGTGAAAGTTTCCATCAAAGCAAGGGTGCAAGGATAAAAACCCTGAACAATCCATTTAGGGGCCAGGCGGGGTACCTGCAGGTACATGCTGACAGAATCTTAATACCTGACTTAAGTAGCCAGATGAGAATTAGCGTACAACATACAACCTGATCCAGAGGTTGTTTAATGTGTGGGATCTATAATTAGCTGCAAGATTGTTTAATGTATCTCTTATAACCCCTGAAGGACATGTTCAACAACATTCAAAACACTGAATGAAACACATTCCAGTGCCTATATTCTTACAACAATAGGGTCTGCTGTACATGTGCTGCTTTGTTTCTCAAACCAGGCCATTTAAAAAAAAACAAACAACAAAAAAAAAACATCAAAAAATAATTATTCAGCAATTTCAAAAAGTTGTACACATTTACTATTAAATATAATAAATACTACAGATTTACTAACTATTCTCAAATAGTACTACAGCAAAACAGTTACATGTTTAATTTGGTATTATCTTTTTTTTAAATAAAAAAAGGTCCCTGACTATCAAAACAAAATATAATTGTGGTTTTAAGTATCAAAAATCCTCTCATTAGAGTCCTCTCAATAGATCTTCTCTCTCAATCTTCCTGGAGCTCTGGAAAGAACAGGCTGTTTTGTGTCTGTCTCATTAATATAATTGAGCCTTTCCTCTGATTGGAAGGTGGGCAGTGATTGTATAGTTGTAATGTCACAACTTCATAGAATTCCTGATGGTTCATTTTAAGACATATTTTCTGAATACGGGCTGTGTGTATTTCTCTGTGGCTTGAAAGTTTTGAATCATGGGAAAGTATTTTTATAAAACCTAGACTTTCTTTTGATCAAAAATAAATTCTATGATATGGATATGGAACCCTTAATGAATGTATTAACACTTGTACTGTATAGCATTTTTAGATAGCGGTAGGTTAGTGGTATTTACAATAGATTGTATACGGGTCAGTCACAAAACTCCTATGTGGTGTAACCCTAAAAACTTGGTACCAGATAGTTTAACTCACTTAAATAGTAAAAGAAAAAAAAACATGCTATTGTCTAGTTTTATATTATAGGTGGACTAAATATTTAATGACATTTCGTGTAATCATGTAAACAACATGATCACACAATGTATTTTTAAGAGACCTGAGAAATGCTTCTTAAAACTATATTTTAAAAAATATGTGACTTTCTCATCTTGCCAAATGTTATTTATCACTCACCCATATAATGGCGTTATTTGTGTGGGTGTTTACCTGTTTCGGGGGAAGATCTGTGTGGTTGACTGGAAGACAGCTGGTGTCTGAGGCAGGATCAGACTCCAAGTGACGCAGACTGGCCCTCTTCTTCTTGATGAGGTCAGCGTCCCTGTTATAGGAGAAGCCCAGTTTCTGGTGTGGCGGAGAAGAGGGAGAAGGGGCCCCTCTCCTGGTGGGGGACCCTGGCTCCATACCTCCCTCTTTTCTTTGCTCTCCCACCTCCTCATTCTGAAGTCTTCCCTTCCCCATCTCTCTATCCACCTTCTGTGGTAATTCGTTAAAGTCTAACGTGTTGGCTTTTAGCAGATTCCGCTTGTCCTCAAAGCCTGATGGTGACACGTAGGTCGAGTCTGTTGAGAAGGCTCCTATTGCCGTGCGAGGTGACGGGACAGGAGCCGAGGGCTGCAAAGGCCCTGTTGGCAAGCTGGACATAACTGCTCCTACTTCTGTCTTCCAACCCGGCTCCACCGTCTCTTGCTCTGTGCCTCTGGTGCCATTAGATTCGGTATTATCGCCAGCAGCAGACGGGACAGGGGAAGAGTTTCCCTGGCAGGGCTGCATGTCATTGAGCTCAGCGTAGAACTTATCCTGGCCTATGGAGGCATTTGTATCTGTTTCGAAGTCGCCCACCTTATAGGTGCTGCGACTGCTGTTGGCCTCGATCTGCACCACGTTGAGCTCCTCACCAGAGAAGTGGGCCCGGATCTGGTACAAGTAGGTCATTACTGTGAGCTTGTCAGGGATGGCCAACAGCACCATGTCGGATGGCTCCAGGAGACGGGAGATGCCCAGGCTCGCAAACACATCGTATGCCTGTTAACAAATAAAAATAAATAAATAAAAAGCCACTTTAGTAAACAAAATTTAAATAACAAATTCATGTAACACCACAGATTCACTGTTAAGTACCAAATAATGTTGGATAAAGGAAAGAATATGCAACATTACATCAAGTCTTGAGGGAGACGGAAGGGAGACAATAGTTGGCGAGATAGAAGAAATCTGGTGTCTTCTCCTGACATCAGTTGTATTCGGTGCTTGGTGCATTGCATGTATGATCCATGTGTGGATGTGCCCATGTGTGGTTGTGCGTGAGAGACACCTTTGGCATGACTGCTGACAGGTCACGTCAGGGATGGTTGTCCCTGATAAGAGACGCAGATACCCCAAGGCAGAGCGCTTAATCCCAGTGTGTGTGTGTGTGTGTGTGTGTGTGTGTGTGCGTGTGCGTGTGCGTGTGTGTGTGTAAGAATGTGCGTGTGTCCTTATCGCCCCCCTACATCAACCTGCCCACACTCTGTCACGCGTGTAATTGGTCTGATTAGAGTCTGATGAGAAAATACAGGTTTGATTATCAAGCGACACACAAAACCCAATCCCCATCACCAGATAGACTGAGACTGAGAGAGAGAAGGGATGAAAACCATTATCGCAGCCAATGACAGGTAAATAAATAGATTAACGGCGCACACACAGACACTACCTCCGCTCACACACGCACACACACCCATCTCTCTTAGGTATCACAGCTTGTATCTGGCCTGCTTGATAGTGTTGATCTAATTCCAACCTGTTGCAGCTCTCGTTTGTTTCACTGCCTCTGCAGATCTCCTCAGTCTATCAATCTCTCTTTTTCTCCACCTCCACGTCTGATCTCCAGACACTCTATTTTTTTTCACTTTTTTTAAAAAAAATAAAAACCTTTATTTTCCCCAGGGATTGTTTTGAAGAGCCTCTCTGCTCTGCTTAAATATAAGCCCCTTGTCTTCCTTCCAACTCTGCAATTTTATTTTACCCAGTTGGCCCACATGATTTGGAATTTTTTTAGTAGCAACTAATTTAAGGGTCATTTTGTTAACATTTATACTTTCCTATAATCAAAAAACAATTAAAATCTTGCTTTCTATAAAATGGGACCTTTGATGCTGAGTTGAGATACATGCAGAGGCATGATGAGATACATGCAGAGTCAGAGGCCCCTCAATGGTCAAATTTACTACAAGAAAAGATTTTCTTAGAGACCATTTTTTTATGAGCACCCAAAGTGTAAAATGTGTGTGCTATAGTAGAAAATTAATAGCACCTGCACTACTTATATCCACAACTCAATGCTGTGAAAATTAATGCTTTGCATCACTACACAATGAGTCACAAACAGGGCTGCAACAATTAGTGATTAGTTGATAAATATAAAATTAACCTCCAACTACTGATAATCAAGTAACCATCCTTTTGTGCAAGAATGCACAATGTGCATGATTCCAGCTTCTCAAATCTCATTATTTGGGGTTCCTCTTTTGTATATATATGACATTAAATAGTTGATGTCAGTGTGGGCTCTTTGAAATTTATGACTATGGTTTTTACAGATTTTTTTGCATTTCACTGATTAAATGATTTAATAATTAATCAAGAATATAATCAGCAGATTAAATGTTAATATATTAATCAGTAGTTGTAGCCTGATTCACTATCTTCTTCAAAATCAACTGACCATTCAAGTGATCACCATGTAGGCAAGAAGAGATTTCAGACACAGCTCAGGTCTTCCAGTAACAAACCCTGTAAATGTAGTTCACTTTATTTCCCCAATTGTATTTGCTGATCACAAGAACTGGAGACACAAGAACAGAAATAGAGAAATGGAGGATAAGAAAGTGGTGCATTTACTTGAGATTTTTCTCAATTTACAATCAATTATGACATCTTTTGTTAGGAGGAATCTTTTTTCACTCTCCCCTCTTTTGTCCCTTTCTCTTGATGGAAAGGGTAACAATGGGTGGAACATCTATACTTGCACAGGGAAAAGAGATATATGTGAGTGTGTGTATGTGTTTGCACCTGTAAAGACAAGGAAAGAACAAAGAGATGACGGCAGGGGAAAAAAAGAAAAGAGAGAACAGAGGTTTGAAACAGAGGCCTTTACAGCGAGCCTGTTTAAGTTCCCCCCCTCCTTCCCATGGCAGGGACAGAGTGTCAGGGAAAAAAGAAAGAGAAAAGAAAGAAAAAGAATATGGGGAATAAGAGGGCCTGATTGGGTTTCTAACACGTATTCAGGGGAGCAAAGTGTGCTTGTATTGTTCCCCTCTCGACCAGGGTAGCCTGTGAAAGAGAGCGACAACTTCGCTGCTCAATAGGGAGAGAATGAAAGAATGAGTGAGAGAAAAGAGCGAGACTAGGAGAAAGTGAGAGCTGTGCAAGGAGGAAGGAGGGAGGGAGGCTCTCAAACTGGGTTTTGTTTCAGGGTCGATGTTAGTCTTGACATCTGCTAGTCTTTTTGACCTCAGTGTCATGCTTTATTCTTTCTATATCTTCTAATTTGCTTCATGAGCATCGATGATATCATTCTGAGACACTGATGACCATTAAGTCAAGACCCTTTCTATTTGGATAGAATGTTTTCTGAGGTGGTAGCCGACAGCATTTGGAACTCAAGCCCCCAAAAAGTTAACCGAAAAAAGTTGTATCAATTAAAAGTGAAACTGTAACGGTTTAAGTTATTTTCATAAAATAATATATTGATTTTGCTACCACTGGTTATTGGTGTTGAGTAATTTTTATTTGTTATTTTAATTTAGTTATTTATTTTATCTATATTTTGTGCTATTTTATCTGTACATACACCTTGTAACAATGTTAAGTCTGCTGCTATACAAATAAAGATGATGGAAAAAAGAACAAGAAAATTGTTCTTTTGCCACCTAAAAAGTTATCTGTAATGAGGAGAACATCCCTGGTATCGCAGGGAAATAAATTAATGTGATCTTTTATGGGGTTTTAATTAGATTCTAATCGTGTTACTTCTTCATATATTATGTTTTATATGGTTTAGTAGTAATACAAAAACGTGTGAGCAATGCTAAAATTCTTTCATTCTCGCTTCTTAAATCTGAATATTTCTGTTTTATTTAGTTTTATGTTAGTAAACTTAATATCTTTAAGTTATTTTTGACCTGACCAATAGTTGTGGGCTATTGGTCAGGATGTAACGAGACGTTTTAGGTTGTATCTTTAGCTTTTTTATCCTGTGTGTGATATATAATAGACCAAACAACAGCTGTTAGTTGCAACCCTAATATATATTTATTTATTGTGTATACAGTTTAAAGTTACAGCAACAGTGCACATTAATAGACATTTCTACAAATGTGTCAGCTTAGCCATCTTGGCTAATTTTCAGCTGTAGACTGTGCAGGTGTGGTGACACATGAAATACTTTAAACAAGGACAATAAGATATAAAACCATAAAACAAGGCATGCTTCACCTTATTTAAATAAGTTACAGAGTATGGTCACACACACGATTGTCTTCTTACCATGAATTTAAATTCATTTTAAATTGATGATATGTGCCACAGTCTCTGATAAGTGTTGGCAGGTTATTCCATGTTGAGCTGCTTTCATTGAAAAAGATGACTGTCCAAAGGCAGTTCTCCTCATAGCTATTATCCAATCCTCTCTTGCCAGAGACAGTGTGTGTTTTCTGCTTTATAAACGACTAAGTGGAAGAGGATATAAATGATTAAAAACTATTCCAAGCAGATAATAATTTAACATTATCAAAATTGGTTGTATAAATAGAATAAGTAGATATAAGAAGACTTTTGTGGTAATGCATGATAGTAAAAACACTGTTTATCGCAATCAATGTGTTATTTTATGTTATATTGTAAACATTACCATATGATGATGTTATTTGTTATAAAAAAAAATCTCATAATAAATGATTATTTCATCTCTAATGCAGCAATGTTAATAACATTTATAAGGAGCCTCTCAAAGGACTTCTTCCGCTTTATAGCTCAACACTGATTAGAGCCACATTTTTGTCCCACAAGTATTTTGGAAAATATCTTTTCTTCCTCAATTTCCATCATCCAACTGACAAAAGCTTTAGTTCTGGACTAAATGTCATGATCGGCTGCCCCGGGCCACTGCTCCCTGCTCCCCCTCATCTCCCTCTCAGTGACTGACAGCTATCTATCATTGTCAATCAACTCCCCCTCCCCTCAGCCCAACCCCTCATGGCTGTGCTCAGGGCGCTTCAGCCTGCTGCTTGGTGCTACACTATCAGATGGCATGACAAATGACTTCTCCTTGGCCTCATTATACACACACACACACAACCCCCACTCCCCCAAAAACACAACTGAGAAAACAAGGTCCAAAAACGCAACATGCAAAATCCGCAAACAGAAGTGTGGATACATGAGACACTCATCCACAAACTAAGATATTCATTGATAATGGATAATTTCAAAGACTGTAAATCTCCTAAATATTCATTTGTCTCTTTTTTCTATCTACCCCCAATATTGATTGTCCTTATCTGTCATAATTCAGCACAGTCTGACCTCGAGATAGACAGTGAAAGGAGGAGGGGGCATGTCTACTGGCCATGAGAAGGAGAGACAGGTGCCATTTCTATACATTTTCTGCTGTCTATTCAATAAATATATTGAATATATTGAAATATATTGAATTGATATTCCAATAACTCATTATAATATGACCATACTTATAATATTATAACATCATGAACAGAACAGAAATCTATTTTCACTTCTCACTTCACAAAAAAAATCCTTTTTAAATGTTTTTTTTTTTTTTACTTCTGTTTCATTCATCTTTAAGATGCCACACTATGCTGGCCTTACCTCTGCCTGGTACAGTGTGAGAGGTTTCTCTTTTTCTTGCAGGCAATATCATGGACATCCCACCTTTCAACACTTTTAGGGTTCTACATGACACCATGTGACACATTACCCCTCTTTTCTTACAGCCACCTACAACACCAGCAGATGTAATCCATGTGCAACTATGATGCACTACTGAATACAGACTAACAACAAGCACACCGACAGCACCAATCAGTCCACCTTAAGATTTCATTACTCCATGAACTTAATCTAAGAATCCTAATTAAACAGACACAAATGGTTTAATTAATGAGAATCAGGTTGCTACCTTTGGGAACTGAAAATATTTAAACCCCTGACTTATGGTCCAAATTCTTTACTGATTCAGTTATCATATAACAGGAACTGTTAGGCCAATAAACACAAAGACAAAAAGACAAAGGCAAAATCTAATTGAACTATAAAGTGAGGAATTTCTGTCTATAATTGGGGTTGTATGTACTTGTACTTGCATGTACTAAATATGTCCAGAAGCAATTATCCTATACACACTTGTGAACATATTTCTTGGGATCCAACTGCAGTGTCAAATTTGGTGCAATTTGGACACATGACGTGTAATATTAATAAATTTTGAACAAAATGTCACAGTGAGTCAGAAATAAGTAGTTTTACACAGTGAGCTTCAAAAAGAGAAAGGTATGTGTAAAATTTTATGGACACTGTCAGACAAATGAACTTATTGATACCCCTGGAAAAGAAGACGTGTGACTTTCTTAATGTGGCTCAGTAAAATGACAAGAATTACATGAACTAGGAACACTATTCATGGGACTTTCCCTGGTCAGGCATATTCCCCACATTTCTTATATATCTATATATCCTCATTTTTGAGGGAAGGAGGTGACAGAGTGTGTCTCCTCTGTGAACTCCTGCAGCTTGCTTGGCTCCATGTACAACAGCAGTTCATGTAGATCTTTACACAAAGCTGGTCGCAGCATGCTGGGTACAGTGCTGCAACTATTCTCCAGCTATCACCTTCTACGGCATATTCCATAATATTACTTATATCTAACCAATTTCTTCAGGGCTACTTGAGCACCTGGAGGGGGGTGAGGGGCAGTTAACAGATATGGGATTGAGTTTCTCCCTCTCCCACCACTGTGGTTATTGTCAACAGGGTAGCATTCATGCCTAACAGGGCCACCAGAGGTTATCGCTGAGCCAGAGTGTGTATGAGAAGAGGAAATCAAGCTGCAGAAACCCGACGCATATCGTTCTGTGTAGCCCTCAGGGGCCAAAGAGGGGACAGGGCATCTGTGTGTCTGTGTGTAAAAAGGTGTGTATAGAAACAGGGTAAATGCACACCAGTGTACATTTGTGTGTTCTGCAAGTGTGCACAGAAAAATGTGCGCACAAAGAGCCAGAGGGACCGAAGGAAAATAGTGATGTGAACGAGTCTGCACCTCAAACTATGAATGTGCAGATATGATGACATAGGCCATATATACATAGAAAACAGATATGTGTGTGCATTTGATTTATGAAGAGAATGGGTTATTCAGTTGAGCTTTGGTTGTGTGTGCATGAGGAGAGCCTGCAGTCCTCAAACCAACATGGATTACAGTTGCTACACACCAATAAACACATCCATAACCACTCCTGCACACTCTTTTACACACATGTACAAACAAAACAGTCTACATTCTAATCAACACAAAACACACACATGCGTGCACACACACGCACGCACACGCTGTTCAATAAGCTCCCAGCAGGCTGCTGAGTTAAGATACCATCTCTCCTCTCCCAGGTGACTAAGTTATGCTTTAGACACATACAGCCATGTCTACACATCACAGCAGGGGGGACGTCTCATAAAAACCATCATTATAACATTCTGGATGTAGTGCATATGTGTAACTGTGAGTACAAACCACACACACACACACACACACACACACACACACACACACACACACACACACACACACACACACACACACACACACACACACACACACACACACACACACACACACACACACACACACACACACACACACACACACACACACACACACACACACACACACACACAATATCCAGGGATTAATGGCAGATCTGTAAATAAGGCCAAATGGAGATGTGGATGGGAGGGAGCTAAGTGGTGTGAAGGGCCCAGCGGTGGCTGCCTCTTACCTTTTTGTTGTTTTCTTTAATATCCTGAGGATTGAGCGACTTGTAGTCACTGGAAGAACAGTGGGGAGGGTCGGAGAGGAGGCAGGTGAAGAAAAAAAAAAGTGAGAGAGAGAAAATGGGAGACAGAGAGAGATAGCAGAGAAAGAAGTGTGTATAAATATGCATCACATGTAATGGCATTAGAAATGTAACATGCAATTTCATAGCAGTGCAATCAACAGAACTAATAGAGTGGAAAATATGTAAAAATAACACACACAGGAATGCCATTGAACACACACACGCATGCACGTGTGCACACACACACACACACACACACACAAGGGCACACACACATATTTGATAAATTATCTTCCTTCAGATTTTTCCTTTGTTGGGACACTAAATATTTACAGAATTTAAGGAATATTTAAGGAATCACATACACACAATTACACAGCACACACAAGAACAATGAGATTAGCATTTGTGGCTAACATGCAATTATGATTAAAATATGAGTGACAAGATTGTGTCTTCATGCATAGGTGTGAGCAAATATGATGCAAAGGTACCAAATCATCTAATTTAAACATACAAGGCCTAAAAGTTGTAATTAAGTTGTTAACAGTCTAGGTTCAATTTAATAATTTGGCTTGCTGGTTATAATTGGAGCCCTTTTCTTAGCCCTCAACAGTCTCTCAGTGTGTGTTAATCTCATACATTGTATCGGGTCTGAAGTGGTGCAGCAGGGCACAGAAGGCCAGCCCATTCCTCCAGGAGGTGGTGAAGTTGGTGATCTTCACCCCGCGGTAGTTCTTGGTGACCTCACGGCACCAGGCCAGAAGAGACTGGCTAGCGTTGGGCTTCCCTCCCAGAACCGGGCTCGGGACAGGGCTGGGCTGCAGGACACACGCGGAACAGGAAGTAGCGGGAATGGAAGAAGAAAGAGAGTTGAGTCAGTGAATGTATTTGTTTTGAAAAATTAGGCAATATATGATATCTACAATACTGTATATTGTGCATAGCTGTTCATAGATTGTGAAAATATCAATGATAGATGACTTTGGAAAGGTATATCACTTTCTCAGGCAAGTTAACAAAAAAAGAGTGTTTTTAAAATCTTTAAGTTGTTTTTTAGAATATTGCACCTATTCTCAAAATCCTTTAAATTTTTTTGCGATTAGGATTTTCTGAATTATATTCCGGTAAGTGAAAACAATGCCACCCTACTCCACTTCTGTTATTTATCAAAAAGAAAAAAAAGGTTATAATTAGCGACTTCTCCCATCCAAATAGCTTTTCACTATGTGTTAGCATACAGACATTATGAGCCCACACATGCATGTACGCGCACACATGCACACACATGCACACACACCATAATGAAGGGTCATTCACAAAGCAGCATATGACCATGGCTAATGTAAACATCTTATTAATTAGCTCCGCCTTTGAAGTCTTATCTGGGTTGAAAGCGTTCACTATTAGCAGCCTATTCCTCTCCCCAACTCCAAATCCCACAAATCCTTGGTGGTATGAAGACACTGGGCCTCCGCTGACAGCCAGCAGAACCAATGCTATTCTGATTATTCCGCTGGCTATTCACTAATCTGTTTATGGAGGAACAGATATGGGGTAATTCTCTCTGATCATTTTTGGAATGTTTGGTTAGAATTGTAAAAAATGTCACTGAGATTTGATTTTATGCATTGAAGGGCAGTGAACAAAATGACTGTAAAATGCTTCCAAAAATATATATTACTATTGTATACTAGACAATGGCATTAACATATTACAATGTATAAGCAAGCTTCATTGAACTTTTCATATTTGACCTTTAAAAGGCTTAAAAAACTACACAATATATGACATATTTAATTCCTGAAATTAAAAAACTTAAGAAGATAAAATAGTTTTGTTGAATAAAGTCTTTATAAGATGCATCGGCTTTACAGAACCACATTTAAGAATTAATATGACTCTAGTCCTATAGTTAGTCTCCCATGTCCAGTATCTGCAATATGCAAATTTAACAATGACTGTAGTCCCATTTGTACAAGATGGTTCAAATAAAGGTCAAAGTCAAACCTTTAGTAGTAGTGAACATTGAATGAAAGAGATGTTAGTTTTACACAAATTGATAATGACCACCATTAACCAGTTAACCCAGTTTTAAAACACACAGTCAGGGCCTAGAGAAAAGACAGCTCACCACAATGTGACTCACTGAGCCTCAGTTCTGTAACAAGGTTAGTGGTGGCCAACTAACCCCCTCTGTTGATCTCTTTCTGCTACTGCAAGGACAAGAACTGGTGAGACTTCAGAACATTTATTCCCCAAATTTTAGCAAAATAGAGCCCATGTCCATGTACAACTTTCTTTTGTAGGAGCATACAATAAACAAAAAGAGAGAATTGGTTACATTTGACAATTATATATAAATAATAATAATACAAAATTAAAAAATATATATATGAAGGACAATAGTTTGAGGACATCACCCAAAAGGGAGAGATGTGCGTACAACTAGATACCCTATTTGTCTAAAAACCTGTCCAGAGCAATTTTAATATATATATATATATATATATATATATATATATATATATATATATATATATATATATATATATATATTTGCATTTTAGCCCTATAGATATGTGGCTGTCCTCGCTGTTGATAGATTTTAAGACACCAACATTTTAATTGTTTGTACTGTCAACAGGCATATAGGAAACACAACAGCAGCAGTAGTCTTAGAGAACCTGGATGACTCTCGCTCTTGAATTGTAGTAGTTTAACCTATGACCATGAGCCTGGAGCCTGCTGAGATGCCACAAGGGCCAAGATGAAAGAGACTGGAGGCCATCTCTAATAGCAACTCCTAACCTTTGTATCAACCAGTGTGTGTGCTTGTGTGAGTCATGCAGGCCCCTACGGCAGTCTCAGTACAAGGAGATGGTAGCGGGAGCCTGAGGGGCGGACACTTGACATTTCCGGCTCATCTTTAAAAGAGGGCCTTAACCTTTCCCCACAGCTTCTCCAGACATGTTTTAGGTGGCCTCAACAATGCCTGCGTGCCGCCCAAACAAATGGATAGGGAAAAAAGATAGAGAAGAAAAGGGAAAATATTGTATAAAAAGTAGGAAATCCCAAACTGATTACAACATGGAGTGAGAAGGAGAGTTCAAGATAAACACAGAACTGAATTGTCTTTTTAACCTTATCAAGTCATCTAACATAAATAGATCACTACCAACCCTAACATAATGTCGCAATTCAGACTAAAATACTATAAACTAATTGTTGGCTGACTGGACTAAACTTGTTTCTTGACTTGTCTCCTGCTTTAGCCACCGGTTTTGTGTGTGCATCAGTACAAGTGTGTGTGTGTGTGTGTGTGTGTGTTTGCTGACTTTCAGTGTGGTCTTCCTCCAGGCCTTCCTATTCTGCTTTTTCAAGTGACGGTTGAAAGTAGCTGTCTAATTTGAGCGCTCTAATTACCTGGGATTAGACACCAGGTGCTATTAAAGCAATTAGACACACAGCACACTCCAGTGCCGCAGACCCTGTACCCTAGCCGGCGGAAAACACACAAATACACACACACATACACATATCTGGAGAAAACAAAACATACATTAGCCAGCGGGACAGGCTCTTATATGCACACCCAAACACCAATACATATACAAGTGTCTGAGCCAAATAAACAGTTGCACTTAAAAAGTAAAAGTAAAAAAGAAAAAAAAAAACTGACCAGCTTAGGTGTTTTAAAAACCTGTTTAACCAAATGAATATCTCATTCTAAAGATGCTTCTGAGACTCGGCATTGTTTTCTGCATTCCTGACAAACCAGATTTTAGCAGTGATATAGTATTCATCCAACTTGGCAATGACCTCATGTTCATAACAACCAGAAACTTTGTCATTTTCTCAATCGCCAGCCCAGACCGTTTCATTACACTCCTTGCTGATAAAGGTCTATAAAAGCATCTACATGCTCAAGCTTTCATATCCATCAAATATGGAACAAATGCCATATCTTCTTTTACAGTAACCAACCTAAAGACATAAACGCAGGAGTGAAATTTTCATGAGGAGGAGAAATACATCCTGACTTATCAACATTTTGCTGTCTTGCCTGAAGGAAGGTGTGCACATGTATATAATGTGTGTGTGTGTGTTTGTCTTTTATCTCTGTGTGAATGTCACTGGATGTGTGTGTATGTGTACGTGCAACACTGACACAGCCATGTAGCTAGGCCCAGCTCGAAGGGTAGGATTAGTGGAGAGCATTGCCTCGGCCCACAAACATTCCATATTAAAAAATGAAAAGGCAACCTTCATTACTATCAGTGGCACATAACCTCCCCTCTTCCTCCTCCGCTGCTACTATTATACACAGCCCTAACAGCCTGGGCGAAAAATACAAGCCACTGACAAGAGATTCCATTATTCCTGATGCCTCAGTGTCAAACAACATACATCCGATGGGGCAAAAAAAAGAAGAAAATGGAAGGAGGGGAAAAGGAATGAGAGAGAGAGAGAGGAGAGAGAGGAGAGAGAGAGAGAGAGAGGAGAGAGAGAGAGGAGAGAGAGAGAGAGAGAGAGAGAGAGAGAGAGAGAGAGAGAGAGAGGAGAGAGAGAGAGAGAGAGAGATGGGGGGTTAAGCTCACTACAATGCCTGAATGAAGAAGAAGAAGAAACCTGGAATGGAAGCATTCAGTTTCCCGTTGGTGCAAGTGTCAGAGGGAGATTTTTGGTGCCAGCAATGAAGTTTTGGGAGGGTGGGATTTGATTTGAGATGTGGAATTATAAGTAAATGGGTGAAGCATGATATGTAAAATTTGAAAATTGTCACAGGTAGAATATTTGGTCTTAAGCACAAGAACAATTCTATAGCAAGACTTGAAATAACTGCTTTTAGATCTGGGCAATTTTCTACTATGTTCTGCATTATTTTCTCAATATGAACAAAAGTGATCTAAAATAGCTTTTAGAAAATCTATAACTGCCACTTAATGAGTTCATCAGTTCTATACACACTTTTGCTTTACCAACATTATGAATGGCTAAATGTAAAATACTAGATTCAATTTGAAAATCATTGTATTGGATCATAATACTGTTAATTAAATTAATGATTTTGTAACAAAACCTTGCTTGATAGTTTTTTCTTAAAAAAAAAAAAAGGCGTTTACATGATTATTACCAGAAAGTCTGTTCAGGCTGATTATGGACAACTGACGAGTTAGAGACAACAAATTGAATAACACTACACTGAAATTAAATTGCCAAATGCAAACAAAGTTGCTTAGTATTATGCACAACTGAATGATATGAAGTGTATGGCTGCCATTAAAACTGGCCCTTTCAGAGTCATAAAAAAGATACAAGTCAAACACTTTAAGTGGCAGCTTTGTTTCTCACTCCGAGGCATGACGCTTCAATGGAAACTTAACTGCCTCAACCCAATGATATAAACCCACGACTCTGTGGAGAGAAAAGAGCTTCCATGTCTTTCCAATCTCACTTTCATGGCTTCAAAGCAGTGTCAGGGAGTGTCAGATTTGAGGAGGTGTTGAATCTCATACTCTTTAAAACTTGTAATCCGCTCAGGGAGCTACGGCAACAAAAAAAAAAAAAAAGAAAAATCCATAGACACACACATACAGTGAAGCATCCATGAACACATGACTCACTCCATATTACAATAGTCTACAGTAGGAAACCACAAATTCTATACATGTGTACACACTCAGACTGTAATGCACCGATACTGAACAGCAGGCACATGAACACATACTGAACTGAATGTACATACACATACAGGACAAGCAAAAAAAAAACAAAAAACATACTGTATAGTTAAACTTGGTTTAGAAAAAGTAGGTAAACAAATAGTAATGCTACTCTTATACCAGATGTAACCACACACTTGAAAAGTCATTAATTAATTTACATTATTACCTGCTCACATTTAAGAGGATAAGGTTTTGTGCACTTAAGTGGCCTGTCCATCCTGCTACTGAAAAGCTATCATCTGATTGGCTGGGCTCCAACTACCAATATTATTTAATTGCAACTTCAATCAAAACAAGCAATTTGTTTAATCTGGGTTTTGTATGTCTGACGTCCTCTCTATTTTCCTCTCCTCCCGTTTGTCCGTGCGTCATCTTACCCATGAAATTGTGCTTTGGATTTCAAACGATGCCTGCATGAGAGCAGAGGGGAGGGCGCAAAGTCCAATCAAAAGTTCAATTATGTAAATGGAGATGTGGAGTGGATGGAACAATGGGGAAAGGGGGGGGGGGCAAATGGCTGGAAGAGGAGGGAGAATGTAGCGTGAAAAATAATACACATTAACATACAAAGGAAATATCGCATTACTGTTGTAATCACATCGAAGAGGCGCTCCTTCCGAAGAGAGCCGTGAGAGAAAATGTGTGCATGTATGTGTGACTGTGCATGTAGACACTGTTTAGTTAAGTCAGGCTTTGTGTGTGAGCAGGCAGAGAGAGAGAGAATGACAACCCTTTACACCTGAGAGCACATAGGGAGGTTAAATATGACGAACTGAGCTGTACCTGCTACTCTTTAGCAAAGGCACTTGGCTGCTACGCTACCCAGCCAGACAATTCTTAACAAGCATTTATTCTGTGGCTTTGTGTAATACGACAAAGTAGGAAAATATGTAAATAAAAAAAATCACGGTGGTGATGGGGGGGGGGTTGCTAATGTAAGTGATTCGCTTAGAAGCAGATATACTCCCCATCTAGCAGTGAACCTGCAGGCCAAGACAGAGGGCCTTTCGGCAGTTGGCTGTCGAGATGTAAAATGCAAAAATCAGGAAAAAAGCGGTTTGCTTTTCCAGGACCATTTCGCTTCCAAAGCCTATTCTGCTCCAAAGGCATAACCATGCAAAGCAGCTAAAAAAAGACTGAACAGGAGAGGACAGACAAGGCATTGAAATTGAAATAAAAACCATTCACTGAAAAATAAAAAAAAATACATCATGAAATAACAGAGTTTGGAGGAGGCAGCAGACAAAGGAGTGACTCTGCCAGCTCGCAGTGTGCCCACCCGCCCGCTTGCTCGTCGAACGTGTAACACAGGGGCATAATGCGGTGTAAGCGTTGGCTTTAGCTTGTCATGGAAACAGCAGTAGCATTACCCACACTCACGCCTCTGCAAATTAGCTTTGGCTGGGGAAGAGAAAACGCAGGGTGGGTAGGTTTGGGAATGAGTGTGTGTGTGTGTGTGTCCATGTGTGCAGGAAGGGAGGATGAGGGTGGTGGGGGGGTCAATGGTATGGAAGCTGGGATCCAGTTAGGGGCAAAACAAGGCGGCAACATGCTGTACCAGATAGTACTCTCACAGTGCATCTCCCGCTTTTTCCTGCTGCATGGGTTACACAGATCAGCAGGATCGTTCCCACCGACACCTCACAACATGAGGCACCAACCCTGCTTTTAGGAGGTTCGCCAGTTTGGAGTGGGAGTTCAACAACTGTTTTGTCTCCTTTTGAACTGTCTTTTTTTTATAATACCATTAGGTCATTGCTGTTGTTTCAAACTCTTCTTTAACTGCATTCACTATAGCCTGAACTCATGTGCTGTCTTTGTTCCATCTCAGTTGTTGCAATGCTCTTCAGTGCTGTCATGAGGTTCAATTAATACTTCAGATTTCTAACACTGGCAGACAGCTCTACAACATATTTGTCACCAACTATGTTCAAAGGAGCCTAACTAAAATTTCAGCGCTAAGATTCTTTAGTCATTACTAGACTAACTAAAGTAATGTTTACTTGCCATGCATATGAACTTTGCTTGAGGTTACGCACCATTGAGTATGCACCTTTTATAGTTTCATCTTTTAAACCAGGATTTCAAAGAAGCAATTAAATAATCCAAAAAGCATCCTTAGCTTCTCTGCTCTTCCTGTTCTCTTTCTCTTTTCCCCACCTCATCCTTTTCAGACAAATGAGCTTTGGAAGAAGGAAGAGAAGGAGGGAGAAGCATGAAGGGAGGGTTCTCATAAATCTATACCGCATTAATCTCCTTTAACTGCCATCTTCAACAAACAAATTAGTGGTGCAATGGATTCAGAGATCAGCTGTGCCGATAACGCTGCCATTTATCAATTAATCTAAGCCTGGGCAGGGAAAACTCATTAAGGAGGCCACTTTAGGAATTATGTTCTGCAGGTAAAGCGGCTGACTGTGTGTGTGTTGTTGGGGGGGGGGGGGGGGGGGGGGGGGGGGGGGTCTTGACACAGCAGTTGCACACACCCCCAATACTACAGACTGCCATTGTCCAGCACAGCGTGGGTTCCAGAGTGATGAGAGGGGTGATAGCACAGCCAATTAAAATGAACATAATTACAAAGTCACCCCTTTGACTCCTGATCAGAATACACATGCATCAACACACACTTTGGAGTAGCAGAGTGTGGTGGGAAAAAATGCTACATAGGCAGAGAAAAAGGGGGAGTATGATAACAAGAGCTTCCAGAAAGAGTGTGGTATCAATAAAGAAGAAAACAACATTACTGATACTTCAAGTAGGTTCCAACACTAAGAAAAGGACACCCTGGTACTCCTATTGTCATTAGCACATATGCTTTTGATACATTGAGGGTGGAACTGAATGAATCTCAACCATTTAGTATGTTAAAATGCTAACCTTAGTGTGCATTTGGCTACTGCTGTATTTTGTCAGGCATCAATTTGATGGACAAGGAGGACAAATCTCACCTGTAGATAATGTTAAATGAAAGTTTGGGTATCAAAGACATTAGAATTCATTCTTTTTAATGGCTATTAATAAATTGATCTTGCAGTCATCTCTATTTTTCTCTGTGAACAAGTGTTGGTGGCGAACAGGTGACCAACAGAATAACCAACTGGTGGATAACATTCCTATTCCTACAACCATGCCACCAGCTATAAATACTCCCCCATTTTAAACACAGTCAGCCCACAGAGAAATGCATGCAGCCAATATTCAGAGATTGTGCCTTTATACTAGTTGTCAGGATTTCCATTAAGTTGTAATGTCACAACTATACAGTCAATGGCCAACAACCATTCAAATCAGCCAATTACAGAAGACACATTAATATTAATAGAACATAAGATGTAAGACTATATTGAGATGATTTCAGTTCTTAAATTTTCACATATTTTATTAGGAATACCAAAGCTTCCAATAAGCCTAGAAAAATGTAAAATATAGGCCTTTTAAGCAGAAAAGTATTCACTTCCAAGTAGCAAACCTACATTAGCTACTAACAGGGATGTTATAAAGAGGCAATTAAAGCCCTATCATTTCTACACTTGCACTCTTTTTCTTCAAACAAAGACACAAAACTGCACGTGTGTGCACACAGTCGGACAAATTTAAAAATACAATTTGAAAGAAAAATCTCTCAGACTAATTCATAAGGTCCCTTTTTAAATTATGGAGAACGGTGGGTTTAATTCAATTAAAATGTAGTGGGGGCCACTTCACGATGACAAGAGTAGGGTATAGCCTGCCCAAGTGAGTGTGAGTCTCAAGAATGTGTGTGGGGTCTTAGACATTCTGGGGGTCCAAGGAGTTTTCAAGTGAATGGACTTCTATCTCCTCATCCGACACCCCCTTAAACGTCACCCCAAAACCATGGATCCTTCTGGGTTTAGGCCCACACACACCTGGAGGACTGGGGCAGATTAAGACCAGATTAAGATAAAGTTACCCCTTCTTCGGCCGCTATGTCATTCAAACCCATGGCCTCTATGGCCACTGGATAGAGGGACACACAAGACAAAAAGGTTTGGTTCATTCACATATACACACACACGTGCACAAAGGACTTTCTGGTCATCCTCATAAGCCCTATTAGTCTGCTATAGAGCCTCTCATAGCAGACATCAATCATGGAGGGATTAGTCAATTCCCTCTCTAAATGAGTGGCGAGGGAAACTTCCCTTCAACTCTAAAGCAGGTCTCTCTTTCAGAGATTACACAGCGATTTGTTTTCATTTTGTTCCATCTTCATCGTTTTCTGTTTGACTTGCTTTTCATTTCTCTCCCTCTTGCACTGCGTCTCCCTCATTCTCTCCTGCTTGCAGCTTGTGAGGTAATCCTTGGCAGATAAAACTAAGGAGGACTTACCAAAGGCAGATTACAAGCAGCGCTTTGCGGAAGGCCCTTTTACACCAGTCGGCGCGGGTATTGAAGAGAGTGAGCACTTCGCAGTACTTAACTTGTGAACTCGACATGCACCCAACAGAGGAAGAGGTGGAAAAATGATAGCCACATTACAGTAACTGGATCAAAATATATACCTCACAACACACATGAGAATGCACATTAGCGCACACAACACACAAATGCTCTTATTTTCCATGGCACATTGTGTAAAACTGAGTTTGAAATGGTCATTGAATAAATATTAACATTAGGTTTTTATTTAAAAGGCCCCTAATAGTTCAGACTTCAGCATTATGTATAAATTAATTTCCTGTACTACAAGTAGTTATACAACGTAAACTAAAATATTACCTTACTTTTTTCAGCTAAACTAAAAGATGGGATTGTTCATTAGTCTGCCCAACTTGATGACAGCGATGCCCTGCAGCATGAAACGACAACAGGGAGCCTGCTGATTGGACCTAGACTGAAGAAACTGGGTCTCCTCTCTCCCACAAGATCCAATAACAGACCACTCAAGAGACTGCAAATAAGAGTTGGGGAGGGGTCCACGCTGGGAAAAGGCAGACATTGAGAGGTACTGACTTAGCCTTACTTCTCTCAAGGATTATTCTCCTAATATTACACAGCTTATAGAAAGGCCAATGTGGCCAAGGGAAGCCAGTGAGGCTTCAAATGGGCCGTTATGACTGTTGTCCTGCTAATAACAGCATCTATACATATCACACTGGACTTACAGGTATTTAGACATATCTGAATTGCTTTTCTTTATGTAAAAGAAATATTATCACAAGCAACAAATACCGAGGCTCACACTAAGGGCAATCATGTGTTGACAAAAGTATAGTATAGTAAAGTATTCATCTATTCTGCATCTTTTTCTGCATTGGTGAAAATCAAGAAATTGCCCTAACACAGGAAACATATTTTAACATTTTAAAGAGACATAATAAGATAATAACAATAAGAAGAAGAATATTAATAAATATAAAGTTTTTTATGAAATCTACTTTTTAAAAGTTTTCAGCCATGAGCCTTAGTTTCTTTCTCCTACATCTTTATTAAAGGTAAGCTAAACTTATCAGAGAAGATGGAATAACTTTGGATTGGACCTGGATAAAATGATAACAAGATGAGACCTTGGAGAGGGCAGAGATCAGAAGACAAGAGATGACTGTCCTTGTCTCTTGGGCTCCCCTTTGTCCTCTAAAAACATCCCTCAGTTGTCACGGCAACCTCAGCAACACTTCACAGCGTGGATGTGGTCCTCTCTTGCCGCGGACCCCGGTGAAAGCTAATTAAGAAATATCGCAGCCTTCTGCGAACTCAATTAAATAATGTTAATTTATTCTAATTTCAATTTGGTGGTAGCCTGAACTGAAGGGGGGGCCATGGAAACAAAGTCTGGGAGAGGAAGGAGAGCTCTGGCCTCTGTCTCCCCCTGGCACAGGAGCTATCACAACCTCCAAAACTATTTAATTTGAACCCTTTGATTAACAGAAGTAATCACACAAGCCCTTCAACTGAAGGGGAGAAAGAAAACATACCTTTGGTGTTGGTTTTCTCTCTCATCTGTTTCAAGATTGTGTGTGTGCGTGAGTGTATGTGAAGACAAAAGAGATAGAGAGAAAAGTGGTAAAGACACCATGTTACACTGTGGTTGAGACTATATATATATATATATATATATATATATTTTTTTTTTTACCTTTTTTTTAACCAGTTTTTACTATGAAAAGCTCAGGAATTTAGGTGATTTTAACAAACAGTAAAGACATTGAAAAAGGAATCTTACAAAAACCCATTAGCCAAGACATTGCTAATCCTAAAATAAATTTAGTCAATTTGCCATAACCTCTATTTTATCAAGCTAATGACACTTCTAGGATGTATATACATATATCGTTAGGCCAACTAAATTTTAAGGTGAAGAAGCCTTACTCTTCTCAGATTCTTTTTGTAAATATTAAGTTAATATGAAAGTTCTTTGCTCAAACTTTTGCTCACAGATATATGTCAGCTTACAACTTTTCTTTATATGAAAATAAGGCAAATAATTCATGAAGCAGAACCTTGATGAAAATCTTAAGATCAGAGCATCTAAGTGTAGAGCAGTTTGACTACGGAATAGAGATGGAGATGAAACTGAAGGAGGAACAGGGGATAACTGAAGTACTGGGAGAGGTGAAATCAGCCCCAGAGAAAAGAGATGGACTGAATCAGACCAGACAGAGCTCACAACCCGCCCAACAGGAACTCCCTCTGTTCATTTAAATTAATCCCACAGACATTTCCATCCTTCCAGCTCCTTCACAGCTAAACTTAAACCTGACGCCTTCAAGGATCTATATCTCACACAGGACAACGCACACATACACACATATCGGCATGGGAGCCATGAAGCATCTAATGAGGGTGTGAAGTGATACTTTCACTCACTTGGAGAAAGATCTCACTTAACTCACAAAAATTAAAAGTAGCATGTTTGTGAAGTCAAAATTGTATTTAAGGTAAAGCCATATATTACATATATAGAAACCCTATGGCCACACACACACACACACACACACACACACACACACACACACACACACACACACACACACACACACACACACACACACACACACACACACACACACACACACACACACACACACACACACACACACACACACACACACACACACACACACACACACACACACACACACAGGGGACAGGAGAGAGGAGATGGACACTCCAGTGTCTCTTGATATGGCATCGATATCTCTGGTCTTCCTTCGTATTCTATGTACTAGAATGGCTGCTGAAGCCCGAAGAATAAAATACCTCAGAAAATGTACTCTATTATAATTGTGTGGTTAAAACCATATAGGGAACACAGTGCTATGTGTTTAACAAATGCATTTGGGCGGTTCAGTATTCACATCTTACCCTGTCCATAATTTGCTAGTACTGAACGTGTGCACCGTTGGCAAAACTCCAGAGCTTCGAGCTTGTTAGGCTTAATGTAAATCCAATCCATATGTGTAATACCTGTGTATAGCGTAAGTGGACACACACCATATGTCCTGTAGATGTCCTGATTTTTCACAAGCTGGCATTGAAGTGGGAGGGGGGGCTTAATGCAATGACATGGAGGATACAGTTACATCTAAGACAAACTGTAATGCTCTGTTACCCCTGAATTCAAACATTCTGTGAAGGGGAGTGACATCAAGGTAGGGTATATAATGAATAGATACTGTCTTTTCTTCTCTTTAGCTGCTCTCGTTGTTGTACCTTTAATGCTTTGGGTTGTATTCTATTATTTCAAATCCTATACTTTAAATAATATTATTTGATCACACCGACCTTTACTTGTGTCACTTTTTTGGTTGTAACTTTGTTCGTTGAACCGCTGCACTTCTGTTACAACTGCACTGACACAATGTGTAAAATGTAAATGTGATACAAGATGTGCTAATCTCCTTTGGTTTGCAAAGACATGATTTCATTCATCAAAACACATATGAGACGTCGCATATCCTTCAGGGCAGGTTGTAAATGTATAACCGAGCATGGTGGCTTTCAATATATCAATTTCTATTCACATTCTGAGATTAGACTAGTTGTCTGTGTGCGTGTTTATCTTGGTCCTACACACCTAAAAGAACAAAGAACAGTTGGTAGAAATACATATAAATGAGGAATACACACCTTGAAACCTATCGTATGCAAGAGGTAGAGGTTAGCCGTGTTTTGCGGGAAGGTTACAACTGCCCCAGCACATATTCGCTGAACTGAGCCTTGGGCATGAAAACTATAAGAGAAGATACATACATTCGCATGCAAGCACAAGCACACATCTACACTCCATACACGTTCATAGTGTGATGATGCGTTGGTTTCGTCTTGGCCTCTCATAGTGGGAATGTCTCCTCTTAATCCTCTCTGACTTCATACATTCAAAGGTCATCTTACAGCCTACACATGGCTGTGGCGTGCGCGGATGTGTGTGTGTGTGTGTGTATGCCATAGTGTGTGAATAAGAAAAAGAAACCTATTCACACTAGCTGTATATGTCAACAAGCCTTGTAGGCCTATCCTTGTTTACCGTGAACATCCTATCTCTCTCTCTACTATTCCCTGGCCATCTTCCTTCACTTCCACCTTCTTTTCTACTTCCCTCTACCCTTCCCTATCTTCCACCTATTCTCCTTCACTGAACGCCCCCCCAATCCTCGCCCGCAATTCATTCTTTGCATCTCTCCCTCCCTCCACCCCTCCACCACTAGCTCCAGAGGCAGGGGCATCTCTTGGCGAAGTGTGGCCCACCACAGGCCACTGGCTTTGGGTAATTAAAGTGGTTTAGGCCCCCTCACCCACGGTCACAGGCAACTGCAGCTGGGTGATAAAGGCACTGTGCCATAATTACATGGACGGCCAGCATCACCGCCCAGCTACACTAAAACAGTCAGCTAGCCAGCTGCATGGGGAGGAGGGACCTGTGTGTGTGTGTGTATGTGTAACTGTACAGAGTGTGTTTGCATGTGTGTGCACAGGGGGTCAACACCCCCTTGTGATCGCTCTGCTGTAGTTAAGCCCCCTGTGTTTAAGCCCCACACAGGCCCATTGAGCCCCCCCCCCCCACACACACACACACACACACACCGCACCCCCAGCCAATCATTCCCCACCAATGGTCTGACTCCTACTGTGAGTGTGTGTGACCATCAGCCATTTAATTAGACCCAGTCATGATTTACCTAATTTAAATAAATAAATAAACATATGAAAACACCCCAATAAACAAATACCTATATTCAAATGAGAAGCTAGGGAGTTTCATGAGCATGAAGAATAGGACAGAAGATGGGATCGTGCAGGCGGAAAGAAAGCTAATGTAAAGACCACTGGATGTGGACACATGTGGAAACACACACACACACACACACACACACACACACACACACACACACACACACACACACACACACACACACACACACACACACACACACACACACACACACACACACACACACACACACACACACACACACACACACACACACACACACACACACACACACACACACACACACACACACACACACACACACACACAAAATGCTTCAAGTCACTTACTTATAATAACATAATGCTGCAATGAATGAGCCAGAATGAAGAAGAGCAAGTAGACTATTAGATGTGGAATTGTAGGATTTTAGGGTTTATGTTGAAGCACCACCACCTTATTACTATTTAAACTTTTCACATCCGACTCTTCACACAGCTTTGCAGTAACTACCATTTATTGTATTCAAAACTAACTGAAATTCCATTCAAAGATAAAAAGTATACATCCTTTATTGTATGTCTATTGAAATACTGCTGAAAAACAGAATACTGTGAATTTGCTGATCCGATCTAAGCAGCAACAGGTCAGTGATACAATATTATTTATGCTGTATTTAAAGACATTAAAACTATTACTGCCCCAGATCAAGCCTTACATCTATTGTATCAAACCTCAATATGTACATGTATGTACGCATAGACCAGAGTATTGAAAGCGTTCATGTATGGAAGCTCATCATTTGCTTGCCAAGATGTAAATCTGCATATGTAAAACACTGAATACCGAAACAACCCGTTTCATTGGCAGCTCATTGCTACAAGGCCCTGCCATGTCTTTTTGTGGCAGGTTACCTTTGAAACTTTTTTTAAAAAATAAAATATTCTTAGAGGAATTGTGTTTTCTTTTTCTCCATTTTTCCCACAAGGCATTAAGTGCTGGGCTAAAATACATCACTAGAATTACATTTGAAACCTAGAAAATGTAGGATTTAATTTGTTGACAAAGGCTTTATTTTGTAAAATTCCCTCAATTCCATGACTGGTGAAAAATATCAAACTCAAACTGTGGAGAAAAATCTAAACTCCAGGATACTCTGGCAAGTTATTACATTCATCACTTCAGTCGTTTTGTTATACCACGAGTCTATGTGCCTGTTGCAATGATAAATCAGGTTTATTACATTCAAGTGAAGCCTGTTTACCTTGGGGGAGGATGAGGCCAGCTCTCTCCCAATCAATGTTGCCACTGGGCTGGGCCCGGCTGGCTGAGTTTTTTCCCTGTCTGGGCCAGAGCTGGTTTTGGGAACTGGCGGACTGGGGCCGAGGCCAGGGCTGGAACTTGGGGGCGGGGGAGCCCTCCTTTTCTGGTTGCTGCCCACATCCGGGGAGGGGCCGCCAGCGGGGGTCTGTGTGGGGCTTGATGTCCTTGGCTCATAGAACGGGTTGGATCTGAGAATGGAGGGAAGGGGAAGACGACAAAAGAGAGAGAGAGAGAAGACAGAAATTTGATTTCATGCAATTTTTCTTTTAAATTCAAGTCATAATCATCTACAAAAATAGAGGGGTGTGACAATAACGTGTATGTCGTTTGGCCTCAAGAAAATCCCACCAGTGTTTGGTACCAGTAAAAGCCATCAAACAAACTGTCTACACCTACAAAAAATGCAAAAACACTGCAAAGAGTGAAGATTCATAGAAAATATAATACATACAAAAACAATGAAATACATAAAATACATGAGAAGGCATTATATTAGGATGCACCAAAATGAAAATTTGTGGCCGAAGCCAATCAGTATAAAAATGCTTGGTCAAATATATAATGCAGTTATGTTTTTCACTTTTTTTGAATACTGCATAAATAGTCTGTAATCAATTTTAGACAAATTTTTAAAAGAAAAATCTTCAGTAAGCACAAATCTGAGACAGGCAAACACACCAAAAATGGCAAAACGCTGCTAACATAAAAATGATGCAAAACAAAAACCACACAACAAAAAAATGCTGCAGGGTAAAATTCTGCATCACATAAATGAAGGAGAAGCAAAGACTGCGCCATTCGGAAGTGATAAAGACACATTAATGCGACTGTAGAGATTAAGCATGAAACAAAAGCGGGTTAAAGGGTTAAGGGTTAAACATTCACCAGCGGTGACTACTTTAGATTCTTTGGTGGTGTATGAAGTCACTAACCAGCTGCTCTGGAGAGAAAAAAACCTGCGTAGTCCTACTAACTGAACCGATGCACCCAACAATTCAACTTACCATGTGGTGTGGATCGGATGTAAAAATTATCGCTTTTGATTCATTTTTAAGCTGTACTGTTTTTGTTTTCCAAAAGGTGCAGGGAGAAACTAAGTAGAGCGCCATGTTTCCTTGGCAACGGAAATGGGCCTCTACTGTACTGTGCTGCTGTTTTTGTTGTGATTCAATTTGCTTTGGTGCCATCCTTTGCAAACTTTTTCTACTTTCCAGAGACAGGTGAAGTGGACACGCTTTGTCCAGATTTCCTTTTAGCTGCTGCAGCGTCTCTCTCTCAGCAGCTTGTGCGTCACATGTCACTATTCAGCGTTACTTTTAACTCACAAAACCAAAGGCTGAATATTGTATTTTTTGAATCCTTACATTATATATTATAAAAGAGTGAGATACAGCTATCCAATTGAGGGGTAAAACAAATTTGAAAAATGTGCATGCAAGGAAATTTAAGAAAAACTGTAGATCCATAATTAGCATTTTGTTTGCACGTGACCTTAAAAAATTGGAACTACTGAGATTATAAAAACCATTTAAACCCATCTTCAGTTCTAAATGTCAATCGTTAATTAAGGAACTTGCTACATGGAAATGAGAGTTTGGTGCAATACAATGAACAACGCACACAAGTGGTAAGGTAATAGAAGATGCAGGTGCACTGAGGTCAGGCCTGTGTGACCTCATATCCTTACTGCCCAAGGTGGACTACTGACAGACAGGCAGGAGCACGAAGCCATACACACACACAAGCAAGCATGCACTGAAATACACACTCATGTAGTCACTCTTACACACATACCAAACCTGTTATCAATATACAGGCATGCTTGTGACACTGAAAGCAGGGGCATGGCCTTGAGACAGTCACTCAACATGCAACTAGCAATCCTAAACAAACAAGAGAATTGGATAGAGCAAGTGGGGGGTGAGAGCGAGAGTGAGAAAGAAAAAAGAAATGATTGACTAGGAATCTGTCTGAAAGAGAAGGTCAGGCTGAGATGGTGTCTAACTGCAGAGCGTCAGAGAGGGGAAGTGAAGAAAAGAAAAGCGGACTGGCCTACAGAGCGGCTTAAACAGACCAGCGCTGGCTAAAAGACATGTGAAAGGCCTCCAGTCAAAACACTGCACTGCCCTTTTGAACTTTCTATTCTGCACAGAACTACTCCTGATGTAAGAGACAGAGCGAAAAGTAACACACCAGTCAATAAACTGTCTTTAGACAGCCCAGAGGACTTACACACACACAGCATTCCTCCTGACAGCTTCGCTCAACAACCAAAACCTACAAGTTTGCATTTACTATTTAGGCACGGCCACGCTTCTTCTGCAGAGGTCAATCAGTGATACCCTCAACTGTGCAGAGTACCACGGAAGGATCCTAAAAGTACGTAAGTGGGTTCCAGCTCCATTATTAATACATGCTGTGGTGTTCACATGTCTACTTTTTGACCTTTAAAGTATGGATACCCCAAAAACTCTAGTTCAAATAGGAGGCAACATCACAAAAAATAGAAACCTTACAAGGTTCTTTATGTTAATGTTTTTTATATGTTCTCATACCTGAATAAGATCTGATTAATTGAAAAAACCATGTTTACACAGAATGTAAAAAAACTATTGAGCTTATTTTAAAAAAGAAAACATTTCAATTAAGTTGTTCATATTCCCATTTACCTGCTACCAAGCATAGTTTGATTAATGACTCGCAGCCTTTTTCTGGCAACAAAAACTGTGATTTTATCCATTATTACAATTATTTTAGACTATTTTTTGTCATTTATGGCAGCAAACAAGGTCTTTTAACCGAAACTGTGTCTTTTTGCATCGAAATTGTTTTGGTTTGCTGTTTCTATGGCAACTATATAATGTTTAAATAATCACATTAATTTTACCTTTTTCTAACCATGACCAACAGTTTTTGGTGCACATATGTTGACTCCTTTTTTTTAATGGCAGCAGTTTGACTGTCCTAATTTATGTTGCAAAATACTGTGACTATTCTGATAGGATGTACCTGCGGGGTAAGGTGTTTACATGTCTGCAATAATGCAAATAAAACTGGATTAGTACACTTAATTAGGAGGTCTAAATTCAGTTATCACTTACTCTGACTATGACTATTACCTAATTTGAATTAACCAACTAGAAAATACTGTTATATACAGGGTGTTTTTTTGGGGGGGGTGATTTCTTTACTGAACTAAACAGGAAGCCTTGATACACTGTTATATAGTGATGTAAAGTAAGGAAATGAAAAGAGGAAGAAGGAAATAATGAAGCACAAAAAGCAGGATGAAAGATGAAGGAAGTGAAATAAAAATGAGCAGAGCCTGGGGAGGAAGTTAAGGACAGCGAGCAGGGAAAGTATGGGACAACAAGTTGATAGGAGGGAGGAAGGAATGACAGGGGAGGGAAAGGAGGGAGACCAGGTTAAAGAATGCAGTGAAACAACAGGGCCCTTGTTCCCGTTGAAAGAGCTGCCTCGTCACTCTGCCCTGGTGAGGGGGCTACAAGTACCCTTCTATAAGGAGGGGGCTAGCAGGACTTGGCCTGCCTACAGTAACTGAACTAGCAAGCCTGGATCTTCACAGATCGCTTTTAGTTCACAGACATGTAAATGAAACCATGTCAGGAGGCTAGTTTACTCACCACTTTGGTGAGTGTATTTATCTGACACACATAAAAACGTAAATGCATTATACAATTACACAAAGAATGCTGTGTTTCCTTTGTTAAGAATGCAAATGAAGGTTAGAAAAATTAATAATAAAAGAAAGAGTTTTCACAAACCAATGACTGATCGGCCATGGCATTTTTCATATGTCAGCTGAATGTATAATGTTATAAAATTAGGAAATAATAAAGGAATAATGTCTTACTCATCAAGCTCCTCCTCTTCATTGGGGGTGGTGTCGGCATACAAGTACTTGCTCATGTCAACAGGTCGCACGCCTTTCCTCTGCCTGGGCTTTGGGGGTTCTGGGTCTGGCTGAGGGTCCAGGACCTGATCCTGGTCCTGGTCTGGTTCATCAAATGGGTTCCCTGGGGACGTGTGTGCCTCGTGTTCATCTGGCTCACCGAACGGATTTGAAGAGTCCTGGCCATAGAAGGCGTTCTCCTCAACACGCTGCCGTAAGACCGGCTGGTCAGGTGGTTCTGTTTGACAGAGAGAAGAGAACTGGAGATACAAAAATTCTATACTGGGCTAAAAAAAAGAAAGAAAGATTTAGGAAAGAAGGTATAAAAAGCCTTAAATATAACATGGCGGGGGGGGGGGGGGGGGGGGGGGGGGGTTGTTTTATTACGCTAATACCAGTGTACCAGTGTTTGGCTATGCAGTTTGATTTCATAATCGGTTAACATTAGTTTACGTGGAAGAAAAATAAAACTTGCATTTCTAGGCACATTTTGAATGTTACAGTGCTGCTCACTGGGCTAGAAACACTGAGTACAACTTTGCTTAATTTAACAACACAAACATGCAATGCATGTAAACATATATCCACAGGGCCTGACCGTATCAGACATAAGAGCATGCCTGCACACAGCTGCCACTGAATAAAAAGTAACCTTATCATCCCCTGAAACAAAAAAGTAAACATATGTAAGATTTCAATAATCAGGTCCACAACAAAGCCTTGACTCATACAGACAATATTCAGAAGAATCAGATAAAAGTCAACTTAAACAAGCAAACAACAATGTGGAAATACATTGTGTGTGTGTGTGTGTGTGTGTGTGTATGTGTGTGTGTGTGTGTGTGTGTGTGTGTGTGTGTGTGTGCCCCTTAAAAACAAATAATCCATACTGATACACCTGGCTACTCAGGTGGTCAGACAAAAATATTGGTTAAGCTGTATGACTGCAAGCACTAAAGCCTACCTGCTATCATTACACATGAATACACACATTCACGCTAAGTGTGCATCTAAGCCTTCAACCTGCATTGATTGCCAGTCCACTGACACTACCCAATATAAACAACCACAATTTGTATTGTGTTAATAATACTTGATACAATCTAAACCTTAAATCATGTCATGTGCTGGCAGTGTTGAATGTACCTTCTTCATCAGGATCACCGAATGGGTTGAGGTCGTTTGGGTCATGAAGATGATCATCAGGCTCATCAAAAGGATTGGAGCCCATGGCAGGAGATGTTTCCTGATCCTCGTCTTCCAGGAAATTCAGCTTGTTGATCAGCTCTGTTGTCAGAATCCAAAATAAAGTCATACAAGGGATGAGGAAGAGTGACAGCTGAGTTAAAAGTAAAAGCTACGAAACAATTAAACTCCCAAAACAGGAGTCTGAAATGCATACACACATTCACAAACCCAAATATGTCAAAATCTGCACTTGGGAGTGAACCAAAGGAATAAAGAGCGTTCCGCTTTGTACTAGTGATCTCTCTTGTTGGGGAGTCCCGCCTAAACTTCACTGTTCTCCTGCGCCACCTCAGCCCACTTCAGAGTGTGTACAGCAGTAGTGGCATGCTGGGAAAAGTTCTGTGGTATGGAGCGTTACTGTTGGAGACAGCATGGAGTTGCTATGGAGATCCTGGCTGGAGAAGCTGAGACTTGTCCACTTTATCTTCATCATCCTCACTGTAGCTCAATCACATGCTGCCAGTGTGTGTGAAAAGAGTGTAAATGTGTATGAGGGAGATGCCAAGAAGTACTGCTGAGCGCCATGTGAAAATCTGAGCAAAGAGAAAACGTGCTGTCTGACTGTGTGCGTGTGTGTGTGTGTGTGTGTGTGTGTGTGCGTGTGTGTGTGTGTGTGCGTGTGTATGTGTATCTATATGTAGTGCTGCTATGTGAAGTGGTGGTGACTGATAAGATGTGATGTGCTTTTCTTTGCTTCTTACTGACAACATTCATGACCCATTTTAGCTCACAATAAGTGCACACATGTATGTGGGTATGTATTGCTTGTATGTAATGCTTGTGTGTAGCATGGTTTGTGACTGATCAGTCTTCAATCAGAAGAACATAGATGTTTTCTAGGCACAGACCAAGCGGATTTTTTTTAATGTAAAAGCTAAATTAATTTAGGATTTGTCATGTATTATAGAGTTGTTTTTTTAATAATGAATGATGAATGACAAAATAGCTAATGAAACTTGTATAGTCTTGTATAGTCTTTGCAGGAATTAAAAACTTTATCACGCATAGTTTTTGCAAACACCTCCTTCTGGCCTTATGCGATGGGTGGAAATCACAGGGTTACGTGCAACAAGATACCATTAGGATACGTTGATAACAATACTATTGAAATGTAATTAATGTAATTCTGCAATAATCTACATATTGCAAATAGCTTTCAATGTTACATCACAATATCTGTGACTTTAAGAAGTTTCACAGAAAGGCCAGGGAACCTGTGTTGCTCGTCATACCCCTACCTCTCCAAAATAAATATGAAATATGAAATAAAATATATAAAAATAAGAGATATTTAGAGTTACTGTATCAATAACATATTTCATATATTGTCCTAATTTGTGGAAGCGAGACAAGTGAGCAAGCCAGCCATAGAAAAGCATTGAAGAAGAAACAGTATTCTGTTTCTGTGTCGTTTTTTAAATCTTTTGAACATAAAGTTTGAAAGCAGATTACAGCAATTTCGGCGAGAGTTGTTTTGTCACAGACAAAGCTCTGTTTTCTATGTACACACTACAACATCAAAGCCAGTGTTTTGAGATTTATATTCTCGTGTTAGTTTTGTAGGGTGAAAAATGCAGAGAAAAATGTGCCTTTACAAATTTAGCATGGACTTGGTCTTCATATCATTTTACTTTGCCACTCCAAAGCATCTTACCAGCTCGAAGCCCCATGAGAAAACCACTGATCCAAAACTTATTGTCCAGCAAAAAAGTAAACTTTAGTTCCAAATTGAATTAAAGCAACTTTTGTCTTCTAGGAAAAGCTATTTTTCTTTTACGAAGTGTTCATTTGGATACCATTTACCTGGTTTTGTTCACTACCAATTGCAGTTGAAAAACAAAAAAATAGGAATTAAAGGATGAACACCAACACATGTGTTCACAACACTTTATACATCATCACATATACCAAAATAAACTGTAAGATCACATGACCACAACACGATCACAATATCAATGTCAAAGAGGATCAGGAGATGGGGGGGAACAGAAAGAGAGAAAAGTTGGAAAAGGAGAAATTAGGGAAAATAAATAATAATGAATGATAGTGTAGACGTTACACAACATTCACAAAACCATGAAAGAGGAGTCAGGACCACAGCATGAGAAAGGTGAAAGAAAGGTGAAACAAAGACCTTGGGAGGAAGCGGCAGGCTTAGCTGTTGCTTTGCGTGCTCGCTTAAGGACACCACCTTCATCATCATCATCCCCATGTAAGCAGCTGAGGGCATTCAACTGGTTTACTATCTCTGTAAACGACAGGGCCATACAGGAAGGGAGGAAGGAATAATAGCAGTGAACAAGACAGAATAAGAATATCGACACACACACACACACACACACACACACTTGAAGATAAAAATGTATCTTTTTCAGAGTGTAGACCTTGGTTTATATTTGTAGAATTAATAATATTAACTAGGTACAAATATATAAACCAACACTGACACAACATTACACATAAGCTGTAATGCTGTATGTACACACAAATAAGTAAAGGCAAAAAAACATTTACTTTAATAGCATATTTTTACTTGAGTTTTGGTACCGTGGTAACACACCCTCAACCACTGACAAACATACTCAAATACACACACAACAAACAAAATATATATTCATGGAGGTATAAAATACATTTTTTTAGGCATGAAATATCCTGTTTTCATCATTTACGTATACTGCATGTAAAAGACATAAAGAGAATATATGTTTGCAGGACATGTGCTGGTTAGCCTAGTGTTAGTGTAACTAGGATAGCTTGCTGGCTTGCTGGGTAGGTAGCATCCAAGGGGGATATGATAGTTTTGGCAGGCTGGTCAGGCATTTGATTCAGAGATGCATGCTAGTGAAGCATTGCTCTAGGAGCTCAATGCATATACATATGCAGGGAAAAGGGAGGGAGCAATAGCATGAAGCTTAACATCAAGACATGGTGCTTTGAAAAGTTGGATTAAGCAAAGTAGGCACCAGCGGGGCCTCAACATATACTGTATGTATGGAAGGAGTCGCCATTAGACTATCAGTCCGACCACCGTGGGAAGATGGAGAATGCAAGAAATAAAAGGGGAAAGGGGGGGAAAGGCAAGCCTACGCATGAGATAACCTGAAACTGATTAACTAAATGAAGCTCCTGAGTTCTCAATTATTTGCATATAGGAAAGCACACACACCTGCACACACACTTAAAGAAGCATAAACTTAGAAAAACAACAAAAATCAAGGAAGAAGCGAAGTTGATGCCCCACACGAAGCTTGGGTCTTGGATATTCTGGTGTGGGTTGATTACTCGAGGTTAGACACTTTATCCCAGAGGTAAAGTTGTCAGTTTGGGATGAGAGAAAAATTCAACAGGGCATTTGGAGCACTGTACCAGCCGTGGTACACGGATTGCTGCAAAAATAGCTAGTACGAACAATGGAACTTACCATGAACTAAGTTTTGATTCATTGATTAGACCATACATCGGTCACCGGACAAACTAAAAACAGTATGTTTCTTTTTACCTGTAATCTTGGCAGCCTTCTCCTCCTGGTTAACCCTGTTCTCCTCATCCTCCTCATTCTCCTCTTCAAAGTCATCCAGGTTGCCAATGTCTGCCTGTTTCATGCTCATCAGGCTGGCCAGGCTCTGCATGTCCTCATCACTGATCATAATAAAAATAAATAAATAAATAAAAAATGGAAAAACAGAAACTAATGTCCATCAGTAGCAACAATAAAGTACATATAATAAAATACGTGTCCAACACAAGCTCACTCTTTAAAAACTGATCCATACAGGCCTATACATTTTTATCACACAACCTCAATAGATTAACCACTCCCAAAGATTAAAAAAAGACAGAGAAAATATGTAAATTGATGTATGAATAAATGAAAATGCATCAGTATTGCATTTTCAATGTCTGCTAGGAAATGGAGAACACACACAATTCAGCCGAAAGCTCACAGCTGCTGATAGCCAGATCACACGTAAGGATTATCATAGCTCCCCATCCTTCTGTCTGTGCCTCTTCCTCTTTCACCACTCGTTCATTTCTTCACTTCAGACCTCCTGCTCTACACCTCACTGTCATAAAAAGACTTCAGCTTCACTTCTCACATTTTAAGCTTTTGTCTGTTGTCCCTACGCAACCCTTCCCATCCAGCTTTTGTCTTTTCATCCCCCCCCCTCACCACCACTGCTTTATTCACATATGCATAAATTTCTTGTCCTGTGTACACCCCCTCACATTTCTTCGAAACCACCACTGCATCATAATCACTGTATTCTGCTCTCTGTTCTTGGTGTTTGGTGTTTCCCCGGGGCCCAGAGGCTCATTTGAACTGGTGTGATGGAGTTTGTTTGTGTGTGGTCGACATCATTCCCCGAAGGGTTAACAAGGGTTACGCGCCATCGACCCGCCGTCCGTTCCACAACAAAGGCCTTACTGCTCGGCTCTCACTCACTGCGTGTGTGTAAGTGTCTGTCTTTAAATGAAAGTTGCTGCTATCAAATTAGAATGAATAACAAACACAAACACCGGGATTGAGAGAGTGTGTCTCCTCAAATGAAAGTCGGTGGCTATCAAAGAGGAACATCTGAGAATGAATGAAGAGCTGACTGAGTGACAGTGTGTGTGCGCCTGTACATTAAACTATCTAACAAATGTGTGTGCATACATTATGTGTATGTATATTATATATTTTACATTAGGGGAGCACACTGTAGATCAATAACACAAACATAATTACTTTTGGAATCAAACAAGACACTCTAGCATGATGTGATTCTTTACAGAGATTCTTTACAGAGCCGAGGACACAGAATTGCAATTCAAATTTCAATACTGGCATGTTTCTCCCTTGGTTGGAAGTGACATAAAAAAGAGATGAATCAGGTTTTTAAAGTAGGGAGTAACTTCCTTTTTTTATAATGTTGTTTATCCCAGTATCAACATCAGACTACCTGTGCATCACCATATGAAGCCAGGGTGAGTGAGGTTATATGGCTGATGTGTGCAATGTATTGTAGTGTTTTCACAATCTTTCATATGAAAAGAATTATCACATTTTAAATTGGAGTTTTGTTTCTCTTGATAATTGCACTTTGCAATGGGTGCAAACTTTGTTCCTTTGCAAAGACAGAAAAATGTAATATTAGCCAAAAATTTCCAAGTTTCAGACGTCTGAATCACTGCCTGCATCTCTGTGCTCAGCAAATTGAACAACAGAACGAAGTGAAACAAAATGGCAATTTGTTCACAGAATCAATCTATTGTATATAGATAGTGTGTATATTAAAATAAATAAACAACAAACTTGTTGTTTGTGCTGATCTACATATTTATAGCAGTATAAATCTACAGGAAATAAATATGATTCTAGCTTTTGACATGTTCTGTTTTCTTGTATGTCAAGAATCTGATTATGGATAGATTAAGAGGCAGAACTGATAAATGGGATTGGAATGTGACTTTAATAAAAAATCTACATGATACTATTCCCTGCTTAGGAAAGGTGTTACATGCAAAGACTTACGTGGCCTTTCCCTCACGGAGAAAGATGCAGGAAAGGGAGAACTGCAGCGTGGCCGACACCACCTTCTTAGACAGGGGCTTAAATTTGAGTTTGACATCAGTCTGTGTGGGCATTGGACTGGCATACTGTTTCATGTTTATACTACTGGTGGCCAAGGCCTTCCTCCGCCCTGATGGAGACTCCTGTAGAGAAACACAAAGATGAAGCATATTCAGGTGAATATATACACATTACAATGCAGAGATCAATTGGGAGGAAAAAAAACAGGAGAGAGGCGTTTGTTGATGCAAAATTAAGATGTTGTGGAAGATCAAATTGGTTTTCTATAATTTTAGTCAACTGTTTTACATCCTCTTTTAGGGAACAAGGACTTAAGTGCTGAACAACATTTAATTTTAATACAGGGTAAATTACCACGAACAACTGGAATATCTAGATAATGGTATATTTGGATGTTAAATCCAAACCAACTAAAAGCTGTGCCCTCCTGTGACTTTGGTGGTGAAATCCTGATATTTGCTATCAAAGGTCCTTGCTGAAGCTATTTTTTGCTGTACTTCTTTTCAGAGATGTGCTCTGGGCCAGGGGCTAGCAGTCAAATTGGAATTTAGGAATATGCCACAGACCAGGTGATAAGACTTATAGAATCAGTGACAGTGGCCCGTCTGTGTGTGTGTGTGTGCTGCTCACCAGAGGACAGTGTGCGAAATATAAGAACAGCCGGAAAGCCCTGTCACTGACTGCTAGATATGGAAACTAAACAGTTGGGGACGTTCCAGCCTTTTGTCTGCCCCCCCCTTCCCTCCAACAAAACTGATTTTTTTCGCTGCAAGTCTGGCTATGGAAGCACCACGCTGGCAGTGAATAGCAGACTGGTTCACCTCCTTGCTGTGTTGATACCACTGACATACCACGTCCCTCTTTTCTGTTTCGCCTCCTCTGTTTTTACAGATTCCATTTTTATGTTGGGGAAACAGCCACATTTTCCTGGTTCAATGATATGTGTTTATTTGAATGTGATGAGGGACTTACGATAAAACTAAATGCAGTAAGGGTCAGACAGTGGTGTTCCTTCATAAACCGTGAAGAATGAAACATCTTGTTCCTTTATTTCAAATATACATATACATGTATAAATCTTTCTATCCTTATGTGTGTGTGTGCAAAAATATAGTATTAAAGTATACTTATATATAAATAAACGTATACACACACCACAGAAAAATACCTTCTTGTCTCAGCTGTGAATCCATCCCAGGGGATTCATCCTCTCATGTGCACAATGCCGAACAAAGCAAAGCAGCAAGTTCTTTTTCACACAACACCAGTTTGAGAGCACATATACATATACGCTCTGGTGTGTATGGTAGATAAAACGATACAAGCTCTTTATATTGCCTGTTTCCTGATGTCTTCACACACACACACACACACACACACACACACACACACACACACACACACACACACACACACACACACACACACACACACACACACACACACACACACACACACACACACACACACACACACACACACACACACACACACACACACACACACACACACACACACACACACACACACACACACACAAACCTCAGAGGCTCTCACTCTGTGGGGGAAACTCAATCTCAGCCTTATCGCTGAGGACCGCAGGGTATTCATTCATACACACACACACACACACACACATACATACACACGCACGCACAGACATTTTCACACATAGTTAGTATCTGTACAGAGTGGTAAAGGCATTGGTAATATAATGAGACACTATGTAAGATCCAAATAAAGATTAGAAATCTATGGGCCAACTATAGGAGTACCAACATGACATGCAAATGCGTGACTATTCATTATTAATATATATATATAATGCAAAATGCATTTTAAGAAGTGTATTGTAATGCTATTACAACACTATTAATCTATTAAAGATTATCAAGCAGCTGATACAAAAAATGTGAAAGTAAGGTTTTAGTATATTTTCCCATATTTCAAAACATTTATTTCACACACAATTACATATTGTCCATAGTCAGAAACTGTGCCTTAAAACCCAGTCAGGACATCTGTATTATCTGTACAGCCACCCCCTTTCACATCCATTTAAATCAGCCAATCACAGAAGAGGAGCACACAAAACGACCTGTTCTTTCTAGAGCTCCAGATAGAAGCCTGATGATGATGTAAACCTATATTGAGATCATTTTTGGTAGTTAAAACTGAAATATATATATATATATATATTTTTGGGATATCACAACTTCAAATAAAACCCAAGAAACCTTTATAAACCATTAGTGGCTTGACTGATGAAATAAGCTACTCCAAATTATTAAAAGTGTCTATTACAGATACATTCAGGTTTCACTTCTTTTTCATGACCCTTACAGGCTGAAGAGATCAAGCAGTTGGCATATAGAAATGGTCTTGCCAGTAAATAGTTGATTGTGTGGAAATTCTGTTACTATAACACAAGAGCTACTATCTGGGTGCATTCTGGACAAAACATAAGTTTCTCTGACAGAAATGATCGGTATCCAAGATTAGAGAAGTTTGCTATTCCAATGTGATTCTCCTTCTAACTCTCGTATCCTTCAATCGCTCTCTCCATCTTTAAAATGGGTTTCTCACCTCCCCCTTGCACAGGCCAATAATTATAGAACAAACTATAGAAGAATCCCACCAGCTGACTAGAGAGACCACTTGACATTTCGTGCTGACATTTGAGCCTTGTCACTTCGGCTGGAGAACATAATGACGTATCATCGCTACACCACCAAGCCTGTCCAAAGAACAGCCCATCAGAAAAGAAGAAGAGAAAAAAACTCTCCCTCTCCACCTCTTATCTCTCTGCAGATTACACCCTGGCTATTATACTAAGCTAATAGTGCATGTAGATACTTTATGAATGAATTCGCCAAATGCACCAAACACTTAAGAAGAGGGGATTTAGTAAAAAGGAGGATGGGTTGGAGGAGGGGGGAGGGGGTCTCGAAAAATAGGAAATACTTAAGGATATGCAAATACCCCGGCAAAAGAATGGAATAACCGTTTCAACAGATTTGAGTAGGGGCAGCAAACAATGGAAATCTGCTCTATTTCCCCGGATGCTGCTTGTCAATCAATGTGTGTGTGTGTGTGTGTGTGCATGTATGTGTGTGTGTTTGAGAGAAGGTAAAAGGGGGGTTAGCTGGGATTAGGGTGACTGGGAGGTTGTGACAATGTGTAAAATGAACAATACAGAAGTTTAATTTATTACAGAGGATATGACTATCAATATGCTCTCTCTTTCAAAGCACATAGAATGACTAAATACCTGTGTATGTGTGTGTGTGTGTGTGTGTGTGTGTGTGTGTGTGTGTGTGTGTGTGTGTGTGTGTGTGTGTGTGTGTGTGTGTGTGTGTGTGTGTGTGTGTGGAAAGTGGCACAATGAGATTGAGATAAAGAGCAACAGTTAAAGAGGGAAGGAGGGCTGATGGCTGTATGCTGCCCCCTAGCTGCATCTCTGTATAAATGCAGCTCAGGGCAACAGTTTCTTCAGGCTCTGTCAGACACTGAGACATACTACGCAACTTGTGCCAAGATACAAACATTTGCACAAAAAGCACTGAAAGTATGAGCAATCAAACCTAAACCTTCTCACAGATACTCCGCTCTGCCAATTCTTTCCCCCACATAAATATCATTGAATGAGTTTCATTCAGGACCGGACCGTTATTGTGTATTTGTGCCGTGTGGTAGAGTACCAGGCCTGCCCCTCTCCCCTGGTGCCAGCTGGCCCCAGATCGATCCACAGATGCTCCCCTGGTGGGGGGGCAGGGGTCAGGGCAGGAGGGGTGCCCAGGGGTCCTGCTGAATCCCTCTGCCCTAAAATGCCAATGGGACGGGCCGGAGGAAGGAGGGGTGGAGATCCTTTTGTCACTGAGAGATAGATTAATTAGGCTGAGTGCTAAAAGAACCTGGCTTCTTTGTATAGACCTGGTCTAATACACACACGCACACACACACGCACACACAGTCGGGCAGTGTTAGCATATAATGAACAAAAAGAATAAGTGCTACCAAATACATACACATTAATCAGCTAATGGCTTTTTAACACAGGTCACTAGTCAATTGGTTTTTAATTTTAACTAACATGGTCGATGTTCCCTATTGATCCATATATTACTACTTTTATTAAAAATTCACTTCAACCATCTCAAGGTACTGAATTTTAGAAAAGATTGTTGGTAACATGTTTTCTATAAGGTGATATGTTGTTAGCAGAAAATGTGTCAATAAGAAGAAGAATCATGTAAGTATGTTTTTGAGTGAGATGGACAGATGATAAAAACATTGCTCTGGTATCACAACAATGGTGATATGTGATGAATCACTGATTCCACATCAAGCCGATGATTATCTGACTTAAGCTTGGTGCCACAAAACAAAACAATCTTAAACTGGGTGAAAAAGGACAATCAGAGGTCAGATTCACTCAGACTGTAAATTACAGTACATCTGAAAATGCAAGTATTAATTATTTTTCAAATTAATTTACAGCAATTAGGAAAACTACAGAAGATGGATACGATGTGTCCTAAGAAATGTTAATTTTAAAGTTATGTGAAACAGAACCTCACATAACATTGACCCCTCACAGAATTGTGAGTAGGCCTTTGCAATCTGTATCCACACAGTTCATGAAAATAAAAGACAAACTCAGTTTACCCAATAGAATAACTGTGAGGTTGCACCGATTAGCCCTCCACCCCAAGACCCAAAATCAGCTGGCTCTGGTTGAATTCAGCAGTCAGCAGATTGAAGGTAGAGTGTGTGGGGGTGGGCGCCACACTATTCCTCTCGCCTCAAGGTCACAGTTATTGGAAATGGAGACATCCAATGTGCTCAAATCTTTCTTTGAATCCGCACACAATGGAGTGATTCCTCTGTGTCAATTTGGCCTCCCCTGATAACTGATAAGGTGGGCCTTTTTACATACCACCTATGAATACTGCACTATAGGCGTTATAGACACACACACACAAAGATTAGGACCAAATTATTCATCTCCTACTATTATATGTGAGGATTTATTTTTTTTTCCCTGAGCAGTGTGTATGTGTGCATTTTAAAAGGCAACAATGGGCATAAAAGGCATGCAATACTATCACTGTGGTTATGTGAATTACAATAACAATGGTTATAATAATCGAATGAACTGTGCAAATGGCTTTCATGTGTGTTGTCACTCGAGCATGCACGCACACACAGAGACACACACACTCATGAGACACACACACACACATGAAAAAGGACAACAGAATTTTCCAGAATATTTCACTGACCATCACCTCATCCAACAAAAAATGACGAGGTTGACAAAGTCACAGGAAAGTGAGAACTGAAGACGGGAGTGAAGGGAGCAAGAGAAGGGCGATTAGTCACAACAAGCAGGATTAGGCTTGTTTCAGAAGGAATGGACAGCAGAATACAGCACAGTATATGTTGTAGGTTTTATAGATTAAATTAACACTGAGATCCAGACATGGAATCCTTTTTTTTTCTAAAACTCGAAGAAACTGGTATAGGGATAGGGAGATGACTCATTGTGGTGCTTACTACCAGTTAAGGCTAGTATACACTTCTGCGTATGTAGCTATGGTGTCGAAGCAAACCCCTACGGCATAGTTTGACATGCGGCTCCAAAAAAATTAGACTTTTTTTTTTTGCCTGGCATACAGTTGCCAGTAAAGAGGAAGCAAGAATTCGGCAGAGCAACGCATTCCCCCATCTGCATCATATCGACAGTGTAGCTATGTCCGCAGAAGTATAAACTAGCCTTTACAGGAACAATCAGTACCACGCTATACTCATGAAGAATGGCACACAAAAGCAGCAACTGTGAACCAACAGCTAAAAGTCACAACTGATTAGAAAAATGTTACAAGGTTAACGAAAGCAGCTCTAAAGTCAGAATTTTTCTTGCTTCTTGAGCATGACACATACCAACTATCAATGTACGAGCTCAAGAATAATCATTTTGTAGCTGACCCTGACCTTTGACATAACTGTGGAGTGGGCCACATAAAACATTCTAAAAGAGTTCTATATTTCTCATTACATTTTCATCAGTTGAAACCTGTATGTCTTTTGTTTGTTTTGCCAGGTATGAAACCTGTTTATAGGAGATGAGTGAGTAGAACGCTATTTCTGCTACTATGCTCAATGGCACCACATTACTAAAACCTGCCAATTAATTTAATTTAATTTAATTGAATTAAAAATCTAAGAAGTAAGAAGAAGTGTAAATATTCAGCCAATGTTCTATGTTTTCCAGGTACGAGACTCTGTTTTTACAGATATTGATAACCAGTCCACAGTGTGTTTCTGTGTTCCTATGTGTGGTGTATGTGGGTAAAAAAAGAGAGAAGTGGGGGTTGGGGGTATAAAGTGAGAGAGAAAGAGAAAGACAGAAAGAGGGAGGAATGCCTTTAATGCAGGGTTGCCTCTGAAGGCAGCAGATGAAAGGAGAAGAGTCACAAACCAACTAGTCCTTAAAAGGCCTAATCCTAACTGGGAGAGGGGAGTATTTCACTGGAGACTAACCTCTTGTTAGCTTGCACCACCGAGCCAATCGCACACTGAACTACACTTGAGGACTACATTATTCCAGAGGTAGAACATCATTAAGGAAACCTCCAGATATAAAAGCTATAATGTCTACACCAATGGACCCAAGTCAGCAGTTGAAAGATTGACTTGAGTTTGTGCCATCACTTGCTCTGTTTATGATGATTATTTCAGGTTGTAGACATGCACCTGGCATGCACCTGATGCTGAGAGGATTGCTGCAGCTACACTGCTGTGTACAGGAAGGCCATTAAACTGCAAACAAGCAAAGTTAAAAGTGGACAGGGAGCATGGGAAAAGCTAGACACGTTAAGTAGATGCAGATTAAAATTAATGTATTACTATGAGACTTGTATAAACACTGAAGGTGCATCATTCAGTTTTGTTATTAGGGTTCTTTTAGGGCTGCAACTAACAATTATTTACATGAATGGTTAATTTTCAATTTATTTAATTTTAATATGAAAAGGAAAGTCTTTACATTTACTGTAAGAACCTGGAATCATAAAATTTGTGAGATTCTTGAGAGATGACAATGACCATTGCTGAAATAATTTTCTGACAAATCGACTATATTAGTTGTTGCAGCTCTAGTTTGTTTGGTGAGGAGTCCATGCTTATTCATTGCAATATACAGATTGTGTATTTTGTCCTATCAATCCTAAAAAATAAAAAAAATAAAAATAATTTCTAATTATCTCAGACAGAGAAGATCCAAAATCCAAACTTTTTAGCAGCTAGAACCAGAAACGTTTAGCTTGATAAATTACTGAGTCATCAGCTAATCATTTTAAGCATTAGTCATCATCGTTCGATGAAAAACTGCTGTTTTCATTCAACTTTTCTAATTAGTCTGCATCATAATTCATAACCACCAAAAATGCTTAGATAGAGACCAAGCTAGTATCTCTTTCTCCCTTCATTTCTGTCCCTCCCACCCTGCCTCCCTCTCTTTCTCGTCTTATCAGCGTGTCCAGGGTGCCCTCCTCTCTTCCACTCTCCGGGTCTTTCTTTTGGGTGGCCCTCAGTGCCCCCCCACACACACACTCCGACCCAGAGCATGCACTTCAGACAGGGGGCTAATGGGAAAATAAATTACCAGCAGGCAAAAGCCCTGGCTCTGCACTTCTGCTGGAGAGAGAAAGGGACATGGGGGGGTTTGGAAAGAAAGGGGGGTGGACAGAAAATGGAAAGAGAGAAGGGTAGAGAGGACGAGAGAAGAAGACAGAGAGGTGGGTAGCAAGGAAGATGGGGTAAGGGAGAAAGAAAGACATAAGCAAGAGGGTGCGGGAGAGAGAGAGAGATAGGTCGACAGGATTATAGCTAGAGTTCATCCCTGCTCTATGAAGTGCCTGCTCATCACTTTTCCCACCATTTCACCATCTCTGGCCATCATCAAGGCCTAAAATGGCCCATAACATCACCACGTTCCACACACATGCATGCACACACACAATCTGGGATTGATTACTCCCCCTGCATGAAGCAGAAGTTCATATAGATATCAGGATGGGTGAATCACCAAGGTGGCTGGAGGGGTGTGTGTGTGTGTGTCTAAAAACAACTGTGTTGTGGATGTACACATAAAGCTTGACAAACTTGGTTGCATGAAAAAGGGTGCGATATAGGTGCCGTGTACATCCACTTTGAAGTGGTTTTGTGCGTGGTTTTGTGCGTGGATTTGTGCGTGGATTTGTGCGTGTTTGTGTGCGCATAAAGCTTGACAAACTTAGGTGCCAAGTGCCTCCACTTTGGAGTGGTTGTGTGTGTGTCTTGAGCTTTCATCTCATTTTATAGTACACACTGACACATATCTATTACAGTCACTGGTGGTCACTGGTGGTTTGGCCGTCATAGTTGCCAGATTTCAATCCCATTGAACACCTATTGGAGATTTTAGACTCAAACATTAAGGCAGCACTCTCCACAAACATCATCAAACATTCCACTGATGAGGAAATATCTTTTAGTAGAATTATGTTCATTCCTACAATAAATTTACAGAGACTTGTAGAATCAAAACATGTATGTATATTACTTAGACTCTTTAGGATATTTTTTCTGTTAAATTTGTCAACAGTTTCTTTTTTTTTTTTTGCTATAATTGTCCAAAATATATTAAATAATGTGTTGCAGCAGTTGCTCTACTGCAGAGAAGAGCATGCTATAATGCTCAAGGATATTGTTTGATGAAGCTCCAACAGGATGAGACCCCTATATTCTAGAGATATCAAATGATGATTTCCAGGTAAAGGGTTAACAACTGGATTTTTTTTTTATTCAATTCTCCATATTCCCTGAGATTCTTACATTAGGGTTCTGTTTGTTTTAGCTGTTTAAGGCAGGCTGCTGAGATCTGACAGGGCTATGATAGCACCCTAATCCAGAGCAAAGCTGATTTGCTTGTGGGGGGGGGCTGGCCTGTGACAAGAAACAATTGCCCCAAGTGAGAGTCTGCCTCTCTGCCACCCTGCTCCATGACAAAGGTGTACTCTCCATGCTAAGAGACAAATCTGGGGAGACAAAGAGCATTAGCTGGGTGATGCTCTGCTTCAGTGCCTCTGATTGTGGCGAACTCAAAGAGAATCTAATATGGATTTTAAAAAAAGGAGAGGGAGAGATTAGAATGAAAGAGAAACAATAAACACCTTCTACCAAGGGGGAATTAGTGGAGGGATTGGATAAGGAGCTGGTGTGCCTTAGTATGTGTGCATGGGTGAGCGCTTGTTCTTTGAAATTCTTTTTTTTTTTCCAAGAAAGAACAATAGGGTTCCCCAGTTTGGTTTGTTTATTCTGTTTATATGACACACTCACACACAAACATAAACAGCTCCCTCATATCTGAATGTGTACACTGTGGATGAGCTGTGTTGTCTTCCGTCTTCTTCAGTGACATAGACATAGACACAGACATAGAAATGTTGAAACATTTTAATTTACAGATTCATAGATTACTTATAACCGATAAGAATTAAGGGGTCACTGCACAGCCTCCACATCCTTAATTCTACTCCTCTCGAGTGCTCATACAAGAGGCGCATGGAAAGACATTTTAAATGTGTAGGCAAGATTAAGATAATTTATAAGATAATTTCATTTTTATAAGTGACACACCTGACATGAGTGCCTCTCTCTAACAAAGGGAATGTCACCACATCTCCTAAACACCAACAGGTCAACCAACCTTTCCTGCAAGTCACCTCAAATTCCTGAGCCCTTCACCTCTGGGTGCGGTGCTCTGAGTACAGATTTATATCCCAAACAGAGACGGAGGATGTGTGGGGATCAGTCTAACTGTCAGTGGCTGGCTTAGCACTGGCATCAGAGCACATCTTAAGACCCTATTCATTGCCACTTAGCAGAACAGTCGCCTCAGTTTGCCAGAAACTGTGTGTATATCTGTGTTCACTCCCTAAAATGGTCATACACAAACACACACAGACACATGCACATACTCACCACGAGCGGATCTTGAGGAGATAATGGCAAACAAGTCACATTACACACAAGTTTAACCTAAGTTCAAACTAACACCTCTGTGCATGCACCCAGATTCTTCACCCACACACACACACATCACATGCATTTGCCGAACGAACAACCCGCCTACGCAGACCCAGCGGGTCAAGCTTGTGGATAAACAGGGGGATTTGCCAGGGCCAGTGTTTTGCGGGCCACACAGGCCTGTCTCCATCGCGAGCAGCCATCTTAAGACGCAGAGAGGAAAAATAAATAATCGGGAGATGGAGATAATAACTGTTCTGGTGCGGCAGTCCGATTGCGCCCTGCACCAGACTCAAACTGTCTGACCGCCCATCATCTCCATGTAACACATGACACCAACAAGGTGAAATGAGGATGAAGACAGGGATGAAGAGTGGGATTAGAGCGGGCCAGGGAGGAGGAGGGCAGTTGACAGGATGCGAGGCCATGAAGTGATAGAGGACGACCTCGGTGATGACTGATAACAGAGGGCGTGGCAGCCAATGAGAAAAAAATAGTAAGAGCCTTCAATCATATAATCAGAAATGTAGGTATAAAAGAAAGAAAACAATGATGGCAGAGAGACATAATGGAAAAGAATCAATGGTTTGAGCGGCTGTAGGTCGGCAATGTATAATAAAGTTGCACATCAGGTTTTGCACTCAAAGTACCGTTGTGGCATGTGAGTCAACAACACCTAGAACAAGCAGCATCTAAGTCTTACTTCCTTTCTCACTACCTCATCTGCCTTCACTGTTGCTGCTGCAAGGCTCATTTTACAAGCAACCACCCAAAAAAACCTGATACAGTAGACACGTTTGCTGAAGCTTGCCAGTATTGGTGTGTGTGTGTGTGTGTGTGTGTGTGTGTGTGTGTGTGTGTGTGTGTGTGTGTGTGTGTGTGTGTGTGTGTGTGTGTGTGTCTGGATGCGTGCGAGTCAGTGTGTGCCTTCTGGGTCAGCTTGGGGACAGGAGGCAGTAACAGGAGGAGGTGGTACAGCTTGTTTTCTAGACTGGCACAAGCCTGTACACAGTGAGCTGGCAGACCTGCAGGGCCCGGACAGGCGTGGCCCTGGATAACAGCCATCATCATTCTGAAACAGTATTGTAGTCCCTGACATTTTCATTCACATAATACAACAGTTATTCAACATTTTACATTTGTTGTTGTTTTTTTTTTAAAATAATTTTAGTCTTCTTTTGTAGTTTCTGTAGTGACAGATAGTATTCAATTATATTCACCACAGAATCAAACATTGAGAACATTGAGTATGTATTATGCAGAACTCCAGTGATTAGTCAATTAATCATCTGTGAGAATTTGAATCTATGAAGTGCAACACAGGACTGAGAAACTGATTATCTTTTAATTTTTGACTGTTGACAGCCAAAACAATACATTTGAAGACATCATTTGAGCTCTGAGAAATTAGAATGGCCATTCTTTCGCTATTTATGGATATTTTACAGACAAAACAATCAAGAAAATAATCATCAGATTAATCAATACTTAATATGTTTTTGTTGCAGTGTGTTGCCATGATTGAAAGCACAGGTTAGCAGTGACAAACAGTGATTACTCATGTCTGCTTAGACCAGTGACTTGCAAGTTCCTTCATTGGCAGGGACGCCATAATACAAACATTACAACAAGTATCGGCTTGCAGTGCAGTATTTAACATCAGTGCTGTAACTTGCCATATTAAATTTGATGCATGGCCCAATTTTGGCCAAACAATTGCAAAATAGTTCACCTCATTCAAGCCTGTACTCCCATTTTGTGTATTGTGTGTGTGTGGGTGTCACAGTAGTAACGCATCATCATCCATTAACGTTTTGCCAAACTACTGCAGGTTTAAGGGACTGATCCACAGTTTGTAACATCCACATCTTGAGTAAAACATGCACACAATAACTTCCGTTGGAACATCTACCAAGACCCCACAGGTGGGAATGAGGATGTTTTCCCAGGGGACACTGTTTTGATGTTTGTTTTGGGGTCAAACATCACACTGTATGAGGATAAACAAAAACCTGTTAGGACTGGTTCAGACTCCACATGTGTGTATGTGCGATAAATGTATCCATAAGTGTCATGTGGGTGACAGGATGCGTCTTTATGGGAGATTATATTCTGTGTGTGTGCATATGTGTATACTGTATATGATACAGAGACACTGTGTGTATGAGCAGGTGTACATGTGACTGTGTATGTGACTGTGTGTGTGTGTTTGCAGCAGTGTCTGGTGACATCTGCTGCGTTGTTGGCTGAGAGTGGAGCACAGCGGGTTGCGAGAGCCTCAGACTAAAGGAGATGAAAGCCGAGGTCACATCCTGGACCAGTGGGACAAGACACACTTGCTCACACAAGACACAAATGGAAAGTTATACATGCAAATGTAAGAGCTCCACACGTTCACAGACTGCCCGTGTGCATGGCATATGCACAAATAAAAGATACACTGCAAACATATGTCTTGCCACCAGTGACTGTAATAGATATGTGTCAGTGTGTACTATAAAATGAGATGAAAGCTCAAGACACACACA